>OX376320.1:27500-740000 GCA_947369225.1 Hofmannophila pseudospretella
AAAAAACTAAAGCCATGTTTATAACAAGGAAACTGAAATATGACCAGTCGCTCCTTCACATGGGGGAGGGGGGTGTCGGCATTGCCCTGTCAAACGACATCAAAATTCTGGGGTTAAGAATACCAGTCAGTAAGATTCTATAATTTTGTCCAGTAAGTATTTCCGCTTAAGTAATGATTGTGATTGTGACGCCATATCTACTAAATGTAATGTACCTACTGAGCGGACCCAAAGTAAGAAAATGAGCAGGTGTAAGAGCAGTGGGTTCAGCAGGATCAGAACTCAAAACAGAAAGTGGACGTGAGTTTAATATGCTCTCAACTTGAGTAAGAACTGTGAGAAATTCTTCATAGGTCAGAATACGCTCAGCATGACAACACAGAATTTATTCCTGATAGACAGGAAGAAGCTATATCTTTGTGTAGCCATAATATCCCGCTCGCGCAACACAATAATAAAACTGTTTGGTTAGGCACTGCGATTGTTTATATTAAAGATACGCGATTGTTTATATTAAAGATACTCATTCAGTTATGCAGGTTGCATAACTGAACGAGTATCTTTAATATAAACAATCGCATATCTTTAATATATCGCGTCAGGATTCTTATTGACAATGGTTCACAAAACCATTTTATAACAAAAAAATATTGCACGAGACTTGGTATTAAAATATTATACATACAATATATGTCGTCTGTATATTTCTTAACAAGTGCATTGTAAATTAATGTGTAATTTTCTGCGGTCGGGTTATGCTTTCGGGTTTACCGAAAGGTATAGTGAAAAGTTTAGATATCAAATATCATACACGTAGAGCGTCATCTAAATCTGTATTGGTATGTACCATTGAATTGAAAGACTCAATAAGCATTGGAAATTTTTCATAGTCACCATGGAATTCAAGTAGCACTAATTTCTCTAACCTTACCATATTTTTGCTATTATTATTTATTGGAATTGTTATTGAGTAATTATAAATCTGTGAAAAAGTTTGTATAGCCTGTTTGATTAATTTAATTTAATTTATTTATTAGGTAAACACAACAGATTACAACCAGAGAAATTACAGAAAAATCAATATAAAGTTATGAGCTAGGTAGGTATCAATATAAAGTAACCCTTAACGTGTAAACACAGCACGGTTAGGAAGTGGGACATTGATAGATATAGATTGTTGTACAAAATTGATTGATTGCACCATACAGGTCTTGGAAGGCCCATATCGCTTCAAAATTAGGAGTGTACTTGATGTCTAGTTTTAAGTTGAGGTTATTTGCTTCGTCTACCATTTGAGTAAACTCGTTTCTAATTTTATCAATGTTTGTAACTTTCTGTTAAAATGAATAGTAGGCATCATTTTTTTACTATGGGATTGATTCATAAATGCGCTGTAAATGCCCAAAATAAGACTGTTTTTTCGCCTCTACTAAAACTAATAATTTAGCCAACTCTATGCTTTCACCACCGCTACTCTCTAATTTTTTTTTTGTCATCTGCCATGGTGCAATAATAAAGTTTGACAAACACTGGACAAAACTATATAACAATCCCGTGAAACACACGGATACGCGAATTAAATGGATAAATAAACGTACTATAACAAGAAATGGACACAAAAATGCGAAGTAAACTAAATAACTAAGTTTTCTTTTGCCAATATTGGCCAACAAACACAAAATTGTACGAACTGTACGCGGGCGTTTTGCACAATGAAAATAACTTTCTTAGGTCGCGGGAAAGGGATAAATATCTAGAAAAGCGAATCCAGGCTCGATAGGACCATTTTATGATGAATTTAGTGGAAAATTAACTGTATCATCGATGCGGGTTGGTTCCGCCTTCAGACTCCCTTGAACACAATGAATTTGAAGTGAAATATGTAAGAAAACTTTTCCACTTACCAAACCAATAATCCTTGTGTGAAGGCACTACATTTATAGCACAATATCCTCGAAAATCTTTAGTTTTCAGGTTTTCTGAAGCGGCGAAGTAAATTCGCATGAAGCTCGGCGCGGGCTTTTTCAATGACAGTTGTTGTTGTTTTTTTTGGCTTCTTTTCCGGCTCTGGGCACACGCTAGTCGAGGGTGCGTTTGGCCGAGTGGAAAATATGATTTGGCACGTTCCTAAGGCACTTAAATATCAAAAACATTATGCTCAACCATGTATGTTATCGAAGCTGTTTGATTTTGAAGCTCTACAAGCTACGAAATGCTTCCTGCAAGCAGGACACTACCTCACATTAGAGAATCTCATAAATCTAATAAGACCTCGATTATGGTTCATGCATAATGACTACAGACATTCCTTCCTATTGTATATATATATTGCTTCGTGATCCACACACAATGTGCTTTCGTATCCGCAAAGGAAGAAAATACGCCATCATTACACATTAGCTGGTTCCAGCCTCCACTCTCCATGTTTGCACACAGAAATAAGAAGCTGTCCACATATAGGTCAGGCATGTAAAGACAGGCATTTTATTGTCATGCACCGAGTACCTCAGTACTTTACGAGCGAACCTCGAATGAGATTCCATTTTTGAACACCACTTTTCATATTATATTTGTTTGGACAGGGTAATTTTGTGTGGCGCTCCATTCTCTCCGCCTTGCCCCATAGGCGAGATTATGGTCGTATAATGGTCACATAGACCTAGCCAGCTTTACTCTGAAAGCCCTGTCCCTGGGTGCCGTGCTCACCGGTGCGCTCCCATATACACTCACAACGCGATACGATCGTCCGCCCCGTCGGGTCTAACGCCCTCTCCCCATACAAAAACTCTAGATGTATGTTTTCTTTATTGGCTTATATCTCGAGAACTAAACGTTTTAAAACAATACAGTCTTCGACAAAGTTATTCAGTTTGACGAGCTCTTTCCGATAAATTAACTTTTTTTTTCAAATATTTTTATATTATAATATAACTGTTCTGTAATTTCGAAGCTATAACCGATAAATTATTTGTATGTAAACAAATATAAATATATTTACAATTCAACATTGAAGTGACATGTTTTACATCTATAAATTATTATTGAATCTGGGAAATTAATAGGTAGAAGGCTAACGCCACTTTTTGTTTTCATCTCGGACAATCCTTCATCAAGTTATCATCTAAACAATTTTAGTGTAGTTTTTATTTAAACAATTAGTACTATATTTCACAATTTAAAGCGACAACCCCATAGTTTTAATTTATAGAATTGTGGACAATTTAATACTTTATCATTTTCCTTCCTCCTCTTTCCCCTCCCGGGGACTCCCACAACCGGCCCCAAGACGATCGGTCCGATTGCACCTCGACCATAGTAGAGTCGGTCCTACACTCTCCTGCTCTTTCTTCGTCTGTTTTTTGGGTAAATTTGGTTTCAATCAATCTGATGAATCTGATGGAGCAACCTGTACCGGATGAAAAGCGAACATTTGCTCTAGAGCGGAGCCAGCTAGAGCCGTCCGAAAACCCTTCATGGAGTAAGCTAGGGGCGGTGGTGGTAGAGACCCAGATGCCTGAGGAGCTAGCTGGGGGGGCTGAGAACCCATAGTGGAGACGGCTGCCTCCTACGGGATAGCGGGCGCGCCTGACGCAAGTGTCCTAGCTTTCTTACGGGGGCTGCACTTTGCCTTACGTTTTTTATCAGGCGCTAGCGATATTCCCCTTGCTGTCGGTGGGTTTGCCTCCGGGATTAGTGAAGAGCCGGGGCAGTTGTAGGGTAAGGAAGACGTGGCGATCTCCGCCGGTTGTGACGCAACCCTAGGAGCCATCGGTCTAAGCTGAAGGGGTCGAGGCTGCGGAATAACCGCAGGTGGGGCTACGTGAGGGCATAGTTTTAGTTGTTTCCGCAATCTTTAACACTTTACAGCGGCAATCGTTGGCCGCATGGGGGCCGGCGCAGTTCGCACAGGTGGTCTCCTCCCTCGGCCTCGTGCCATCGGCCACCAGGTGTGCCTCTGCACAGCGCACGCACCTAGGCGGTCGGAAGCAGTTGGCCGAGGAGTGCCCAAAAGCTTGGCATGGCATTGGGCCCGCCCTGCCCTTCCAGGCCTCGATAGTGATGCCCGGAAGTAAGAGCAGCTCGCTGATTTTGTACAGGCTGCCCAATTCCTCCTGAGACATGTGACAGCCTGGGCGGCTCTTTTTAGGTGGGATAGGGCGTGTGTGGCGCACGGTAACGCCGTGTTACGCTAGCGCCCCACGAATAACCTCAAGAGTGGTGTCGGAGGGGAGGCCCGAGAGGAAGACTCTGTTTATTTGTAAGCATAGAGACTTTATGTTTGACTTAAATGTAAGAATTCTCGGTAAATAGGAGTGATATCGTATGTTATTATTTAATTGAACTTAACTTATTATTAACGTTTATTATTTAACTTTTATTTTAGTTTGTAAGTCTTTGTATGGTCGCCAAGTCTCGCTATGTATTCGATGTTACGTTATATAATATTCATTTGCTGTACTGATGTCTATGTAGAGTCACGTATGTGGTATTCTGTTCTATGGTGACTCTCGTTATATAGTGTAAGGGGAAGTGATGGACTTGTACCCTCTATAACAAGTCGAGTGAACGTGTATTAGGAGCCTCGCTATGTTTATTTTTCATCATCATCAGCAGCCTATTCTAGTCCACTGCTGGACATAGGCCTCTCCCAGGGCGCGCCTTTGAGCCCGATCTTCGGCTCTTCTCATCCAGTCGCTGCCAACCACCTTACGCAGATCGTCGTTCCATCTAGCAGGGGGGCGTCCCACACTACGTTTGCCCAAACGCGGAACTCCAGAACTCGTCTCCCCCAGCGGTTGTCGGTTCTGCGACAGATGTGACCGGCCCAGTGCCACTTCAGCTTGCTAATCTTATGAGCTATGTCGATAACTTTTGTTCTATGCCGGATCTCCTCATTTCGGATTCGATCCAGCAGAGATACTCCGAGCATAGCTCTTTCCATAGCACGCTGAGCGACTTTCAATTTGTGAACCAGTCGCACCGTCAGTGTCCACATTTCGACTCCGTAGGTCATTACTTGTAGGACGCGCTGGTTAAAGACTCTTGTCTTTAGACATTGAGGTATGGGCGACGAGAAGATGTGACGTAACTTCCGAAATGCTGCCCAACCCAGCTGAATTCTTCTGTCGGTTTCTTAGGAGGTAGACGTATTGTTGCACAACTTCGAGGGTCGTACCATCGACGATAGTCGGTCCCGGAACGGCATGGTCATTGAACATGACCTTAGTCTTGTCCAAGTTCATCCCGAGACCGACACGTCGTAAAGCAGCATTGAGATTGTCCAGCATTTCTTGAAGTTCCTGCAGCGACTCCACCATTACGACTATATCATCGGCAAAACGTAGGTGTGAGATGTACTCGCCGTTTATATTGATGCCGTGTCCTTTCCAGTCCAGGGTCTTAAAGACATGCTCCAATGCGTTCGTGAATAGTTTCAGAGATATAACATCTCCCTGTCTTACTTCTCTGCGCAATTGGATGGGTCTTGTTTGCTGGTTCTGTACTTGGACAGACATCGTCGCGGCGTCATACAGACATCTCAACACTTCTATGTAACGCCAGTCGACTTGGCAACGCTGCAAGGACTCCAGAACAGCCCAGGTTTCGACGGAGTCAAAGGCTTTCTCATAGTCCACAAATGCAAGACACAGGGGCTGATTATATTCTTCACTTTTTTGTATAATCTGCCGCACAGTGTGGATGTTGTCTATGGTGCCAAAGCCTCCCCGAAATCCGGCCTGTTCCGGAAGTTGCAAGTCGTCTAATCTCCGCAAGACGCAAGACGATTCGTGATGACTCTCGAAAACAGATTATATACGTGGCTCAGGAGCGAGATGGGTCTGTAGTTTTTGAGCAGAGTTTTGTCTCCTTTTTTGAAGAACAAAACTACAATGCTCCTGTTCCACGCCTCCGGAGTTCTCCCACTGTGTAGGACGGAGTTGAAGAGCTTCTGAAATTCCCTCAGTACAGGGATTCCTCCTGCCTTAAGGAGCTCAGAAATGACACCGTCCTCACCAGGGGCTTTTCCATTCTTAAGATGTTTGAGAGCCAGCTCGAGCTCGTCTAGGCTAAAATCTGGCAGTTCATCGGTATAGTGTCGGGTTAACGTGGCTCTAGGATCTTCGATTGTCGGATCAGGCCGCGGAGCATGAGCAGCATACAGTCGGCCATAGAAGTCTTCGATCTCGGCGAGTATCTCTGGCTTGGAGGTGACGGATCTGCCACTAGAAATTTTGAGCTTCGTCAGGTGGCTTCTCCCGAGTTGCTGAACGAACACTTTTGACCCCCTATTCTGCGCGATCGCCTCTTTAATGAGACGTGTATTGAAGTTCCTTATTCTCTTATTGAGTGCTCGTTGTTCTGACGATGTGGCTTGTGTGTTTTCGCGTCTTTCCCTCATAAGTGCCAGAGTCCCGTCCGAGAGCTTCGACTTCGTGCCTGTGCGCTGCAACCGACAAAACCTTACTCCTTTATCCCTAATAGTCCTCACCACGTTTTGGAAATTCTCGTCAACGTTATTTGTGGTTTCCAGGGCATTGAATCGGTTTTTTAGTTCTAGCTGAAACCGGTCGGAGCCTGCCACGGCCTGGTGCAGAGTAGGTCGGAGCGTGGGCTTCATTAGACGGCGTCTCTCCAGCTGGAAGTCAATATTCAGAGTGCCTCGGACGAGTCGCTGATCACTACCGGTTTTGAACCGGTTGATCACTGAGACATCTCTGAATATGTGCTTCTTATCCGTCATAATGAAGTCGATCTCATTTTTCGTCACAATATCGGGGCTTTGCCAAGTCCACTTCCTATGGGGTCCCTTCTTAAAGAAAGAATTCATTAAGAATAGGCCCTCCATCTCCAGGAAGTTAACAAGCATTTGCCCCCTGTGGTTTCTGCCTCCAAAGCCATACGCCTTTGGAGGCCCAACCCTCGATTCGCTGCAAGTCCGTACTCCCACTTTCGCGTTGAAGTCCCCCATGACAACATTGAAATGTGCCTTACTGGTGTTGTTTAGGGGTTTGGCTATGTCTTCATACATGGCCTCCACTTCGTCGTCCGAGTGTGTCGAGGTCGGTGCGTAAACTTGTACAACATTGAGAGAATATCTCTCGGTTAACTTAAGGACAAGATACGCTACCCTTGTCGACACACTGGAGACCTCAACAACATTGTCTATGAGGGACTTATTGACGAGAAACCCGACACCGCCCTGGGAAAGTTGATCACCCTCTCGGAAGTAAAGTAGATGGCCTGATTCAAGGGTTAATGTGTCCTCCCCCTCTCTTCGGACCTCACATAACCCTAGAACGTGCCGTCGTATCTTCTCCAACTCTACCTCGAGCTGCGCAATGTGCTCGTCCAGCCGTAGACTTCGTCCGTTATACGTCGCCAGTGTCAGTTTGTTTTGGTAGCCTACCGTAGCCCGGGGATTCTTCGCACCCCCTGCCCCACCGTTACCATGGCCGCCACCGTGACCAGGAATAGTGGGGCGGCCGGGAACTGGGGGCCGTTTTCTTTTTGCGCTGTCCATAGGAGGTGATGCCATAATCGCCGCGCTAGGCCTGCGGGTTGGCGATCGCAGTAGCCGGGTCGCTTGCCCCGATGACGCTGCTGCCCGTCATCGTGCTTCTGGTATTTTGACCCAGCCAGAATTTGAGTGGTTATACCGCCACTAGTCGGTCGCCAGGGACTCGTTCGCTAATCGGCAGGATGCATCACGTGCAGGTGAGTTTGACATTTGGAGGTCTAGATGTTGGTGACTATACATTAAAAATAAACATGATGTAAGGGGACATCCCATCACATCATGTTTATTTTTAATGTATAGTAAATATAGCATCGCCTGTTATCGGGCCCCTTTCCGGTTTTGTCTTTGTTTCCGCCATCGAGCCTTCATAGTGCTTAATTGTCACGCCTGTGTCTAATCTCTAATTAGGGATCTAATTTAAGTGAATCTATTGACGTATTGTTGTGGCCTGCTTTCTGAATAAAGTGGTGCTCTGCAATTACGGTGTTTATTGTCCACCTCCACGCCCGCCATGTCCTCTACTGTACATACAATAACCCCGATGAGTCGGCTCGTGCGGCAGGCCGCCGCCGCCGGCCGGGGCGCCCGCGCCCGCTCGCACCAGGTCGCGCACTCATTAGTGGATCACCTGCCAGAGAGCCGGGACCGTCCTCCGCGCGAGCTCGAGCTCGAGTAGAAGTGATGTGCACGACATAGTGAGATAATACTTATTTAATTTCACTAGGTCGTGCACGACATACACGATCACCCAAAAGGAACACAATGTACTAACTGGGCCCTCCTACACATGGCAGCGGAGTGGCGTGGCAACGATGTGTGATAACATTGTCACATCACGATTACCGGATGGTAGATCATGAAAAGGACCATTTAGATCTGTATATGTCTATATACAGGTCTAAATGGTCCTTTTCATCCCCCAACTCTGTACACTACACCGCTCACTTAGCTAAGTTTTGTAGCTATCTAGCTACAAAACTTAGCTAAGTGAGCGATGTAGTGTACAGAGTTGGGGGCTAGCGGCGGCCAGTGACTAGCGGCCAGTGTTCATCGTCAGTGACCATAGCTGCCGGCGGGCGGCGGGCGGGCGCACAACCCGCACGTCACAACCCGACACGAAACTAATAGCAGGTGACAATTTATAAATTTTTCTTTGATCTTTTATGGCAATATGTTGACAATTTAATTCGTATTTTGAATTTGGATGCTCGAAAATATTATTTCTTAAACAATAATAGAAATATTACATATTTTCAATGAATATCGTTTTTAGTATCTTCCTGTAAAACACGTCAGCCGACGCGTGGTAATTTGGTTTCTAGCTAGGCCATGGTGATATATTATAGAGATGTATGGTATGGCATTTTTAGGGTTCAGAAATGATCATATTATTAATTTAAATATTATGTTTCATAATATTGTTTCATAATATTGTTTAAAAGTAGTGAAACGTATCCGGCAGACAGAATATAGCGGTATCACGCCATCTCATTTTGTGAACTGCGGGCGGGTGGTGCGCTCATCGCTCGGCGAGCTGTGGCGGCGTCGGCGGCGGACCGCCTGCTCCTGCGGCTGGAGTGACTAGGCCTTACAAACGCCAATGGCGACCCCCTTCCTCCTGCAGAATCTGCTAGCCTGATTGCTGACACACTCTTCCCTGAAGACTCGCCTGCACATGACACATTCGAGCAGGCTGAGATTCGCCGAGTCGTGCAAATGCCGCCGCCTCCTGAATGCCTCTCTCCGTCCGGCCCGCCTATTGCGGATTCGGATATCCGGGATGTGCTGTACGCTGAATCCTAAAAAGGCACCGGGAGCCGTTGGACTAACCGCGGACATTTGAAGAGCTGCGATTGCTACCGACTACCAAGTGTTACTCGAAGTCTTCAACAGGCCTGGAGGTAGGACTCTTCCCCAAAATCTGGAAGTCGGCCCGGGTTTGCGTAATACCTAGACCTAACAAGGAGGACTACGCAAAACCCAAGACCTATCAGGCCGAACGACCTGCTTCCAGTGATGGGGAAGGTTCCCGAAAAACTGTTTAACAACAGACTCCCGTGACACCTTGAAGCCACTTGGACACTTGAACACCAGGAAGTGCGGGTTTTTGCCGGCACGAAGGACGCCCTCTATGATCTAGTCGAACTAGTGAAGCACGAGAGTCACGTGAAGCGCAAGATCGTGGCTCTCGTATCGCTAGACATAGAGGGCGCCTTCGACCATGCATGGTGGCCTTTTATCAAGGCCCAACCGCAAGCCAAAAACTGCCTTGCAGATGTCTACGGTGTCGTAGTGTCGGTGGCCTCCGCCCACACCGTCGGGGAGCTCGAGTCAATGATCAATCCGGTACTGGACACCGTCGCCAACCGGGGAGCGGAGCATAAAATCGAGTTCTCTCCTCGTAAAACCGCTCTAAAAGACGAACGTTCCCGCTCCCCACATCACGATGGCGGGTGTTCCACTGACACCCCATGGATACTCTGGTTGATCATCGACAAGAACCCGAAGTTCGAAGACCACACCCGAGCGGCCTGCGGAAGAGAATGCGGTCAAGGTCCGCCGAATTCGTGTTGTGAATTGTGAAAGAAGTGAATGGGAAACAAGTTAATTTATAATATTTTTTGTTAATCTTGCTGCGCTGATCATCTCGTACATATCAGAGAAACAAATAATAATAATTACATTATGTCTTTGATAAATACCTTATAGATGTTCACATAATAAGGCCGATGAGGCCAGTGCGGCCTGTAGTAGAGACCGATATTTACTTATACGAGTACATTGTAACTACACTGTTGTTAAATGATTATAATTTGAATATTGTTTGGGTTAATAAAATTTTTTGTATTTTGTATTTGTATATTCTGGTGTTTACAGCGCTAAATAAACGTTTTCAATAATACGAGTAATATACATTCTTGGATCGTAACGAGTGTGGGTCTCAAAAAAGACGGTGAGACCTCGGAGTCTTCACGGACCAACGAGACGTCACCGGTGGTTGTGTCTCCTCTGTGCTTGACATTATCGGTAATGGCGTCCGTGGCGTGCGACGCCTGTTTAGAATTATTTAAAACTTTGTAATAATTTTTAGTTTTTTAGGTGTTTACTCTGTGTAGAAGATGGGCAAACGACGCGGCGAGCCCGCCATGAGCGACGCCACGCTGCTGGTGGAGGTGGAGACGCTCATCAACATGGCCATGGGGCCCCCGCACGTGAGTGCGGCCGCCCAGCACCCACTCCCGCGCACGGGGCGGAGCCGCGCTGTCTATCTGTAATATGTCGGTTTCAGAAAAACAAAGTGAATTTAAAAATATTGGAGACGGTGCTGTTCGTGCTGGCGAACCAGCTGCGGCTGCTGGAGCGGCAGGTGGAGCTGCGCGACTTGGAGGAGGACGCGGACGCGGGGCGCGCGCGCGCCGCCTCGGAGGACAGCGGCGGCGAGGGCGCGGGGGCGGGAGGGCGGCGCGCGTCGCGCGGGCTCCGGCGCGGGCGGCGGGCCGGGGGGAGGCGCGGCGACGCGGAGGACGGCCGGGGCGCCTCGCGGGCCCGGGACGGGGAGAGGGAGGTACTCGCATTAGTTTATTACGTTTTCACATACAAATACAAATAAATTTATTTTGCAACTTAATTTAATACAGGTGCGGTCGATGCTCTAAATCCCGCACTAGGATACCCTGTGTCGCGGGATTTGGGCTCTTCTATTTAGGAACAATTTTGATGTATGAAGGGAAAATGAATAAATAATCGTATACAATTTTAAATTAACATTAGATACTAAGACATAAGCATGGAGTGAAAGTGTATGTGTATTTGAGCGTATTGGTGTGGAAAGGTGAGGGTGTGTGTTTGTTGAGGGTGCGAGAGTGTTGTCATAGTCCAATGTTGCAAACCAGGTGGTCAGAGATTGTTTGCAGCTACATCGTGTATGATTAACAATGTTCAGTAATTTGTTTACCTCGGTGTAACGGTCCGGTACGGTCCAAGATAGCGATAGAACCTTCGGCCACATTTAGTACGTGTGACACACGGCATGACGACCACTCGAGTATGGTACCGACTTCAATATGCTAATCCAATATTATTAATATCCCTTTTCCTTTTTCGGTTAATTTTATAAATTTTCATTTTTGTTAATTATTTTAAATAAGATGCACCGCAAACAAATTCATATAGGTACTTGTTGCATATGCTATGGCGAGACCATTAAAAATAAAACCGTCCGCCTCTCGGAGACACGTTGTGCTCCGGAGACACGTTGTGCTCCGGAGACACGTTGTGCTCCGGAGCACAATGTGATAAAAAAGGGTGGTAATGAACCAAACGACGACGGGTGGTAATTAATTAAAAAGCGACCAGCTATGAGCATCTAAAAAATACTATTTCTGCTACTAAATATTATCAAAACGGAAAGATTAACTTATTACCTCGGCATGGTAATTTACAAACATTATGAATTTTCGAACCGAGTCATTGAACCCCTCGAGGTCATTGACTTTTCCCCCCTCACCCTCACCCCCAGACAAGCATATAATATATGCAAACATTTTATCTGGGTTGTAAAAAAAATAACCTAACGAAGGCTATTTGCCGCCCTAGCCTTCAACCTGACCCATCCGTGTCGGTAAGTAAGCTTGCAGGCAAAAATGTGAACACAATATCTTTTTAATTTATAATAACCCATTTATCGGTCGCTGCGAATAAGTCGGTAGACTAGTAATTTAGAGGCTAAATTATTAATCGAAACGCGAATCAAAATAATTGTTGCTCTTTACTTAATGGTTTATTTGTAATAATCGGTCGGTTTTATTAGGAATATGAATTAGTTTATGTGAAGCGTTATTATTTTCTCGTCGCTCACACATCAAATGGGATGTCAGTTTTTGTAATATTAATTAATAATTCCCCATAAAAAAGCCTAATGTTTATAGGTTTTTTTATTAATCTAATTTCTAAACTATTCTTTTGATTTTCTACAGGAAAGAGATGAAAAAGAAAAAGTTTACGATGAGAAAACTGAGACGAGAGAGAAAAGAAACGATAAGAAAAAAGCGAAGGGCAGCGACAAAGCTGATAAGAGTTCACCGAAAGAGAAGGACAACACTGAAAAAGAAAAGGGTGAAATGACCAAAAATGTCCTAGAAAAGAAAAAAAAAGAAAATATAACAGATAAAAGCGACAAATATGATATTCAAAGAAAGGACTCGGATATAGCAGAAAGTGTGAAAGTCGAGAGGGGAAAAAGAGTAAGAAAACCATCTCGAGACGACAGAGAAGGAAGTGCAATGAGAGATAAAGATAAGTTACTGAGCGATAGGAAGGCCAGAGACACGGAGAGACGGGAGGGTGAAGACGAAAATAAACAAAGAAAAATTAGACAAGGAAAAAGATTAGAAAGTTCAACAAAAGACAAAGAATCATCAAGAACTGTGGAAAGACAGAAAGGCAGGTCAACAACTGACAGCGGCAGTCCAGATATGGAAGAAAAAGGAAAACGGTCGCAGAGGGGTGGGGACAAACTTATCGACAGCTCTCGCGAGGAGCGAGAAGTGGAGCGGGAAGTGGAGCGAGGAGCGGAGCGGGCTCAACGCGGCGGGGACGGCTCGGAGAGGGCTGACCAACGGTCTCTGAAGGATAAGACGAGCAGAAAGGGTTCTCAGCGCGATAGACGCGAGTCAGAAAGGGACGTAAATCAGTCTAAACGTGATAGGGAAAAAGGGAAAAGTGTGGACCGGTCCGAACGGGATGTGGACGAGTCGGAGTGGGAGGTCGACAGATCTCAAACGGAAAGAGATAGATCGGAAAGTGATAGAAACACACGGGAAAAGGTAGACCGGGTATCGTCCAGAGAGAAGGATATAAAAAGAAAAGGTGCAACGGAAAGAGGCCGAAGACAAGAAGACAGGCGAAAATCGACGGTGAGTGAACAACAGCCGGACGAGCGGCCGCGGGGCACGTGTACTGGTTGTGTTTACTGGTCGTTGGTTGTTGGTTGCAGGACGGGCGGGGGAGTGCGCCCGGGAGTGCGGCGGCGGCGGGGGCGGCGGCGGTCTCAGGTAACACGGCCGGCACACGGGCGACAGTTGTTAACTTATAATAACTTCTGGGGCAGCTCAGAAATGAATCGTCACAGTTTTTTGCATCTCACGTGAGTTTTAAAATCCAGGCAGCAAATATAATATCGAGTGATAATTAATTGTAGATGGGTATATGCGAGGATGCGAGGGCACCATTACCAATCCAGATGTGGGAAGGTCACCATCTTCCCACGTCTGGAATCTCGAGGACCTGATGATGACCAGGAAAAAGTAAGGGAATCTCCACAATGGTATGTCGGGGGTTTCTTAAATTTTTAATTTAGAGTTGTCATTTTATTAAGATACGTTCCAATTATTAATTTGCTGATCGATTCCTTATACAAATAGGTACGGTTCAACAAAATAAACATTTCATTTGTTGACTGATCCGATAATAATCCTTTGTCGTCCGCACGTTTGACCGTCATCTTTTTTATTATTATTTGCTGTTCATTTCAGAGGTGGAGCGTCGGCAGGAGAAGATCATCGTCGGTAAATACGAGTTAATATTAAGTAGTGCGTAGTGTGTATATACCTACCCTCGTAGGTACTCGTGGTACTTACTCGTAGTATGAACGTAACATAATGAACGTTGCGCCACGTCCGCAGTGGAGAGGGGCCCCACGACGCGCGCCCCCGCCGCCGCCGCCACCGCCGCCACCGAGCGCACCACGCCCAGTGAGTGTCACTCAATGTTACTCGGGAGTTAGGAGTACTCTTACTCTACTTGTACTGACAGTCCCCACGTGGACGCGGGAAAGAGAAACTCTTGTGACTGACCAAAATATCGAAAATGAGTTATATTATATGTATTATATATCATTGGAATCATTAACAAAGATTATGAAGTCATTCATAGTGAATTCTATAAAATTGTATAATCTTGTCCCAGAGGAAATCAAAATGTTGACTGAAAGAACATTTAAATTAACGGTTAAAAAATGTCTCATCAAAAAATCGTATTACAGTGTTCAACAGTACTTAAACGATACCAATGCTTGGCGTGGTCATGACGTAATCTAAAAATTAGTATTATTAATTAATATATTTTTGTTTTGTTTTCAATTTCATTATGATTAGTTATTTTGTTTATTATTTTAATTTTTAATTTTATTATTTTGAATGTATATTATTGACGAACAAAAGTGTACAATTTGTACCAACTTGAAATAAAAGAATTGAATTGAATCTGAAAAAAATACCACGTCGAATGATCCGGGCTCGTGTCTCTACGTGACGTACGCTCGTGCGATGGAAAATACCACGTCGAATGATCCGGGCTCGTGTCTCTACGTGACGTACGCTCGTGCGATGGAAAATACCACGTCGAATGATCCGGGCTCGTGTCTCTACGTGACGTACGCTCGTGCGATGGAAAATACCACGTCGAATGATCCGGGCTCGTGTCTCTACGTGACGTACGCTCGTGCGATGGAAAATACCACGTCGAATGATCCGGGCTCGTGTCTCTACGTGACGTACGCTCGTGCGATGGAAAATACCACGTCGAATGATCCGGGCTCGTGTCTCTACGTGACGTACGCTCGTGCGATGGAAAATACCACGTCGAATGATCCGGGCTCGTGTCTCTACGTGACGTACGCTCGTGCGATGGAAAATACCACGTCGAATGATCCGGGCTCGTGTCTCTACGTGACGTACGCTCGTGCGATGGAAAATACCACGTCGAATGATCCGGGCTCGTGTCTCTACGTGACGTACGCTCGTGCGATGGAAAATACCACGTCGAATGATCCGGGCTCGTGTCTCTACGTGACGTACGCTCGTGCGATGGAAAATACCACGTCGAATGATCCGGGCTCGTGTCTCTACGTGACGTACGCTCGTGCGATGGAAAATACCACGTCGAATGATCCGGGCTCGTGTCTCTACGTGACGTACGCTCGTGCGATGGAAAATACCACGTCGAATGATCCGGGCTCGTGTCTCTACGTGACGTACGCTCGTGCGATGGAAAATACCACGTCGAATGATCCGGGCTCGTGTCTCTACGTGACGTACGCTCGTGCGATGGAAAATCTAAAACGAAACTTACGTCGCGGAAACGCCTGCACTTTATTCTTGCTCGAGAGTTCAAATGTTGTAAGTGGACCGAAATCCTAGCTTTTTGGGTATTATTTTTACTTACAGCAAAATAATGTATTTGATTTGGTATTTTATTATAAATGGCCTTTGTGAACCCGCTAAAACTATCAGAGATTTGGCCACATTTAAATGACCGTCACGAAAAAAAAAACGTATTGCAGAAAGTTGACCTGCATTTTATTCTGATTTCGACTCATGAAATTATTGTGAATAGTTTTTTCTATAAAAAAAAAATTTTATACTACACCTAGTACCAATTTTGGACAATAAAAAGAAATTTATGAAAATAAATAAATTGTAGTCTAGTACCTATTTACTGAAAAAATGATGATGAAAGGCTCGATCCCCGAGGAGTACGATACAAAAATTAAGTCTGCCAAATACCTTTTAGTTTTTGTGTGTTCACTAGTTTGATAACTTTATCAAACTGGTAAAGGTACCGTAAATAACTTTTTTTCATTAAGAATCTAATAATCATATACTCGTATTATTTTGGGGTGATATAGATCGGTAACGACCACGGGCATCACCCGTTTCGTCGGATTCATAATTTTTGGGACACCCTGTACTTACACTGACCTATCGACCGTGTGGTCAGCGCGCGTGGGCAGCATCGAGGTGGTGACGCGGTCGCAGTTCGAAGTGGTGGAGCGGGCCGTGCGCGCGCTGCTGGACGTGGCGCCGCTCGTGCTGCCGCCGGGCGCGCTGCCCGCGGACGTGCCGGGCGCGCGCCTGCCCTCCCACGAGCGGCTGCGCGCCGACGTGCTCCGCGGGGACGTGTCGCTCACAGACACCATGCACCAGTTAAATGTGAGCTCTCACCCTCACCCTCGCCCTCGGCCGCTTCTGGTCGTACGCTAAGACATTTGTGTAACGTGCGCCCCGTGTGCGACAGCTGACGGTGCGCATGAACGCGGCCGAGGCGGCCGTGCTGCGCCTCGCGGACATGCTGGCGCGGCTAGCGGGCAGCGGGGCGGCGGCGCACACGGTGGCGGCGCAGACGCGCCAGCTCGCCGGACCGGGCTCTGCGCTCGGCGCCACGCCTGATTCTGGCCTCGCCCGCGGCCTCGGCCCCGGCGTGGCCCCCGGCCTCGGGTTCGCTCCTAGCCTTAGCTACGGCCTCGCTCCTAGTCCCGACTACGGACCCGCCGCCGGTCGCGGGCCCGGCCTCGCCCCTAGTCCCGACTACGGCCCCGCCGCCGGTCCCGGGCCCGGCCTCGCTCCTAGCCCCGGCTACGGTCCCGGCCTGGTGCTCGGCGCGGGCCCCGCCCCCGGCGCGACGGGCGCCGCGACGCCGCCGGCCGGCGCACAAGCGCCTGCGTACTACGCTCCAACTGACAGGCGTTTAGAATTACAAACAGTGAGTTCCCTTTAAATACCTGTTCAGTTTGAATAGTTACGTTCGTCTCTGGCATCTCGAACACTCCGCTCGACAGAGTACGAGAGACTCCGCAAGAGACGTGACGTGAGGTGTGCGAGGCGAGCCAAGCGTCTCGCACTATATTTCTTTTTTTTAGCATTAGACAGAAGCAAGATTTAGGTATTTTATCGGGCACGTTATAAATATGATGTGCAAACATTTCATAACAATTACATATTTCTTCGTAAACACCTCATCGGCACTGTCTGACTATTTAAGTAATTAATACGTTACTTTTATAGGTATTACTCAATATTGAAACGTTATGGGTCTAATGATAATAAGATCAATAATCGTCTTCAAAAACTTACACTATAAAAGACCTAAAGAAGCACCTAGGACCTAAACGTAAAACGACGTTTTAGTAGTACAATACACCTCTGTGAAGTTGACCGGCCCCAAAGCCGTTGCCCGCAATTCACCTATGCAGGTCGAAAGTACTCGGTAAGTACTTTTAAGTTCTGTGTAACTTTTCGTTAGTACTCTTACGCAATTCGATTATTTTTTAAAAACTTTTTGGGGCCGGCCAACTTCACACTCCCGGCCCCAAACGACTTTTTCGACTTTTTTTTTCGCCAATCGACAGACAATCGTTAGTACTCTAAAACGTATATATTTTTTTAAATAATTGAAATGGGGTGGCTGACTTCACACCTGCCGCCCCATATGCAATTCACAATCAAAAAAATACACAGGCGAGGTGTTATCGTTAGTACTCGATAGTTCTGCAAAACTTTTCGTTATAACTCTCACCGTAAGGAGAAAAAAATAAAACAATTAAATTACTTAAAATTTCAATAGGTAATATAACTTTACTAAACTTCATACTTCAGGAACGCTATTTCTACGGCAGCGGAACCAAGTAGTGACTGACTCTAATAATTATTAAAATCAACGTATACAAAAAATTAGCTAATTAATTAAGTAACACCGAATATTTTTATTTTTGGCACACTCATAAAACAGTCCATTTGGAAAAAACTGATACATGAAATACCTATCTCATGTCTTGGAAAAAATCTTTAAACGTGCATTTGATGAAATTCATTCGAGTCAAGCCCGATAATTCAGTAGTGGTAATAGCCACCCCGGATCTTTTCAGCATACGTAGACAACAGCCCATGTAGGACACTCCTAGTCGACTAACAACGTTAGTACTTTCATCAACTCGTGGAAAATAAACATATTCTTAAAAAAATTAGACGCTCATGACTCGGTAGCGGAGATAGCCACCCCGGATTTTTTCAGCATACGTAAACAACAGTCCATGTGGAACACTCCTAGCTAACTAACAACGTTAGTACTTTCATCAACTCGTGGAAAATACACATATTCTTAAAAAAATTAGACGCTCATGACTCGGTAGCGGAGATAGCCACCCCGGATCTTTTCAGCATACGTAGACAACAGCCCATGTAGGACACTCCTAGTCGACTAACAACGTTAGTACTTTCATCAACTCGTGGAAAATAAACTACATTCTAAAAAAAATTAGACCCTCATGACTCGGTAGCTGAGATAGCCACCCCGGATCTTTTCAGTATACGTAGACAACAGCCCACGTGGAACACTCCTAGTCTACTAACACGTTAGTACTTTCATCAACTCGCTAGCTAGGAGTGTTCTACATGGACTGTTGTTTACGTATACTGAAAAGATCCGGGGTGGCTATTTCCACTACCGAGTAATGAGGGTCTAATTTTTTAAGAATATGTTTATTTTCCACGAGTTGATGAAAGTACTAACGTTGTTAGTCGACTAGGAGTGTTCCACATGGGTTGTTGTCTACGTATGCTGAAAAGATCCGGGGTGGCTATTACCACTACTGAATTATCGGGCTTGACTCGAATGAATTTCATCAAATGCACGTTTAAAGATTTTTTCCAAGACATGAAATAGGTATTTCATGTATCAGTTTTTTCCAAATGGACTGTTTTATGCGTGTGCTAAAAATAAAAATATTCGGTATTACTTAATTAATTAGCTAATTTTTTGTATACGTTGATGATTTAATAATTATTAGTGTCAGTCACTACTTGGTTCCGCTGCCGTAGAAATAGCGTTCCTGAAGTATGAAGTTTAGTAAAGTTATATTACCTATTGAAATTTTAAGTAATTTAATTGTTTTATTTTTTTCTCTCGTTACGGTGAGAGTTATAACGAAAAGTTTTGCAGAACTATCGAGTACTAACGATAACACCTCGCCTGTGTATTTTTTTGATTGTGAATTGCATATGGGGCGGCAGGTGTGAAGTTAGCCACCCCATTTCAATTATTTTAAAAAAAATATGTTTTAGAGTACTAACGATAATATTTTGGAACAATCGAGTACTAACGATTGTCTGTCGATTGGCGAAAAAAAAAGTCGATAAAGTCGTTTGGGGCCGGGAGTGAAGTTAGCCGGCCCCAAAAGGTTTTAAAAAAATAATCGAATAGCGTAAGGGTACTAACGAAAAGTTACACAGAACTTAAAAGTACTTACCGAGTACTTTCGACCTGCATAGGTGAATTGCGGGCAACGGCTTTGGGGCCGGTCAACTTCACAGAAGTGTACAATACGACTAAATTAAGAATGTCGCGTCACCTGTCAAATATTTAGCACGTTGAATGATTTTTAGTCCTAACCTAACCCATGACCAGCATTTTGCTTTGCATAAATAAACATCATCGTTTGCGATTACTACTTTGTTTACCTTCGTTTTTGTAATGCTTAAAAAACGAAGTATAGACTGTAGTCCCCGGCTGAAGTCGGGTGCCACCTCTCCCACCACTCCACTCCCGATGCGTAACTTCTTCGCTTATTATCTGTAAATACGAGTCGGAAGCGACTCCATCAATACCCCAAGTGCTGCACGGATGACGGTGACCACTCGCCGTCAGATCGCCCGTCTGTCTGCCTATTTATAAAAATAATATCCACGACAACCGCCGCAGGGCCAGGGCCAGACGCAGAGGCAGTTCGCGGCGGGCGTGGGCGCGGGCGCGGACGAGGCGGGCGGCGGAGGCGGCGGGGCCGAGCGGGCGCGCGCGGCCATCCGGAGCGGGCCACGGCCCTCTCCGGCGGTGGACTCCGCGCCGCCGGGCTCGCGCGTGCCGCCCTCGCGGGCCGGCTCGATGGCGGCCTCGCGCGCCTCCGCCGGCCGCGCGAACTGCGTCACGCTCGACGAGCTCGAGTGAGTCCGCGCCGTCTGAACGTTCTCATCGCCCTCGGCTCTCGGATGAAGTTCAGTTCTCTCGTAGTCGCCGGGATCGACCTCCGGCATTCGTAGAAACCCGGCTCGAACGATGTTTAAATATATTCGTAATGTAAGACAGGAGAAGCTAATAAAGTCCGCATGCGCAGCGCGGCGATAGGGGCGGCGCGCGAGGCGGCGCTGCGCGACGCGGAGGGCGCCGCGCAGCGCGCGCAGAGCACCGCCGACGCCGCGCTCAACACAGCCACCACCGTCGGTGAGCTCCTGCCGCCGCCCGCCGCCCGCCGGCCGGCCGCCGTCAGTGAGCACCGTGTCTGTGTCCACAGCTGAAAAGCTGGGCGCGGCGCAGCAGCTGGAGGCGCGCGTGTCCGCGCTGGACGAGCGACTGCACGAGTACGCCGCGCAGCTGCGGGGCATGGACCGGGGGCTCGTGACGCAGGTGCGCGCCGAGCCCGCGGGCCCCACGGGGCCGCCGCCCGCCCCCGGGCCGCGCTCATGACGCCGCTCCGTTTCAGGTGGAGGGCTTCCAAGAGGAGCTCGACGAGATCCACGGCGAGCTGATCGCCGGGCTCGTCCAGCTCACGCACGTCACCAACAACGCGGAGACCGCTGGTGGGTAGCGGGTGGAGCACGCCGCTCGTCGTCCCCGACGGGGACTATAACGATAGTGTGTGTGTGTGTGTGTGTGTGTAGCCGTGCTACTGCTGACGGAGCGGCACGAGGAGATGGTGTACGAGCTGGAAGACACGCTGCACCAGCACCACGTGCTCACCGACGTGCAGCGCCGCCTCGCCGACGAGCTGCAGGTGCCGCCCCGCCGCCTGCCCCGCCGCGACCCCGTTGACGTGCCGTGACCGTGTCGTGTCCCACAGAACCTGACGCAGTGCATCGAGATCCTGAAGGAGCAGAAGGCCGACCGCGACGAGATGCTGGACGGGCTGCGCGACAAGGTACCCTCTGCCCTTCTACCACTCTCCCACAGTAGACGTACCATATATGGTGATTTTCAGAAAAACTAGAAAGTTCCCACAGACACCGTTTTATATTATATATTGATTTTAAAAGATTAGGTTAAGATATTGGTTCACGTTTTAGACTTCAATGCGCTGCATATTACCGTTTTTGAGGAACACTAGCACCTCACTCTCCGACGGCACGGCCTGCGCTCACACGTCCTCGTCCTCCCTGACCGTGTCACCGAGGATGGAGCACCTCTGATATTCTGGTTTTCACTTATGGACTCTACAGTGACACTCGACCAGAACATCACATCTACAAAAGGTATACCTGCCAATTTTTAGAGCGCCACCCTTCGTTAGCTCACTCCACCGAACACTACCTCTGTCCCGAACACCACGGTAACTAACTACCAGACATGGTAATTCCAGTGACACATACCTCGAGAGTAACGGTGATTACCACAATTCAACCGAGGTAACCATCATCACTCTTTACCGATAGCACCGTACCAATAAAATAACAAAAACACGATTCAATTTATTCAAAAATACTTTTTCTTCAACGATCTTCATCATTATTGAAGAAGTTCCACACGGGTCTCGGCGCTCTCGGGCTCTACTGCCGTCGCGAGGACCGCCTCGCCTCGCCGCCGGTCGTGCTACACTTCTGCGGTCTGTTCCTGTTCTCCGCTGCAATTTGTTTGTTCATTACCACCGAGTCGCCACGCGTCCACCAACACCACTCTTCGCATCTCCTTTATTCTTAAGCACCCGTTGTCGAGCTACAACGACACCGACAACATTTCACTTTGAGACCGATCGTAACAATAATGACTCCGTCCAATACATGTCCAAAAGTGAGAGTTGCCCTATGTTATTCCGAACATGGGTGGTCGTATCAGGGGCACGACCCCTAGCAAAGAGAATGGCGGCGCTTTTATCAGGGTTCACCTCGATTCTTCACTTCCGAAACCATTCGCCTAGGGCGGTGGCGGCGGATTGGAGAATGCGGGTGATACGAGCCCTGTTCCTATCAGAGGTGTAGAGAGCGGTGTCGTCTGCAAATAGCGCGAGTTCTACCTTTGGATGGCGAGGGATGTCGCTGGTATACAGCGAGAAGAGGAGTGGCGAGAGGACGGAGCCCTGGGGGACTCCGGCTCTGATTGGGCGAGGGGAGGAGAGCGATCCCTCGACGCGGTAGCGAAAGGTTCGATTCCTGAGGAAGTCCCGTAGTATGAGTACGAGACGATCCGGCACCCCGATTTGGTATAACTTGTACAAACCGTTGTCCAGACTTTATCGAACGCCTTCGCCACGTCGAAGAATAGCGCCCCTGTGGGGATCGGCTTACGCGAATAATTGAGTCCCTCCAGTATGTGTTCCGTGATGCGGTGCACCTGCTGGACGCACGAGTGTCCGGGTCTGAAGCCAAACTGGACGTCAGGGATTAAGCCTTTGGACTTGGCAATGTCATGGAGGCGATTATTGAGAAGTCTTTCGTAGACTTTCCCCATTGTCTTGAGGAGACTGATGGGGCGATAACTGGTGGGTTTGGAGCGCGGTTTACCTGGTTTGGGAATACCTATGACAACTGCTTCCTTCCAGGCGTCTGGAAAGGAGCAGTTGGCCATTGCGGTGTTGAAAATAGATGCCAATAGGCAAATCAGGGGAGCAGGGAGCAATTTGAGAACCTTGTTGGTAATTCCGTCTGAGCCGGGGGCTTTTTTTCTGTTTAAGACCTTTGATAGCGGTATGAACCTCCTGAGCCGTAATCGGATCTAGCGGGGGATCGGACGGGTAAAAACGAACAACTCGCTCACTTTATAAGATCCATGTGGTCATCTCACGTCGACTCACGAGATAGACTGCCGTGCAGGCAGGTATACAAACTCAAGATTTCATTAATTTCCACCACAATCGAGCCTCCGTCTATCGTCATTCTTAACATCACGCGTCTATCTGAAAACAAGCAAACAAACACAGAAAACACCACAAAACATTATGATCCAATAACGGGACTATGATGGTACCAATCCGGGGCATCACGCGCTAAATCATAGCCAGACGAATGTTTAGGAGCGAGCGTGACAGTTTCAACGAGTTCTCGCTTTAGATTCAGTGGCCACACAGAATCGACACCTTTGTTACAATAAAATCTTTCAATGTTACAACCTGATGCGTGTGATTTGGTGTGTGCGTGCGTGCGTGCGCGTGCAGGCGGACCTGTCCCGCATGGACGGAATGGTGCGCGAGGAGGAGTTCTCGGCGGCGCGCGAGGGGCTCGAGATGAGGATCATGATGTGCCACGAGAAGTTCCGCCGCCAGCACGCCGCCTGGATGGTGAGCCGACGTGCCATCTTCTAATGTATTACATACTACATGTCGTACTATCTAATACTGAGCGTAACCGGACCGGTGTGGTTCGACCAATCTTATCTTATGATAGGGCCCGGGAATAACCCCGTGGCACTTCGACCCTTGAGGATCCTTTGTGCCTACCCCATTTACACATTGGTCATCTCAGTGTGCAGGTTTCCTCACGATGTTTTCCTTTACCGTTAGTGAGTAAATGTACGTAAATCTTCGAAAAATACGAAAAACTCATTGGTACATGGCACTGCACGGTTTCGAACCCGGACGGGAGGTCCGGGTTCACGGAAGTCCGGTGTCCTAGCCACAGTGCCACCGCCGCTGTTCAGCCGACAGGAGGTACCGAGAGCGGACCGACGTACAGTTAGATCGTAGTAAAAAATTCTTACGTATCAATATGCAAAGGAAAATTGATGGAAGTGTCAATATGCAAAGCGCACTCGCGTACTGCGAGATGTGGAGTTGAGAGAGTTCGCAGGAAGTGGTGCAGCAGTTCAACGAGCTGACGCAGGGCAAGGCGGAGCTGCTGCAGCTGTGGTCGGTGCGGGACGAGGCGCAGGACGGTCTGCGCGGCGCGCACATCCGGCTGCAGGCCCTGGCACGCCTGCTGGGCGAACCGCAGGTGCGGCACTGTACCACCGTGTAGCGGCTAGCGGCCGCCCGCGACACGCGCTGACCGCCGCCCCCCGCAGGCCGCCGTGCTGACGCGCGCGCTGGCGCGGAACGCGCGCTGTGCGGCGTGCGGCCAGACCGCGCTGATGGCCCCGCGCGAGCGCGCGCGCGGCGCTCCCCGCCGCCTGCCCGCCACACGCGCCCCCGCGCCGCCCGACGGGCTGCCGCCGCTGCTGCGCGACACGCCGAGCGTCGTGCGCGACAAGATCTGCCTGCGTAGTTTGATGCCCGAGGAATCGCTGCCAGAAAAGTGCGTCTAATGCGAGTTCTCCTTGATGATGGCGTTTAAAAATAAAATAAAAAAATACCGTCGGGTAGATACCGATAGTACCGTTAAATGAACGATCGTGAACGGTTGCAGAGTGCACATGTGCCGGCGCTACGTGGGCGGGTCGCACACGCTGCTGTCGGGGGCGGCGAGCAGCAAACGCGCGCCGACGACGGTGACGGCGCACGCGGCCGCCGAGCGCTACGTCGGCGTGGGCAGCGACGGCAAGGTAACGCGCACACCCGGCGGCGGCGTGACGTTGCCGGCGCTACATCGGTGGGCAGCGACGGCGCACCCCTACGAATCCTTAATTATTTTCCGTTATTTAGTACAGACCAATTTCACCTATTTTTAGCCCTACCATATGAGCAAGCGAGCATACGAGCTGCCGCCATGTGAGGAGTGCAATCGGAAATCGCAGGAGAAAATACCCGGCGAGGCCGAGGACACCCGCGCGCGCCGCGACCGCGGCGCCCGCGCCGCCGGGGACCGAGGTGGGTGGCGGGTGACGGGTGGCAGGTGACGGGTGGCAGGTGACGGGTGACGGGTGGTGGGTGGCGGGTGGCAGGTGACGGGTGGCGTGTGACGGGTGGTGGGTGACGGGTGGCGGGTGGCAGGTGACGGTGGTGGGTGACGGGTGGCAGGTGACGGTGGCGGGTGACGGGTGGCGGGCGGTTACCGAGTAGGCTCAAAGTGCCGCTTTACGACACTACTCGTAGTCACTGGACTGGTCCAGTGTTCTGGAACAGTGGTAAGTATTTGGTTTCCAGTAACAGTAACTACAAAATTCGATTCAAGTTTTTAAGTAGGTAAGTATTGCTATGGGTATATACTTATGTACTTAAAAATATAGTATCTATTGCTACATACTTGCGATCCGACGACCGCGTCCGCACGGCGGTGACTTATATATTTTTTCCGAGTGTCAGCCGATAGACACGAGGCACACATTAATAAAATGTTTAGGACTAAAATGCTATTCTCACATCTGGAACTTTAAGGACCTGACGATGACCAGGAGAAGGTAATGTGTTCTCCACAATGGTAAGTTTCTTAAATTCGTAACGAGTTATTCCGACTAAGAATTACGATACTGTACAAGCGACCCGAACGTGACTCCCGTCCGCGTCACCGGCCACCCGGCCACCCCGGTCAACGAACAACAACCTGGAAGATATCTCAGTGTGTGTGTGACGTGTGCGATCACACCGCAGTGACCGTGATCACGGACAGCCTCGCGCGGCGCGTCACCATCGTCGACGAGGACGCGTTAGCGCGCGCGCCCGTCGTGGACGGCGACGGCGACGGCGGGGCGGGCGCGGAGGTGGAGGTGGAGGTGGCGCGGCGCCTCACGGAGGTGGGGCACATCGTGCGCGGGCGCGTCACGTCGGTGGAGCCGAGCGCGGCCGTGCGCGCCGCCATCCGGCACGACGTGCTGCTGGCGCGGCGCCGCTCCACGCTGGCGGGCGCGGGCTCGCCGCCGGCGCTGAGCGAGGACGCGCAGCTCGCCGCCGCCGGGGCCGCTGACGACGACGCAGCTTAACCGATGCCGTAAATATGTATTTATAGTACATAATTTATTTAATATGAGTAGTATACTGTATTTGTAGGAAACCTGTTGTTAGTTATTATTTAATAATTATATAAACTTTTAAAAAACTGCTTATTCTTATTTTGCCCGTTGGGGCATGGTGTGTTTATAATTCTATGGGCATTAATGCCATAGACATACATATACTACCTCCACTCGCTTACTTCTATGATTACCGTGATGTGTGTGAATATCGCAGCCGATTATATAATCCGCTGTTTTACAAAACGTCTAGTTATTTTGCATAACGTGCCGTTTTCTATTACAGTGAAACGAGTTTAGCCGTCTTACATAATTACTGAAACTTAAGACGCCCGATGGTATAATAAAATTATGCGTTCGTCAATCCGGCGTCCGGCGGCGGCGGGCCAACGATCAACCTTTTTGTATAACATCCTGAAATGATACGGCGGACTACGAAACTGTAAATTTTAATTCTATTTTTTACCGCTCGTGGCTCTGCATCTCTGTCTAATCATATTAGATAGGACATAAAACGCAAAGCGTTGCGTAGATGGAGCCACGAGTGTGCTCGTGGCTCCATCTGCGAGAAATTTGTGATATCTTCAAAAACGACGTTTCGTTTTAATTTAATTTCTCAAAGCTATAGTAAAATTGTGATGATATCGTGGCATCATATGGCCATTTCAAAATAGCAGACTTAAAAAATTTGTTAAGACAGCGTGGCGCGAGTCTGAAGGGTTAAAAGAAAGATTTGGTATAAAGGTACTGGTTGCGCAGAGGGCGCCTATATCAAAAAGAATAGAAAGCCATGAACTTTCGAAGAGTACAATTTAATTAAAATCCAAAAAATGCTATATAAAACCGAGGTCACCAAACGATGCCGCCAGGTATAAATGTACAGCGACACCTGTCGGCAAAGTGACCTAAAGTGGGGTATTAGACATACCGCCCACCAAGGACAACTGTTTCAGTTGTCCTTCAAATGAACATAAAATGAATCAAACTGTAACAATCAAAATAAAATAAACAAATGACAACCTTATTCACACAAATTAAATATCTATAAAATAAGAAAATTCAGATTACAGAATACCCCAGAATACACCATGATCGGAGTAGTTTATTGTAGTTACACTTACACCCCCCGGGAAGTACAATCGGTAGAATTGTCTTCATATCAAACATGTTCCCTGCAATCATGTCTTTAGTCGAAGTATAATATCTGAACTCTATCATTGCAAGTTATTAAGTTTTCCAGCGTACATAACGGCCAGCCAACCAGCTTAACACCGCATTATTCTTTTTAATTCTTGCTGCAACAGCGGAATATTTGTGAACTTCATCTTTAGCAGTGTTTTGTCTATGGGTCTTTTCACATCTTACTCTTTCAAATCTTGCTTTTCCTCTTTCTATAGAATAATCTGCTTTAGTCATTCTTGGCTCTACTGATTCTGGTACAGCAGTAACAGACATATCTCGTTCTAGCCACGCCAAACCAAATTTCTTCGAACGAAGATACAGCGTGACCGACTTTAATTGACATGCCAATTTTGAACCCATATTAGAACCTGAAGCCATTTGATTCATATTGTTGCATACGTTTCTTCCTAAAAAAAGATCTACCTTTGGCTTCGTGAAAAGATCAGTATTTTCGTCCAATCTTGCCACCATCCCATTGGTAGATGTCTTCGTTAATTGTACTGCCACTTTTACGACTAAATCCTGAATTCCCTGACCATTAACCACTCTAAGCAAAACAGATTGTTCACTTCTACCATCCACTGCTTTACTTGTTGCAGCAGGTAACAATACTGTTTGTGCTCGGGTATCAGTCTCAGGCTTGTCGTCTTGTGACAGAAATTCCTTAGTTTGGTACCCTCCGTTCAGCGCTTGCTCTAATTTTGCTTCATTTTTTACTTCTTCTTTATCTTCATTTCCAATCGTAGGAAAATGAGAACCCATCACATGAAGAAGTGAATGATGACGCCCTTGGCATATTTTACACATTTCTTTTAATTTACAATAGTATGCCGGGTGTTTTGACAGTAGGCAGATGTTGCATAATTCTTTTCCTTGTATATAAAGTTTTCTTTTTATAACAGTCAGTTGATTGAAATCTGGGCAGTCAGTCAGTAAATGATTTTCAGATCGACAGTAGAAACAAGTGACTTTATCAGTAGTAACCATTGACCTCCCATTTATTTGGCTATGATTGACACATTGAATTACTGGTTGCACTGAAGGGCTCAGTTCCTTAAGAGCATCTCTCAATTCACAGGAAAAATCAAAATATACTTCTTGCATTGAATCGTACAAGTCATCAATAAAGTACGAATCTGTTCTCGACCTTTCCTCTACTATAATCACAAAGTGAGTTGTCTTGAATCGAGTCCAATCGCTTTCAAGTTTATTTAGCCTGAACTCTATACAGCACCTCTTCAGACATCTGGATGCATTCTGGAAATCAGCTCTGTCTTTTTCCAATTGAGAATGGAGTTCAACTTGTACAGGGATTAGTTCCATTGTAAATTGAAGAAAATTTAAAAGTGTTTTGCAATATCTGCTAGCCTCGAAAAAGTCCAAACTAACAGAAATTTGCACTATGTCCTTGACAAACGTACATAGAAAACACGCTAAGTCTATATAATTAATTTTGAAAATTTCACAAGTCTTTTAGAATTAATTCCGAAAAAATCACAAGTGTTTTGGACTAACCAACCAGACGCAACACAATCCAATCCCGATTTGAAAGGTTAGTCACTGCACTTTTCCATTTCAC
The DNA here is from genome assembly GCA_947369225.1 of Hofmannophila pseudospretella. Classification (NCBI taxonomy): domain Eukaryota; kingdom Metazoa; phylum Arthropoda; class Insecta; order Lepidoptera; family Oecophoridae; genus Hofmannophila; species Hofmannophila pseudospretella. Next base: position 56,417 of record OX376320.1, read on the forward strand.
TGCCTAATTTACTAACACTTTTTCACTTCACTGTACACTGCCTAATTCACTTTCACTGACTAATACTGTACACTACTATTTACACTACTGCCTACTGCCCCCCGACACCGAACAACTAAATCCGGCTCGAAGGACCACTATGGTTGCGCAGAGGGCGCCTATATCAAAAAGAATAGAAAGCCATGAACTTTCGAAGAGTACAATTTAATTAAAATCCAAAAAATGCTATATAAAACCGAGGTCACCAAACGATGCCGCCAGGTATAAATGTACAGCGACACCTGTCGGCAAAGTGACCTAAAGTGGGGTATTAGACAGGTACGAATCTACAGTAGATATTTGGCTTTATGTGCTAATCTAAAGTTTATTAAACAAAAATCTTGTAAAATCATCTAATATTAATCAAAATTATTATTATTGAATGCAATAATTTATTTTAGGTTATGTTTAGAACAAAACCGTACACGATATTTAATACCTAGGCACCTACCTATTATCAAACGACTAACCTGAGTGAGTACCTACTCAGGTTAGTCGTTTTTAATGAAATAGGAAAGTTGCTATTTCATTAAAATCTTCACAATTAAATTGTGCTGCACATATGTTACCCATATGTCAAGAGTGGGTATTTACGTATTGTGCTAGTGGCGCCTCTAGTGGTAAAACATTGCAGGATTATCTCCTATTCTCTGTTATGACAACAAAAACATGGCGTCGAGTGCATTAAGTGCGCTGATATGCAAATTATCAAACACATATCGGCGCGAATCACCGGAAATCACGGAATTCAAACATAGATCACCGGGAAATAGCCCGAATCAGTGGGAGTCATTGGCTAATGTATTATACAATAGGTACGGATGCACCATAGTCGTTTTACATTACGATAATGGTCAGAGATATCGTTGAACGTGACGCGTTGCCAATCCGGCTGAATCGTACAGCTTACGTAATACATAACAGCGCCGTTTTGTATAACGGCGGATTCTGTCACGTCTGGCGGAGATCTAATGACCCTGATGTACCAAACCGACTAATGTGGTGTTATGTAAAATACGTTTTTTTAAATACGATGCTTTGACATTTTATTGATTTTTACGAGTTATGCTAGGACGCCGAGGATAGAGAAAAATGGAAAGAAGGAGGGGAGGCCTTCTTCGCCCGGCAGTGGGACAGTCTATAAATAGGCCTTTTTTTAAATGCTAGAGAAGGCGCCGCTTGTGGTACACTATGGGTGCAGACAAACCGTCACATCAGCCTGTCATAATATATGCAGTCTGATTTTTTACTTTAAACTTTATTTTGCACACATAAATCACAAAAGGAACAACAACAAGAAATTTGACGTCCACAAGTAGAGCTTATCACTAAAATAGAGATTTCTTCCAGCTAGACCTTTAACATAAGTATTGTTTTTTGTGTGATCCAAGTGATCGCCACCGGCGGGATTAATCCCAACGCGATCTTTGTGTTCTAATAAGGTAGGTCGATGTCAATTCCAATGAAAAGCCAACAGTTATCAGAGATAAGAGTTATAATATTGAGACTAAACGTGTAGCGGCGCGGCGCGCCCCGGCCGCGCCAGCAGCGCGCGCAGCCCGCGCAGCCAGCCATCCCGCTCCTGCCGCAGCGCGCGCCGGCAGGCGCCCCCCAGCGCGTGCAGCACGCCGCAGCGCCGCTCGGCCGTCTCCTCGAGCCGCGCGCCCTCCCCCCCGCCGCCCTCCACCGCCGTGTCCGTGTGCCACTCGTCTGCGCACACAACACGTGGATAGTCTGAAAGGGAATCTTCTGCAAAGAGATTATGTCGTGCGCGATCTAGGGCCGGTCCGGGACTAGAGGCCGTCGTTTGATGCCCATGTCGATAGTATAGTCACTGAAGCTTCCGAGTCACTGGGATTCGTGATGCGTAGCTCTAGGGATTCTACTCGAGCTAAAACATTAAAAATTCTATATTGTACATTTGTTCGTAGTATCCGTATATCTTCGACTCAGTCGCACCAACTAGATAAGATTACCACTAGACAGAGATGGCAAATAGTATGACACAGAGCAAACGGCAGACGGAGCGGAGAGAGACTGACCGCAGAGCGCGGGCCAGGGGAGCAGCGGCAGCGTGCGGCACTCGCGGTACTGCACGAGCACGCGGTGCGCGCGCGCCGCGCCGTGCGCCACCGCCGCGCCCGCCGCGTGGTCCGCGTGGTCCGCCAGCGCCGTGACGCGCGCGCGGCCCTCGCAGCGCGCGCCGCACGCGTAGCGCGCGGTGTACTGCCACGCTGAGTAGTTGCCGCTCTCGCTGTCGCGCTCCACCCACCACGCCGCCCTGACACAGTCACACACACACACACAGTCACACACATGACGTGGGTGTCAGCCGTACTGTGGTCTTGCAATGAATGTCGTGAACACGTGAGCCCGTGCAGCCGACTGCGGTGCGACTAATACTCCATTTTTTCAGTACCGAACAGTGGACATCGCCTATAGGGCTTCGCCCCCCGAGCTCGGTTTCCGCTCGGCATGTAGGTACTTGCTACTATAACCTGCTCTGTACGACGGCACTACCCTCATTTGTCTGCCTTGCCCGGTGTCCCGGTCATAGCTTCCTATAGCGAAATGTAATTCCCTCATTATTTTAGTTATACCTTAAAATCTTCTCCCATTAAGAGGGGGAGGGAGGAGGGGGAGGAAGACTAGATTTATTTTGCCACACGCGGACGGGCTTGTACGACCTACCGTACGACACGACACCTCGCTTAATATATACAGGGTGGAAACGTCGAGTGTGTCGGGACCATTACTTCGTTGCTTTAAAAGATATTACAAAACTTTAAACTGATATAGAATCTGCGTCTTTAAATGCAGAAAAAGACATTAACAAATATTTGAAAAATTAACGCCACGTGTTCGGAATTTGTACTTTTGCGGCTCCCATACATTTACTACGACTATTACTCTGTAATTCGCGTATCACCGGAAACCCGCGAAGCACTGCACATCATTGGCCGATCGAATACACGGCACTGCGGCTGCACTGCCGCCATTTTACGTTTACCTCCGACGGTACGCGTGGTCGGCCATTATCGGGTAACGCATCGCCAATCCGGCTCGACGTCGTTCAGCTGTAGGTACCGCGTCCCGTCCGGTGCCCCGGAGCCGGCGCCCTTCTCACACTCACACGGGCGCGGGGTGCAAACGCGCGAGCACCGAGAAGTCGGCGAGCAGGTGCGCGAGCGCGGCAGGCGCCACGCGCAACTCGGCCGCCGAGAACACGCGCGCACGCCACGCCGGCCAGCCGCACAGCGCCAGCGCAGCGCCCAGCGCCAGCGCCGCCCGCAGCGCGCACCGCCCGCGACCGCTCCACCGGCGCCGACGCGCGCCGCTCCCGCGGCTCGTCACCTGCATGCCCTTCGAAACCGCCAGCACATATTATCTAATATAGCGCCAGCGATATATCGTGCGGCTCCGGTCCCGTTTCGGTTCGCTGCATCAATCGCGAAGCGCGACCTCAAGAGTGCGGGGACGGCGAAACACGCGGTCGACCGCAGCGAACCGAACCGGGCTGGAACCGGACGAGGACCCGATAGTGACGATCGGTGCAAACAAAATATTAAAGCTGCACATAAAGTCGATATAAGTACTCACGAGTTACGGTCGCCGCGTGGGACCCCTGTAGCTCTAAACACGGTCGGCGGGCAGCTCCACACACGGCACTGCGGCGCCTCGTCCGCGTGTGGTGCCCGCGGGTGGCGAGGCGCTCCGCCCCGCCCGGCCCCGCTCCACCGCGTCGGACTCCGGAAGCGACGCCCGGTACACTGCGATAACAGCGCGCCCCGCGCGCCCCGCGCGCCACCGCGTCTCTAGTCTATATACCTATACTGTGTCGGTCTCCAGCAAAATGTACTTAATGATCGATTAGGGTCCCTCTATAAACCGATCACCGAGGCCCGTGTGACACCTTCGCGAGTGGCGAGGACGGTGGACGGCGGGATCGGTCGGCGGACAGGAGGATTTTGTTCGAACGTTCTTGACATTCGAAAAGGTGTAAACCAGCCCCTGAACGATATCAGTGTAGGACTCATAAAAGTAGGACTGAAGAAATCGATCCGAGGTTGTATTAGTTTGTGTAACGAAGAGGAGACAATGAAACGAGCGCGGCCTTGATGACATCGGAGGCGCGAGGTCGGCCCTCCTCGGAACAGAGTACCTACTACGGAAACCGCTACTCTTGACGCACCGGCGCGGGCGGTCCGAAGGTGTTAGGCCCGACGCACACCGCTGGAGCGACGGCGGCGGGGCGCCATTCTTCGATAACAATTGAACCAAACCTTACCTACCTACATTGAAATGCGGTTTAAAATGGAATGACAATAGCAAGCGGAGCGGCCCTCGAATGTACCGCTCCAACCCCCCTCCCCTCCCCCCCGCGCCACCGCCGCGGCCGGTGTGCGTCGGACACAATTTCTAGAGTTTGAACATTAGGATCTTACCTTTATTAATTTCTTACCCAAAAATATATAGAGTTGAAATAAAAAGCTCATAGCCAGAACTTAATTCTATAAAAGTGATGTACTTACAGAAGACCACAGGCAATTTCTAGCTAGAGTGATAGGTATCTAGGTATTGACAGTGGAGTTCAAAGGTAGCCCTCGGCCAGGGAGGGAGGCGAGTGATCCTAGGGTGATCACTGTAAAAATATTCTGTGATCTAAATGAAACCCCAGCACGCTGTTCATCATTTATTTTATTACTCTACAATGTGAAAATACAACGATAACCTCAAAGCATACTTCACATACCTAACTTACACAACACATTATTATTAGGTATTCAGTCAGTTCTAGTCGCGGCCTCGGCCAGCGGGTACCCGGATACCCGCGCGGCGCGGCGCACCGTCGCCGGCACGGTGCCTCCATTAAAATGTTAATTTCTTATTGACATTATTCTCAAACCGCGACACGTCTACGTCGTACGACATCTGTGTAAAGGATCGTCACAAATTGTACAAAGTATGTTACTCGCGGAGAATACGTCGGTCAGGTGTGACCGCGACGCGGCCCTCGCCACGGCAGCGACCATAATCGAGTAGGGTGGTCATGGTCGGGTCCCCGAGGCTCCCGGTGTGCGGAGGGCTCCATGGTAAAGAAAATTATAACACCCCTTCCTCGGTTGGTGGGGGGTTAAAACATGTTGAAAAATAATATGTCTTGCTAAAATATTATATATTTACATTATAGCTCCCAAGTGTCGGGCTTTGTCCAAATAAATTTTGTACTTATAAAGGAATTAATAAATCTGAGTTGCACTCCGCGAGCAGACCCCAAGCCGCGGTTTGTACAGAAGTTATTACATTACGGTGTAACAGTTATCATAATCATAAGTAATCTCATATTCCTGTTCTAATTGTACATAAATAATTAAACTTTGGAATACTTTATTTAGTAGGTACTTACACACACGTACCGTACGTATATACCAAAGTCACACACACAAGCACACCCTCTCACGTCGCATCCGATCCGATCTGGTCATCATCACATCACAAGTCACAACCGTTACACTTTATTTACCTAGATGTACACATAGTACGTGACGACCCCGGAGCGCCGGGTGCCAGTAGGCGCGGCCCCCGGCCGCAGGCCGCAGGCCCCGGGAGCCGGGAGCCGGCGCTCCGGGGGGCAACTATTAATATTTACACACAACACTAAAGTTGGGCATCCACCGGCACGACTTCGTTGTAGGAAATATGTCGTGTGGACTCGCGGGTGCCGGGCCTCGGGGCCTCGGGCTCGGCGGCAGCTAGCAGTACATAACGTAACTATCGATAGTTCGATAACGTTAGTTATCAGTCGAAAACACCGACACTGTCGACACCATTGTCCCGTCACGATACTACGGATGGTCAATTGAGCAACGTATTGTGCGCGACGGTCTCTATGGCCGGTCCGAACATAGGCACGAGTCGCATTCCAGCACGTTTTTAGGTGTTAACGAGGCGTAGAGGAGAGAGGGACTCCGTACTCGTACCTCGCTCGCTGGAATGCGACTCGTGCCTAAATTCTGACACGCCATAAAGATTGACGCGCACTCTACGACAATATCGATAGTTTACATTATCGTTAGTTCGATATTTTTGATGTCGCACCTCGCACCTCCCACGAGGGGCCCCGCGCCCTGCGCCCCGGCCGTTGCAGCGAGGATGTTGACTAAGCACGACGATGACGACACCCCAGGGATCATTCTCTTTCGTTTGGCGCCGCCGGTATCGAAAAATCATTGTGATCAAATCCTAGTATCGTGACGGGACAACACTATCGACAGTGTGGGTGCTTTGTTTTTGACTGTAAACTATCGATTATCGAACTATCATCGATAGTTTTGCAATGCCGGAACGACCGCACTCGCCGCCGCGCCGCGCTTCCGCCGCCGCGGTGGCGCCGTCGGCCGGCGAGCGCTACCGGCGACGGCGCCGCCCCTTGCGGTACCCCTTGCCGTACCAGCCGCCGCCCCCCGCGTCCGCCGCCTCGCCCTCGCCCTCCCCCTCCCCGCCCGGGCCGCAGCACGCGCACAGGTAGCGGCGCGCGCGCGCTCGCCGCCACGCGCGCCGCTCCAGCGGCGTGTCGGCGGGCGGCCCGTACCACAGGCAGCGCCGCGCGCCGTAGCGCCTCGCGCACCACGCGCACTCGGGCGGGGAGGGCGCGGGCGCGGGGGCGGGGGCGGGCGGCGCGATGATGGTGTGCAGGCCCGGGTACAGCGAGGCGCGGCACAGCAGCACGGCGCGCGCGATGATGGCGGCCGCGAGCGCGCTGGCCGCCGCGCCCGCCCGCTCGGCCGCGCGCACGCCCGCCGGCGGCCGCGGCTCGCCCTCCAGCAGACGCCGTAGCCGCGAGCTCAGCGCCCACGCGCCGTTGCCCGCCGGCTTCTCGTCCTCCTTCTTGATTTTCTCCTCTATCTCGTCCTCCTTCTTGATTTTCTCCTCGAACTCGTCCTTCTCCTCCTTTTTCACCTCGACGTCGGAGGGCGGCGCGACGTGCCCGTTGGGCAGGTGCGGCGGGGCGGATGAGGCGGGCGCGCCCGCGAGCCGCGCTATGCGGAACCGCCGCAGTTCGCTGAGCGCGCGGGGCGGCACGGGCGGCGCGGGGAGCGAGGGCGCGTGCTCGGCGCGCAGCAGGATGGTGGCGGCGCCCGACAGCAGCGGGACCTGCAACACGCGCGTCGTCAGTCGCGGACGGGGCGCAGGGGCGCGGGGGCGCAGGGAGGGACTCACCTGGAAGGCGTGCAGCAGGCCGGGCGGCGGCGGACGAGCGGGCGGCGCGGGGCTGGCGGGCGGCCTCAGGCGCTCGGCCAGCAGGCCCAGCGGCACGTCCTCCTCGGAGTCGGACGACGACGACGACGACGGGGACGGCGAGGGGGAGGTGGGCTCGGAGCGATCGGAGTCATCGGGCCGCACGAGCGGCGGGCAGCGCGTGGTGTGCGCCTCGGGCGGCGCCAGCGGCTCGGCGTGCGCGAGCAGCGGGTCGGCGCGCGGGTCGTAGCGCGGCACGCGCAGACGCAGGCGCCGCGCCAGCTGCGCCATGACGGCGTCGCAGCGCGCGTTGATCTTGAGCGCGGCGTGCGCGTCCTTGGGCGTCCACTGCAGGTTGACGATGTAAAGGCGCGGGCGCGCGGCCGGCGGGCGCTGCATGCGCCACAGGCGCGGGTAGCGACGCAGCACCTTGAGGCTGGAGCCCAGGCACAGCACCACGTCGGCCGCGGCCGCGTGCCGCAGCGCGCCCGCCCAGTTGAGCGGCCAGGCGGCGCGGCCGCGCTCCCCGAAGTGCACGATGGAGTCTGCGAGCGCGGCGCCGCACGCGTGGCACAAGCGGCGCGTGGCGTGCGCGTGGCGCGCCGTGCGCTCGGTGGTATCGAAGGCGCGCAGGTAGACGCGGCGGCAGGCGGCGCAGCGCTCGGCGAACATGTCGCCGTGCAGCTCGGCGAGCGCGCGGCGCGGCAGGCCGGCGCGCACGTGCAGCCCGTCGCAGTTCTGCGACACCACGAACTTGAGCGTGCCGCGCGCCCACAGCGCCGTCAGCGCCATGTGCGTGAAGGTGGGCCGCGCGCGCGACACCTCCACGCGCCTGCAACACGCGGCGTGTGTCACGCGAGGTCGCACACCCCCACACCCCGCACCCCACGCGCACCCCACACTCACCCCACGTCCTCGCCGCGCCGCAGCCGGGTCCACACGCCGCGCGGCCCGCGGTAGTCGGGGATGTCGGCCGCAGTGCTGATGCCGGCGCCCGTGTACACCTGCATGTAGATACAGGACAGTATTTTGGTAAAACATCTCAAATCACAGTTATTTCACTGGTCGGTTGGTCAGGTTAGGTTTTCTGTGAAAGTGTCATACAATCCTACTCTTAGAGCCAAATAAGGAATTTAAGATGTAAAACTGTACTGTGATTACAGACTCTAAAACTGGCCAAGCGCGTGTCGAGCCTCACCATAGATAATCATTTATTTTTTATTTAGTAGAAGTGCTGTACAAGTCATGATGGTTTTTAGTATTATTACATTAATCATATTATTACAATACACTGCACTTTATTTTTACTTCTCAGAATTCTTATACACAGCGCTTAAAGTAAAATACAAACCTAACTAAACAATAAAAGGCCAATTACCGGTGTTCACTAATAGAAATAATATAATATAAGTAAATAATGAAGCAAGGTGCCGCTGTAGACACACACGGATCGTTAAGCATTGAAAACATTAGACTCGGCACAAGTCTCACCGCACACAACCCTTATTGAGCAGGTCTAGACAGCATCCAGATCTATATTATAATTTTATTGTCTTCGGTAAATTCGTCTAGGCGGTAGTACAATTTTTTAGATAGAAATTATTTGAGCTTCTGGATATAACTGGCTTATGATGGTGCATCCCGAATGTGTTCAGGCATTCTATTATATATTTGTACCACTCCTGCGAGCGCGCCGGTGCCTTTAGTCTGTGGCCGAGCCTTCCCTCTCTCACACCCTCGAACTCTCTACTTTGCTAATTCTAGTATGATATCATATCTGTAGGGACCTGTACTATAGACTATTTGTAAGTATTGAGTGGAAGAAAAACTATTACTGTTTTTGCTTACAACTTACAAACTATTACTGTTTTTGCTTACAACTTACAAACTATTACTGTTTTTGCTTACAACTTACAAACTATTTCAGACACTCAAGTTTAAGTAAGTATTTGTTGTTCAAATAGAGGATATGGACAATACTTTAGGTAATTTTTAAGTTCCTAGCTTGATAATACCGTTAATGAGATAGACCTGGGAGCAATGACTTCTTTACTTGTATGAAGTTGTATGGGTCCTTGAAGTTTGTATTTTTTTTCTGTTTAGGTGCTAGATGAGAAACCCGTGGAGAAGGAGGTCCTCACTCGCAAGTGGCGGTGGCTAGGTCATGTGATCAGAAGGGTGGACAACGATTATCCCTCAAAAATGGCCCTGAAATGGTTCCCATCAAGTATCCGAAACTCGAAGAGGTCGCGCAAGATCTCAAAAAGTGGAGAGCAATTGTTTGAGCCCTATACCCCAGCAGAGGGTGACAGGAAGAGAAGAAGAGATGCTAGATGCTTCTGACAGAAGGACAGACCCAGTCACTAAGATATGTGATCTCAGTAAGAGTAAACAAAAACACAATATTTAGTAAAATCTTTCATGTTGAATGAGGGGGTCACACTATGAGCTATTCACTAGCACACACCGAAGAGGAAAACAGAAAGACTCCTACAGAAACAGCTCACAACATCTAATAAGCAAAACGACCAAGTAGGCAAAATGACTAAGTAGCAGAATATTGAAAGATCTTTAAAGCATGGGTAGCCGAACACCCCAGTCGGATTCTGATGACATCACCATATTCGGCGTGTTCAATGCGGACCGCATAGACATAGACATATTGCTATACGGTCATTTGGCTACCTAGCCGTTTAGCTATATGGACATTATACTATTGTCATTTTGCTACCTAGACCATTTAGACGTTTTACATTTTTAGTCGATTTGCTTAATAGACGTTCTGAGCTGGATACTTCAATCAGAGGCGACACAAATTATCAGTTAAATAGCGGCTGACCACGAGGTGCTTGGCGTTGCGCAACGCGCGCGCCAGACGACGGCACTTGTCGCGCAGCTCGCGCGGGCTGTCCTCCACCTCGCGCGCCCGCTCGGCCGCAAGCGCGCGACGCGCCGCCGCCGCCGCCGCCGCCTCAGCGGCCCGCGCGCGCCGCTCACCGCCGCCGTCACCGCCGCCGACGACGCCGCTCCCGGCCGCGGTGCTCAGGCGCGCACTCGAGCGGCGTGTGCCGGCCGCCGCGTCGAGCATGGCGTCTCCGGCTACTGGCGCTGGCGCTGCTGGCGGCGATACCCTTCCTTCGCGCCGGCGCCTCGAGCCCCGCGAGTCTTTCGGTAGACCCGCGGCCTGGCCTCGCTGCACATATCGCTATACGGCCGACGGTCACCCACCACGGATTATTGAAACTCGATCACTCACTCAGTTCACGTCCACCGGCACAGTTTGTAAGTTTAATGGTCTGTGGCCTGTGTTGTATGTGCAGTTTAAACGATGTCACATCACACAATAGAGTAGAACTTAATGCAATGCAAATGATACAACAACAGAACAAGCAACAACTTTGGTTAGCTTTTTTGTTTATTTTTTCAGCCTGGAAAGCAAAGGAATCTAAGAAAATACAGCCTTGTCTGATTTTAATCTTTTAGATCGCTTACGTTAAAAGAGGTCATTCAAGAATTTTTTTATAACGAAATATGTACTTTCGACGGAAATTATATGCTTACAGGCAAACGGGCCACCTGTTTGATGAGTGGTCACCGTCACTATATCAATAGATGTTGCCATTATTTAATTTCTACTCTTTTTTGACGGACTATATCTTTCCACTAAATCTTTTTTTTACCTTTCAGACACCAGCACCAGCGTGTAATTAAATTGTAATTTAATTTAATTTCTCAAAGTTATAGTAAAATTGTGATGATATTATGGTATCTGGCCTATGGCCATTTTAAAATAATAAACCACTGCTATTTTAAAATTGCCATATGATGCCTAAACAGGAGAACTATTCCACTAAATATACAACGTAACTAAATAGAATCAGAAGTATATCGTTATGACGTGTTTCGTATGCTACTATCGATCGACGATCCAATTTCAGTTAAGTTCCGGTCGAGTCAACGATTGATCGAACAGTAACGTGAATATTTGTGCATTCTACTAAAACGTTTAGTTTATACTGAATCGCAGTTAAACGGCAAAAAGTTTCAACTGTCAAATATAACGATAAATAAATAAAATAAAAAGATTTATTCAGTAACGATCGAACATAAGTTCCTCCCGAGGTACATTTGCCCGATCGATATTAAATCGAAAGGTGGCAGTGGTAGAGTTATGCGTCAGCAGAATGCGATTTGGTGTCCAAATAGAATTGAAACGAAAACTAAATGTTTTCACGTATCCCAGGCCAAGAAAGCCATGCTTTTATCTGATGAGTTGCACGAACGCACTCGACGGAATATACACGAATCATCTAATGTCAATGTGACATGATTGTCAAAGAATGAAAAACGTCAACCAACCAACAACAATTCTTTCTAAACCTTGACAGGTAGGTAAGATACAGCAATGGTAGAGAATTGCAATAAATCCAATAAAATCAGTCAGAATTTACATATATTTTAGCTATTTATGTCTTTATTGATTTGAATAGTGAGTAACTTATTCGAAATCAGTGTTATTTCTTGTTAAGTGTTATTTTTTTTCAGATTCAAAACTTCGAATCCTTCACCATGGTGAGACCTGTTTATTTTTTTACCTATGATATGACTTACACATTTTAGCTTTGATAAAGCTTTATTTGTGAAGAGCAAACTCCGTATGATAGTATAGAATTGGGTGGTCCCATTATACCCAAATGGAAAATAACAAATTAGGTATTATAAGTGTTAGAAGCACGTTAAAACTGATACTTCAAAAGCGCTGATATTTTATAATAACCTGTATAATAGGTGCGACACCTGAGCGCGCGCTAGCCGCGGCGGCAGTGTAGTGTGTAATGTGTGCGTGTGTGTTGCAGCCGCGCGAGATCAAGGACATTAAGGACTTCCTGCTGAAGGCGCGCAGGAAAGATGCCAAATGTGAGTAGAGATGACACTCCTGCGGCCTGCAGCCTCCCACAGCGCCCTTCAACAAACTATTCGGTTAGGGTGTCGCTAAGGGGGCACTCAGAGAAAAAGTATTAGAAAAGTTCTGATTTGTTAAAAAATGAACTGTATCACAGAAACCTAGTGGATGCGGACCTAGACTCGGATATTGTAGGTTATGTTATGTTGCATTATGACAAGCACTCAACGAGCACCGCGCAGCGGGGCTCCTTCGACTACTCTTTGTGCCCCCTTAACGACACTGACCAAACTATTCACCTATGTTCAGCATTATTTAAAGTTTGACTTTTTCTGTTTTTTGTAGTAAGTTTTACTTTACAAACAACTTGGACAAAACTGTTATGTATATATAATTGTATGCATGAAATGTAAACATGGTATAACCTTAGATGAAAACAAGGAATTACACAGATTGGAGACATGATGTGACTTACCTAACATGACATGGTAGATGGTGTTGTGAGCTCTCTCGTGTGTTCCAGCTGTCAAAATAAAGAAGAACTCTGAGAACGTCAAGTTCAAGGTGCGCTGCTCGCGCTTCCTGTACACGCTGGTCATCACCGACAAGGAGAAGGCCGAGAAGCTCAAGCAGAGTCTACCGCCTGGTATGTGCTAGCTTTGTTTTACCACGTTTATTGAAATATTTACCACTTTAACTTTGCCTACTGGGAATCGAACTTGGTGCTCCTAGAACAGAAGGCAGCCGTACTAGCAGTGCTGCCCGGAGATTGTGAACAGGTATAACTACTAGATGTTTATGTAAAAAAATTACCATAGTATAAATTGGAAATTTTAAGTACCTAAATACATTTTTACAACGTCACTTTTTTAACTCTACCACTGCTTCGTATGGTGCTATAGCTGAAAGGAAAGAAGTGATGCAAGAAACAGCAGCACATCTTTTGAAATAAAGTTGTCATCCTATGGTACCCCGGAGGTACCGAGGGTCTCCACGAGATCTCTCCACGCCGCTATCTCCTGTGTCACCTTCCTAGCTTCACTCCAGCTCAACCCTGCCGCCTTCGATTCACGGTCGACAGTTCGTTTTAAATAAATATATCTTACAATAATTATGAATACAATCAGACATGAAGAAAACAGCAGCTCAGTGTAGAAAGAATTATTATATTCCTGGCCACATGCTGCAGTTGGTTCTCAAGTGTAAGTAGAGTAAGTGCCCTATTCACAGAAATCTTAGTAAATAACCAATAATGACCTTTCCATCACCGGTACAGACACACCAGCATCATGCTGTCTATCTTCATAATAATAAATAAGTAGGCATTTATTTGTATTTACAATGTATTCAATGTGTGTGCCTCGTGGTGGGGTCGCTCTCGCCGGTGTCTGACCGTGTTCTCTTGTTGCAGGGCTACAAGTCAAGGAAGTGAAGTGATGTCAATAGGAATAAGACTAATTAATAAAACGTAAAAATCCATTGTTTTGTTTTAATTAATTTGGAATCCTAGATACAACATTTATATATCTCGCATTGAGAATATTTAAAAAAAAACGTTTTCTGTGTTATCGTACAAAGGATCGTTGTGATTCTACTCTGTACCCTGACATGTGTAAAAAGCATCACCTTGTTCTTCTATCTCATGTTTGTTATTTTATATTTGTGCGGCGTTTTACAGGAGGAAGAAGTAAAATACACTTTGTATTTTAACGCCTCGCATCGCAGACCTAGTATTTCTATTTAAAATGCTTCCGGTGCAGTAGATCGTTCGAACCTCAGAGTCCCAGAGAAACCCCTCAGATTTGGCCCTCCCCCGTGCATCCACCAATTACTCGTATATTATATGCATAATACTATGTACGGCGTACGAGCAACAGTTTCAATATAATGTCAAAAGATCACGATTTAGACCGTTTCAATACCAGTCGTGTATCGTCCACGTTTTGTAATGATTAGTCCCCAGTTAGTTGCCGGCGGTTGTCCGCGTGTGTACTGCTGCAAGTAGTTGTTACTATTTGTGAAAACATGTTATTGGCTTTCCGTTTATATTACATCTAACTTATGTTATTTTTGTGCCGTTGGTTTTCTAATGAAAATAAAATAAACACTTAATGTGAAACAAAGTGACAAATTGTACAGGATCACAAAAATGAAACGATAGTTCCAAGGCAAAAAGGTTATTTATTGCGACGAGCTCTAATCAGTTTGACAAAAAAAACTTAACACCGCGTTTTATACATTAAGCACTACCGTACAACGCCATCTATCGGTGTGACGCGTGAACACAATAACGAATACAACCATACAATTCATAGGTACATTGTATTGTACGGAGTCGGGATGAGTAGTAGTAGAAACTAGTTAAGTTGTATACAAGTTTGTACGACTCATACAAAGTCCATATAACTCGTACAGCTCATAAAACCTCAGACAATTTGTCACGAGTAAATTGTTAATACTGTCGTACGAGTATATCACTCAGACTGAGTAAACGGCCGCGGCCGGCGTGCGTGAGGAGAGCACATTTCTTAGTATTTTTTAATGTTTCTACATAATTACTATTATAATGGAAATAGATCAATATATTTGATCAAGTGTTATCCGTTATTCCTTAGGCTATGGTATAACATGTACGTATGGTCTGGTAGGGTTCAGCCGGTCTGTCACGAAAAATATTTAGCGGTCGATTTCTATTTCATACAACTTTTGAAAGTCACTCGGCCTGCTATCGTAACTCACCTTCGCTTCTTTCTGGAAAGAGCTGTGCTCGGGGCGTCTGCTGGATCGAATCCTAAGAGCCGTCACGGATCCACATCGTAGACCAACTAGAAACCTAACTCATAAAATTAGTCATTTACTGGACTCCGCATACTCCATCGTCGACCTCATCGTCGCTTACCAACAGGCGAGATCGAGGTCAAATGCGGGTTTAGTAGTAAATTAAAAAAAATAGCAAGCTGAGGGTAGTCGTCGGTCGGTCGCCGTTGGAGTAAACGAGTTGTGGAATGGAGACCGCGCTCGGGCCGGCTTGGTGTGGGAGACGGATGATGGATGGAGCGACGGTCTGCGCTAGGTGTCTGGATGTCTGCCAGTGATGAATGAAAAGAAGCGGATAACGGGCTTCATCGCGCGTCCTGGGAGAGGCCTGTGTCCTACAGTAGGTATATACTAAGTTTTTGTAACTGTATTTCAACTGTTATGAGGTACTATGTAAGACATACAGAGACAGATGACGACACCGGTTCCTAGTTGGCTACGGAACCCTATAGTGTCGCTCAAGATGGCGGTGTACCTTGTGCTGCGATTATATAAGTACCTACATCAACATTAGGTTCGCTGAAAGAAGCTGCAGACAGCGGACGGAGCCGCTCGCCGTCCTCACTGCCAGCACTGCGCACTCCGCACTGTCAGGGCCAGTGAGGACCCTCAGCACACAAATTATCAGTTAAACACCTCTCGCCTCGTGGCGAGCTCGTGTGCTAGGTTAGCCGAGTTCATTTCATTAAACTACTGCCATTACAACTTCATCAACCGAAGGTCGCCTGGAATAGATAGCTTAAAGCTACAAGGCCGCCGATTGTATATTTATTTCGTACCTTTTCTTCCGGACCATACTCTCGTCTCGTGGTGAAATAAAGAATATTTGTATAGTAAGTATATTATATTGTCGATTGGCTGGCCAGCAGCTGGGCGGCAACTCGCGACCGTCCTCGCCACTCGACTGAGCACTTGACCGAGAGTAAACCAGGCGTTAGACTAGCTTCACAACCAATAGACATTGTAACACTAATGCGAGTAGTAAGCGCATCTAAACGAGGTGTCGAGCGAGCGGGAGTCACCCGAGCACGTTCCGGTCCAGTTTACAGCACGAGCACCCCGCGAGTACGACGTGCGCTCCAGCTGACCGCACCTCACACACGGCGGGTAACATTCGGTGATTGCCGGTGGGTGGGTACCTCGCCTATGTATAAATATAAATAGTAGTGGTAGATCCTAAAGTGAAGGATCGCCTGGGGTGGTACCACCCTCTTATCTATTTCTGCCGTGAAGCAGAAATGCTTGCATTTCTGTGTTTCGGTTTGAAGGGTAAGAGAGCCAGCGTAATTTCCGGCACATGAGGCATTCCATCTTAGTCCTCAAGGTTAGCAGCGCATCAAAAACCCTCTAATATTAATATAGTGAGGTGAGATGTCTATGGGCGACGGTGACCACTTACCATCACGTGGCCCGTTTGCTCGTCTGCTCTCCTTATTAAATAAATAAAAAAAAAAAAAAAAAAACGCATATGCGGCACGGCGCTATAGTGTTCTGTGAACAGTTTTCCGTCGGCCACGTGCGCATCTAAAAGAAGATCGGGCGAAAATCCATACACGACGAGGCCTGATGACGGATACTATTTTTATTGTATTTTTATCAAATAAAGTTATTTATACTAATGCCACTTTTTAAAATATAATCTAATATTAGTTAAATAATTAATACGTAAACATTAAAATGTATGTAAATATTGATTTAATGACAGTTACAGGTAACAGGTGACTGTTCACTCCCAAATTTGAAGCAAAATTGCAAAGTACCGCAGATTCATTTATTTTTCAATTTAAGTAAGTAAGTAATACGTTTATTTCACACACAGTAATGACCGAAACAGTTATAATTATAATAAAATAATTATGTAGTCAAAGGTAAACATATCTAAATCATGTATGATGGTCTGCTGTTGTTGTGAAAAGGGCCTCAACTCAGCTTATTGCTGCAGACAAGAATGCCTCCAGCGCTGGTATTCTGGTATTTATTTAATTGCATTTTATTTTATAGAGCATAAAATACCGATCTCAAAAATATATCACATATACCTATAGAAGAAAAAAATAACTTCGAGATATATTAAACCTATATTACTTTTATCTGTATTACGGTTTCTGTTAATTTTAGTGACCGGAAAATAGATACTAGTGAGTCCCAAAAAGCCACAATGGCGACAGATCTCGGCAGAGACCGACGCGCGACGGGGTTGTCATCTGTTGTGTTTACCTATATTACATTTATTTATTCGCAAACAAATATACATAAATAATATTTAAAAAAACATTAAATAAAGAAATAAAGTTATCTCGCTGCGCGGACATCTCTTAAAGTTATATTAATTTTAACTGTAGTAGGTTTCGGCCAACATTGGTGACCGGAAAATGGATATGACACCTGATGACACGGCACCGCGCGTCGACCTCGTTATCATTAGGTACTAGAGGTCCAGGAACCTGGGCTTTTCATACTAACGTCGTCGGTCTTCATACTGCACGTCACATATACAGAGTGTAACATTAAGAACGGTCAGTATGGGAAAGTCTGAAACTATAAGACATACGAAGATCTGTTCTTAGGAACCATGTCATCAATTTTAGTAACAAGAAAAACTGTATTCATACATTTTTTTAAAAACCTGTACTCAGCCTGGGAATCGAACCCGGTTGTTTTGAAAAAAAATCCAACACTATTTCTGTTTAGATATCGACTGTGTAGGTGTTAAGGAATAAATGTTAGTATGAAACGTGATGTTTAAAATTAATAAAACGCATTGTTTCCATATCTTTTAATTTATTTTAGTAGGTGTTCGAAATGACTACCATTTTGTAAAATACAACATTCAACTCGTTTAGGTAACGATCTTACTATTGAATTTTGTATCTTCAGGTGGTGAATTTGCGTTAAAATTGTCTCTATGGATGCTTTTAGGTCTTCAATTGTGTCGTAGCTTGTTTTGTACACTTCATCCTTAACGTAACCCCACAAGAAATAGTCTAGTCTAAAATAAATTAAAAGATAGTAATTAATAGTCTAGTCTAAAATAAATTAAAAGATATGGAAACAATGCGTTTTATTAATTTTAAACATCACGTTTCATACTAACATTTATTCCTTAACACCTACACAGTCGATATCCAAATAGAAATAGTGTTGGATTTTTTTTTTCAAAACAACCGGGTTCGATTCCCAGGCTGAGTACAGGTTTTTTTAAAAATGTATGAATACAGTTTTTCTTGTTACTAAAATTGATGACATGGTTCCTAAGAACAGATCTTCGTATGTCTTATAGTTTCAGACTTTCCCATACTGACCGTTCTTAATGTTACACCCTGTATAGGTACGACTGCTAAATACTGTGTTACTTCGGTACATACACGTGTACTTACTACGAAGCTGTCGGTACGAGCGCGCGTGTCCGGCACCGAACACGTATGTCTCGAATGCGTGTCGGTCCGGTTGTCATTGCGCCATCGACGCTTCCGTAATGTTCGCTCATCAATTTCTTTATCAGCGGAAGCGAGTACCACAGCAGACATTAATATGTAGTGCACCTGCCGCCCCCTGCCTACCTACAACGCGGCTCCTTTATGTAAATTGCAAGTGTGAAATTATACCCGTATTCGATCACATTGATCCGGTCGTACGCGAGCGTCGCTCGCCGTCGTGGGCCAGGACGAGGACCGTCAGACAGCGAGCGGTCGATCACATTACAGACCACAAGGGGCGTCGGGCGCATCGCGCGATCGACGTCGCGGCGGCCGCCGTGGCCAACATGACGGCGACGGCGGCCGCGCTGCAGCTCACCGCGCACCTGTGGGTTCGTGGCGGCGCGCCTCGCCTAGCGGCCCCGGCTGCGCGTGCCGCTCGTGGAGGCGGGCGGCGACCCGCCGTTCGAGTCGCCGGTCGGTGTGTGTCGTGCGTTCTGTCGTCCGCATCTCTGCCGCCGTCTCCCTTCGCAATAATCACGCCCGTGCTCGGCTTCCGGGCCTGCTCCTATACATACAGCGCAGCCGGAACTACACGTCGTCGGACGACGGCGCCGCGGCGTGCTACCGGCGGATCGACGCGCTACGGCTGACGCGCGGCCGCATGCGCGGCGTGGGGCGCGTGCGCGTGGTCGACGCCCGCGCTGCCCGGCGGGAACACCAACGCGCCCTCCATCATGATCGGCGAGCGCGCCGCCGACCTCATCAAAGAGGACCTCGCCGCCGCCCCCGAGGCGCTGACCATAAATGGAGCGTTCGGGAGCGCCAATCACATCAGGGATAAGCACGATAATTCAATATTTCCCTATTAGACTTGGAACCCAATTAAGCTCAGTCTTTATCACGAGTCGTATGTAGCTAACAATATAATATTATAAAAGGTACCTAAAGCCGCCACGATCCAATATGTTTTGTGTATGTATCGACTGTTGACACCGCCCTGCAAGTGTCGCGCCCCCTCTCCCCACTCCCCACTCCGCTGTACTCCGCTCGTTTAGCCGCTGTCACCGTGAACCCGCTGCCCGCGCCGCTCCCGCCGGCCGCTTCCTCCGTGAGAACGGCCTTACCTTTGTAAATGAACATTATGGAGGTTCTTCATGAATGAATGAATGAATGAATGAATTAAAATTTATTTGCACACATATACATAACACGATTACATTTCATTAGGTACTTAAAAGAGCTACTTTTTTACTTTTTTAATATTATCTGAAAACGAGACTCGTCCAAAACTATCCAATTTCCGACTGGAACAGAATATATTTTTAATTCTTTAATTCCGGATCATTATCTTTTGTGCTGAATGTATTATATTTTTGTATACTTCTGTATTGTGTACTTGCTGTATTCTGGTGTTTACAGTGATAAATAAACGTTTTTCAATTTCATTTCAATTTATCATCATCAGCCTATTAATGTCCCCACTGTTGGGGCACAGGTCTCCCCTTGCACAAGGGGGTACGGGCCATGATCCACCGAGAGGGCCCAGTGCTGTGCGGTGGATTTTATGCAAGTTTCCTCACGATGTTTTCCTTCACCGTTAGAGCGGTCGGTAAATGTACGTAAATCTTCGAAAAAATCCGGAAATGCTATCGGTAGGTACATAGCATTGCACGGTTTCGAACCCGGACCTCAGCATGGGAGTTCGGCGTCCTAGCCACTAGGCCATCAACGCTCTCGATCGACGGCATTCGTTAAGCCACGTCAGAGGCCTACGGGCGGCCTGAAGGACTCTTACAATAGTCGGCAACTAACCATACGATAAACAAATAATCTGAAGCTAGCCCTCCCTATATTCGGTCAAATCCTTTGGAAGTTAAATTGCTTCAAATCTATAAAAGTTAACGGAAATATTTTTTAAATACTCGTAGGTAACTGACTCGGTGCCAGGCGAAATCTGAAGAGTAAGAAATATTGAACTTTACAGAAATTATACGCGCACTTGCTAACGTACGTCGAGCGAGAACCATTACGGCAGCTGCGCGCTCGGCGTTGCGCACACGCACGCTCGCCTGAGCGACCGTCCCAAAGGCACAGTATAAACAAATTACAGTTGCCATTAAAAAAATGTGCCAAAGGTGAATAGAGATAGCAAAAGTCCATAAAAAGTACTCTGCGGGCCGGGCACGGCCAGGCGGCGCTCGCGGCCGGATACACATACGCAAGAAGTTTGTTCATCTTATTCATTTTTTCATATTGTCATTACACCTACTTACACGTGACATAAACGTTTCGAAGAAACATTATATAACCTCTTTGATTATATCTGTGATCTGAGCCTAACCGTCACAGGTTTTAGCAAGAAAATTATACCTACTACGGATTACTTATTTATTTTTTAATATATACCTACGAGTGTGATCGCGTGCCGCTAACGATTTGTGTGCGATCAGCGACTACAGACTGTTATATTGTTCATAGATAGCGACTCGGTGTTACCTCGCAGCTACCGCCTGCCACACGACCCGACCAGGTCGGCTGCGGTCCGCCGGACAGTCCGCTTGTCGGTCACCGAGCACAGGGGCGAGCGGGCAGCGGGAGGATGGCCAAGGTGTCGTCGTCGGCGGGCCGCGACCCGGAGGACGAGCTGCTCGGCCTCGTGTTTGCCGTGTCCGGCCCAGGTGCGTGCCCCCCCCCCCCCCCCCCCCCCCCAACCCCCCACCCCGCACACGTAACACGAGAGGCGATATACCTTACATCTGCCCGCTCTTTCACAATCTTTAGCTTCCCTCGTGTCTACCATACGCTAATAATAATAATAGCGTGCAGTCTATTGTATGCGCGTGCACAGTGGTGACGGCGGAGAAGATGTCCGGCGCGGCGATGTACGAGCTGGTGCGCGTCGGGTACCATGCGCTCGTCGGGGAGATCATCCGGCTCGAGGGCGATATGGCCACCATACAGGTACCTGTGCCGGGCCGTACCGTGCCGTACTGTATTGTAGGTACTGTACGTAGGTACACGGAGACGATTTAATTCCTTTCCTTAACAGCAAGTGTCGATAATCTAAGGCACGAGAATACGTCACCTAGGGACTGACGATACGATAATGTTCGGCCAGTTAATGCTCAGCATAACCAGGGAACGCACGACCTGATGATCCATGTCCTTGGAGTACACCAGCAGATAACGATCGCCCAATATCGAATAATAATGTCTGACATGATAATCGGAGCAAAAATACCTTCGTCCTGGTGGCAACAGCCAACAAGGTAAGTCCGACACGTCTCGGACTTCATGAGGTCAATTCCAATTCGGTTCGCAACATCCTATCACAAGCGTTGATTTCAAGAGGAGATAAGGCGGAGGTTGCAGCGAACCGAACCGAAATGGAATCAGCCTCGTGAAGTTCGAGGCTAGTAGGTAGGTCGTGTGCGCACACGACCTACCTACTTGCCACTTGCGCAGGTGTACGAGGATACGTCGGGCGTGACGGTGGGCGACCCAGTGCACCGCACGGGCAAGCCTCTTTCGGTGGAGCTGGGCCCCGGCATCCTGGGCTCCATCTTCGACGGCATCCAGCGGCCGCTCAAGGACATCCACGAGCTCACGCACTCCATCTACATCCCTAAGGGCGTCAACGTGCCCAGCCTCAGCCGCGACACCAGCTGGGAGTTCAAGCCGCTCCACGTCAGGGTACATACACCCAGCTAGTGCTGTTCTCGATACCTGCATCGATCGCTCGCTCTCCCTGAACATCTCCAGTGCAAGTGTCCCGCTCCCGGCAGGTGGGGTCGCACATCACGGGCGGCGACCGCTACGGCGAGGTGCACGAGAACACGCTCGTGAAGCACCGGCTGCTGCTGCCGCCGCGCTGCAAGGGCACGATCACCTACCTCGCGCCGCCGGGACACTACACCGTCACCGTCAGTAACGGCACACCGCACACTGCCCGGTCTGTTGTACTGTCTCTCTAGGAATTAATGTAACAATGTCGGTTGCCGTGCGGCGCAGGAAGTGGTGCTGGAGACGGAGTTCGAGGGCGTGCGCACGGCGCACAGCATGCTGCAGGTGTGGCCCGTGCGCCAGCCGCGCCCTTGCGCAGAGAAGCTGCCCGCCAACAACCCGCTGCTCACCGGTCAGCGCGTGCTCGACTCGATGTTCCCGTGAGCACACCCGCTTATTTCATCGGGTATCACGCCTCTCGCCACATACGGAAGGTTCGCTCGTTCTTTGGCAGGTGCGTGCAGGGCGGCACCACAGCCATCCCCGGCGCGTTCGGCTGCGGCAAGACCGTCATCTCGCAGTCCCTGTCCAAGTACTCCAACTCCGACGTCATCATCTACGTCGGCTGCGGGGAGCGGGGTGAGTAGAGTGGACCGGGTCGGCACTGCATGCCGGGTGGCAAGTGTCTTGATTTGATGCTCGGTCGCGCAGGCAACGAGATGTCGGAGGTGCTGCGCGACTTCCCCGAGCTGACGGTGGAGATCGAGGGCGTGACGGAGTCCATCATGAAGCGCACGGCGCTCGTGGCCAACACGTCCAACATGCCGGTGGCCGCGCGCGAGGCCTCCATCTACACCGGTGAGCGGCGGCGCGCCCGCGACCCCTACCCCCGAGGGGCGCGGCACGCGACCTGACGGCCCGCCGTCGTCACCCCGCAGGCATCACGCTGTCGGAGTACTTCCGCGACATGGGCTACAACGTGTCCATGATGGCGGACTCGACCTCCCGCTGGGCGGAGGCGCTACGCGAGATCTCGGGCCGTCTGGCCGAGATGCCGGCGGACTCGGGATACCCGGCGTACCTGGGCGCTCGCCTCGCCTCCTTCTACGAGCGCGCGGGCCGCGTCAAGTGCATCGGCAACCCGGAGAGAGAAGGTCACTATAGGGTCCCGCCGGTCCCTCGTGGCACAGCCTGGCCTCGTGCAGGCAGTGTCAGGAGAGGAGCGTCGTGCGTATGGCAGGCTCGGTGTCGATCGTGGGCGCGGTGTCGCCGCCCGGCGGGGACTTCTCGGACCCGGTGACGGCGGCCACGCTGGGCATCGTGCAGGTGTTCTGGGGTCTCGACAAGAAGCTCGCGCAGAGGAAGCATTTCCCCTCCATCAACTGGCTCATCTCGTACAGGTACAGATGACCGCTCACATTGAAAACTTTGCTGAACCAAAATAATTAGGACCATAATTGAAAGAAACATTTCTTTTGTTGGCAGCAAATACATGCGCGCGCTCGATGAATACTACGACAAGAACTACCCAGAGTTCGTACCTCTCAGGGTTAAGGTAAATGTGCCCGCTCAGTTTCCCATTCGGCAAGTCGCAAGCCGGGCTGATCTCCCACCACCGACACCGGGCGAATAGCTTTGCGTCAAAAACATTTATTTGTAATTATTTGGTATCGAAGGTGAAGGAGATCCTGCAAGAGGAGGAGGACCTATCGGAGATCGTGCAGCTGGTGGGCAAGGCGTCGCTGGCCGAGACCGACAAGATCACGCTCGAGGTGGCCAAGCTCGTCAAGGACGACTTCCTGCAGCAGAACAGGTGAACACGTGCCGCCGCGTGCGTCCAGTGCGAGCCGGCCGCCGCGCCGCCGCCGCCGGGTAGCACTGTGTCCTACTGTCTGTGTTGTGCCGGCAGCTACTCGACGTACGACCGGTTCTGCCCGTTCTACAAGACGTCGGGCATGCTCAAGAACATGATGGCGTTCTACGACATGTCGCGGCACGCCGTCGAGTCCACGGCGCAGTCCGAGAACAAGGTCACGTGGAACCTCATCCGCGACGCCATGGGCAACATCCTCTACCAGCTCTCCTCCATGAAGTTCAAGGTGAGTCACACTCGCACTGCTCGTACTCAGTCGACGTGTATCTGTCGGTGTGACCCGCAGGACCCGCTGAAGGACGGCGAGGCCAAGATCAAGGCGGAGTTCGACCAGCTGCTCGAGGACATGGCCACCGCCTTCCGCAACATGGAGGACTAGACCTCCGACGCCTCGCCGTGTCACGTGGAGTCGACCAGTATTGTACACTGCAGGACCATATCCTTGTGTTACCGATATTGTAAGGAGCTAGGATAATGTTATTATATAAATGCAGTTTATTTCGTAGGTAAGTTTTGTTTGTCATAAGTCGATAGTAATGTATCTACCTATGACACTGTAGGTAGGTACCTACTTATAACTAAATAATAAAATTGTAAATAAACGTTTCATGGGTTTTAATCCTAACTATAATAAAGTTTAAACCGTTTTTCTCTCTGCGAAATGCAATCCAAAACCCCCCTAAAACATATTGGACTTTGGACTGTCCTCGGCTTTAAATAGTCAATTATATTGTTCGTCTGTACGTTCGTGTGGACGGTCTCCGGTGTCTGGTCTCCCGCTACCCCCTGTCAGCCGACTCCCCGAGTGGACAGGACAGTCGCGATCGGCTACTACCGCTCACGGTGATCACGAGTACGTCGCCAATACAATACCAATCACCCGGGTGGACACGGGATCAAGTGATTGCTGAATAAAGTCCGTTCCGAACCCAAACCCAAAGTACAATTAGACCTTAAGGATCCCGGAGACGGTCAAACGGTTTGACTCAAACACGTAGATTTTGGTTTGAATCAAACCATTTTGATCGTGTACACTACAGTAATGGTCTGATAGGTTTGTCAATCCGTCACGGGTTTGAAGGATGTTTGATGAAAATTTTTTTATTTATTTAGGTAAGCCAACAGCACATATATTTCACATTTCAAATCATCTTAATAAAATTGTACTTTAACTGATATATGTGCCAATTAAAGGCATACACAGCATTCACTAACACATCGGGTAATTACTTAGGTATAACATTACAATATAGGTCTAGTACCTTATACAACTAACAATTACAACTAATAGCAACTAAAAACAATTTAAAACAATTACTTTTAAAACAAAAAACATAAAAAAGAATGCAGAAAAAAAGGTGACGATAACAACTACGTATTTTTTATAATTTTATTTTTGAATTTTGTTTCAGTATCGAAGAAGATGTCCAAATCACATATCCTTGTCCTCATGCTATTGTATTCCATACAGATCCTAGATAGCGGAGAGTTTACTCCGATATTTGTTCTGCTAAACGGAGTATGGAAGGTTCTGGAGATTGGCATTCTAGGAATATTGTAGGGGACTGTCAGCTGGATTTGCTCAAGGATACTTTCACACTGTGCCTGTCCGTTAATATTTTTATATAGAAACATTACGTCGTTTTGTTTACGTCGGCTGTATAATGATTTCATTTTATAGAATGATAATCGCCGCTCATACGTGCATCTATGCGAGATACCCGATGACCTGAATGCGAGATGCTTCGTGAAAGCTCGTTGTATGCTTTCAAGTCGTTGTGAGTGAAGGGCGTAGTGTGGGTTCCAGACAGTGCTAGCGAATTCCAATTGGCTGCGCACCAGAGCGTTATATAAACTTATTTTTGTAATCTGGTTAAAGCTTTTGGTGTTTCTTTTTATAAACCCTAACATCCGTGCCGACTTTTTCACTACTGCATCGATATGAGATGTAAACTTTAGTTTGTTGTCAATAATCACTCCCAAATCACGGATTTCATTAACTACCTGCAGTGTGTCCCCATTTATGTTATATGATGAGGTCAGTGGTTCCAGTTTCCTTGTAAAACTAACATGAAAGCATTTAGTTGGATTTAGGACCATATTGTTAGAGTTACACCAAAGGCTAATTTTGTCTATATCGCTTTGCATAAGTGCAACATCTGCAGTTGATTCTATTGTCCTGTAAATTTTCAGGTCATCGGCAAACAAGGAATATTTGCAATATTGGATATGAGAGGTGATGTCATCGATATATATTAAGAATAGTAATGGTCCAAGATGCGATCCTTGAGGCACTCCAGATCTTGCGTAGTAAGTGGATGATTCATAGCCTTTAACCGCCACAGCCTGAGGTCTATTTGCTAGATAGGAATCGAACCAGGACAATAGTGAACCATGTAAACCATATAGTTCTAGCTTCTTTAAAAGTATCGAGTGACTAACTTTGTCAAATGCGCTAGTAAAATCTGTGTAAATGGCATCTATTTGTTGACCCTTATCAAGTTCCCGTGACAAATCCGAAACAAAACTTACTAGATTGGTCTGTACTGAGCGTCTACTTCTGAATCCGTGTTGGTGGGCTGATAATTTGTTGTTCCTTCTTATTTAAAAACGAAAATAGTATAATAAGTACAAGGAACGCCTTATGTTTGTCCGGGGGCAAGTCGCGATCAAATCACGTTCAACCGCTCTGCGGCGACGGGACCGCGGGCCGCGGGGACGTTATTGCTCAACCTTGCACTTTGTGATTAAATCAAGCCACTTTACACAGGCGTTCTTTGGGTCGATCTAAACTGATTTAGCTCGGTACCCACCGACGCAGATCGTGCTGCCGGGTGTGAAGGAGGGTCAGGGAGCCTCATTGTGCATACTTATTATTTCACCTGTATACGTAGGTACTACGATGACGTCGGTCTCGTTTTCGTATCTCTAAATTAAAAATTTAACAAACCCCCGACTACGTACCGTCGTGGAGATCTCCTTCTTTTAAACCGTTTGTCAGTCTCCGGGACAGTTTAGGTCGAAATCAAAATAGATAGACCCGTTTTCTGCTTGTAGATAGAACAAAGAGACTCTGCCGATCAAAGATTTTAAAATTGGAGAGCACTGACCTGTAATATCCGTTATATCTAGAGGACACTGCTGGTCCGATCTCAGTACTGTCGATAAATCTCCTCGGTGCTCTCGGCAGGTTGCCGGCCACCGTGCCACGCGCCGCCGGGTGGCGGCGGCAGAATTCAAAAATATGACATCGCATTAGAACTTCACACTCTGTTTTGACTGATAGCCTTTCGAATATATTTTATTATGTTATTTATATTGCATTATATTGGATAAATAGTTTTTGTTTGGTTTTAGAAGAGGGTTTTTTTATACACGAGATGTCCGCAAAAAAAAGAAAAATGTTTGAGGAGCCCACCATGAGCGACGCGGCGATCCTCATAAAGGTGGAAGACCTCATCAACCACGCGATGGGCCCGCCCGAGGTGAGCGCTCCGGCTCCGGCTCCGGCTCCGGCCCTCGCGCCTCACTGAAGCTGGCGCATCGCACGACGTCCTTCGACTGTCTGTACTCGACTGTGCTGTGCTGTGCCCGCGACATCGGAACGTTACGACTTTTTGATGTTTGAACTAGATTCGAACCGCATTTGACTACAATCTCATCTGACGGTGAGAGACGCTAAGATCAAGATCGAGGATGGAGCACGCGGACTCGATAAATGCCAATTCGAGTCTCTCGCCTTGAAGATCCCAAGTTTGTATGTTTCTGGAAAAACTGACGCCGACAAGCTGTTATATTTCTTCGTTCGCATTTTAAAGATAAAACAAATCGTTTCGCTTCACGAGGGTGGGGCCTGGAGCCCCTTCTCGCGTCCGGTCGTCCGATAGCTGAGATGTAATTCCGACGCACTCTCCGAAAAGCATTCTGTAAATAAATATAGCAAAGGCGGCCAACCTCGCGCCAGTGTTCTCAGGGCTCTGCAGTCTGGCTCCTATCGGCGATACATCGCCATGAGCCTTTTAACACGTTTTCCCTCTCATCAAGTGCAGCTAGCTGGTACTAGGCCGAACCATCCTAGAGACGGTAGCAGTACCTACTCTGTGTATGATCGGACTTGAGCTTGATAAAGATATAAAAACCGTCCAGGTGTGAAGTGTGACCTAGAGCGAATTGCGCGGCAATCCCAGCACGTTTGCCGCGATTTGTGCTCGCGTCCAACTTTTGCAAATCCCCAGCTCTCCCAAACAGAGAGCCCTCTCTGGCAGACTGAGGCACGGTCAATATCGATGTGTTTCAGAAAAACAAAGTGCATTTTAAAATGCTGCAAACGGTGTTGCAAGTGCTGGCGCGGCAGATGCGCATGCTGGAGCAGCAGGTGGAGCTGCGGCTCGGCGAGGGCTTCGACGTGGAACTGCGCGGGGGACGCGCCGGCTCGTCCGACAGCTCTGCGGGCGCGCGCCGCCCCGCCCCCGCCGCCGCCACTTCCGCGCGGGGCGGGCGCCGCAAGAGGAGCGCCGGCAGGAGGACGGGCGAGCGGGGCGTGGACGTGTTCCACGCAGAACGGCAGGACGAGCGTGAGGACAAGAGGGGCGAGCGGCGCGGCCGGGACGAGCGGCGCGGCCGGGGCGAGGCGCGCGCGGACAGCGACGAGCGGCGCGCGCGGCGCGGGGCGGCGCGCGCGCACTCCGCAGAGCCGGGCGCCACGGTGAGCGCGCTTCTTGTCGAGGGAGGCTGCGATCCAAATGTGCTCGAATAAACAATGGTTTCTTTATAAACTTCCAGGAAGGAGGAAGAAGATACTCGAGAGAAAGGGAAGCGAAGTCTGCGCGCAAGGAGAGAGACGGAACCGACGGCGAGGACCGCGAAAGAAAATTTGATAGATCCGAGAGGATCGAGGCGTCTCATGAGCGGGGCACCTCTAAGGATAGGCACAGAGGGGAAAGGCACGGCTACGAAAGAGAGGAAAGAAGGCAGAAATCATTCAGAGACGACAGAGACGAAAGCGTTAAAGATAGACCGCGAAGTGGGAGCAGGGATAGGGATAGAGGAGAAAGTAGAGAAAAAGAAAAAGGGGAAAGTAGAAGAGATAGAGGAAGGTCGAATAGGGATAGGGACCTATCGGAGAGAGGCGGGGATAGGGATAGATCGGAGATAGACAAGGGCAGGTCGGAAAAGCGTAAGGACAAGTCTGAGAGAGATTTGGACAAATCAGCGAGAGATAGGGATAGATCAGAAAGTGATAGGGATAAGCCGCGCAGAGATAGAGACGGGGCGCAAAGAGACCAGGACCGGCCGGAGAGAGACAGGGACCGAATTGGAAGAGATAAGGATCGATCTGAAAGAAATCGAGAAGGATCTGCGACGAAAGATAAACACAGGGATAGTTCAGAAAGGAACGGTGACAGGTCCGAAACTGAAGTATACAGACCGGGACGGGATAGGGACAGGGATAGAGCGGAAAGAGACAGGGATGGGCATAGGGATAGGGCGGAAAGAGACAGTGGCAGACTCGAAAGAGATAGGGACAAGTCAGAGAGAGGCAGACAACGGGAGTCGTCGCGAGACGACGGGGAGCGGGAGCAGGGGCGGGAGCGGGAGCGCGGCCGGCCCGGAAAGGTGCGTGTTGCTGTTCGTACTGTGGGTAGTCAATGGTACTACTGACGTTAGGGGGAATTTACACCACATGTGGCGCCTTCAAATATAAAACATTACCTATCCTTTTTTTTAATTTAGTGCTAAAATGTTTAAAAACGTGGTTATCATCGTGGCCAAACTTTTTTTTTTCAAACCGATCTGACTACCAGAAATTGCATTTCCGCATGGCAAAACAGAAGAGAAAAAAATCTGTTTTCAAAAATGTTAACATCAAATTTTTTTTAAAAATGGTTTTAAGGCAACACAAATTAGTGGCCTCTCTCACTAAATTGAGGGAGCGGGGAGGAGGGTAGAGTAGACTCCACGCTCCTCCCCCCTCCCAGCGATAGCGACCCTCGTACAAAGAACATCAGCACAAGTTTTAATGCGATTAACTTAATTTGAAAGGAATCTGCAGCGAAGATTTCGACAACTACTGTGGCCGTGTCAGGTAACAGTTATTTATTTTACTAAGTCGACCTACCCAAAACGTAAACATTTTTAGAATATGAAATGTATCATTGCGCAGGCACGAGGGCGAGATTGAATCGAAGGTTTTTGTCAGATGGTGTACCATAGCTTGCGGTCGACTGTACCCGCCTCACCTGCCTGTAGAGGCCCCCCCCCCCCCGCAATATAATGGACCTCGCGAGCTATTGTCCCTCATCTGCCCGAGTCCATTTCGCTACGCCCTAGTGGAGCACACGCTCGACATACAAAACTTGATCAGTCTAAGCTGAGCACGTCGGGTACAGCACGAGAGATATTTGTTTCAAAATGATCAGCACTGGGGCCGCTTCGGTGGACCGTGGACCCCACCTTTCGTGCCGGGGGAGGCCCGTACCCCGACAGTGGGGACATTAATAGGCTGATGATGATGATGGTGAGTAAGTAGGTATGTACTGCGAAATTGGGCACTCCGATGTCGTAGTATCTAGTACGGTTTATAGATAGTGTTCCGTGTGTCGATGTCGAGTTGCCGACTGACAGTGTCCGTTGTTCGTTTAGAAGTGGAGCTGGAGCGGCGCAAGGAGAAGGTCCACGAGCTGGGTGAGTGCGGCACACGAGTACGGACGAACACGACGGTACTCATGCCGTCCCGTAAAGTACGATACTAATTGTTTAATTCGTTGTTGCAGTGCAGAGAGCGGCGTCCTCGAAACCAGTCCGTTAGTTGCGCTCTTAAACTTGTAAATGGCATAGTTTGTTTATATTATATTAGGTCCTTGCATATGAAATTGGCGTTTTGTATGGGAGGAATATAGTCGTTTTTTTTGGAAAATATATTTAATTAATTAAAGTATGCACCATTGTTATCTATGCACTTTTGCCATCTCATAGGTAGTTCATTGATCCCTTTACTAAAAAAAAACATGGGGGTGAGAATCAATAAACTCTCTGAAGGCGGTTTGGACTGCCACATCGGAGTTGAATATTTTGCCTTGTAAGAAGTTATCCAAATTCCGGAAAAAATGGTAATCTGTTGTCTTCATTATTGTGTCGGTTGAGCAATGTAACGCAGCAGTCGACGCGTGTTTGCCGGTTTGATTCGCTCAATTCATGAGGTACCCACCTTTCAAGCTTTTTTACTTTCCCGATTTGCTTCAAGTGGATTAAAACAGTTTTATCACTCACACCGAAGCCTGCAGCTAACTCTGAAGTGGTTTGCGATGGATCCGCTTCCACAATAGCCTTTAATTCTTTATTATCCACTTCGGTATCCGGTCGTCCACGGGGCTCGTTCTGAAGGCTGAAATTTCCAGAACGAAAACGTTGGAACCAAAAACGTACCGTGTTTTCTTTTGCGACACCAGCGCCCATACACATCATTAATCCTTCGAGCTGTTTCTGCAGCACTGGTGCCACGGTAGAACTCGTACTCGTCAATATAGCGATATTTCATGTTTACCATTGTGCAGCATGAGCGACGCCAAAGAAAAAACTAGTCAGGAAAAAAACAAATGAATGACCGTTTTAGAAACTCAAATGTACCAGCTATACGGATTTATAAATTTGAATTTGGAATTCTTAATCAAAGAGGAGATATTTCAGATCAAAGTGGCCAGTGCGACAAAACGCCAATTTCATATGTGAGGACCTAATATTTACTCAAATTTTGTATATTAGCTGTAAGTGTTCCACTGTGTCATGTCCATGTTCGAAAATTGCCGTCCGCCCCGTCACCCCCGAAGTGTGCAGCCGCAACGACTGAAGCAATTCAGACTCATAGATCCCTAATCTACGATAGAGTATACGAGTATAGATAACGTTTTCATCGGGTAGAGACTGACACCGGAGCCGGAGTCTCGGGGGTGACGCCGACGGGCGCGGGCGGCGGGTGCGGGTAGCTCCGGTTGAGTGCGGGGTGTGTGTCGCAGACCGGCACCTGACTCGCATCGGGAGCATCGAGATCGTGACGCTGTCGCAGTTCAACCTGCTGGAGGAGGCGGTGGCCGAGATGAGGCGCAAGGCGCGCCCGCCGCCGCCGCCCACGCTGCCGGACAACCGCCGGCTGCGCGACGACATCGTCAGCGGCTCGGCCTCGCTCACCGACACGCTGCAGGCGCTGCAGGTGCGTGCGCGACCGCTGTGCCCGCGCCCGTGTCACGTATACTGAAGCGCGTGTCCGCCCGCAGCTGAGCGCGCGCGTGCAGGCCATGGAGAAGGCCATCTCGCGCATGACGGAGCTGCTGGCGCGGCTGGTGGCGGCGGGCGCGCTGCCGCGAGAGGTGGCCAGCCAGGCCGCCGCCATCGCCGCCACCGTGGCCGGCATCGCGCAGGACGCGCGCGCCGCCGGGCACGTGCGGCCCGCCGGCGGCGTCGGCGGCGGCGGCGGCGGCGCGGTCACCGTATGTACCTGCCTAATGTTACTTGTCTTTTGGAATACTGTGTGTCGAGCGAATACTCACTCTGTTCGTTGGAATCGCGCGACCAAGAGAGGCGCCGGTGCGAGAGAGGAGCTCGGCGCGGCGGAGGGCGCGGCGGACCGCCGGGCCGGGGCGGTGGCGGCGGCGGCGGGGCCGTGGGCCGCGCCCGCCGGCACCGCGGCCGGCGGCGTGGTGGGCGGCGTGGGGGGCGGCGCGCGCGCCGTTCCGGTCGGCGCCTCGCTGGGCGGCGGCTCGGCCGCGCCGTCGTGGGTGGCGGGCGCGGCGGCTGCGGGCGGCGCGCTCGGCTCGGGGCCCACGTCGGTGGCGCCGTCGCGCGTGCTGCCCTTCTCGGCCGCCGCGTGCGTATCGCCCGAGGAGCTCGAGTGAGTGTCTGCCAGTCTGCCGTCCGGCGGCCGCGCGACCCTCGAGGCCCGCTCGTGTCCTGACGGTCCCTTGTCCGCAGCGAGGCGCTGCGCGTGCTGTGGGACAACCTGACGAAGGCCATGAACGACACGACGGCGCGCGCCACCGGCTCGGCCGAGGCCGCCATGGCCACCGCAAAGTCCATCGGTGAGTGCGCCCCGCCCCGCCCCGCCCCGCGCCTTCCCCGCTCACCCGCCGCCCCTGTCGACAGCCCAAAAGCTGGACGTGGCGCTGATGCTGGACCGCCGCGTGTCGTCGCTGAAAGGCGTGGTGGCCGAGTACTCGGCACAGCTGCACGGGTTCGACGCCGGCCTCGGCAGCCAGGTGCGCGCCGCCCACTAATATTTGCCCACAGCCCACGGCTCGCACACTTACATCTCTTCGTACTTGAACATAATGTTCTCTCTCGTCATAATAAAGTTCATTCTTCTAACCCGAGGAACTTCCCTTCCCTTCTAACTTGAGCAGCTCGTAGTCTAGTCGCGAGCACGGTCCGATAGTGATCGTGCAGGTTAAGCAATGTTGGGCGCGGTCGGTACCGGGATGGATGACCGCTAGTGTCATATTTCACCTGAGCTCCTCGCCTCGGAGAGGACGTCAAGCTGTCGGTCCCGGTTGTTGTCGTTCGACGGCAGTCGTTAAGCCATGTCAGAGGTCTACGGGCGGCCTGAACAACTCTGACAAATAGTTTGTCCCATTAACCATAATAATAATAATAATTTTAATTTGTTTTGTTACTTTATTATTGTTTCTTTGTTTTTGTTAGCTACTAATTTACTTCTTATTTGACATGTGATTTACGTTATGACTACAATTTCGAATTGGCTCAGTGCTGTATGGTATTGTAATGAATTTTAAATAAATAATAAAAATAAATAAGCAAGCGACCCGAGTAAACGATTTCTTTTTAATAATCTATAACAGTGTGCCCCGTTCATTTGCGTCGCAGATGCAAAGCTTCCAGGAGCAGATGTTGCAGCTGCGCAGCGACCTGAGGGGCGGCATCGAGCAGCTGCAGCAGGTCAACAACACGGCGGAAACCGCAGGTGGGCCCGCGTTGTCCCAGTGTCGTCTGTGGCGAGACGAGTCGCTCCATGTCGTGTGTGTGTATGTGTGCAGCGCTGGTGGAGCTGTCGGAGCGATACCAGGGGCTGGTGTCGGAGCTGGACGTGACGCTGCACGGACACCAGAACCTGACGGCCTACCAGGGGTACCTGGCCTGCGAGCTGCAGGTGCGGCGGCGGCATTAGAATTTTGATTAGTAGCCGGACACGCGCTAATGTACCGATGTGGTTGCGCTGCGCAGAACCTGGTGGGCTGCGTCGAGATGCTGCGCGAGCAGAAGGCCGACCGCGACGAGGTGTCGGACGGGCTGCGGGACAAGGTCGCTTTGGTTATATTATTTGGGACGCGCTCTCTATCTCTAGGAGGCATATACCGATACCGAACACCAAAATTGACACGTAGATATTCCCCGAACTGACGCAGTGTGAATTATTGCTGCTGGAAAACGACCAGTCATAAAGGAACAATACCGAGCTTTTACGACGTAGAATAAGTAGGAGGCTCTACCCTTGACGCTGAATCCCTCTCCTACTCGAGGAGCGAGTTACATGTGTGTGGTGCGCGCGCAGGCGGACACGTCGCGGTTGAAGGGGCTGGTCACGGAGGAGGAGTTCGGCACGGCGCGCGCAGAGCTGGAGCTGCGCCTGCACATGTGCAACGACAAGTTCAACAAGCAGGACCGCGTGTGGATGGTGAGCGCCGTCGCCGTCCCCGACACTGGCACGTGACTCGCCCGCTGACCGGGGTCGCTCGTGTCGCAGGGCGCCGTCAAGGACTTCTCCGACGTGGTGCAGACGAAGGCCAACATCATGCAGGTGCTGTCCATCAAGGACGAGACGCAGCGCGAGCTGCGCGACCTGCACCAGAAGGCGCAGACCCTGACGCGCCTGCTCGGCGAGCCCAAGGTACGTCGCGTTTTCCGCCCGCGCCCCGCCCGCGCCCGCCGGCGGCGGCCCGACGCTCACCTGTCGTCTGCCGCAGGCCGCCGTGCTCATCCGCAAACTGGCCAAGGACGGCTCGTGCGGCTCGTGTGGCGTGACCGCGCTCATGGAGCCGCGCGACCTGCCGCACGATATGCCCCAGCGCTTGCCCGCCGCCGGCGACGCCGCGCGGCCCGCGCCCACAGGCGCCGAGGGCGAGCCAGCCGTGTGCGTGCGCGAGGTGCACGCGCGCGACCCGCCGCAGCCGCCGCAGGACGCCAAGTGAGACGCCGCTCGCCGCTCGCCGCCCACCACTGTGCCGTCACCTCGCCGGGAGACGGTCGTGTTTGTTAAGCTCGACTAATTCATTTGACACGCGGTTGCAGAGTGCACATGTGCCTGCGCTACGTGGGCGGGTCGCACACGCTGCTGTCGGGGGCGGCGAGCCGCGAGCGCGCGCCGACGACGGTGACGGCGCACGCGGCCGCCGAGCGCTACGTCGGCGTGGGCAGCGACGGCAAGGTAACGCGCACACCCGGCGGCGTAACGTTGCCGGCGCTAAATCGGCTCGGTACGGTACCGACGGCAAAAAAAACAAAGCACGCGCCCGGCGTGACGCTTATGAATATAGGTACCTAAATAAATGTATATTTCAGTCGTACAAGTTGACACGAGAACTGGCGCCGTGCTCGGAGTGCAACCGGCCGTCTCCGGACAAGATCCCGGGCGAGGCGGACGACGCGCCGCCGCCCGCGGGCGCGGGGGCCGCCGACCGGGGTGAGCGGACCTGCCTCTGTGCGACCTTCGTTTCGTGCTCTCTACTAACGCATTCAGGGTTGCTCACAGTCCGTGTTTCGCGGTATCGATTAGGCAAATTACCAACCTTATAAATAGATATATAAGTTCAGATCGCTATAGATATGGCGAGGCCCGACTCGCTCTTGGCCCGTTTTTATTATAGCTTGACCACGAACGCTGTACGACGGCCATAGCCCGCCTCCTCTCGCCCGCGAACTGCGCGACAATATGTCCCTCCACACTCGCAAGTCTCATAACTCGCGCGCGTGTGGAGAGCGGACTTTAGGTTTTTTTTAATTTTTTTTAATTTTATTTGGCAAAAGGGGGGAAAGTCAGCAAATGCTGACATACTCGGGTACCAAATATGCAGCGCTGTTTTTCATTTCGTCGTACGGCGTTTGTGGTCAAGCTATATAGTATAGTTTACGATATATAGTGGGTAGTTGCACTCGCCAAGTGGTGGGGCAAGGGCCGCACTCACCCGACCTGGCCTTTGCTTTGATTTCAGTGACCGTGATTACGGCCGAGAACGCGCGCCGGGTGACCATAGTGGACGAGGGCGGCCTGCTGCTCGCGCAGGTGGTGGACGGCGACGCGACGGCCGGGCGGGAAGCGGCCGCCGCCGCACTGCCGTTCGGCAAGCCGGGCGCGGAAGAGCACCCGCGGCGCGCCACCGACGTGGGCGCCGTGATGCGCGGCCGCGTGACCTACGTGGACCCCGGCGCCGCCATGCGCGCCTCCATCCGGCACGACACGGCCGCGCGCCGCGCCGCGCCGGCCGACTCCCAGGCCGCCGCCGAGGATCACGACTACTAGTACACAGTACTGCACGGGGCGCCGCCGCCCTCGCCTGACGTGATCCCTCCAGTGACGTAACCACTACAGCGAGTTATTGTGGGTTTTAATTAATAGGTAGGTAGGTAGTACCTACAGTGTGTACTGACACAGTATTTAGTATTGCCTCGCCGGTTTTCCGATTCGAAATTACAAATAATTTGTATCGCTGGGCATACCTACGCATACTATAATTAACTCTGCCCAGTGAAGGAAACGGTTTGTTTTCACTTGAATAGGTTTCTATCTACCTATCTACCAAGTTTTTACGTGTTTCATAGCTTTAGTGTTTGTTTATTATTAAACTTACAACAACTGTAATTTTTTAACCGTATTTTTATACTTACCTAAAGTAATTCTTAATTTATTAAATTTCGTTAGAACGTTTATTTCCTTTGTTCTCAAGTTCTGTGTTGCCAGAGCAATCTTACAAACTCCTACACAATAACAGTTGATATACTGTTTTCTTCGGAATGAAATGAGCGTTGCAGTCAGTGTCGCACTAAAGCAACAATTTGTGGAACAGCAGCCGTCAGAAGAGTGAATTTACCGACATGCTGTGGAAGAAGTCGAGCAAACCCAAGTAATACGGAGAGGAGTCGTACCTATCGTTTGAAAAAGAAATTATAACAATTGAACAAGTCTGTCTCACGGAAACCAGCCTGGAAGGCGATTCTCGCACTTTCTACTTAATCTCGAAAGAGACATTTGTCTCAAAAAAGTGGCGAATGTCGATTGATATAGCTTTTTGTTATTCTCGATATGTCGAGTTCGACATACGTCTACTGCTAGCAATAGACATGCAAAGAGTGGTCGCCGGCACTCGACATCGCTTCGCCCGTGTTCAAGCGCGCGGCGAGAAAATTTCAAACGCTCTGAGGAAAACGTCGATGGATCCATCACGAAACCCGCGCCGAAATCGACCAAACCCACTTAGTAATGCGGAGAGGTGTCGTAGCTTTTTTTTTTTTATTTACTACTAAACCCGCATTTGATCTCGATCTCGCCTGATGGTAAGCGACGATGAGGTCGACGATGGAGCATGCGGGTCCAGTAAATGCCTATTCACTCTGGCCTTGAAGATCCCAAGGTTGTAGGTTTCGGGAAATACAGACGCCGGCAGGCTGTTCCATTCCTTAGCCGTTCGCATAATGAACGAAGAAGCAAATCGCTTCGTACGAGCAGATGGGATATCAACAACATAAGGATGGAACCCCTCCCCGCGTCTGGTAGTCCGAAGGCGGAATGGAGATGCTGGAATTAGGTCGTGCAATTCCGATGCGCACTCTCCGAAATGTATCCTGTAAAATACCGATAGACAGGCAACCTTGCGCCGATGTTCCAGACTTTGCAGTCTAGCTTTCACCTGCGATTCGTCACCTATAAGACGCTTAGCGCGTTTCTCCACTGAGTCAGCCAGTTGGTATTTTGCTGAGCCGTCCCACAGGTGGCAGCAGTAGGTACTCCATGCACGACCGGACTTGAGCTTGGTAAAGGTTTAAAAGCTGTCCCGGCGTGAAGTACCGCCTAACCTTACTCAGGATGCCCAATTTTTTGGCTGCGGTCTAAACTATTAAGGTTTAGGAAATTACTTGATTTGGACAAGTCTGACGGAAACCATAGCCCGGCCCGAGTTCGAGCGCGCCGCGGAAAATGTAGTGAATATCCGTGCGAATACTCAACATGCAACAACCTCTTCGGATTATCGTTTCATCGGTAAGTTTAGTGTAGTGTTGGCATGAATCACATGCAAAAAAATTCAGTTTGCAAAAAATATGAGCATTATTGAACTTCGTACCTACTTACAGCTATTCTTTTAAATGAGTTTATTCCTGTAAAATAAAGAACTGAACTCAAAGGCAGAGACTATCACCAGGCTGGTTTCCTCCTGTCACTAAGCAATATGAAGCTCTAGCTCAGCTGAATAGTCAGTTATGCACAGTCTAGACCATGCCATGCCATCACCAAAGCTGAAGTGGATCTTGCGGAGATTAGTCCATACACAGCAGATGTATTATTGGTTAGTTCCATAACTAAATGTTAGTAAGCGGGTGTACACACACAAATTATAGCACAAACAATATCTTAAATTCACATAAAATAATGACGTTTTCTTCAAAGCGAAAAAGCGCGGGAACTGCGCGGCAACCAAGAACATGTTTACATAGGAGCCTTCATTGAACGACTACCCTTGATTTTGCTCTTCTCGTTCAATGTGGCGGACACGCGATTTCATTGTTGTTCGGTCTTGTCTTCCGTACATTCACTCGTTCCATGACCAGTGGCGCGCGGTTTTAAGGCGAGAATAGAGCACACACTACTCATTGACCGAAAAGCCACCAGCTCTGGCCCAAACAATTCCATATTGCTTCCTTGAAATAAACTTCAAATTGTATAATATAGAATGGTTCAAAAGGGCTGGAGTCCAGAGCCGTATAACAAAATATTTTTTAAAAAAACTGCCTGTCAAGCAAGAGTGCGTTCCAAAACCAGTTTAAATTTTCACGTTGACAATTGTACAGGTTCCATTGCTTGTGCTGTGTAAGTTTGAATAATTTTCAGCTGTTAACACGGTAATGGAATATGGAAAATTGTCAACGTGAATTATTTCAACTGGTATGGAACGCTCTCCGAGTGTGTCAATGGCATTTAAATGTTCACGTTTTTTAAGTTTTTCGTTATTTAATTAGCTTTTTGGTTCTCAATTTTTAAGTTTTATTGTAGGTGTTTTAAAAATTAATTTAATTTTGTTTGTGTTGTAAAAGGTTCTTAATTTATTATTTTGTATTAATTTTTGTAACTGCAAAATTTTTGTTTGTAATGCTCTTAATCCCTTTGTTTTTAATACTTTCATTTGAATTTTCTAGTTTTTAAGTATCTTTGTTGTTTCTAAATATATAATTTTCTGTTTTCTGTATATACTTTTTGGCTGATGGCGTAATGGCTAAAGTCATAATAAATAATTAAAAAAATATGTGTCAAATGGTGAATAGCAAAGCGGAGCGGTAGGTAGGTAGTCTAGATATTTTTTTAACAATTATGTGTTTTCCGCTGAAATCGCACAACGAGAGTGAGAGGTAACCGCCGCGGCCGCTCGCAAGCCCTCGTGTCGTCGTGATAGCGCAGCCGCGCCGTCGCCATGGGCTCCCGGGACCGAGACACCAAGTCGCTGCAGGACAAGCTCAAAGTGTTCTTCAACAAGAAAGGTACGCGGGTGGTGCGAGGAGGCGCGGGTGGCGCGGGTGGCGCGGCTGTGAGCGGCGGGCAGTGAGCGTGTGCGTGTTGCAGCGACGCCGCCGGCGCGTGCCGAGCTGGGCGTCACGCCGGAGCTGGAGCGCGAGCTGTGCGCCGACGCGCCGCCGCCGCGCCGCGCGCGCGCTCTGCGCGACCTCGCCGACCGCGCGCAGCACGCGCGCCTGCACGACGTGAGCTCTCACTACACACACCTACACCTACCCTCACTCTCGCTAACCATTCCCTTAAACCGGAGATACCTATGGCTGGCTATACATAAACCTCAACATTATGAAACTATTTAGTTCTGCACTCGCTCAGTTTCATCTACTTCTTGGCA
The DNA here is from genome assembly GCA_947369225.1 of Hofmannophila pseudospretella. Taxonomy (NCBI): domain Eukaryota; kingdom Metazoa; phylum Arthropoda; class Insecta; order Lepidoptera; family Oecophoridae; genus Hofmannophila; species Hofmannophila pseudospretella. Next base: position 96,545 of record OX376320.1, read on the forward strand.
TTATTTCCTGGGGTAAAATTGGCTCTACAAAATCTAGAAGTAGCACAGACTATAGGTTAAAATTTTTAAAAAATATACCAAAATATTTATTACAATCATTTGACAATTATTTACAGAAAGCTTCAATATTCCTCGAGGAGCATATATTGTTTTGAAAGTTTCCACCACCCACCACTATGGACTATTTAGAAACCTGTCTACATCCACGACTTCTTGCGGGGTAGCTTGTTTCAATCTCTTCATGTTGTTCTTGTGATCTTTAGGTATTTTGTAAAAAATATGTAAAAATCATAACAACCGCATAAAGTGTCTCTCCTTCGATGATCTTGGTGCCCCCTAATCTATAGTCTGACCAAATTTTCGGTTTATGTGGGTCGATGAAAGGCACTAAGGTCCAAATGTCCAATGTCCTAATGTCCAATGTCCAATCTCCAAATGTCCAATGTTCAAATGTTCAGTGACTAATGTTTGTTTATGGAATTAGACAGTAGATGTCTAATCAGAGTCCAATTCCATAAACAGCTCCATAGGTAGCAGCTGTACTTTAATGAAAAACAGTGTTAAAAATATATACAAATACAAATAAATTTATTTTGCAACTTAAATTAATACAAGAGTGGTTGATGCTCCACATCCCGCACTAGGACACCCCGTGTCGTAATATAGTTAGGGATTTCCTTATAACACTGCCATGAAGAATGAACCCCTTTGTGATTGTGATATTTGAACAAATTACGCAATGGGAGTAGAAAAAGTTATATTTACATTTTTGGCATTTTTTTAAAAATGGCCACAAAAAAATTATTTAAAAAAAACTATCCTAGGCTTGGAAGATTTTGTTTTTGAGTTTTAAGTATATTAATGCGGTTTTCTTTGATAAGCACAGAAAACCGCATCACCATCCGATCACTGGTTGATGACTTGATAAAATAAAATGAGATATGAGGCTACATTCAATCAGACAGAAAAAGTACATTTGTTATTTGAGAAAAAGTCATGTGCAAGTGTGAGAGTACAAATGTTCTAAACACTCATACATGTATAGTATAAATGTAAGGTAGCCCTTCTAAACACTCATACATGTATAGTACAAATTTAACGTAGCCCTTGTAAACACTCATATATGTATAGTACAAATGTAACGTAGCCCTTCTAAACACTCATATACGTATTGCAAAATGGTGACACGCCTTGCAGAGCCGTTTTTAATATGGATAAAACAAATCAGTAGCTTCTGTTACTGATTATTTTACAAATACAAAACTTTATTTAACTTCATTTAATATTACCAATTATCCAGCCTACTTCTAGGCCTATCGGCGCTTCGGTCCGGGCTCGTGTCGTGCCCGCGCCGATGTAGCTCTCGTACACTCGAATGCCATACAGTTTAGGTTAGTGTGAATATAAGTAACGTGTGCGACGTGCTCAGGGCGTGTGCGAGCGCGTGTGGCAGTTGACGCGCGACGCGCTGGAGGAGGGCGGCGAGGCGCGCGCCGCCGCGTTGGCCTGGTGGCGCGCCGCTTGCGAGGCGCAGCCCGGCCGCTTGCACGCCATGCGCACCGTGCTGTTCCGCTGGCTGCGCGCGCAGCACGCGCTCCCGTTCGGGACGCACGCGCACGACGACGCACACGCGCGCTTCCGGCTGCTGCACGCGCTCACCGATACCGGCAAGGACATCTCGTGCATCGAAGAGGAGGTAGGCGCGTATGGCCGCGCGCGGAGTCGGCCCGTATCGCGGCCTGACTGAGCGTGTGTCCGCAGGTGGGGCCTTTTTTGGTGGAGTGCCTGGCGCAGGAGCAGCCGGCCGCCGCCGCCGTGGAGCTGATGCAGCTCGTCATCAACGTGGTCAAGTTCAACGCCAACGCGCTCGACGAGCCCGTCGTGCACGCCATCATCCAGTGAGTGCACTCGGCGCGCGGCGTGCAGCATGCACCCCCACAGACAGGTGACAGTGAGACCCCTGTTCGCAGGCACGCGTGCCGCGCGAGCACGACGCGCGCGGAAGGCGGCGCGGCGGAGACTGCGCTGGCGCTGCTGGAGGCGGTGGTGTCGTACTCGCTGGTGCCACGCGGCGCGCTAGCCGCGCTGGCCGCCGCGCTGTGCCGCACGGTCAACGTGGAGGCGCTCTGCGCGGCCAGCTGGAAGCTCATGCGCTGCGTGCTGGCGGGCGACGCGGGCCCGGCCGCGCTGCAGGAGCTACTACGCGTGATGCGATCGCCGCGCGCGCCCGCCGCTGACGCGGGGCTGCTGCGCGGCGCAGCCTTCTACGTGACCATGGCGCTGTGGGGCGCGCAGCGCGTGCCCACGCTGCGCACCTCGCTGCTCGCCGTGCTGCCGGCCTTCCGCGCGGTGAGTGTGGCCCGGTCGCCGCGGGGTACCGCGCCTCGGCACGTCTCACGCCGCGCTTTGCCCGCAGGCGCTGGAGGCGGAGCCGCCGGCCGCGGCCGTGGCGTACGAGGTGGCGCTCGGGCTGCAGAGCCTGGTGAGCCGCGCGGCGGCCGAGCCGTTCGAGCTGCACGAGCCCGCATGGGACGTGCTGCTAGGCGTGGCGCGCCGCCTGCTGCAGTTGGAGCACGCGCTGGAGCCGCGCAGCGAGCCGCTGCACGCGCGTCTGCATGCGCTGCTCACGAGCCTGGAGCAGCTGGCGGCGGCCGGGCAGTTCGCGGGCGACGAGGGCGCGCTGCTCGATCTGCTGGACGGCGTCGGACACGAGCGGCCCGAGGCGTCCGCCATGTGGCTCGTGTCGCGGCGCGCGGCCGCGCTGCTGCCCGGCGGGCCGGATTGGGCTCGCGCCGCGCTGCAGCTGGCCGAGCGCTACGTGCGCCAGGAGCCGCGCAAAGCCGTGCGCCTGCACGCGCTGCACGCCGTCGTCGAGTTCGTGGCGCGCCACCGCGCATTATACGGCGACGAGCTGCTGCAGCGCGTGGGCGTGCCCGTGCTAGGCGCGTGCGCGCTGGACGCGGAGCCGGCCGTGCGCGCGGCGGCGGCGCGCGCGCTGGCCGAGCTGGCGCGCGCTGCCGCGGCTGACGCGTGCACCGACCTCATAGACCTGCTCGAGAAGATCCTAGACCGGCCCTTCGAGGTGTTCGTGTCGGACGTGCCGCTGCCGGCGCACGGCGGCGACGAGGCGGAAGCGCTGCGCGCGGCGGCGACCGGCCTTCGCGGCCTCGTGCTGTCCGCGCTGCCCCGCGCCCCGCCCGCGCCCGCCGCGCGCGCTCTGCTCGTGCTACTCGATCACCTGGACCACCACTACCGCCGCCCCGCGCTCTTTCAGCACTACCCCGACATCCGGATGAAGGTGAGCCCCGCCTCGGCCCGCCCCGCGCCGCGCCGCCCGCCCGCCCGTCCTGACGCGCGTGTTTGTGTCCACAGATCCTGGAGCTGGTGTTCGCGCTGCGCGTCAACAAGTACAACTGGGTGGGGTTCTGCTACGACGAGCAGGGCGCGGCGCTGGGGGGCGCGGCGGCGGCGCGCGCGCGCCCACTTTGCTCGCCGCTGCTGCTCGTGGAGCCCATGGCGGCGCGGGGCCAGGCGGCGGGGGGAGCGCCCGGCGCGCGCGAGTTGCCGGCCGGCGCGTGCGTGCTGCCGGCGGGGCGCTGCGCGCGGCTGCTGGCGCACATCCTGACGCGCGAGGCCGACTGGGCCGTGCTAGGCGCCGTGCTGCGCGCGCTGCCCGAGCTGCTGGCGGCGCGCGCGCTGGCCGTGGGCCGCCGCGCGCACGACCTCGACCTGCTCGCCTCCACCATCTGCTCCATGGTAAGTGTCGCCCGCCCCGCCCCGCTCCGCCCCGCCCCGCCCCGCCGCGCGCCCTCCTCACGCCCCAGTCTCTCCTCAGCTGTGCGACCGCAGCCTGTACTTCCCGGAGTGCCTGCGCGCGCCGGCCGGGCCGGGCGCGGCGGGCGGCGCACCCCAGAAAGTGCTGGTGTCCGAGTTCCACAGCGCGGCGCTGCCCGCGCTGGCGGCCTTCGCGCCCTACCACGCCTACCTGGAGCCGCAGACGCAGCACCGCATCGTGCGCTGCCTGCTCAAGTACGGCATGGGTGAGTGCCGCCCTACCCCTCCCTCCCTATCTCCACTGCCGTTCGCCCCGTTCACCGTGTGATGTCACCGTTACCGTGCACAGTGCTGCGGCGGCCGCAGCCGTTCATCTCGGCGCTGACGGTGCTGACGCTGGAGATGCGCGACACGATGGTGCGCATGCTGCCCGAGGTGCTGCTGGACCTGTCCAAGGTGTCGGACACGAAGCTCATCGCGGGGCCCATGCTCGAGTTCCTGTCCAGTGAGTGCCGAGCCGCGTGCCTAGCCGCTCGCCGAGCCGCTCGCTCGAGCCGTGCGTGACGCGCCGCCCTGTTGCAGCGCTGACGCGGCTGCCGCGCGTGTTCGCGTCGTTCGTGGAGGACCAGTACATGTCCGTGTTCGCCATCGTGCTGCCGTACACCAACCCGTCGCGCTACAACCACTACGTGGTCTCGCTGGCGCACCACGTGATCGCCGCCTGGTTCCTCAAGTGCCGCCTCTCCTACCGCCGCAACTTCGTGCGCTTCATCATACACGTGAGACCCCCCACTTCTCCAGTTCGATGTACAATACAACAACATTTATTGAACCAAACGACGTTCAAAGTACAATCCAGTAACAATGTAGTGGTGTAGACCGGTGCGGTCTCCGCCGCCCGCACAGTACACAGCAACAATGTAAAGGGTTGGAACAATACAATACACTTCCATAAAAGTTATGTTTCCAATGTCTGTGACTGTGTGAGTGGATGAATGAATGAGTTGTAAGTTGTTTTATCTTCGTAGAGATATGACTGTTGTATTTGAGCTACTGTCGACCTGGACTGGACCATACATTATGTACTGTATTGTGTCGGGCGCATGAATACAGTGTCTTAGTTATAACTGTATTGTAGTTTTTGTAATAGTAAATAAAACAAAACGTAAGTATTTATCCATTTTATTGATGTTTTTAGTATATTCTTGTTATGTTGTCAGTGGACGCGTGTGCGAGGGTGAGAGGGTGTGTGTGTATATGTTATGTTGTCAGTGGGCGCGTGTGCGAGGGTGAGAGGGTGTGTGTGTGTTATTTTATCTATATTCGAGTATGTCTGGCAATACTTTAGTTCCCATTATATTTTCAGTATCATTATAATCCAGATCCGTGGTCCACCAGGTACGTACATCAATTTCAGTTTTAAGAAGTTTCCTCAACACGAGAGGTGCTAAGAATTTGCGGAACATTTGAGCGAATTTGGTTCGGCAGAGGGCGTGAGGGGTTTCGCTCCTCGCCTGGCACCGAGTTTAAAATTTTCGGGTTTTATAGCGTCTACAAATTCCCGTGCATTGCAATTAAGTCACGTGCATTTAAAACGGTTTCCTGACACTAAGCATTTCAGTCTCTTTATAAAGGGCACTCGTCGGGTGAAGAAAAGGTTTCTTAAATATAACTTTTAGGGCTGCTCTTGGGCTCGCTCCACTCCCAAGATGTGTGTAGTAGCGGCGCCACACCGCCACCCCGCGCGGCGCACACCGCACACCGCCGCACTGTCGACTCTGCTGTTGCCATGTATCATATAAGGTCGGGGGAAAAGTTTCTTCGCATTTTATATGAAAACTCAAGACATATTTTTTTCAAAGTTTATTTACATTTAATTATAGTATATATGTGCCATTTTGTTCGATGACTTTTTGCCATCTTGTAGGTAGTGACATGATCCCGTTGCTGTAGAAATGTTGGGACTTCTGATATAAAAAAAACGCAACAAGTAGTTTTGGCAGTCCTCTCTTGATGATAACCTGACACTGTCTAAAAATTCTGAAGAGACCGAAACAGGTGGAAATCAGAAGGTGCAAGGTCAGGGCTATATGGCGGATGCAGTAACACCTCCCAGCCAAACTCTCTTAATTTTTGCTGAGTGGCCAAAATTGTGTGTGGTCTAGCGTTATCGTGATGAAAGACCACACCCTTCCTATTGATCAATCCCGGCCGCTTTCTCTCAACTTCTTGCTTTAATCTCATCAGTTGTTGGCAGTAGAGATCCGAAACGATGGTTCTGCCCGGCGGTAAAAAAAGCTCATAACGAACAATGCCTGGAAGGGCATCCCACCATATGCACAGCATCACCTTATTGCGAGTTAACCCGGGATTTGCCACAGTCTGTAAAGCCTGACCGACCTTAGACCACGATCTTTTTCGCACGTTCTTCTCGTACGTGATCCACTTTTCATCACCAGTTATCAATCTCTTCAAAAACGGTTCGGTTTCATTACGTCTCAATAAAGAATCGCAAATGAGTACACGGTTCATTAGGTTTCTTTCAGTGAGCTCGTGTGGCACCCAAATATCGAGTTTTTTGTGTACCCAGCTTTTTTCAAATGGGTCAAAACAGTTTTGTGGTCAATTTCAAATTCTTCAGCTACGTCGTAACTACTGATATGCCGATCTTGCTTCACTTTTTCAAAAATGGCGTCCATTTTATCCGTAACAGGGCGACCAGAGCGAGGTGCATCTTTGACATCAAAATTCCCGGATTAAAAACGCTTAAACCAACTTTGTGCTACTCTTACTGACACTGCATTAGGTTCATAAACGTCACAAATTTTTTTCGCGGCTTGCGTTACTTTTTTTCCTTTTTTGTAATAAAATTACAAAATGTATCGAATTTCTTCATTAGATTCACTCATTTTGACAGAAAGAAAAACAAATGAAAAATAGCTGGAAACAACATTTTGCTTATTAGTTTTTTTATTATTAATGTAACCTTTTTAATGTCATCAAAACCAGCGAGATACAAATAGTACAGCCAAAGAAATTTTATAACAAGTTTATACATACAATATGCGAAAGGACTTTTCCCCGACCTTATAGATTATCCGCCGGACCGTCTCGTCGTCTGTTATCTTAAATCTACGAAAGATTGGGAATACCCCGCCGAGTCTTCCACAGATACGATTGCATTGAGGCACCCGATGTACAATATTACCGCTTATATTTAATTAATATCGTGTTTTCCGCTGTAGAATCTGTTACACGTTTCATTTATTTGTTTTTGTTGCTCATAAAGTTTCGTCGCTCACGTTTGTTAATATTTGGCGCACCGTGTGTGACAGGGGCTGCACAACTACATAATAATGCCGTTCGAGGAGCAGCTGCAGCACCGCGCGCCGCCGCCCGCCAACGAGGACTCGTCCAGCCGGCAGCGCAGCTCGAGCCTTGTGAGTGTCTCGCTCCCGCGGCCCGCGGCCCGTGTCCCGCGTCCCTGTCCCGCGACGTGACGCGTCCCCCTGTCGCAGGGCTCGCGGCGCACGCCGGTGGCGGCGGGCGGCGCGCGCGGCGCGGGCTCCGCCTCGGCCGCCTTCCACGTGGAGCTGACCGAGACCTGCGTGGACCTGCTGGCGCGCTACGCGCACACGCCCTGCAGCGTCAAGCCGCACAGGTACGCCGCACTATACTACGACCGGCGTCGCCCGCGCTCCTCACTCTCTTTCCGGCTCGGACCGTCGACATCTCGACGCCTTCGAGCCCCGCGTTCGCCTCGTACGCGTGATACTGTCGTCCGTTCGTTAAGCCGTGGTCCACGTTTGCCTCATTTCGTTGTACCCGTGTGCGTCAGGAGCGACACGGCGGAATTCCTGTTCAACGGGGGGCAGTCGATGACGTGGCTGGTGGGGCACAAGCTGGTGACGGTGACGACGTCTGGCTGCGCGCAGCACGCGCTGAAGGCGGGCCCGTGCGAGCGCTGCGCCGCGCTGTGCCGGCAGCACGCCGACAGCGTGGCCGGCCCGCTGCCGCCGCTCGCGACGGCGCACGAGCCCGCGCCGCCGCCGCCCGTGCAGGTACACGGTCGGGCCCGAGGCGCGACACGGTAGTGTGGCGAGTGTAGTCATGTCGTGCGCCGACGGCCGACTAACGCATTTCCGTGTGCGCAGGTGCAAGTGAGCGGCGCCGGCGGCGGCGCGCCCCCTGATCCTGCGTCCGCCGACACGACCGGCCCAGGCGACCGGTCGCACCCGCCCGAGATCAAGCGGTGAGTCCCCCACGACACGCGGCACACCTCTGAAGCCTCGGCCGCGGTCGCCGTACCCCTAACTCTCGTGTGACTGTCTATCGCTTCGCTCCCGTGACGGCCGGTCCGCACGAGTCACTTCAACGACGCGCGGTTGAGGTGGCTCGTGTGACGGCCACTCACGGCCCGTGTGTGCGGCAGCTACAGCAAGCGGTCGCTGCAACACAGCGGCAGCGCGGAGGCGGCGCCCGCGCCCGCGCCCCCGCCCCCTCCCGCGCCCGTCGCGGCGCTGGGGGGCTCCGAGCTGCAGCCCCCGCCCGCGCCCGCTCAGTCTCCCGCCGCTCTCTCCAGCGGACACACTTCCAGGTGCCGCCGCAGCCCGCACCCCGCCGCTTCGCTTTCTCGCTCTATAGACGCTTGTAGCACTGTGGAACCCCGAGCCCCCCCACCCCCCACCCCCCCTGCTGCACGCTTTCACAGTTATTTGTCGTTTTCACATTAGACGGTAACACGATATGGTCGGTTGTCTAACGTCACACCACACCTACCGGTGTCGGTATCGTGTGGCGTGACCGGCGAGTCGCTGCACGACGCCGCACCGCGCGTGTCCCTCACGCTGGAGGCGCGGCGTGGCCGAGCGGAGTGTGACCCTCGTGCGTGTGTCGTGTGTGTTGCAGGCAGAACTCGGCGGAGAACAAGAGCGGCGACCCGCTGGCGGACGCGCTCGCCGCCTTCACGCAGCGCTTCGACCGCGTCTGCAAGGAGATGGTCAGCCTGACGCGGTGTACTTTGACGACCCCCGGCCGATCGAGGGAGGGCGCGTTGCGAGTGTGACGCGCTCGTCCGTTCGTCTGTGGCGTCGTCACTTGACGACGGGTCGTCCGATTTGGACCACGTTTTTTTTATTTAACAGACGAGTTTGTCCAGAGTTATCTTAGCTAGATCTGATAAAAATTGGACCGGCGGTTTCCGAGATCTCGGAGTATCTTCGATGTCGGATGGGATCTCTGGAACGGTAACGGCTAGAAGGTCGGAATTTGAACTCAAATATTCAGGTTCGCGGCGCGACATGTGACACCTCGAGGATCCGATGATGACCAGGAAAAAGTGAGCACACTTAAATTTCACAATATGAAACTGAAGATTATCAGCGCGCCTAAATCATAATAGTCTCAAACTAAAGCGGAGTGCAGGCGGCTCACGCGCGCGGGTCTCCATCGCAGACCGTCAGCAATAGATTGAGAACTGGATCGCCTCGCTCCGCGGTGCGGCGGCACAGTGTTCACGACGACGGTGCGTCGGGGGTTTCTTAAACGTTTAATTTAGAGTCATTATAGTGTCGGTGTTTGTCTGTATCGTGGTGTACACTGCACAGGAGGCGTACGAGAGCGGGTGGTCGCGTGTCGGCGAGCTGGCGGCCGGCGGCGCGTGCGCGTGCTGGAGCGCGCAGTGGGCCGAGGTGCGCGTGCGCTCGGCCACCGGAGACGTGTCATGGGTCATGCGCGTGCACAACCAGGTAGTGTACGGGGCGGGGCGGGCCGGGGCGCCACTCTTCGCTCGTCTGTAATTTATAATTTCTTAATTTTTCAAGTTAATCGTTTATTCCGCGAGAAGAATTATATTCACGAGAGCGATCTCCCGTTTCCCTCGATCCGAACTCCTCGAACGACCCCGAGCTACCGAGGAGCGGCACGCCGACGAGAGGAGGGCCACGGCGGGGAAGGTGTCGCGCCCGAGAACTCAAAACACCGCGCGCGTGTTGCAGATGAGCTGGGAGCGGGCGTCGGAGTCGGCGCTGCAGGACGTGGCGGCGCTGCTGGCCGCGCCGTCGCTCGCGCCCGCCCCCGTCGACCCCGAGGGCGCGGCGCGCGCGCGCAGCGGCTCCGCCTCCTCGCAGAGTCGCCCGCGCGCGCAAGCGCACGACCTGCACAAATCCAGGTACTCTCCCGCCTCGTCCGTCAGTCACCCTGACGATGACGATGTGAATGATTTTATTCAGTGGTACGGGCCACGGGTTACCAACTCGCGAGCACAGGCACCAACGGATTCCAACGGACGAGGTCGTTCCCCCGGCGCGTTCCGGCTGCCCCGGCCCGCACGCCTAGGCATTGCGCGGTGGAGGCCGTCGCACGAGCCCTCGGCCCTTTGATGACTCTATCGTTTGTTACAATTTCTGTCTCTATTTTTAACCCCCGAATGATCGAGGGAGGGCGCGTTATGAGTTTGACACGTTCGTGTGTGTCTGTGGCGTAGTGTAGACCTAATATGCTGAACGTTCTTAGCCATTGAGATTAAAATTGGATCTGTGGTTCTATGATCTCGTGTATCTTGGAATGTTGGAGTGTGATCGGGTGGGTGGTTCGAGTTTTTGAGCTCAAATGCTCGTGACTATGGTGACCTTTCCACATCTTAAACCTTGAAGATCTGATGAAGACCAAGAAAAGTAAGGGAATCTCCACGACGGTGCGTCGGGTGTTTCTTAAATGTTTAATTTAGAGTTATGTTTATACGCAGTGGTCTCTGTTGACACACGACGCGTGAGGTCCGTGCGAGGCGGCCGCCTGTGCGGAGGTTGATGTTGTACCTACACGTTGCAGCTCGGACACCGTGGTGGCGGCCGAGAAGCGCGCGCCGCCCGCCGCCGCTCGCCCGCCCGCCGCCGTGCAGCCGCCGCCGCCGCCGCAGCTGCAAGCGCCGCCGTCGCAGCCGCCGCTGCCGCTGCCGCTGTCGCTGCCGCAGCCGCAGCCGCAATCTCAGTCGCACAGGTGCGTTTTTGAAATCGTTTTAACGTTTAATTGTTTACAAGAGTTGTTGATATCTATATTTATCTAATTACTATCTGAGTAGATTACATCAATCGATAAATAAAAAATAAAAAAATCGTGTGTTTGTGTGTTTTCTTAGAACGAATTTTCTGGAAGTTAGTGAAGGATTTCCGCGTGTTTTTTCCTCGTGCATGCAGATTTTTTACAATGTTTACGTTCACCGTTTAGAGAAAGAAAGAAAGAATTTATTTTCAGAACGCACACATTCATAACAATTAAACTATAAAAACGATCACAAACAACACGAGAGACAAGAATAAATAAATACAAGTTTGTCGATGGTGGTGAGCAGCGCCGGGACAACGCGTCTGCCTCAGCGTGTAAAGTTGGCATAAAACTTTATTTACGCGACAATATGTAATATTGTATTAAATAATATAAAATATTAAGCAAGTAATTTGTGAAATTGAAGGAAGGATTAAATCAAATCAATACAAAAAACTGCGATAATCATAATTTCAATACAAGAACCAAACAAACCTGCCGTCCCGCGCTTTACACTTAGGAAAGTGAACACGTCATATATGGGAGGGACACTGTGTATGAGTTTATAATGAGATACCAGACACTGTAATAAATATGACAGAGAAAACATTTAAGACCCACACAAGACCGACCTTATGTAAAAAGGTTATTATATAATAAATGACTACTTAAATGATAAAGAGGCTTGGTTCTAAATTCAGCTCCAGCTCTGCACATTGTGTATATGATTGTATTCATAATTATTGTAAGATATATTTATTTCAAAAGATGTGCTGCTGAAAGTTTCTTGCGCCGCTTCTTTCCTTTCAGCTACAGCACCTTACGAAGCGGTGGTGGAGTGAAAAATAAGGCCTTGTAAAAATGTACTATAAGGTCCTTACTTACAATAAAAATATTTTGATCTGATTTTGATTCAAGAATTAAGCGAGCAGTGACACGACTCTGTATTAGAGCGGTCCTGCACGAGACCCAGTATTGTGTTACACGTGAGGTCCGGACCACACGAGGCTAGTACTCACAGCGAGGAAGCTAGCGAGCCAAAGCCTGAGTTGTATGTACGTCTGTACGCAGGATGAGCACGCAGCCGATCAACATCCCGGGCTCACCGCAGCGGCAGAGCTCCTCCAGCACCGCCGACGACGACGACCTGCTGCACCACCTGCCCTCCGTCAGTACGCCGCACACACCCTCACACACCGCACACACCCACACACACCGCACACACCCTCACACACTGCACACACCGCACACACCGCACACACCCTCACCATCAGTTACCACTTATACCTTTTAAATATACGGGAGTACATCGCTGTAAAACATCGAGTACAATCCGTGCCCTGAATTGTCTGAACCCCTTTTGTGGTAATACTTTAGCTGACCCAGGGAGCCGACTGGACCATTGCATTAGCCGATTGCAACAAAAAACGAGTGTGTGATCAATACGTGGGAACCGGTCCTCAGGGCAAGCCGCGGCACCCGGTGCGGCGCTCCAACTCCTCGCCCGAGATGTCGTCCTCGTGGAAGCTGTGCGCGGCGGCCGAGGACGGCGCGCCGGCCCCGGCCCCGGCCGCACCCGCGGAGGCCGAGGCCCCAGCCCTGGCGGCGGCGCGCCCCGCCGGCACGCAGTCCCCGTCGCCGGAGTCCCCGCGCGCGCTCGACCCCGCCGCCATGATCGTGCTCCCCGTGTGCGAGCCCGCGTGAGTAAATTGAAATTGAAATGAGACAGGCCGCGGGACCCTAGCTTCACGAGTTACAGCTCTCAAGTTCAAGGAAGCAGAAGCCTGAGCGTGACTACCGGCATTCGTGTTTTTCGATCATAATCATTACTTTTACAAAACTATATTAGGTTTTACATTTTGTTTGTTTTACTCTCACGAACCACGACCGCCGGGGACAGACAGTCACGACCCTCGGCATCGAGGATTACGACGCAAGGAGGAGGACTCTCGTCGAAAGTGTGTACAGAGAACCGTCTCCCTGTGCCGCAGGAACAACATGGCGCTGCTGCGCGACGCGAAGAAGGCGGCCAAGAAGAGCGACATGCGCGTGTCCTGCGAGGCCATCCCCGAGGAGATGCCGGGCACCTCGCCGCTCGCCCCGCCGCCCGCGCTGCCGCCCCCGCCCCCGCCCACCCACCATCTCATGACATTCAGCTCCGACCCCGGTGAGACTCCTGGAGCCCTGCGTGTCCATTACGTGACCAGATGCGAACATTTTTGTCGGGTACCTGCAAAATGTGAAATGCTTTTCCTCCCGGCGTATTTCCGCTGCGCCACGAAATTGAGTGTAAAAAAAAATAACGTAAGGAGGAGTTCCCCCCGTCCGCCCGGGGCCGGCGGCGCACTGTTAATAAAAAAACCGTTGTGAACCCGATTACTGACTTTCTGTTCTATCTGATCATTATGACCTTTGTCAGGCACGAGCGGCGCAGAGGACGCGGCGGACTCGGGGGCGGGCGAGGGGGGCGCGGGGGGCGCGCACCACCAGCTCCAGAAGACGGCCAGCGCGGGCGCCGTGCCGCGCGAGCGGGGCGCGGCCGGCGAGGGCGAGCGGGCCGCGGGCCGCGCGCGCTCGCCCGACGACCTGCCGCCGCTGGCGCGCTCCAAGCGCTCCAACACCATCTCCGTCATGAGCCCCACGCGGCGCACACGGTACGCCTCCGTGTTTTTGACCCCCGACCGTTTCCAGATCTTGGAGTATCTTTGATGTCAGATGAGATCTCTGGAACGGTTATAGCTAGACGGTTCGAATTTGAGCCCAAATATTAAGGTTCATGGTGCGTTTCCGACATCTAAAACCTTGAGGATCTGATGATGACCAGGGAAAAGTAAGTGAACTTCAATGACACAATATGAAACTGGAAAAATTGGAAGATTATCATCCCGCCGAACTATAATAGTTATATAGAGTCGTGTAGAACTAAAGTTGTAGATAATCCAAGAGAGAAAAGAAATATTTTTTAATCCAATAACTAAAACCTTAATGATCTGATTATCGTTATTCCTGGTCATAATCAGATCCTCAAGTCGATCGGAGGTTGTTGAAAGTTATAGTTATTGTTCATCCATCATCGTAGACAGCTCGTACCCGCCCACTGCAGCATGAGCCTCCCTTTCGTGCCCCACCTCTCGGCCCCGTCGTTCTGTCTGCTAGCCTCACCCGCGTCGTCCCGGCAGTCGTCGGCTGTCGCCGGCTCCCTGCCACCTGGATTCATATCGACCGACACTCCTTTCCAATCTTACACTCGACTCCCGACGTCCTGGCCTCAGCCCTGCGTGCGGCCGCAATACGTCGCCGCCGCCTTCCCTCGGATCACATAAATGAACGCTCTCTGTGCTCGCTACTGGCGCTGATTATGCCCGCTCTATGTGCAGGGAGGCGGCGCGCGCGGCGGCGGCGGCGGCGGCGCCCGCGGGCGCGGCTGGCGGCGCGGGCGCGGGCGGCGGCGCGGGGGGCGGCGGCGTGACGCCCGCCTTCGTGTTCCTGCAGCTGTACCACAACATGAGCACCTACCCCATCTCGCCGCCCGTGCCGGGTGCGTGCAGCCGGGCTCGTGCCCCATGAGAAATATAATAAAAAAGCGTAGATATAAAAAACTAGGACACGTATTCTATCAGTGTTTATATTAGCTTATGGCCAAACCTTTTAGTTCAAAATAAATAAAGTCTATAAATGCTTCACATTTCAAACACAGTCGACGCACGGTCAAATTGCGGAAGGTAACCGGATTAATAACCGGACACAGTCCACTTAACAGACACCTCTTCAATATAGGCATCACAGACAGACCCTTGTGCAGAGCTTGCAAGGAGCCAGAGGAGACGGTCGCCCACGTGCTCTTGGAGTGCAGTGAGGTGACCACCTACCGGGCGGGAAGCCTTGGCACCCCAGGATCACTACCCGAAGTCCTTCAGGACATCAGAGGACTGCTGGACTTCCTGGCGAAGTTGGGGTGGCTCGATTAGTAGTGGTTTCCACCACACGCAAAATAGGCGCTTAAGACGTCGAGTTGCGGAAATCAGCCCGTTCCCAGAAATCTAAATTCCTACTTTCCCCCGCATCTTGAAAGTAACTTTCGTCAAAACGTCGCCTTCCTCGGCGCGGGAGTGCATCAGTCTAATAAATGCTTACATATCTCAAGATATCGTCTCTTAATAGTGATGTTTCTCTACATCACGATACATAGAGAAATATACGTATGTGTACAGGCGAGGCGCCGGCGATGCTGGACCCGCTGACGGAGCGGCCGCTGCGCGTGCGCGGAGCGCAGCACGAGCGGACCATCAAGAACCTCGACCTGCTGCCGCCGCTGGAGACCTTCAAGGTGCGCCGCGCGCGTGATCGCGTGCTCGCGTGCCCGCGTGTGACCGACTCGTACCGTATAGTGTACTACCTCGTACTGTGTGCAGGTGGGCGTGCTGTACGTGGGGCCGGGCCAGCAGGACGACGAGGTGGCCATCCTCGGCAACGAGTACGGCAGCGTCAGGTCTGAGCGCCGTCACACACTCGCTCACAGTGCCGCGTGAGTCGCGGGGTGCGGCGGCTGACTGACGGCTTGTGTGCAGATACGAGGACTTCCTGAGCGGGCTGGGCACGCTGGTGTCGCTGGAGGCGGGCGCGGCGCCGCCCGACCTGTTCCTCAACCTGGAGACGGGCGGCGGGGACGGCCGCTACACCTACGTGTGGACCGACGACGTCATGCAGGTACGAACAGCGGGCGCGGCGCCGCCCGACCTGCTCCTCATCGCGGCGCCGCCTGGCCTGTGTTAACACAGGTGGTAGATCCCGATGTGAAGGATCGCCCGGGGTGGTACCACCCTCTTATCTATTTCTGCCGTGAAGCAGAAATGCTTGCATAATTTCCGACACATGAGGCAATCCATCTCAGTCCTCAAGGTTAGCAGCGCATCATAAACCCTCTAACATTAATACAGTGAGGTGAGATGTCTACGGGTGGCCCGGCCGGCGGCTCGCCTGATCTCCTCATTACAGTGTAACGCGGCACGCGCCCGCCCCGCAGGTGCTGTTCCACGTGGCGACGGCGATGCCGGCGCGCGCGGGCGACCCCACGTGCAACGAGAAGCGCAAGTACATCGGGAACGACTACGTGTCCATCGTGTACAACGACTCGGGCGCGGACTTCAACATCCTCACCATCAAGGTGCGCACACGTCACACGCCTCGCGCCGCCCCTGGCGTGTACGGGCGGGGGGCGCGTGGCGCTGACCGCGAGTGTGTCCGCAGGGCCAGCTGAACCTGTGCGTGGTGGTGGTGGAGCCGCTGGAGCACGGCACGCACCGGCTCGTGCTCAAGACCAAGGACGAGCGCGTGGCCGGCAAGTTCCTGCCGCACGCCGAGCCGCAGGTGGCCTCCGACGCCAGCGCCGCACTGCTGGCGCGCCAGCTCGCGCTGCACGCCGCGGTCAGTGCCCGCACTCTACATATGACTCTACCGGCTGGGGCTGGTGCACGACGTCGCGACCGAGAGAAAAGTCACCCCCGCGAGCCGGCGCGGCCCGCCCCCTCGCTAGCTACCTACCTACACGTGGTCGAAGAAATTGACTTTGGTCCCCATTTTGATATCGTTTCTCACGTAATGTCCCAAAGCTGTCTACATTTTTGTGCTATGTCCGCTCGCAGCTGGCGTCGCAGATCTCGCAGTCCCTGAAGCTGGGCGGCGCGCCGTACGCGAGCAACTCGCTGGAGCGTCTGCGGCTCATCAAGCGGCTGCGGCGGCGCGCGGAGGCCGAACGGCTGGCGGCGGCGGCGCGCGCGCCCGAGCCCTACGCCGCCGCCGGCGCGCCGGACGTCGCCAAGCGCGTCGCCATCGACGACTTCAACGACTACACGTAGACCAGTGAGCGCCGAGAGAGGGAGAGAGAGGTGGTGTGGTGAGGTGAGGCGCGTTCGAGTGAGATCGCCGTACGCGCTGCCGGTCGCGTTGTCGCCACTGCACCAGTAGACCCGTGTCGGATAACGGCACACGTGATGTCACACTCTAACCAGTATGGACACCTCGCGCTGTCGACCGTCCTCGTGTGTCGCCGAGTCGGGTCCTCGCTCCGACTCGGCGTTACCTCGATAATGGAAAGTACACTCGTGCTACAACTTGCGCGTCCAGATCGAGATACCAGCAACTAGGTATAGGTTCGAGTACATAAGATTGCGCATTGCTCGCGTGACGCCGCCACTCCACTCCGCCTTTGTTTATTTGTAAAACTTGTGGTTACCTCGGGAGGCGGCACGCCGTCCTCGACAACCTCGACTCTTGAACTGTTATTTGACCGGTTTTGTCGATTCGCCGACAGAGTTATGAATTAAAAGGTGCAGCCTGACGCGAGGAGCTCTAGTTCCTCGTCTGCCGCGCGACCGCGCTCGCCGCTCGGCGGCGCATGTCCGCGATGTATTCTCATGTAATTAATTAATGGATTCTTTATTATTTCTGTGTCCGTCAATGAAGCCTGATATAGTGTTGTTTACATTTGAACTGAGTATATGTAAGTTCAAGTCCGGCGGGGGCGCCGCCGCGCCGGCCGCGGGAGTGGGCGGCGGCGCGGGAGTGGGCGCCGCCCGGCGCGGTGTCGTGTTAAGCAGTTGAGGCATTTCTTGTTAAATATTTTATGTAGCAATTTATTTCCTGACGATGAATTTTGTAATCAAATAAATGATGGCTATTTTATCCAATGTTTTATTTTCTGCGTAAACAGATTAAAGTAATAGTGTGTCCGGTTCTTGTAGGTTTTTATTTTCCTGGGCGGGTGGTAAAAGTCATCGGTACAAATATTTGGAGTGATGTTGCTTGTATCGATGTCCAAGAGAGACAGGTCAAAGTGTCCAAAGGAGACTCGTCGGATATGAAAACGTGTTGATACATTAATTTACTTGTAAATAAATAATTTATTTAGTAAACATTTAAAAATAACAATTATAACAATCCACTTTGGATCACGCACTGGGCCTTCGTCACCCGGCACGGCCTGTGTCGCGGGAGTCACCACAAGCAAAGGCAAACTGTTTACGAGTGACTCGACCCCTGGTTCATCATTGCTTTAACAAGGAAGTGAGTTATGCCCCTAATTGTTTTCAAACGTGCCTATAGATGTGAGGCAGTCTAAAGTATGGGAATCATTGAGGAAATGAATAATGATACCTTTGAATGAATTGCCCGCCAACATAATAATGAACACCCTGGCTACGTACATAATATTGGAGATAATGTTGCTCAGATATATTGATCACTTTGGGTGTTTACAACAATATGATAATTCTGACTGCGCAGATAAAATTGAACTTGTGTTCTTTAGATGGTTTTGATTACCTTGGACGCTAACATCTATCTGACGCTGACTGTACATTGCTCGCTAGAGAAGTTTTATATGGAAACTGCATTTGCCAGTTGGTGTATGCGATGTGAGCTTTTCGCCTATATTAGTCGGCCCCTATATTATTTGGAACTATATGTGCATTGCCCAAACCCTTTGGCTCGCTCGTGCCCACACCAAATTAAGTTTAGATGATTGTGGATCCTTTGGGGCAGGCATATTTCTTTTGTGGCATTAGACATTTATGGAATTTGATGTATTTAGGTTTGATTAAAATATTAAAATAAACAGTATGCTGTGCTTATCCTGGTTTTATTTACAAATACATTTAACTTAGCTCTCTCTATTATTAATGTCTACTTGTACTAGCCTATCGCTTGTCGACGGCGGGCGCGGCCCCGTCGGCGGCGGACGCCTGCAGCAGCCGGCGCCACACCTTGCGCTTGCCGCGCAGCTCGCGCAGGCGGCGCATCTCCTCCTTGAAGTCCTGGTGCTCGTCGCGGAACAGGCCCAACTCGCGCAAGCGCAGCGTGAGCGCGTGCGTCTCCATGTGCCGCGGGTAGTAGTGCAGCACGCGCTCGTCCGAGTGCAGCGGCCGCGCCGCGAACATCGCCGCCACCTTCAGCGACTTGCCGTTCGTGGGCACCGCCACCTCGCCGAAGATGCGGTTGGACAACCGCCGCATGCGTCGCGCATAGTTCGTCGATGCGTTTATTAGTTGCGCGTATTTGGCGTAATTCGTCGCCATTATATAATAGATGTTTATTCAGGTTTCAATGATAATAATAAATCAAACTAAAATAACCTCAAACCCGTCAAAACATCGTAACAAGGTTGACAGTTTTTAAATAAAACAGCTGATTGGTTTTTTGTTGTGTTTTTTAAGGCAAAGGGAACTGAGCCCATACAGCCATGTCTGATGTAAATAAGTTTTCATTAAAATGCTGGTGTGATACATTTAAATGCTATCTGGGAGAATTTTCCACGCTTCTGCACCATCCGAACCAAAGAAGAAGGCGTCCCAGACACAGTATGGCTCTTTGAAAACCAGCGAAGTACGGATCGGGCTGCAGCGTCTTATTTGACTTTTTGTCCCACACATTATTTACATCTTATAGAAGTTCTTCGGACAAGAAACACCATTCTTACTAGAAAAGCACTACTGTAAATCAATTTGCAAGACAAAACAAAGCTGACTTGGATGCGACAAAAGCGTGGAGAAACTCCGCTGATTTCGGAATTGGGATTCGTTCGTGAAGAGCACAAATTAAAATCATCATCAGCAGCCCACTAGTCCACTGCTGGACATAGGCCTCACCCAGGGCACGCCATTGAGTCCGATCTTCGGCTCTTCAATTGCGCTGTCCATGGAAGGAAATGCCATAATCGCCACGCTAGGCCTGCGGGTTGGCGATCGCAGTAGCCGGGTCGCTTGCCCCGATGACGCTGCTGCCCGTCATCGTGCTTCTGGTATTTTGACCCAGCCAGAATTTGAGTGGTTATACCGCCACTAGTCGGTCGCCAGGGACTCGTTCGCTAATCGGCAGGATGCACCACGTGCAGGTGAGTTTGGCATTTGGAGGTACCTAGATGTTGGTGACCCCCCTTACATCCCAAATTAAAATGCTGGAGGCCAATTCTCAAAAACGGTATATAATATCGACACTCGATAAATACCCCATGTTGACTATAAATATCGAAGCATGCCGAAGATGAATGCCAGAATAACAAAAAGTCCTGTCTTTCGATATCCGCAATTTTTTTCGATATTTATCTACTGTGATATTTATATCATTCAGTGAGAATTGGCATCCAGTACACCTCACCAACCAAACCGTGGCTGGAACTGGACTCGTGTAGTCCGAGGTTTACATGGTTTTGAAACGTACCCAGAGTGCAGTACCTGTAATATCTTTTCTATACATAGATATTACAGGTCAGTGACCCGCCTACACCACCCTCACCCCACCCAGCCGATATCTTGGCTGATTTGATTAGGTAGGTAGGTAGGTACTGGCTGAAACGTACCTACCTTGTATGATTGGAGTGCGTTCTAAAACCAATTGAAATAATTCACGTTGACTATTTGTACACATTCCATTGCTTGTATCAAATAAAAGTTTGATAATTTTCAGCTGTTAATGCGGTAATGGAAGACGAACAATTGTTAACGTGAATTATTCAACTGGTTATGAAACGCTCCCTTGTTCAGTGACTTACAACAGCAAACAAATTGTTAGGTATCAACAAAGAGTTGCTGTTGGCTAATTCATTGTATTTCATCTACTAACAAGAAATAATAGATTTCGTTTTTAAACAACTTACTACTGAATATCTGAATGCCTCGCAAGGAGCTTATATTGATGCCTCTTTTCGACACCAAGGTCCCGGACGTCGCCATCAAGCCCGTATGTATACTGTTTTCCAGATAACTAACATGCTTGAGTGTACTCTGTCTCGAGTTTATTTTTCTATAATAATGTTTGTCGGGCGGACCAGGGCGGGCAGCTCCAGCTGCAGGGCGCGATGCTGAGCCAGTGGTCGCCGCGGGCGCGGGCGGGCGCCGCGCTGCTGGCGCTCGCCCTCTACATCTACCTGCTGCTCTTCATCAAAGCGCTCTACTTAAAGAACCAGAGACTGGATCGCATCATGGAAATGGTGAGTGACTGGCGAGTGAGTGAATATTTAAATATGTAATTTGTACACACTAGGATGTTCCGTAGGTGTCGAAAGATACGAAGGCTATGTAAGATGTAGTAAACCAAAAATTTTGTTTACCACTGTATGTGTCGTAGTGATAGGTAGCAGTGTAAAAGGAAGGTGTGTGGCTGTTGCAGGCACATGAAACTGAAAGGATGATGCAATACGTGCACGACGTGGACCAGGACATGGCCCTCAAGCTGGAGCACCTGGACGACCTCACCGACTACTAGTACTGTCGGTCTGACAGCAGGCGACGGCCACCAACTTGTAGCAACCACCATGTAGGGGTGACTATTTATTAGTGTATACCACGACCTGGCATATATTAACCCTGTGAAGAGGGCACCATTAGTAGTTTTATGATTTGTGTTATGGAGTTTGTTATGAAAAAAATTGTACTATTTGATTCTACAAAATGCGGTGGGTTTTTATTTTCTATCACTATATAACACTAACAAGCAGTATTAAATCAGTGTCCTACATGTGATTGATCAGTACTGTACACAATCTTGTGTTCGCAGGAGGCAGGGCGAGTGCGATAAAAATAATGACTGTGCGTTATTTAAGAATAATATTACGTAACATGTTTGTAGTCTTAAGTTCTGACCTGTGATTTGTTTACCAGTTAGGTGCAATGCACCCAATAATAAATAGTTTTTTAAAATAATTTATGGGACAGGATGCCAGAAATGTGTATTTTGGTACAGGTACAGGTAGTGAGGTATCAGTTATAACCTGATCTTTGGAGTAAACAATCAATTAATCCAGAATCTCTGTTTAATTAGTCCCAGATATAAATTGTATTACTACTGCTAATAATAATATGTTGGTGGGTATTTTATTTTATTTTGTTATGTTACTGTTACCATTGTAGTAATGTTCTAAGTTTTATTTAAAAATAAATTAAATACGTAATATAATACTTGTATGCTTGTTCAGATTTTATGTACAAATAGTAGGATACTTATACCTTACTGTGTGCTATGTTTTGTTATGGTAATTAATATTTTCGCGATACACAGTTTAATTTAGTGATATGCCTGTGCCAAGAATGCCGTAAAGAAAAAGTAATCAATCAAATTATAAAAATGCCAGACGTGAAAATTAAAATAAATGGGGAAAGGGTTCGGCGCTGCCATTCACGGCGGCGATCATACTGCCTGCGGTTGGAGTTGAAAAAAGAACGGCTGTGACATACAGACAGACGGATACACACAGGGTTCCTTTTTTACCATTTTGGTACGGAACTCTAAAAATCTTCGAGATTTCCGGTCTTCGAATACTTCGCGAACTGGGTATTGTAGGTACCTGGAGTACTCGAGTACAGGTCACAGGTACACGCCAGGCGAGGTACCGTGCTCGAGTGCCGTGTACCGTGTACTCGCATTCTCGGACCGCATCTCGGTCTAGTACTGAGCACATCACTTGTTTAATTGGTACAGCCATTGTTGCATAATGATGGGAATACTCCGGTTGAATTCATTTTGTTATTGTGAACCGACTGTACATCATACGTATTTAAAATGTTCGTCATACACGAGTCCGTACACGACTCGTGAAGCAATACTCATCATTGACACTACTAATATCATAAAATATCTTGTATATTATAAGTGGTGTTTCAGATATTCAAAGTAAGAGTGCGTTCCATAACCAGTTGAAATTATTATCATTGACAGCTGTACATGTTCCATTGCTTGTGTCAAATACAAGTTTGATAAGCTTTAAGCTGTTAACGCGGTAATGGAATATAGTTGTCAACGTGAATTATTTCAACTGGCTGTGGAACTCTAGGTCGAGTGTCTCCAGGGTCCAGGATCCTACCGAACGTAACATAACGGATACGGCGTGAAAACACGTAGGTACGTTATTTATTTATTAACACTCAGTGATTTTGTATTTTTATCAGTGAAATATAAATAAATTACTCTGTATATCGGTGTTTGGTGTTGATTTATTTGTAAATATCTGAAACGGGAGAAAGTTGTATAATGTAAACACCGGTAATGTGAGCGTGCACCAGACCAGTGATCGAGCGCCATGCCCGCAGCCGCGTCGCCCCCCGGCCGCTGCCGGCTCCGACTCGGCGGCCGCGCCGCCGCCATGCTGCACGCTGTGAGTCTATTAGTTCGTCATCAACGTATTCATGTCCCCAGCCTTGCGCGAGGGGGCGGGAGAAGGTGGATGATGGTAGACACACAGGTTTCCTCACGTTTTTCTCGTCCAATTTTCAAAAAGTCCAGCGGTCGCAAAATGTCCAATTCTCAGAAAGTAAAATTAATTAAATGTCTAATCAAATCCGCAAATCGAATATTTGTACAGGGTTGAAAATACCAATGAATATTTAATAAAAATAAAAATCCGACATAAAA
This sequence comes from Hofmannophila pseudospretella, assembly GCA_947369225.1. NCBI lineage: Eukaryota > Metazoa > Arthropoda > Insecta > Lepidoptera > Oecophoridae > Hofmannophila > Hofmannophila pseudospretella. Next base: position 119,759 of record OX376320.1, read on the forward strand.
AGAAAACATCTAAGTATATTCGACAATCGACATAAAAAAAATTAACTACATAAATGAAAATAATGTGAAGAGCTCGTGCTCACGGGACAGGCTTGCGCCGGAGATACACACTATGTCGAATTTAATGTTTATTAAATATTCATTTGTATTGTCATCGCTTCATATTCCATTTGATTGGACATTTTGAGAATTTGACTTTCTGAAAATCTGATATTTTGCGCCTGAACAGTTTTTCTTCCCCGTTAGGATTACGTAAATAAAACTTTGAAAAAACCTGCGATATAATATAAGGTCGGGGAAAAAGTCCTTTCGCATATTGTATGTATAAACTTGTAATATCTTTGGCTGTACTATTTGTATCTCGCTGGTTTTGATGACATTAAAAAGGTTACATTAACAAACAAAAAAACGGATTAGTAAAATGTTGTTTCCAGCTATTTTTCATTTGTTTTTCTTTCTGTCAAAATGAGTGAATCTAATGAAGAAATTCGATACATTTTGAAACTTTATTAACGGGATCATGTCACTACCTACAAGATGGCAAAAAGTCATCGAACAAAATGGCACATACGAGTATATACTATAATTAAATAAGAATAAGAATAGTTTATTTGTGCGGTAAAATTACAGTGGAGTAGGAACTTAAGCATATATTACATTAAACTTAATAAAATTAATGAGCAACCAGTTATCCTACTATAGGCGCTGATCTCCGAACTAGGAAGTTCCTGTATCTCGGAGGACAGATCTCTTCTTTGACCAGTGCAAATGAACATGTAACAGAACTAAAAGTACAAAATTTGGAAGAAAGAAAAATAAGAACAGTAATAAAGGTTAATAAAAGGGGTGGTGTGTGTGTGGGTGTGTGTGTGTGGGTGTGTGTGTGTGTGTGTGTGTGTGTGTTGGTTGTGTGTTTATTATTATTATTGTGTTACCTTTAAAAGTTTCTCCGTGCTCTCGTGATCAAGACCACTAAGCCAATCTCGTACCATTTTCTTTATGACGTATTTTGTTTTCGAAGCAGTTTGCGAGTTACCAGATTGATTGAGTTGTCTATAAAGAAATGAAGAAAGGAATGCGAATTGACGTTGTGCAAAGCTAGTTTTAATCTGGGTCGTAGGGTAGTAAGCACGTCTACCCGTCGTAGTCGTAAGTTTTGGTACGGTAAAGGTGTGGAAGCGAAGAATACTAGCATTGATGTAAAGGTGTCTAACTGACATAAAGCCTGTTTCCTTGTAGAGAAGATCAGTAGGATACCGACGTGGTTTTCGAATCATGACCTTAATTACAGCTCTATGCGCCCGCTCGAGCTCGAGCAAATGTGTACCAGCAGCACCCCCCCAAACATCAATGCAATAGACCAACAGGGAATGGCAGAGAGCCATATAAACCTGTGACAGGAGTTTGGTTTCAGCTACATCGCGGAGTTCTCTAAAAATAGGTATCAATCTCCTAATTCTCGAGGTAAGTGCTGATATTTGTAGCTGCCAATTTAATCTTTCGTCGATGAGCACTCCCAAGTACTTGATAGACGTTGTTCGGGTGAGCAAACCGCACTTGCAGTTAACTTTAATTGTATTAGAGCAGTTGCATGGGTAAGTATGTATTGGTATTGAGAAGTTGGGTGGGGGCCTAGATTTGGACGTTATGCCGAAGCATATGAATTTTGTTTTCGAGACATTTATTGTCAGCAAATTTCTCTCCAACCACTCAGAGACAAGTGACAAGCCCGTCTCTGTGTTGTATTGGACTTCATTCCAAGAGGAGCCATGAAATATCAGAGCCGTATCATCGGCGAAGGCAAGTATGTGGCCGTTATTGAGTTGCAGATTACAAAGGCTATTGACATAGGCCAAAAATAACGTGGGGCCGAGTGTGCTGCCCTGTGGTATTCCGCATGTGATAGTGTTGCTGTAACTACTGACATCTGCCACCCTGACAACCTGCTGTCTATCAGTAAGGTAGTCCCGAAACCATTGCAGAGGCTCTCCTCGTACTCCTAGGCCATTTAGTTTGCTTAAAAGGATTGGGATTGAGACAGTGTCGAAAGCTTTCTGGAGGTCCAGAAAGACTCCGACACATCTCTCCCCAGAATCTAAGTATTTAGTAATGTGGCCAGAAAGTTGAATGACGGCATCCCCCGTGGACCTCCCCGAACGGAAACCAAATTGGTTTGGTGCTAGCAAGCCTTTATTTTCGAGAAATTTTGTTAGTCTGGCATTTACTACCTTTTCCAAGATTTTACTGGTCACATTTAGGAGGGAAATGGGTCGGTAGTTCGACACCGTAGTTTTATCACCTGCTTTATGGATTGGAATTACAATTGCCTTTTTAAACGATGCCGGAAACACACCCGAGGCCAGACTTAGATTGCAAAGGTGAGCTACAGGTACTGCCAGTATCACTCTGCATGTTTTAAAGAGCGCCGCTGAAATCTGGTCACCACCAGAAGAACTACCACTCCGTAGACTGCGAATTATTTTATCAATTTCTATGTAATCAGTCGGATAAAACATTATGGAATCCACAGTGTCCGACGACGTAACCTCTTTGGATAGCTCTTCTTCTGTAAGGTTCATTTTTTGAAGGATATTATTTGCTAGGTCACATCCAATCGAGGTGAAAAATTTGTTTATTATATTCAGAGACTGAGTGGGACAACTGTGGAGTCCCAATAGTTCGGAGTTAGTAGATTTGCGTGACGAAATGTTGCATACCTGTTTTATCGTAGCCCAAGTGGCTTTGCTATTGCCCAAATTCTTTTGCAGTTCTGCCCGGTAGTAATTTATTCGCATAGCCTTAGCTGTGTCGTTACAAATATTGCGGTACGTGGTGTAATTAGATTTTAATATTAGATCGTCGGGGTTTTTCCTATGTAAGAGGTGGAAGCGATCTCTTTTACGAAAACAATTAATAATACTGGTGGTGATCCACGGCTTCAGTGGCCTCTTCCTTCGTGTGAAGGTAACTTTATGTGAATTTAGTGAGACGAGTTCCTGTAGTAACGCGGTCAACCGTTCCGCTGCTATATTGGAATCCCTGATCATGAGAAAAGGGCTCCAGTCGTAGTCGTTCAGAGCCTTGTTAATAGCATCATAGTCTATTTTTGTTCGAGAAATGGGACCTATTGATTTGTTATTTTCTGAAAGGGAGCTATGTACTGATAATAAGAGGGTGCAATGATCAGTAATATCTGTGTCAAACACAAACGATTCTGCCTTACCAACCAATTTTGTCATAATATGATCTAAACAAGTCAAGCCGTGAGTGGCCATGGTTATTGTAGGTATCAGTCCGTGTGAAGCGACTATGTTTAGGTATTCCTGCACTGCACCATCATTACTGCCAGTCGACAAGGTATCGATGTTAATGTCGCCCGCCACAACTATATTGCGCGAACGAATGCTTGCTAGGACAGTGTCCAATGAATCCGAGAAAGAAGACAAATTTTTGAAACAATATGGTCTGTAAATTCCTAATATTGAAGTATTATTAATTTTAGCAGCTAGACAATTTGCCTCACTAAGGTCTACCTCATAAACGAATGCGTTCAAACTACGTTTAGTGTACATGACTACCCCATCGTTCTGGTTAAAACTTCGTTTAGTAAAATGCATGTCATACCCCTCGATGAGCGGAGGGGCCGAAATGTCACTGCACCAACACTCCGATAAAATTATTACATCGGCTTCGACATTAATACGCGTTAGAAAGAGAAGAAAACTATCTAGATTTTTATTAATACTTCGGATATTTAGTGAGAAAATATTAAAACGATTAGTCTGGTCACGATAAAACTGTTGCCTAAACGAATTAGGATCAGAAATGCGCGTTGAAGGAATGCAATTAGATGATTCAATTTCATTACTGAGATAATTAACGTTATTGAATTTTAAATATATCATGCAGAATCTGAGGCAAATTTTTTAAACGGTTTATTGGACCAAAACTATCGTGTGAGTACACTCCGATGGGTATTTTGAGGTTTTGTATACAGTTTGATCCGTGTAGGGACAAATTAAATAAACTACCTATAGTGGCTTGACGTTTCGTCGTACGCACCGGCCGCTCGAGCTCAACCCAGTGGCGGCTACATGGAGACGGGACGTAGTCGAGGGGGAGGGGTACGTGAAGCGTGATATTGTTATAATAATAAGTTATGAATTGTGTGATTTGATGATTATGTGTGGGTTGTGTTTTGTTTGAATGATAGGTTGTGTGAGAGTAGTGTGAATGATTCGGTGTATGTATAAATGTAAATAAACTTTGAAAAAAAAATTTCTTGAGTTTTCATATAAAATGCGAAGAAACTTTTTCCCCGACCTTATATGATAGAATATAGCAGATATAGCAGTGGATGGAAACAACCTGAAAAAGAAGAAGAAAATAGAATAGAATTCTCAAAGTGCGAAAGCTGACAATGTGCGCATAGGTCTTTGAAGAAAGACTCTTCAAAAGGAGCCTCGAGCACTGCCTGGCGCCGGTTACTGTAGCGCAGCCCCGAGTTCCCTCTCACCGACAGCGTGTCACTCGCTTCAACCCAAAATGCAAGACGTTTTACACATACTAGAGTCTGTCAAATGAGTCACATTGGCAGGCGTGTGCGGAGTGGTGGTGGTCGCGCGCGGCGGCGGCGCTGACGCTGTGCGCGGCCGCGGCGCTGTGCTGCGCGGTGTACCAGCTGGCGCTCTACTACCGCGAGGACGACGCCCTCGCCGCCTTCCGCCGCCGGCTGGTCAGTACTCAACTCGCTGCTCTCCTCACATAGCGAGCGGAACACTATTACCTATATTTATTTTACCTACTTACTTATTGTATAATGAGGAGCGGAGGGTGTAGATAGAGAAGTAGGTATATACCTGAACAGTTTTGCTATAGGAGTACTAGATACCTAGACGGTACAGAGCAGACGTTTTGCAGGCGGATATCAAGCAGCGGCAGCGCGCCATGCGCGAGGAGGACCTGGAGATGGACCTGGACTTCACGGGACAACGCGCGCGCACCGCCAACTTCTATTAGCCTGTCACTTCACGGGCCGCCGCGCGCGCTCCGCCAACTTCTACTAGCCTGTCACTTCACGGGCCGCCGCACGCGCACCGCTAATTCTATCGTATCGTATCGCGCTGTCGCGGGAGAACATCGCTTCCAGTCATCATGGAACGGATGACAATGGTAGGTGGTATACTCGCTACGTAATCGTGATGTTCAAATACAATGCAACAGTAACCGACACAAACAAAACTCGGGCAGAGGTCACAGTGATAATCAAAGCGATGGTAACACTACGTTTTAATATTATATCATGGTCGTGGTGAAATAATACATTTGTTCGGTTTCCCGATTGCTGTGCTGTGAATATTGAATAAGATAAATGAGACGTTAGTGGCACGCTGGTTTATAATAAAATAAGATAATACAACTGTACGGCTCGCTCGTACAACAGTGTTGCAGATGACAGTACATTCGTTAGCCATTGTTTTGTGACTGGGCTACTAGATGTAAAGTACTTACTGACCTACTGACCCGAGTTAGTGACCTTACTGACTCACTAACCTTGGTTATTGTGAGGTAGTACGGGGTTGTATCGACGAGTTGAAATAAAATAATCAAAATTAATAATGCAGTGCTTTAATTCTGTATGTAAACTTATAAAGTATGTTGTAGGTAACTAGTTAATATAATAGTATCTAATTAGTGCGGGAAGGACGACAGTACCGCTACGAATGTTATTGATGTAGTCGCAGACTAGTGTTCTGAATTCACGTGGTCTTCCCGCGTGATAGACACGATACTTTTTGTTACACCTGCTCAAAAATGGGCCTAAGGCTGGGACTACATGCACCGGTTCCAGCGCCGGTTCGGTTCGATTCCTTACTGTACTAAGTTCAACAGGAACATTTAAAATATATAAAAAGTGATACGTATAATAACGAGTATGTAGTTTCTATAAAAATAAAATTTATAAAAACTGTCACGAGTATTTTATGAGATTCCTTGAATAACACTAAAAATACGGTACGGCCATAAATATTCCGTACGTACCTACCTGTACATTGTAGGTACCTATTAAAAAATTAGATACATACAAAGTGATATTTTCCATGTAGGTCGTTGTAGGTAATAGGCATCGGCAAGTATTTCGAGCATATTATAGATACATTGAGTGGACCGCTCACACGTAGCCATCGCTGGGCGAATGTTTACCAAAATATGTATCTACTTTCAAAAATAGAGACGTGTCGCCGCTCACCACCGGCTCCAGTCCACTGGGTATTTTTTTATGAAAAGTTAAATTAATCTGTGCCCTATTTCACGAAGCAACGATCCCTGTTAATTTACAATTACAAGTCTAAAATGGCAACACATATTTTTAAGGAAATTTCTATTAGTGTTACTGTTTTATATTTGTAATTACAATTATAAGGTTGTCAGATACGTAAGTAGCTACGGCCAACAGGTGTTAGTGACGCGCGACGACTCCGAGTGCAGCGTTAATGCGGGTGATAGAGGCCGCTGTCGAGCCCGTTGTCGAGGTCGCAACACACGTCGCGCTCGAGCACGGCGCCGGGCGCGCACCGCCACGGGTCGTGCGTGTCGCGCTGCCAGCGCTCCAGACGCTCGCGCAGCGCGCGCTCCGTCGCCTGCAGCGACGGCTTGCCTGCAGAGCCGACACATAGTGCATGAGGGTTTAAATCCTTGGACCATTCTCTCTCCGAAACTTCAGAACCTCTTACAGTGGGGGATGGGGGGAGGGGGGCAAACTATGTTACACTCGTTCGTGCTACGAACAAGCAGATGGAGAGAAATAAAAAGAAAAAATGAAAAGGTGAGAGTTGGAAGGTTGGTACCTACCGTGCAGGTTATTAGTCTCCGTGGGGTCCCGCTGCAAGTCGAAAAGCTCCCATTGCGGCCGGTAGTAGTACTGCTTTAGCGTCTTGTACCACGGCAGCGGCTGCTTGCTGCGCGTGCGGTTCAATATGTCCTGCGTCGTATACACAACACACGACTCAGTTAAAATGACACCATATTTTGATAGCATCTTAAAGGCACTTAAAGCGCAGGAACCCATTATTATTATTATTATTTACACTTTATTGTACAACAATAGACTTAATAAAAACAATTAAAATGAGACATTGTACAAAGGGTAAGGGTAAGGGTTGTTGTTTGGATCACTTCCAAACTATGAGAACGTTGCATGGCTGTGGGACCTATTTAAATTTTTGGCATCGTTACAAATTGGTGCATTGACCAGGATAACATTGAAAGATAGATAATTAAGAGTAAATGTTTAAAAATACGTTGAAGGGTTCGGAGTAGGACCTGGAAGGTGGGCGACACGTAGAGATCCTGGTCGATGGGGAAGGGCATGCCAAAGTTGAGGTTGTGGATGAGCTTGTAGCGGCGCGTGCGCACGGCGCGCGCAGGGTAGTACATGGTGACCTCATGGTGAGCGTGCGACGCGAACACCGCCTCGTCCGCCGAGTGCGGCGGCTCTGCAACACGCACTCATATATATTAATACCAAGACGTGAACCCTGGGCGCTGTCACTAAAGAACAATCTTTGTAATTATTTACATTAAAATTGATGGTGTATTGGATTGAGTTTCTATTAATGTTGCCAATTTAGACTTGTAATTTACAATGATTGTTGTTTCGTAATCTAGAGTCACAGTCGATTTATCCCTTGTCCATCGACGAACCTCATTTTAAACTTAACCCTCTCTTAAAACTTAGGGACTCCCTTTCTCTTGAAAACAATTTCCAGGGCAGTGCAATGGCGCAGGCAGTCACAAAAATAATCTAAGAGGGTTGGCCTAACAAAAGTTGGGAATTTAACCAACGTGATTCGAAATTTTTAAGAACCTTTGGGATTTGCCGGGTGTCCCCATCACCAATCTACGACTTACAACCCTGACGCTATGAACCATCAAAACCATAACAATACGAACCCATCTCGAGAATGGGCAGCAAACTTTTCGGTCGGTCGCTCTGCCAGAGCTCGTTGGTGTCGTCGCGCGCGGCGGGCGCGACCCCGAACCAGTCGAGCACAGTGGGCGTAATATCGAGCAGGCTGACGAGCGCGCCGGAGGCCTGGTTCCGTCGCGCGCGCGGCGCGGGCGAGGCCAGCAGCAGCGGCACGCGCAGCCCCGGCTCGTACAGGTTGGTGCGGCCCCCCGGGAATGGGATGCCGTTGTCCGACGAGTACACCACCAGAGTAGAGTTCAGGTGACCCGCCGCCTCCAGCTCCTTCAGCACCAGCCCTACGCCTGTCGGGTACAGAACTGCTATATCACCTGATACTTTTCGGCATTTGAGAGATTTCAAAAGTGAACATGTAGGTCTTTGAAAATCTTCAAAATCCTATTTGCTAACTCATCAACAACTCGTAAAGTACCTTGATCAAGTCGAGACATGGTTGTGTACTGCGCCGCCACATCTCTTCTCGCAGCTTCCGTGTCCTGTAAAACATTGCCATAGACGTATTCATGGGGCACAATCATTCCATTTATAGGTAGGTAATCTGTGGATTATCGACGAAGAAATGGTCTGGCAGAGATTTTATCCACAGGCTAACTAAAGGCGTGAAATCTGGAAGGAACTAATGGTACGCGAGGTCACCTGTATGTGGAAGGGCAGCTGCACCTCGTCCCACTGGTAGTACCAGGGCCGCCAGTCGGGGATGGTGCCCATGCCGGGCTCGCCAGAGCCGAACCGCTCGCAGAAGGCGCCGTACTGCGGCTCGCTGTGCCCGCAGCGGTGCGGGTCATGGAACCCCACGTACAACAGGAACGGCCTGCCGAGTGCCCAGTGCCACGCCACTTCATATCGGGGCCCTATTTCACGAAGCAACATTCCTTGTAATTACAAGTCTAAAATGGCAACGTTGACGCTGTGTTGTATGGGATTTCTTTTTATTTATGTTACAATTTTAAACATGTAATTATAAGGATTGTCGCTTCGTAATCTGGGGTCCTGGTCACTTGCGATAGTGGGACTAATGGCCCTCTGATGCCGCGCTGTGGTACGTAGTACGCACGCAGCGTAATGACAATACGAGCGTACCTACCGCCGACCAACTGTTTGAACCGACAACTCCGATGACGTGTGTCGAGTTAATTATTATATTTCTGCGCTTTCATCTTCGCGTTCGCTTTCAACATCGCCTGCATACGGAAAACTAGGATAGGATGTTTGCTTTCTATTCGTAGCATTATGTACGCCTGAAGTTGCTATCGCATGTGTAAAGCGAAAACGTAAATGAAAACACATAAATGTAATAAAATAAATAACGATCGGAGTTCGTCAGCGCTTGGTTTGGTTCAGCTACGCGTATAGCCGACGAAACATCGGCGTGGCATCGAGGGAACTCGTATTTAGATTCCAGATACATCATTTAGGTTTAGCTACTATTAACGTTACAAGAAAATTACTAAAAACTCAAGAGTTTGATGTCCGAATATGGTATTTGGAGCCGGATCTTATGTTCCCTCAAGCTCTCAAGCCCTCAAACCGAAAACCTAGACTCGTGTCATCCTAGTATACGACGCGACTGACTTGTTCTGCCGGCGCGCGTTGGCGAGGAACTCCCGCGCGAGCAGCTTGATGCGCGTGATGTTGCGGCCGACCTGCATTATGGAGTTGTTCTCCTCCGTCTGTTCGTAGTCGGACCGGAACACGGCGTCCGGGCCCACGTGCTTCTTGCCGATCATACCTGCCACACAATGAGGACTCTACACTATAAGTTTCACCGGATGGCGTGCATCAGTTTAGGTCGATGTACGGCAATGACGACCCGGCTAAAGGGAGTAGCCGTGGATAAAGACAGTGGCCGGTTGAGCTTCTTGAGAGATCTTTGATCGTGTTAAGCGCAGGGCATATCGGAGCGTATCGGCGAGGAGACGCACCGGTGTAGACGCCGCGCCGGCGCAGCAGGCCCGGCAGGCTGGAGACGTCGTCGAACGCGTTGAAGTGGTGCACGCCGTGGTGCAGTCCGTACATGCCGTTTTGGTGCGACGGCGCGCCCGTCAGCAGCGCCGCGCGGCTGAGGAGGCAAAGCTTTTATTGAATATTTTTTTATAAGTCGAAAGGAATGTAGGATCTTCGCTAGTGTATGTAGTGTGGAGTTCACCTAGGCGAGCAGCTGCTGACGGAGGTGAAGGCATTGTTGAAGATGACGCTGCGGCGCGCCAGCGCGTCGATGTTGGGCGTCTGGCAAATCTTGTTCAGGTACGCGCCCAGCTCGAAGCCACCATCGTCCGCTGCCGCAAAATAACAAAACGATTCGAAAGACTAAAAAATATTACATCGGAACATCCTACGAACGATCGGCTTATTCTAGAAATCCCCTTAAGTTTGATCAAACGGTTTGACATTGGTTTGAGACTCGTCAAACCAGACAATATAGTATCAGTCCTGTGACCGCAGCGGTTAAACGTGATTTGATCGCAATTTTTGTTTTTAAATAAGAAGGAAAAAAGGAAAACGCAACGAAAATATAATTTTCCACAAACATCCTTCAAACCAATCGTCAAACCATTTTGACCGTGTTACAATACTGGTTGTATTGTAACACGATCAAAATGGTTTGACTTAAACCAAAATCTACGTGTTTGTGTCAAACCGTTTGACCGTCTCCGGAACCCTTTAGGACAAAACCCCAGCAGGGGCTGAAAGGTTTATTTTAAAATTTCTACGTTAACAATGTCGATGATTATGTGCGGTCCTCTATTAGATTTCTGTGAGTGCAACACGGAGCCTAAATTGTTTTTGGCGAAGGTGCTATTTCCAGAGAATGATGATGGCGCCATCTATTGGAATCAACTTGAATAAGTAGAAACGCTTAATGAGACAGCTATATAAACAATGGCTCTCTTTCGCACACTTTTATCTGAAAATAGGTCTAGTAGGCCGATTTTTCGCTGTTTACTGTTTTTACTACGAAGTATTTGCATGTGTAATCAGTGTAAAAAATACGAAATAGCTCAAATCTTCACAATAATTCGACTGCCGAGGACCATGCTGTAATAAAATAATGAACACGGGTACTGATAAAGTTGAGAATTTCCGTGTTTACACGCAAAACTCACCCAATAAAATAAGCACATTGCGCGTCTGACTGGTTAATACTGTTTCAGTGACGAGTAAGCACAATACAAGCGCAAAACCAGCGCTCGGCGCGCCCGCCATGCTCGTCGTTGATAAGATTTTTTGGCTGCCGGCGGCACTCGGTTGACGTGTCGAGTGCAGTGAGTTGGCACTCCCGCCCGCAGCCCGCACCGCCCAGTGACACAGTTATCGACCGGCTCCGTTTTGCCTCCAAAATTTAAACTAAAAACAAAGTGTTCATCAAAACATACAATGTCGGCCCGAAAAAAGATTTTATATCTTTTCGACGTCGACGGCACCTTGACCAAATCGAGGCAGGTCATCACCGAGGATCTAATATCGTTCCTCCTAGAAAAAGTGAAGCCACGAGTGACGATAGGCTTAGTTAGTGGCTCCGACTACGTCAAGATAGTGGAGCAGATGAAGGGCGCCGCGGTGGCCCAGCAGTTCGACTACGTGTTCTGCGAGAACGGCGTCGTGCACTACCAGGGCGGGCAGCTCAGGAGCTCGGAGAGCATCCTCAGCCGCATGGGTGAGAAATTGCTGCAGAAAGTGATCAACTTTGCACTGGGATACATGTCCAAAATTGAGCTCCCAGCTAAGAGAGGGAATTTCATAGAGTTCCGGTCCAGTATGATCAATCTGTGCCCGGTAGGGAGATCCTGCAGCCAGGCCGAGAGAGAGGCTTTTGTGCAGTACGACTCCATACACAAGATCAGGGAAAAGTTTGTCAAAGCTCTGGAAAATGAGTTTGCAGGCTCAGGCTTGACGTTCGCCCTCGGAGGGCAGATCAGTGTGGACATGTTCCCCACCGGCTGGGACAAGACCTACAGCCTGAACCATGTGGGCGACAGCTACGAGGAGATACATTTCTTTGGGGACAAAACACTGCCAGGTGGCAACGACTATGAGATCTACATCGATGACAGGACTATTGGCCACACAGTCACGTCTCCGGATGATACCAAACAGCAGTTGATAAAGTGCCTTAGTATTGAATGATCCTTTACTTACATTAACATTACTAGTGAAGAATACGCAACAAGCAAATTAGCAATGCTTGCTTAAAGATGAAGTGAATATGGCATCCTTTCAGGGAGTTTTATATATTATCACGTGTAAAATTGTAAATATAATTTTATGATGCAATAAATTATAAATATTGCGTAATACTCATACTCTTTATTTAAAATTATAGGAACACTTGATTACGTCATTTACTATGCAAATATATTATTTGGTTGAACAGAACAAATTAGCAAAGAACAGACCAGAACAGAAAGTGTGTCAAATAAGTTGTGTGGTTTGTCATATTTGTTCAGAAAGAACTAGGTAACAAATAGCAGTCAGTGTTATTACACTAACATCTACTTATTGTTGATTTTGATTGATTGTAGCTGATAAGGCTATTAATAACACTTACACAAATGAGGTTTGGTGGCCTTCCCGGAATCGACGCCAATGTAAAACTGTATCAGTATCAGTATAAACGGATTAGTTTGAGAAATACACCACATTTCAAACAGTAATCAATATAATTACAAAAATATAATATAATCAGATACAAAATTGTAAAGTACAAAAATATTGTGATTAGATCACTTAACAACTTTTCATTCTTGATCATTTCCTATTCTACAACAAATGTACTTAATTTTATTATAACAGACTTTGGACCGCCAACCGCTCGCTACCTCCCTAGCTAAGTCTCAATGACCCTCGTACACTGGTTTCCTCTTCTCAATGAAGGATATCATGCCCTCCCTCCTGTCCTTGGTGGGAATGTTTATTTCATAGCAGCGCTGCTCGACCTCGTAGCCGTCCTTGAGGCTGAGTTGCACGCCCTCGTTGATGGCCCGCTTGGCGCAGCGCAGCGCGATGGGTGCGTTAGGTAGGATCTCGCGCGCCAGGCTCAGCGCCTTCTCGTACGCTGCGTTATTGGTGCTGTTCTGGGGCACCACGTGGTTCACAATACCTGCAATAGTTCATTTACATATAGAAGGACAAGTTAATTGGGATATGACTCAACATAAAGTTAGTTATGAATGTATCATGCATGTACATAAATGACAATTAACATTTATAGGCCAATAGGACATATAACACAAAGCTTTGGTAAACAAAAACAAAACGTCATTTTAGAAGGTATCACAAATTTCTCGTTATTTGGGTTCATCATCAACATCAGCAGCCTACTCTAGTCCACTGCTGGACATAGGCCTCTCCCAGGGCGCGCTATTGAACCCGATCTTCGGCTCTCTCTCAGTTATTTGGGTTAATTAAATTAAAGAAATGATAAAATTAAATCATCATATGGCCATTTCAAAATAGCAGACCTAAAAAATCTGAGGACAGCATAGCACGTGTCTGAAGAGTAAAAAAACATCATTCAGGAAAAAATAATTGAATCTAATAATAACATAATTGTTCACTGTAACCTATGGTGGGATGAGAGGTTTCCAAGTTCAAAGTAAATCTGTGGAAAGTATAATATACCCAGATCTTTAGCCTCCTTCCCACTGACGATCCTGGACGTGAATATGAGCTCCTTGGCGATGTTGGGGTGCACGACGCGCGGCAAGCGCTGCGTGCCGCCCGCGCCCGGGATGAGCCCACGGCCGGTCTCCACGAGCCCGAGGCGCGCGCCCTCGGCCGCCACGCGGATGTCGCACGCCAGCGCCAGCTCGAGCCCACCGCCCACCGCCACGCCCTCCACCGCCGCTATCGTCGGCATTGGCAGGTCCTCTATCTCAATCAGCGTGCCTCTCAGTCTCTGCACAAACTTTGCTACTTCCTCGTCGGACATTTTAAGGCGCTCTTTTAGATTGGCACCTGAAATTAATAGGACAGTCGTCACCAATTTGTACGCCGGTATATAGGTAATAGTACTCTGTGATAAGACTGAGACGTATGATAGTAAGAAGAGGTGAGTACTGTCACCGACCGGCGCAGAAGATCCCGGGCACCAGGCTGTGCAGTATGACGACGGAGATCTTGGTGTCGTCGCGCAACAGGCGGTTGACCTCGCGCATGGCGTCCACCATGTCGTGGCTGAGCGCGTTGCGCGCGGCGCCGCTGTTGAGCCCGTACACGGCCACGCCGCGCTCCGCGCCGCCCAGCTTGTTGAACACCACCGGCCCGATCTCCGTCTGCTGCGTCGACAGCGATCTCAAACACCGGCCCTTCACTACACATCTTAAGATACTAAGCTTCGGTACCAGCATTGTTCTGGTTGTGCTAAAAGTACAGTTTAATATTATATCACACGCAGGATAAGTAGGTATGAATAGTTATCTCTTATTGAATCGTAAGTTTTGTCAGTTTGGTCTCCGTTATCTCATCCAGAGAGATAAAACTTTTCTAACAAAAACAAAAGGACAAATTCAATGAATGATAAAACCAACCTCCCATACCTAATCTCCCCGGCCACATTAGTTGGCAACAAAAAAGAACAAATGTCAATGTCAACTTTTTCAATGCTAGGACTTCACGATGCCGGTTCTATTCCGATTCGGTTTTCTTCATCCGAGCGCTGCAGCGTTGTTTCAAGGAAGGAAGCATGGAAAAAAGAAAAAGATCTGTTTTTTTGTTCCGTGGGTGGGAGTTGAAGGTTTTAGCGAACCGGACCGGAATGGAACTAGCCTCGTGAAGTCAGACCCTAATTTATACTAGCTTTTCTGCGTAAAATGAATCGGAAATTTTTATGTTTATTCCCATGTGGTGTTGAAAATGGACGCGCACATGATTCTGTAAGGTTTTGAAAATGTTTTTAACCAATATTCGCATGCGTTGAGCGGTGAAAATTGTTGAGATTGTGACAAAGTGTTGAGTGAAAATGACAGAAATGCCTCCTTATCTCACTGCCAAAGATGAGGAGAAGAATAGTGGACAAGAGGATAGTGACTCGTCAGGCGTAGACGACTGGGATTTGCCTCTGAGCTTCGATAAGCCGAGGCATCTGGAGGCGATAAAGGGCTCCGAGCGCGCGGAGCACTCGTGGCGCGTGAAGGAGAAGGTAGGCGACGCTCGGAGGCGGGCGGCGGCGCACTGCGCGCCCGGAGGGCTGCCGCCACAACAAACGCACATGGGCCGCCCGCCGTCTACGGCACGGCGTAGCGTAATCAAACAACCTTGAGTATCTTGAGTATAAAGAAATAAAGCTTTAACAATAGTGTGGTAGTAGACAGAATATTGTAAACAATCTGGTTACAATTGTAAATACTTCTCAATAATGTGGCTCTGAAGCACAACTACTTCCAAAAAACACTTTATTGGAAGAACTATGTAAACAATAGCATTTTGAGGGTTTCATATCCTAAAAGATAAAAATAAAACCTAGGATCAGTTAACTTTGTTGTCAGTCTGTCCATCGAGACCATTTTTCCATACCTATTGTATTTATTTGGAAGGAAAAGGAATCAATTGTATCCTGCTCGAATCAGCACTAACCCTTAAGCCATAGTTTCAAAATGTTTTGTAAATTAGTAAGCTAATACTCATGGTTCTAAGTTCAAAATAGGTTTTTTCTGTGAAAGGAAGACAAATCACACCCATAAAAAAGTTGAGAAATTGCTATTGAAGATTTTCTTTGACAATTAAATGAAATCTGCGTCTCTAATTAAAATGTCTCATATTTATTACTGTGTCTTGCTTTTTGTTCAACTTATTGTCTAAATGAAATATCCGGCACGGCCAGATACTGGGTACAAACTGGATATCTGGTGCACCTCTACAATTCAGGTTTTAGTGAATTTTACAAATAACTATTTATAGTTTTTGCATTGAAGCAAGTAGTGCTTCTGGTCCTATGTGTGGAACCAATAAATCTGAACAGAAAACAGACCAAAACCATAGAAATCTAAGTGAAAAAAAATCTAAGTGATATTAAGGGAATGAACTATACACCAGCTTAGATATGGGCGCATCAGCTTAATGCTGCCTGCTCATTAATCAATAATAATAATAATAAACGTCCGGACAGGAGGGAAAGGAATTGACAGATAACACTCGTCCTGACAGTTGGCATTTCATCACTTCAGTGCCAGTGCGTCCACTGTTGACTGTAGTGGCGCTGAGGTGGTGACATAGGGTTGGAATTTCTTTAAAGTAAGCATGAGAATGAGAGGGAGGAGGAAAAAAAAAAACATGGAGAGACAAAATTCGAAGTATAATCTACGGCCGCTTCCCGGGGGTAATCGCCGGGGCACACCTGGAGCCGACGCTGGGTGTTTCAGTATGCGAACCGTCAGTGGCGAGGAGCTGAGCAGGCGGGCCCTCGCTGGGAATGAACCCGAAGATGCCACAGCCGATATCATTCATCCGTCATCACCAATATCATCCACCCATAGCCTATTCCAATCACCCAGCTCATCACCTCATCCATTCAGCCAACCCGTTTCACGATCACCCAGTTCTTCACCAATGTCAGTAGACGTTGTGCAGGAGGCAGATGCCGTTAACCTTGCACCCGCTACTGGCACCACCCGTGCGCGTAAGAAATGGACAGACGAAATGAACGTTTACATTTTGCGCACTTATTTCATTGTTACAAAATTAGAAACAGATACCCATTCATACTTAACACCGTTACATGAAAGATTCACAAAACAATTTCCGGAAATGCAGATTAGTAGACAACGAATCGGAGACCAACGTAGAGCCATTTCAAATAAACTATTCTCAGCAGACAGGATCAAACAGATAAAGGAAGAAGTTGAAGCCTATTTACTCCAACAAAATAATATGGTAGTACCAACAACCCAAAACACACAAAATTTGAGTCAAAGAATGAGATGGAGCAGTGGAATAAATGAATCCATAATGCGTAACTACTACATAATTACTAACTTGGAAACAAACAAAACAGCATACAGACAATCGTTACACCAAGCAGTAATCGCAGAACATCCGCATCTTTCTCATATATCAGAACAGAGAATAGCTGACCAGCGCAGAGTTATAATCAAGAACAGAATGTTAGATGATGTTAAGCTACAGCAGATACGCGATGAAGTTGAAAGGATTTTACACACCCAGAGAGAACATATACAACAGGAAGAGACAACACATGAAATAGACCAAGAGAACCTCAGCCAAACCACAACCATAGATACAAATAGCCAAATTACAATAGGACCCGATGAAATAGGTAGAGATAGTAACGAAAGTCGAACAGACCCACCAGAATCAACCATAAACAAGTACACCATTTCTCCAGAAAAATGTGAGGATATTAGAGAAGCATTTATGAAAGCTGTTGATGAGTTTAATACAACAGATCCTACACAAAGACCTAATATTCCTAAACAAAAACCAACCAAAAAACTAGCAGCAATAGTACACTTTATAGACTCCGAAATATTACAAAATTATCTGACCCCAGAAAGCGACTTCCTAACAACCCAGGCCGCCTTATATTGTGCAGCTTACACGGCTGCAACTCAAAATGGTTCAAAAATCAACATTACACAAAGCAGTTCACCACATATCAACCACAAACCAAAGTGGCAAAAAAGGCTAGAAAATAAAATTAACGATTTAAGAATAAAAATTGGTAGACTCACAGAATATATCAAGGGAAATAATAGTCAGACACTAAAAAAACACATAGAGGCAATAAAAATAGAATACAAAATACACTCACAACATGAAACCGAAAACACAGAACTCTCACATTTCTTAGACACACTAAAGCAGAAACTAAGCGCACTTGCAAGTCGACTACGAAGGTATAAATTAACAACACAGAGGAAATCGCAAAACAGACAATTTAATAGCAACGAAAAGATTTTCTATAGAAAACTAGGAGAAAATACATCGAATAATAACACCAATAATGATGCGGAAGTGCCAACACCGGAGCAACTACAAGAATTTTGGTCTAACATATGGGCCAATCCCGTAGAACATAAAGAAAACGATTGGGCCAAAAATGATAAAGAATTATACGCAGAGTTAACAGACATGACATTTGAAGACATCACAGTAGATTTGGTAAAACTGATAATAGCAAAGACACACAACTGGAAAGCTACAGGTTCAGATAAAATACACAATTTCTGGTACAAAAAGTTTAGGAGCACACACACATTATTAGCTAAACATATTAATCAGTTTATACAATCACCAGAGACCATGCCAGCTTACATAACACAAGGAACTACATATATGTTAGTAAAAGACCCCACAGATACAAAAAACCCAGCCAAATACAGACCAATAACATGCTTACAAAATTTTTATAAAATAATGACTTCATGCGTTAGTGAACTTATTTACAGACATATAGACACCAATGGAATTTTAGCTGAACAGCAAAAAGGGTGCCGTAGATTCAGTCAAGGTTGTAAGGAGCAATTAATCATAGATTCAGTTGTGTCGAAACAAGCACTATCCAAAAAACGCAATATCTACACTATGTACATCGATTATAAAAAGGCATACGATTCAGTACCACACTCCTGGCTTATACAAATTCTTCAGCACTACAAAATACACAACGTTCTTATAGAATTTTTGCAAAGCGCAATGCTTAATTGGACTACAGTTTTAAAATTGCACAACAAAAATTCGACTATAGAAACTGACCCTATCAAGATACGAAGGGGAATTTTCCAAGGAGATTCCCTTAGTCCTTTATGGTTTTGCCTAGCCCTCAACCCATTGTCAAATTTACTCAACAACAGCAGCACAGGATTCAAAATCAAACACGATAATACACAACACATCATATCCCACTTAATGTATATGGACGATATCAAACTGTACGGCAGCAACCTTAACGAAATTCATAAATTGGCAGATATTACACAATCATTCTCGACAGATATTTGCATGGAATTTGGAATAGACAAATGTAAAATACAATCAGTACATCGAGGGAAAATAGAACAAAATACTTACATTTTAGACGACGCACAGCAAGTAGGCCCTGTAGACAATTTAATCGGATACAAGTACCTAGGATATCAACAGACGAGACAGATCCATCAAAAAGAAACAAAAGCCAGTATTACCCAAAAGTTCAAAACCAGATTGCACAAAATACTAAACACACACCTAAATGCAAAAAATACCACAAAAGCCATAAATACATATGCCATCCCTATACTAACCTACTCCTTTGGAATCATTAATTGGTCAAAGACAGACTTAACAAAACTCCAACGTACAATCAACACGCTCATGACAAAATACAGAAAACACCATCCAAGATCCTGCACACAAAGACTTACTTTACCTAAACACGAAGGAGGCAGAGGATTGATTGACATCCAAAACCTACATAACAAACAAATTGCCACACTTAGATCATTCTTTCACAGAAGCACACACAGGTCACCACTCCATCACGCCATTACACAAGCAGACCACAAACTCACACCACTGAATCTGAAGGATTACGCCACTCAAACAAATGAAACAATTACACAGATACCTCATAAACTAGATACATGGTTACAAAAATCACTCCACGGCAGACATCGGCGTGATTTAATCAACCCAAACATCGATAAGATTGCGTCGAATGCTTGGTTGAAACAAGGCGAACTCTTCCCGGAAACAGAAGGATTTATGGTAGCCATACAAGACCAAATAATAGATACAAGAAATTATAGGAAACATATAATACACGATAACACACTCCAATCTGATCTATGCCGACACTGTCACAGTGCGTCAGAAACCATACAGCACATCACGGGGGCCTGCAGATCTATTACTCAAACAGATTACAAACACCGACACGACCAAGTAGCTGCCATAATACACCAAAATCTTGCAATTAAATACAAGTTAATTACAGAAAAAACCGCGTACTACAAATACACACCCCAAGTGATAATAGATTCAGAAGGCTACAAAC
Source organism: Hofmannophila pseudospretella (assembly GCA_947369225.1). Lineage (NCBI taxonomy): Eukaryota > Metazoa > Arthropoda > Insecta > Lepidoptera > Oecophoridae > Hofmannophila > Hofmannophila pseudospretella. The sequence goes on from OX376320.1 coordinate 139,735, forward strand.
TATATTGGGACAGAACTATCTTAACCGACAAAACCATCCACCACAACCGACCAGACATCACACTCCATGATAAGATGAATAAAATAGTTTACCTTATAGACATAGCCATACCCAATACACATAACGTCACATCAACACACACAGATAAGATTTCCAAATATACAGATTTATCAATTGAACTAAAGACTCAATGGAAAGTGCAAACAGTCAAAACTATACCAATCATTTTGTCATCCACAGGAGTAATCCCAAACACACTTCACACCGGCCTCAAAACACTTGGCATGCACGCCCTCACATACAGACTCCTACAAAAAGCAGTTATAATAAATACATGCAGAATAGTTCGCAAATTCTTATCAATAGAAGAGTAATCTTAAATTATTTTATTTTTTCGTCCCCACTCTCGTTTGGCCAAAAGCCCGCGATTGTGGTAGAATACCCCAGAAATGGGAGATAAACAGAAATTTAAAAAATAATAATAATAATCTATTTCTCAGTTTTCTCTGTTTGTGGTCTGCTCCTGTTTCACTTTAGGTGCAGTGTGCTAAAGGTGTTAAGGATGTTGGATTGAAATTGTTTTGGGTTTGATAATAATTGGGTGGGAGAATCAGTCGGAGAGGCGTGTCTATGTCTATTGTAATATGGAATGAAGTTGTGTGTTGTGCAGTACAAGACGCACTGTGTGGCGCTGGTGCTTTGCCTGAATGTGGGTGTGGACCCGCCCGACGTGGTCAAGACGCAGCCCTGCGCGCGCCTCGAGTGCTGGATCGGTGCGTTTTGCTCACTAGGGCACCTTGCTCAGTTGCTCATACTTGATATAGAGTACCTCACTCTGTACACCAAAATTAATCAATTGATTTGCCTTGTTTGGAAATTTTGCCTAAATACAGATGGAGAAGTAAAAACAGTTCAGTGAGGTAACAAGATAGTGCTCTTAACCTTCAGACTGGATGGACTTTTGGAGTTATTACTAGACACTTTAAAGGCTCGATTTACATTGCCGCAGAATAGAATGGAAGCGAATTTTCGCAACGTAATTGTACATAGCATAATGAACTTTATGTCAATTGTGTAACATACAAACTACATTCCGCGGCAATGTAAATTGAGCCTAACAAATCATTGTATTCCAATAAGGAATTAACCAAGTTTTGAAGATTAGCATTGCACATTCTATGTACTAATATGACACGTGTCCCAGACCCAAACTCGCTGTCGCCGAGCAAGGCGCTGGAGAGCATCGGGCACGCGCTGCAGTCGCAGTACGAGCGCTGGCAGCCGCGCGCGCGGTACAAGCAGTCGCTCGACCCCACCAGTGACGAGGTGAGTCTCGTGTGACAGACCGGCGTACGCTGGAGAGCATCGGGCACGCGCTGCAGTTGCAGTACGAGCGCTGGCAGCCGCGCGCGCGGTACAAGCGTCGCTCGACCCCACCAGTGCCGAGGTGAGTCTCGTGTGACAGACCGGCGATCGCTGGAGAGCATCGGGCACGCGCTGCAGAGCATCGGGCACGCGCTGCAGTCGCAGTACGAGCGCTGGCAGCCGCGCGCGCGGTACAAGCAGTCGCTCGACCCCACCAGTGCCGAGGTGAGTCTCGTGTGACAGACCGGCGATCGCTGGAGAGCATCGGGCACGCGCTGCAGTCGCAGTACGAGCGCTGGCAGCCGCGCGCGCGGTACAAGCAGTCGCTCGACCCCACCAGTGACGAGGTGAGTCTCGTGTGACAGACCGGCGATCGCTGGAGAGTATCCGGTACGTGCCGCAGTCGGTACCAGCGTTGTGCGGCGACGTGTCGTGCACTGTGCGGTATGCAGTATATTTATTTAATAGAAATTGATACAATTTTACATGCTTAGAGTGTGTTTATGTGTCAGGTGAAGAAGTTATGCTGTTCACTGCGACGCAACGCGAAGGACGAGCGCGTGCTGTTTCACTACAACGGACACGGCGTGCCGCGGCCCACGGCGCAGGGAGAGATCTGGGTCTTCAACCGGGTGAGCTTCCACCCCACGGCCTACACACAAGCCGCCATTATTATTACCTATACTCTCACAACTCTGTACATGCATTTGGAAATAAATTAGGGTCCCCGCCCTCGCCCCCGCCTCCGCGCGGACCCGCCGACCTTGCTTTTGTCTATGTGCTTGTGTTCACTTGAATCAGGTGGGGGCGGTGATTGTCGCTTCTATTAGGAATAATATAATATACTTGTACCCGCAGGCGTACACGCAGTACATCCCGCTGTCGATGTACGACCTGCAGACGTGGATGGGCGCGCCCTCGCTGTACGTGTACGACTGCTCCAACGCGGGCGTCATCGTCGACAGCTTCAAGCAGTTTGCGGAGCAGCATGAGCGCGACTACGAGGTACGTGGCGCTACCACGCGCTTCACTAGCGTCGGAGGGCTCCGGGTGTAGTCGACTTGCGGTGGCTCGCCTGCAGCACGCGATCGGTGATCGGATAGCCGTCGGTTTTTCGTACACACATCGAAGGAATACTTGCGGTTGATCGTGCGCGTGTCCACACGATCGCCCATCATCGTTCATCATGGCCGATCGTATTCCACCACCCGTGGTCGTACCAAAGTTCAAAGTTCAAAGTTCAAAATAGTTTATTCCATGTAACAAATACGTTACATTTAGACCGTCACGTTTGACAAAAATTTCTTATGGTTAGTTATATTATCTAACTTAATCTATTGATTAATTATAAAAATAATGTGCATAGGTAGGAACCTAAAATAATTCAATCCTTGGATATCGTCATTATGTAAGGGTCGAAAATTCTTTTCGGAACACTGATGTATTCGGTCATACTGTAGAAAGCATTATTTTCAAAAAATGTTTTTGTAATTCGTTTGAAGTCAGAGGCAGGGAGATCCGTTAGTTCCAATGGTAGTTTATTGTACAAGGATATTTTTATAGAGATCCCTTGCTTTCCAGTTTTTACTAATCTTGTTTTGGGCACAACTAATTTATCTCTGTTTCTCGTATAATATTTATGCATATCTTTTATCCTTCTCAAGTTTGTTTTTTCATTATGTATCTCTAATAACGAGTTGTATATGTATAATGATATGACTGTCATAATTCTATTTTGCACAAAATATTTCCTGGCAGATGTACTTCTACGCTTTCCGCTAATTATCCGTATTGCGCGCTTTTGTAGCCCGAGTACTCTATAAACTTCAGTTGCATTACCCCATACAGTGATTGCATAATTTATTATGGAATGGGTATAAGCATAGTATACCGTTATTAGAGACTGTTTGGTAATTAACGATTTCAGTTTCAAAAGGGCATAATTGGCACTTGCTATCTTTTTACATATTGTTTCTATGTGTAACGTATGACTTATTGTATAGTCGACTGTGTAACCCAAAAATTTAGTATCTGTTTTATATTTATTTATGTCAATATTTTTATTTTTTCTAGTAGAATACGTCATTTGAATAGTTTTATCGGTATTTAATATTATTCCGTTTGCTTCAAACCACTTTTTAAGTGTCTTCAAAACGACATGTGTCTTTTCTTCCATTTTCAATATCACCTTATCCTTTACACCTACGTGTGTATCATCTGCGAACAAACTAACAAATGCCCAGTCGGGTAGGCAATTTGGCAAATCGTTCATATAAATTAGGAATAAACAAGGACCTAATATTGAACCTTGTGGAACTCCAATATCAGTCTCAATTTGAGACGAGTGCATTCCATTCACACTGAGCACTTGTTTTCTATTTTCCAGGTATGATTTGAGAATATTTAATTCTTTGCCGGAGATTCCATAATATTCGAGTTTATGCAGTAAGATATTGTGGCGCAGGCAATCAAACGCCTTAGAAAGGTCGCAAAAAATACTAGAGCAATTAAAAGAATTATCGAGGGCCTCTAATGCAAAGTTAATAACATTTTGTATCGCCATTGATGTTGATTTTCCCTTTCTAAAGCCGAATTGATTGCAGTTGAAGATGTTGTTCGCTTCAAAGTATTGCACAACTTTGTCTTTGATTACGCACTCCAAAATTTTTGACAAAGCTGGTAGTATACATACTGGTCGGTAATTGTTCGCATCATCCTTCTGTCCCTTTTTATACAATGGAATGACTCGTCCCAACTTCAGAGCCTCCGGAAATACTCCTTCTATTAAACAACTGTTAACCACATCAAGTACCAATTCTAATAAGTATTCATCTTCAAGGATTAGTCTTTTCACAGTAGTGGTATCAAAATTATACATGTCTTTAGATTGTTTCCCTTTTATCTTCATTACTGTATTTCTTAGTTCTGTAATCGTTATACTTTCCATTTTAAAATCAGATGTAGGTTTAACTGTTTTATATAAAAATTCATTGCATCCGTTTATGTTTGCTTCCAGATGTCCAGATATGTTTCTTGCAATGGTCGCGAAGAAGTTATTGAAAGTTTCCGCTATTTGTCTGTTATTTTATGTTACCAACCTTGCGGATATTTACTTTATTTTATTCTTTTTGCAAAACTTACAGCTAATATACAATATTACGGACCGAATCGCAGGAGATGCGTGCGTCCAAGTCAAACTCCTTACAAATTCCAGAAATATTCCGGTCTACGACTCATTCTCCCCCTTCCGGGGACAGCACGGCACAAAGGGCCGACTTCTAGATACTTCTTACTTCTTCTAGTTCTATATATGGCCGATCGTGTAGTTGCTATTGTCGGTCGTGCCGCAGATGCAAATGAGCAAGCTAGCGGAAGGCAAGGCCGGCGCGGCGCCGGAGACCGCCGGCGCGCCGCCGCCGCCCGTGTCGTACAAGAACTGCATCCAGCTGGCGGCGTGCGCGGCTGGGCAGGCGCTGCCCATGCACCCCGAGCTGCCGGCCGACCTGTTCACGGCCTGCCTCACCACGCCCGTCAAGATGGCCATGAAGTGGTTCGTGCTGCGATCGCGCGCGCGCGTCGCGCCGCAGCACGTGCACGACCTCATCGACAAGTATGTGCTGTACTGTCTCACAATCGCTCCTCCCATCTCCCCATCTCAACGTTCGGTCGGTAGGTCATTTGACTATTCAATATTAAATTATCAAAAAAAAAACTTCGTACCCCGCGACGCTGATGGCTCAGCGAAACCTGGAGTGTTTCGTTACATCGACCACCATTTAGGGCTTGCGATCACGAAACGGTTTTGCGCCGAGGTTCACGGTTCACGTTTTACTAGGAGGGATTTTTTCACTGCACACGCCGTGCAGCCCAGCACAAAACCGTCCCATGAACACGAGCCCTAACCCTTCTCCAAGGGAAGCGAAGCCTGCCTTTGGGCGCGGCAGGTCCGGACCGGATGTCGCGTGGCTCCTGACTTCAGTTGATTCGATTGCAGGATCCCGGGGCAAGTAACGGACCGGCGCACGATGCTGGGCGAGCTGAACTGGATCTTCACGGCCATCACGGACACGATCGCGTGGAGCTCGCTGCCCGCCGACCTTTTCCAGCAGCTGTTCCGCGCGGATCTGCTCACGGCCAGCCTGTGCCGCAACTTCCTGCTCGCCGACCGCATCATGAGGTCACAATCACAAGGCGCCCACTCACTGAATATAAACTTACAGAAGCTTCACCTTCACTGTATACTACACAAGTGTGTATATGCCTTAGGTCGTATAACTGCACGCCGGTGTCGCGGCCCGCGCTGCCGTCGCTGGCGGGGCACGCGCTGTGGGCCGCCTGGGAGCACACGCTGGACCTCGCGCTGGCGCAGCTGCCCGCGCTGCTGGCGCCCGAGCCCAGGGACTACGCGCACTCGCCCTTCTTCCGCGACCAGTTGACCGCCTTCCAAGTGTGGCTCGACCTCGGTGAGTGTACTGCCCACTACAGGCTGGCGCCCGAGCCCGGGGACTACGCGCCCCGGCCCGTCCGGCCCAGCCCTACAGTGTGCCCCTTCCCGCAGGCTCGCCCGCGCGGCCGCCGCCCGAGCAGCTGCCCATGGTGCTGCAGGTCCTGCTGAGCACGCTGCACCGCGTGCGCGCGCTGCGCCTGCTGGGCCGCTTCCTGTCGGCGGGCGCGCGCGCCGTCCGCGCCGTGCTGGCCGTCGGCATCTTCCCCTACATGCTCAAGCTGCTGCAGGCCTCCGCGCACGACCTGCGCGCCTCCATGGTGTACATCTGGGCCAAGATCATCGCCGTCGACCCCGTGAGTGCCGCCACCACTACCGCGGCCCCCGCGTACTGTACGATGTGACCCTCGATATAACTGTACACGTTCCAGACCTGCCAAGCGGACCTGGTGAACGCGAAGGGCCACAAGTACTTCCTGGCCGTGCTGCAGGACCCCTCCGTGGACGTGAGTGCCGCCCTCCTCACTGTCGCAGTGTTCAGATCGTGTACGACCGAATGTTCTAAATAAGTGGTGACGTTCCGTTGTCAGAGCGAGCACCGCACGCTGGCCGCGTACGTGTTGGCCGGCATCGTGGACAACTACCCGGCGGGCCAGGAGGCCGCCGCGCAGGTCTGTGTCCCGGCGCTCGGTACGGTAACGGGAAGTAGCGGCACGATACCAACCGAGACGCTCGTTGTGGCAGGGCTCCATGATCTCGGTGTGCCTGGAGCAGCTGAACGACCCGTCGCCGCAGCTGCGGCAGTGGGCGTGCATCGCGCTCGGGCGGCTGTGGCGCGGGTACGACGCGGCGCGCTGGTCCGGCGTGCGCGACCTGGCGCACGAGAAGCTGTACCCGCTGCTGCGCGCCGCCGAGCCCGAGGTGAGCTCGCGCGACCGCGTCCCGCCGGACTGTCTGTCCAGCGGCACGCACTGTACTCGTGTTGTCGCCAGGTGCGCGCGGCGTGCGCGTTCGCGCTGGGCACGTTCGTGGCGGCGGGCGGGTGCGGCGTGCGCACGGAGCAGGCCAACGCGCTCGACCAGCAGGTGGGCGTGGAGCTGGCCGCGCGCGCCGCGCTCGACGCCTCGCCCGTGGTGCGCCAGGAGATACTCGCGGGTACGCCGTCTCTCCCTCTCGCACGTCGCCCGTGCGGTACACCATTTCATTTGCAAACGTTCATAATGTACGGTTTGTTCCGCAGCGCTGCAGTGGATGGTGCTGATATTCGAGCAGCACTTCATCGCCGTCTACTACCAGGAGCGCCTGCGCAGGAGCGAAAAGTATGCGCTCACTTTTGTTATCGAAGTACTCATAGTTCATATCCGTATTTGTCTTTTGGCAATAGTGTCGCCTCGTCATTAATAACACGCGAGATGGACGAATTTAATCGTTCCAGTCGTTTACTGCAGTGTAGTGTGTAAGTGTGGTCGTCCGCAGGGAGTGCGCGCGCGGCGGCCGTAGCGGGCGCGTGGACCCCGGGCAGGACGCGCTGGCGCCGGGCGCGGCCGGGGGCTCGGCGCGGGCCAGCTCCGCGCTCGCGCTGCCCGCCATCGGTACGTACACGCAGTCTCGACGACCGTTTGCCATCGCTCGCCGTCCTCCGCGGCGGCCTACAGCCGCGCACGGCGGCGCGCCGCGTACCGGTCCTTTCCAGTCTGCCTCACCGGTCCGTCCGTTGCAGGGTTCGGGTCGGTGTACATGAAGCTGTGGAGCACGCTGGTGTCTCTGTCGCGCGAGCCTCACCCGCGCGTGGCGCAGATGGCCGCCGACATCATGGCGCACGTCTCCTCGCAGGTGAGTGGCCCGTGTGTGGCCGCCCACTACCGGCTATCGTCCAGTAGCCGGTAGTAGTTCGCACCGGCCGGACCGCCTCGCGAGACAGACGAAGACAGAAGTTCGCCTCGCGAGACCGCTCGGCCGGTGCGGCCGCGCCCGCCCGCCCGCCCGCCCGCCCGCTAGCGGACAGATTATATAATGGGAGGAGGGCTCGGACCGCGGTACGGAGCGTCGCGCTGCGCTTTCGGCCACGCGGGACGAGGTCGAGATATCGCTCTTGAATTTTTGAAAGGAAGGACTTCTGGTAAAGTCGATCATGATATATAGTGTACGTGTATTAGTAACGCTGATATTATCGTATCCTCGCAGGTGAACAGCGTGGGGCGCGATATCGAGGTGCCGGCGCGCAGCAGTCCCGCGCCGCCCCACGGCGCCACCTCCACCTCGCTGCCGCCCTCGCCCAACACGCGCGACCTCGCGCCCCACCCCGCCCACACGCACACGCTGCCCGGTACGTACACACACACACACACACACACACACACACACACATACACACACACACACACACACACACACACACACACACACTAGATCAATCCATATTTTAATTGTAAGTTTGTATTATGTAGTATACCATTTACTTAATAAGTACATTGTTTAAAGTTTGATATAGACTCTCGTTCAGTGTGACAAACGACATCTAATTTAGATAGTTACAATTCAGGCTCACGGACACTGAATTGTGAACATAACTTAAGTCATTATATTTATGCAATATAATGACTTAAGTAGTATATATAATAAAGAACTTTTCAAATCAAATCATCGCGGTCGCACCATAGATAGTATTTTTATTATTATTTTATTTTATTTATTCGTCTTACTCACAGCACAATGAAACATGTCAGTATACAGTACTTAAAATGTATAGTGTAGGTATACAAACTAATATCTGACCTCGTCAGCACGATGCACCGGAGGCACCACAGTCAGTATAAAACTAATCCTATAAGTACCTATCTAATACGAGTGTGCTCTCTCTCGTAGCGGTGCGGCGCGGCCGCTCGGGGCTCCCGCACACCATCTCGGAGGACTCGGTGGCGCTGCGCGACCGCGACCGGTCCGCCGCCGCCGCCGGGAGCGCCGCAGGGACCGCGAGCGCGCGCGACCGGCACTCGGACCGGCACGCGGACCGCGAGCGGGACTCCGACAGAGAGCGGGACTCTACTTCTTCCAACTCTAGTCAGTATTACATCAATTTACATCTGCCCTCTTTACTGAAACAGTATGAGTAACAGTACCCTCCCACAAACTCCCTACCTCACATACACACTAATACCCTCATTCATACATCACAACACGCACACACTATTGCTTTCTTCGTCCGTGCAGTCACTGAGGGGCCAGCTGAAGATCAGCGCTGTGGCTTGCCTCAGCATTATGCTGAGCTAGTGTACCCTTTATGGCACTGTACCACACCGGATGTTCTGTGCTGCATGTATTAATATTTGTATACTTCTGTATTGTGTTCTATATTCTGGTGTTTACAGTGATAAATAAACGTTTTCAATTTCAATTTTCATAAGGTCTTTTCGCTTAAATAAGCTCCCTGCCGATGCCGCCGCGACAACAGAGTGTGTGTGGGTGTACGAGTTGAGGTTTATGCTATGAAGTTAAACCATTTACATCACTTCATAGTATATTCACACGACACAAACACTGATCATACTAATACATGTAGGATGTCAATGCTCTTAATGCTTACTTCTATCTTATGTACTACTAACATAGTACGCCTCATACGCGAGTTAATCCTTGTATGTGAATTAAATGCTATCTATAAAATAATCTCTATTTTATTGCTCATTCCACATTACGTGTAGATGTACGGATATATTCAACAGGATAACTCACGTACGACCTCACTACAAGAGGACGCGACCGCCGATTGTTTCCGTTTGTGCGTTATTAAATTACCTATTTTATATTTAAACACCCGCAGTCCCGCAATCAGTGCGGGTGTACCGAGATTATTTGAGAGAATGGACTTTACCGTTGGTGATGGTTGTGTCGTTCGGAAACTGCCCACGGGCGACGGTTTAAAAAACCTGACGGACCCCGTCGGCCGAGCCGCTCGGCGAGCGGTCGCCGAAGTGGTCGACGACTATAACCGTGACTGCGCTTTTAACGATGTGTATGCGTGTGCGCAGGCGCGGGCCACGCGAGCAAGAAGCCGATCGTGAGCACGCAGTTCGTGGAGTGGGCGGCGGCGCAGTTCGCGCGCGCGGATGAGGGCGGCGGCGAGCGCGCGGACTGCGAGGGGCGCGCGCACCACGAGCGCGTCTGGCGCCTCGCGCGCAACCGCAGCCTGCGCCGCGGGGCGCGCGGTCAGTACTCCGCGTGCTACGTGCCTCGCTCCACACACACGATTACTCGATTAAAAAACCCCTCGACTCACCCTTACCGTTGTGGAGATCCCCATACTTTTTCCTGGTCGTCGTGAGGTCCTCGAGGTTCCGGACGTGGAAGGAGCTCCAAGGTCCTAAATATTTGATCTCAAACTTGAACCGTCTGGCTATTGCCGTTCCAGAAATCTTATTATTATTATTATTTATTAATAAGCAGGCAGCATTAAGCTGATGCGCCCATATCTAAACTGGTGTATTGTTCATTCACTTGTAGCACATGACATGACTTTATGCCCCCGAGGCGCAACGTAATGGGGTTTATTTTTCTTTAATATGGAAATTTTTCATACAAGTAACGGGGTTATTTTTTCGTGTGAAGTGGTACGAGTGACCGGCACATACCAAATATTTGCTCCTACTAAAAAGGAGCTTATATTTTGTGATCGTATCTCGTAACCTCGTGTGTGCACAGCGCTGCGCGGCGCGCGCGTCCCGCGGCTGGAGACGCAGGCGTTCCACTCGCGCTGCCCGCTGCCGCCGGCCGTGGTGCTGTTCCACCCGTACGAGCAGCACGCCGCCGTCGCCTCCAAGGACAACTTCGGGTCTGTCCGTGCTCACTGTCGGCGTGGAGTGCGGTGCGCCGCGTGTGTCTCACGTGTGTCATCTGTGACAGCATCTGGGACTGGGGCACGGCGGCCAAGCTGTGCGTGGGCGCGTGGCGGCGCGCCTGGGGCCGCATCTCGGCGCTGGCCTACCTCAACGCGCACGAGCACGCGCTGCTCGCCGTCGCCTCCGACGCCGGCCACCTCGCCATCTACAGGTCACTACCGCTACACACTAGTACGCGGTCATTGCCGCGGGCGCGCGGGCGGTGTTCCCCGATATATTTGCTGATTATGAGTGACGCAGCCGAGTTGTTGTATTAGGTCAGCATCAGTTATTATAATGTCCCGGTGAGCCAATGTTTCAATTCCTCAATCCGGTGCGCAGGCCGTCGGGCAGCAGCATGGAGCCGGCGCTGGTGTCGGCGTGGCGCGCGCTCGACGTGCGGCCCGCCGCCGGGTACCGCCCGCCGCCCGCGCAGCCGCTCTACAGTCAGTACACACACACCCACACCACACACACACACACACACACTACACCACACAAGCACACACACACACACGTTCACCATCCTCCCTGCAGATTCGAGTGAGATGTTCTAATTCTAAAGTATATTCTAATATATGTGTGTGTGTGTGTATATGAGTATATGAAGCCTGCCAAAAATAGATGAGAATTTAAAAGTAGTAGCTACGACAAAATATTGATAATAAATAAATTTATTATATTAAAGTTGCAAATATAAGGTCGGGGAAAAAGTCCTTTCGCATATTGTATGTATAAACTTGTAATACAATATCTTTGGCTGAACTATTTGTATCTCGCTGGTTTTGATGACATTAAAAATGACCCATTTGAAAAAAGCTGGGTACACAAAAAAACTCGACATTTGGGTGCCACACGAGCCCACTGAAAGAAACCTGATGAACCGTGTACTCATTTGCGATTCTTTATTGAGACGTAATGAAACCGAACCGTTTTTGAAGAGATTGATAACTGGTGATGAAAAGTGGGTCACGTACGACAAGAACGTGCGAGAAAGATCGTGTTCAAAGGTCGGTCAGGCTTTACAGACTGTGGCAAAGCGCGGGTTAACTCGCAATAAGGTGATGCTGTGTATATGGTGGGATTGGAAGGGCATTGTTCATTATGAGCTTTTACCGCCGGGCAGAACCATCGATTCGGATCTCTACTGCCAACAACTGATGAGATTAAAGCAAGAAGTTGAGAGAAAGCGGCCGGGATTGATCAATAGGAAGGGTGTGGTCTTTCATCACGATAACGATAGACCACACACATCTTTAGCCACTCAACAAAAATTAAGAGAGTTTGGCTGGGAGGTGTTAATGCATCCACCACCGCTTGTTGCGTTTTTTTTATCAGAAGTGCCAAAATTTCTACAGCAACGGGATCATGTCACTACCTACAAGATGGCAAAAAGTCATCGAACAAAATGGCTCATATATACTATAATTAAATGTAAATAAACTTTGAAAAAAATATGTCTTGAGTTTTCATATAAAATGCGATGAAACTTTTTCCCCGACCTTATATATTATACAAAATAAATGGTTGCCGTCAGTTTCCGCAACGCGCTATGAGTATTCTCATGTATTCCTGGTGAGACTCCCCTGAGCTTGTGCTTGTTCCAATAACGTCCTCACCGCACTGTGTTCGCTTTGTCACGATCCTCTCGTATGATTGTATATATCCTAGTGTGTAGTAGTAGCTAGGGTATAATGTTTACTTTAAATTTCATTCACTCAAAATACATAATATGTTTATTACTGATTGCGTGTCATGTGTTTCCCCCCCATCACGGTTCCATTCGCTTTGCGTGTAACGCGTGTTATTTTACCTCGTGTAAACTAAACTTGCGACTATCATAGCGAGAAATTTCAACGATCCAAGGCCAAAAATGGCTATTGACCGAAGCTTGTATAGTGCTTTTCTCAAATAATGCGAGGAAATTAAAAAAAATCACACTCCAAATACTAATTCCGTCCATAAGAGGAAAGAAGTGTCGTTGTCAGTAGGAGCTGGAGCTGCTCGCGCCGGTGGTGACGCGCGACCGGTGCACGTAATCTAATTAAATCTCTTTAGTCCGCACCGCACTGCGATTTGACGATACAAAAGACGAAAGGATTCCTGGCCTTAGCCCGGTAAGGACGTAAAATCCATTACTGTCGTCAATTAAAACAGAAAGTATTTGTCTTCGAGACAGGTAGTATGTACTTCCCTGGCTCAAAATTCGAATGTACTGAGCACATTTCCGAGCATCTTTGAGAAAATAATACTTAACAGGAACCAGTCATAAACTCACGCCTCGTACAGCTCGTGCGCGAAATATATGCGCTGAAGTAGCGAAGTGGTAGTGAAGAGAGAGTCAGCCCCAAGTGACGTGGTGCCGTGTGGCGCAGGTCTGGCGCAGCTGATGTCGGAGCAGTTCGCGCCGGCCGAGCGCGAGGAGCGCGCGCGAGCTCGCCGCGCGCCCCTCCCGGCGACCGACCTCGAGCTCGAGCTCGGCCTCGGCCGTGAGTGCCACGACGAGTGTCTCCACCCCGAGACCTCTAACATTTTTATAACAAATTAACGATCCATCGGGGACCTATAAGATGCCACTTTCACACTTCCTCCCCTGTCCCGCGCGCCGCGCGCCGCGTGCCGCGCGCCGCGTACTCACCTCACTACACCTCCATTGTTGCATCGCTTCTCGTGCTCACGCCAGTGACGTCATACATGACTCGATATGACTAATCATGGGATCATCATCATCTAAATAACGACATTGCAATCGTGTGGCCGACTTGGGAATGGAACATCTGTGCTTTTTGTTGTTCTCTAATATGTTTATATTAAAGCGATGTGACGTATACGGGGTGGTTAAGTTAATATCCTGCTAATGTACCGCAGTGTCTCCGAGCGGGACGGGTGCGGGTGGCGGCGCGGCGGGCGCGGGGGCGGCGGGAGCGGGCGCGGCGGGGTCGGCGGCGGGCGGCGGCGCGGGCGCGGGCGCCGGCGGGTACGGCCCGCCGCCGCCCGCCACGCTGGTGCGCTGGAGCGCGACGCGGCGGTCGCTGGCACTGGCGGGGCAGGCCGGCGCCGTGCGCGTGTGGGACGCCGCGCGCGAGCTGCTGTCCGCCGACATCGACACCGACACGCCGGCCGCCGCCACCGCGCTCTGGCGGGGCGCGCCGCGCGGGGGCGACACCGACATGATACTCGGTCAGTGAGCCGCCTTACGGCTACAGTGCGACCGGAATATAGTGTCCCGTGGTGCTGCAACCGAAGTCACGTACCGACGACGCTCTCCGATAGCTCTGAGGCTCGGACTACACCGGTTCGGTTCGCCGCAGCCGACCACGAGGCGAGGCGAGGCGAGGCGCACATTTCAAGCTGAAACCGGTGCATGTAGCCCGGCACTAATAACTGACCATCTTTCTCCCCCGTGACAAGTTATAACGTGTGATGTCCACAGTGGGGTTCTCGGACGGGTCGGTGCGCGCGTGGGACGAGCGTGCGCCGCGAGAGCCCGCGCTGCGCCTGCACGAGCACGCCGCGCCCGTGCTGTGCGCCGCGCGCCGGCACGACCGGCACGCCATGATCACCGGCGAGTGAGTACAGATGCACCGTACTCGTGTGTGAACACGACAGGCCATTGTGCGCCACTGTAGGCCATCGTGGAGCTCTTGTCCACACGATGGTCGATTCCTCATTTACTGCATGGCGATCGAATGAACGCGGGCGTCGGACGATTACGGCCGCTGCGATTTATTTATATTCCGTTTACAAATTATGTGTACACCGCGACAATAGGAATTGAATTCTTAACGGAGGAAACAATAAAAATGTCAAAATAAATATACAAACCTAGTGGCGCACCAGGTTCCTCGATTTACGCCTGAATGACGGGCCATTGAGTGGACAAGGAAGTCGCAACGCGGCACGATTAATTTGAATGCAATCTTCTTCTAACTCGTATTCCTCATCGCCGAGGGTTGTGATCATTCCAAGGAATTAATCACATAGAACTACTCTCGTGGCAGATTTAATGTGGTAGTTTGCCATCGCCATCCCCATTTTACACACCGGTCATCTCAGTGTGCAGGTTTCCTCGCGATGTTTTCCTTCACCGTCAGGAGCGGTCGGTAAATGTACGTAAATCTTTCAAAAAAACCGAAAAACTCATTGGTACATGGCATTGCCTGGTTCCGAACTCGGACCTCCGGGAGTCCGACGTCCTAGCCGCGACGCCACCGACGCTCAAATGAACGCAATACATTGCCACAAATAATGTTATCAAGACCCCTTTCTTTTAAACCGGAAGCTAACCGCCCTAGCGCTACGTCGAGTGTATGTGATCAATTCGCGTACGCCGGAGCTGTGTCTATACCCGTGGTGGTACCCGTGTCCGCAGTGTGGACGGCGAGGTGCGCGTGTACGACACGCGCAAGCTGGCCGTGACCGAGGTGGTGCGCGCGCCCGGCCCGCTCGCCGCCATCGACGTGCACCCGCTCGCCAACCTGCTCGCCTGGTACCGTACACTACACTGACACACACACACACACACAATCCGCTCGCCTGGACTGGCTTCAACCAATAAATGCTTGTTTGTACCGGCAGCGGGTCGGTGAACCAGTGCATCAGCATCTACGACCTGAACGGCACGCCGCTGAACACCATCAAGTTCCACGAGGGGTTCATGGGCGCGCGCATCGGGCCCGTCTCCTGCCTCACCTTCCACCCGCTGCGGTTAGTAGTGTTACTGTCACGGTAGTGTTACTGTCTTGTCGACTTAACACGGGCCTCGGGTAATATCTGTGGATCTGAGGTAGCGATTATGGCACGTATGGACATACAAAAATCGAAATGACATTGTAATCCACCTCGTTGTAACACATTATGTGGCTGCTCTGCTCGGTCGTGGACGATATTTCCGTCGAGTTATGCCGTACCTATTACCTCGTTGTCGTTGCGGCGAGGAGCCGGCGTACAGTCCACAGTCCGTAACGCAATTCGTGCACGCAGGTGCGCGATGGGCGTGGGCGCCAAGGACCTGACGGTGTCGGTGTACGTGTCGGAGGCGCGCCGGTGACCCTCGCTCTACAGCCTGGCGCTGCCTCTGCCCTTCCAGTGAGTCTCTGTAACTTTATAATTCTCGCTCACACCCTTGTGTTTGTAACTGTTTTGCCGGGTAAAGAATGAACCGTCTTTTGTGCTATTTCTGGAGGCGTTGTCTACCCTAAAAATGTAACCGATTCATTTTGGGTGACTAAAACCAAATTCGATTGCGGCCATATTGGCGCTGACGCTTTGACGCAAGCCGTGATGGTTGACGAGAACTAAGTATATACTCTCAGACACAAAAATTAAAATCAAAAACTGCCATAATGAAGTGGGTTTATTCATGGCACAAGGAGACTGCTCATTCTTCACAGGCATATCGACTTTAAACGCACAAGAGTACGTCATCAACCAACAACTGAGTGTTACCATTATTGGATACCAGACAATGAGGGATTTTCCAGCTCAAGTTTCTGCCCTTCGAGAGAGATGGCGCTGCATCTAACAGGAATGTCAAAGTGACAGACGAGTTGTTTTTTCATTGCATAGTATCATCGAATTCATCATTCTCCAATCTTAAAACATGAACTATAAGCAAATAACGAAGAATAAATATCCACGATCAAATAATAAACAAGAAAGTTTTTTCAATTCAAACTTTATGGCCTAGGTACATGCTATGTACCCATATTTTGGCGAATTTTGTCATTCCAGTCAATCAGCGCCATCTGTTGAGTTGATTTGAAGTTGTCGGAAAATCCCTCATTGCACAAAGTATACCATAAAAATATGATCCGTAATATTTTAAATTATTTCGATTCAATTATGTAATTTGTTTATTAATGTTCATGTTATGTACATCGAAAATTTATTAAATAAATAAAAATTGCAAGCTTAGTAAAACAGTAATGTATGAATGTGCAATGCGTTAAAAATGGCAACCGGAGTTATGTACACTCGTGCGTGAGACGTCATACGATCCGTATTCGATATACCCTTCTTCTTGTGCCATTGGCTTTATTAGCGGAACCGTCATTTCACAACGTCCCATAACTAGATTATTGTAACTCTTATCAAGAAAATCTTGCCACGAGGGCGCCACTGCTACTTTCATAGTCTGTGTATTGGAGATTCCAATGAACAAAAAGTTGGCGATGGTTTTGTACATTTGTCATCAAGCTTTACACATGTGCGGTTGTAACGAACAGGTGAGGGGCTGCTGCAGTCGATAGCGTAGTTCAAGGTACCGGGGACGTGCTGGCGACAGCCCGCGGCCGGAGCAGCTCTGTACAAGTACAACTACAAACAACATGGAGGTTCATGGAACGTGGAAAAGTCCCATTTGTACTCGACACGTTGAGAGAGCGGCGACCGTCAACTGCGACGTGCCAGTAACCCTTTACTATTGTCCTGTAGCAACTTCTTGTCGTTGGCAACACTGTCTCTTATGTAGAACGACTAGAGTTGTTATGTGAATCGAAGGGCATTGTAGACGGGACGATAATTATAACCACCCTGAAAGAGATGACGCTGCGCTGTAAGGGATTATTATTTCCAAAGTTTACTTCCTTCCCTTATATTTATATCTATAAGGTAAGCAAGTAATGGTAGGCTCGTATCACTATCCTGTCCACAATTACTTCCTTCCCTTACAGCGCAGCGTCATCTTTCAGGGTGAATATCGTGGCGTACAGTAGGCGGTGTACTCTTAACTCAACATACATTAAATTGTACAATCACAGTAACAGGGAGACGTCACTTGTCGGGTGTTAAATCAGACTTTTCCAACTGATTATTATTTGGTAACGTAAAACGTTTTTTATTAGGGGATTAGTTATTTATTGTACATGCTTTATGTAGAGCACATTTCCGTAGACACGGCCGCTGCCTGGCGTGGCGTAGACTTACGAATGGTGCTACATACGGTGATTAGACAGTAGAGCGCGCGCGCAGCCGGCGAGCTCTCCCGACCCGACCCCGGAGCTCCCTCGGCGAGCGCCGCTCGATACAGTGTAACACGTACTTGGCTGGTTTACACTCGGTCAAGTGTTTAGCGGAGTACGGTGAGTTAGGACAGTGGCGAGTCAAGTTGGCTTGCAAGCTGCCTTGCCAGTGGAATCAAATTTTGTTTCACTTTTTTCACTGTCCAGTCGCCACTGTCCTACTTCGCTGAACACTTGACCAAACGTAACCCAGCCATAACGGCGAGTACCTATTGATTCCTTTGCAGCTTACTTGACACCAATTAAATTCGAAATATTTATAAATGAAATTGGATCAGTTTTATCGATACAAATCAAGTCAAATGTTTATTTCTGTTAATATATGTATACTAACGATAAGGACATTACATAACGAGTAAATGATACAACTGTGTGTACAGCAACTAGCTCCAGCAACCCGATGCAACGTAACGCTTTAAGTATGTAACTATATGTAAATACGACGCACTAGTACACGTGCAGTGTGTACCACTAATGCAATATTGAATAAGTAATTTATTTGTCTGTCCCTTCCTGCTTCAAATATCTTATTGCGATTGAAACAATTATGTAGATGTTTTATTTGTGAGCGGCGACCGTGTGTCCCGGGGGTAGTGGCTCTGTTCGAGAGGAGGGCACGTTACAACACACGGCGAACCGAAGGTATTCCTAGTGGAGCTTGAACTCCTTGAACCCTGACAACGATTCGGCAGGCCATCGACTCGATTTTATAGTTCACCGACTTGGCTGGGAGTCTGTAGTCTTATCAGCCCGCGACGGTGCCTCGGGACTCGGACTCGGGGCCCGGGCGAGCCGGCCGCGTCTAGCGAACACCTTTTCTCACCCCTTGTGCTTGAAATGTCATCAATCGTAACTTTTGCCTGCTGAAGAATGTGCTGTGCGCAGGAGCACGTCTCGCCGCCAAGTGTTCAAGAGGTGCTACGTGTTAGTTGTCATTATGTACGTAGGTACCAGAGTATGTATAATAATACTGCCTATTCGTGTCGTATGTACTCCGACCTCGGAGGAATGAAGAGGCACTCTCGTCAGCGGCCGACTTCATTTCTTCCAAGGCGCCATCGCATCATCCAGTTGTGATATTGCAATTCGTTTTACGACAGGTAATTTCGTGGTACGATTAATAATGCGAACAGTTCATATCCACAATTATTTTTCGTAAAGAATACATAAAGCGACTCTATTTTTTTAATTTAATTTAGTATGATATAAGTTGTTTTTATTTCAAGTGAAAAGTTTTGTGATTAGTGATTTACAGAAAGTTCCTAAGACTTAATACATTAATAGCTGCCATTTTTTATTTCAATTATTTAAGATTTTGTTTATTACGTAACAATATAATAATTCAATTTAATTTTGTGTTAGTTAATAGAGCACAGTTATAGTTTGATATAACAAGTTATGTGCATGGGAATGGGGTACATGACAGGTACCACATATTAAATGCATTTCATAAAAAATAGATATAAATTAAAAAATGAAAACAGAATTAAAATTCGTTGGAAAATAAAATAGCTACCGGTCATTAAAAAATCAGCAGGAAGAGAGAGATGGCGCTACTATAGAGTGACGTCATTCCTAAGACCTTAAGACTGTTTTGCTAGAAAGGGATGGAGCATCCCCCCCACTAACTTTAACCATATCTCTGATGTTAGTTGAGATATCTATAAACGGATTTCAGAACCATCTTCAGTATGTTCATGTAAGTTGATTGATGCAATAAAAAAAATAGTCATGTACCCTATTATAAATTAAAAACAAATTTATTTAAAGTAATTTTATAGCTAAAAAAAATATTTTGAAAATGATTATGATATTGATAATGCTACCGAGTAAATAAATTGTGATGGTCGGTCGTGTAGCGTAGAGTAGGCCGAGTGATACGTGGGCATTTAATGAATTAAATAATTTAATTATAATCATTCGAATGAACAAATATTGTCAACTTTACCAATTTACCATCGGTCCATCAGATGATACATACCTGTAGGTATTATTTATTTGCACTACAATATTGGGAAATTGGTTAAAATGTCGTCCGGTGTGATGAAATTGAATAGTGATTAATTTGAGAGAACTCCAGCAGTCGCCACTCCACCGCCCGCGCACTGACTCGGTGAGCTCCACTTGTGTACTCGATCGTTTTTGACGTAAAGTAGCTGCTCACCGAATCAGTGTACGGGCAACGGATTGCAGATTCAACATCGTAATACTACGGTATGTATTGTATTGTACAAAGACATTGGTTACTTTGTCGCTTTTATATTGTAATTTAAATGTACATTTTACATAATAATAATTGTTGTTGTTAAAATAAAACATGAATGATTCGTTTTTGTTTCATTAAACATGGGCGAGTGGCCCATGGCAATGGGAAGATTGTAAAAAAACACAAAGCTAATGTGAAACAAAGTTCTTAGTGACCATTCTGCTGGTGATGACATCAAGTAAATCAACTTCGCTCTTAAAATTGTTCAGTTTATAAGCAGTTTTTATTTCTTTCAAATCCGTAAATTGGCAGAGTTCACTGATATGACACATTTCACCTTCGATTTGTTGCAAAATGTCCTCACTCCCGTCTGTTTCTGTAGAGACTAGGAAACAGACTAGCAGGTCTTGCCCCTTCTCTATACCGAACCTGCTCAAGCTTTGTGAAATATTCTTGGTGAGTGACAAATTGTACAATATCTCTCCGTAGATAGTCCTCGTCACCATACAGCCCAGTTTCTCGGCCACGGCAGCCCTGTTGGCGGCGACGGCGACTTGGAAAGGGGCCAATATTAAGCTGGGTTTGATAACGGCACATTTCCAAGCACCTTTTATTATGTTGTTCCTGATCGTTTCCACATTTTGTACTTTTTTGAAAAGGTACATTTTCAAAGTAGTTTTAGTATCTGGATCGAGATCACACGAATAAGGTTCAGGAGACATTTCAGCCTGAAATTAACAGAATGAATGTTGGTAAAAACAATGGTAAGTACCCCTATATATTGTAAACAATTCCAGAGCAACAATAATATTTTTGTTGGAAACAACCAACCATCATCAGTTGAGGTCTTAACAGTGGACCTCATTATTATTTAGTTGGTGGAATGGAATAGTATGTACCAAGAGAGCGTTCCATACCTGTTGAAATAATTCACGTTGACAACTGTCCATATTCCATTACCGCTTTAACAGCTGAAAATGTATCAAACTTTTATTTGGCACAAGCAATGGAACGTGTACAGCTGTCAACGTGAATAATTTCAACTCAATAAATTTATTCGAAAAACATACATTGTGTGCGAATTAAAACTTGACTAATTAAAAAATTAATAATTACAAACGTTAAACTAAGTATCTAATTATTACTGGTTTTGGAACGTACTGCTAAAGTCAACAGTGGAATGGAAACAATTACCTTCCTAGATATTTACAAACAAGAAAATAAACCACTCGAAATAACCTAAAACTTCCGTAACACAAACCTATAAGTAAAATCCAATCAAAGATCTTAAATTAATAAAGGACTGGATGGATTTCTTGATTTTCAGCAATTACTTTTGGCGTTCAGCACCTTTTTTTGGGTTTTTTGAATTCAGCAGGCCTGCACTGTGCCTTGGACATATACTCTAATCTATGGTGCAATTGTTTGTATTGCTAATGCCACAAAATAAGTAAGCTTAATAGTACATATCAGAAGGGAAGCCTAGTATTAGCGTTCGGGCCCGAAGGCAGCATTCGCACGGCGCCGTTACTCGCACGGAATCTTCTATATGGCCCTACACTTTGACCAAGTACAGTGGCGAGTGCAAGTAAAATGGACAGTGGCGTGTGCCTGGCACTGAAGTATGCACTCGCAGCTATACTTGACCAAGCCCAGCCAATATACCAGCCCTAACGATCCATTAAACGGTAGACAGTGTGGCAGCGTATCTGCATTGTGTGAATGGCTTACGCCGCCGTCGCCGCCACCGTGAACGAATGTTAGTAAAATACGTCCGCGCAAAATTGAGCTCATTCCACATTGAGAAACAGAAATGCAACAAAAAAAATATTTATACACTTTGTTTATCTGTAACTAGGTAGTGGTAGATCCTAAAGTGAAGGATCGCCTGGGGTGGTACCACCCTCTTATCTATTTCTGCCGTGAAGCAGAAATGCTTGCATTTCTGTGTTTCGGTTTGAAGGGTAAGAGAGCCAGCGTAATTTCCGGCACATGAGGCATTCCATCTTAGTCCTCAAGGTTAGCAGCGCATCAAAAACCCTCTAATATTAATACAGTGAGGTGAGATGTCTATGGGCGACGGTGACCACTTACCATCACGTGGCCCGTTTGCTCTCCTTATTTAATAATTAAAAAAAAAACTTGTTTTTTGGATTGCCAACAACAAAATCATTTAGGCATCTCCGGACAGCCTGCGTTCTCTTTTCCCGGAACAACAACCAATCTTGATCCTTCTACCTCAATGTAAGTAATACTTATACTTGAGAACAATAGACCTTTTTCTCAAGACGAATGAGCTTAATAATTGCACCTGTAAATTCAATGTGGTGGGCGATTCTCGCAGATGTAGATTTCGACAGTCCTATCCTACCTACTTGATTACATATGTGTGAAAGTCACGTCGTCGTAGCGCCCGAATTACTTTGCAAGTCGTACACTAAGAATCGTCCTGAGTTTCACTTCTGTTGGTACTAATCTATTTTGTGACCAGATAACTTTTTTTCAATTCTTTCCTTTAGGAAAAGGCAAAGGGATCTAAGCCCATACAGCCATCTGTATTCTCGAGTCATCTTGGAAGGCCGTCAAATTTAAACATAAATGAAATAGTCATGCTCACTCATATAGTTGTAGTACTAGATTGTGTATGAGCGGGACGTTTCGTCTAGCGCCATCATCGCTAAAAGATGGATTTCGCTCCCATACAAAGTTCCGAACATTACAGCAGAAAATAAAAATTTTATAATACGATGGCCCAAATTAAGATAAACACACTGATATATTTATTATTTCCTAAAAAACAGAAATCATTTTGTAATTTATCAAATCTCAGATGTGACTTTCACTTGACCTTGACCGACAATCATATCGTATCGTATTTTGTCAAGTTTAGGTTTCTGGAAATAATGAATTAGTGCACGAAATACTTACTATAGGTAAACCGCTCTGTGGAGTCGCTTGCGCGGCAAGAGGAGCGCGGGACGGAGGGCGAGCATGCGGCAGGCCCCACCTCCCGCCCGCACTCTGACGTCCAAAAGCAAAGCAAGTAATTGGATGTATCATCGCATCGACAGCATGGTCCATGAATCATTATTCATGTACGCTCGTTAGTCATTTCATTATCTACGGGGAATACCCCGCCCCGCCCCGCGTCCCGCGTCCTGCGGGACACGGGGCGGGGCCATGATTAATCTCATCCAACTCTCACAAAGAAATAGGCTCATAGATTGAGCTGACCCTACGTCCGCCTTTTAAACCGAAGCGACAGCCACTTGTGTATTTCTGGATAAAGAAATAATGTATATACAAGCAAGAAGTTTGAAGTGGGATCATTTTTAATTCAAAGTTATTGTAATTATAAGGATACAAGCAACTTCATTACAATTACAAAAGTCAAAAGCACCATAAATAACTACTAATACTAAAACACCAACGGGACACAAGGGAACAGTACCTCTACATCCACCTTTAAAAGCTGATTAACATTGAGTTTCACACACGAATGATACATATTAAATGATAAATTATTAATTAATTTCATTATACAGATTCTACCTACAGCTTGCTGTTGATACATTGTTAGGTGAGTTCAGGTCACATTTTACCAGCACTACATAGAACACAGTTATTGCACTGAACGCCGTCTGGCAGGCACTCTATGTGGAACGAGTGTCTACAGTTGTACACTATTAAGTCGGAGGCGTTGGACAAGTCCTTTATTATGATGCGACCCTGGCAGACGCTGCACGTAAACTCGTCTGTGACCGATATGCCTCTCTGCTGGGTGATGATTAACTTTTTGTGCAGTTCGAAGTAATTTTTTAGGGTTATCGCATTGTACGCCTCTTGAACTGAGAGCTGAAGGTGGTAGTCACACATCATTTTGGCCAGGGAGTCCTTCAAGTCCTTAATTTCACACCCAGACTGTATATTTTGTATGAGCATACGAGGATCAACATAGTTACCGATTCTTTTGAGCAATAATGTGACGTATTCTGGCTTATCCACAGTTTGCTTAATTAAGTCAGTCCAGAGCTCTTTGTCATTGTGCTCCTGACAGAAGGTTATAGCTTGGTTTACGTCCTGCAACTTGTCAATTATGATTTGCAACGCTTCTCGCGTGTTCCCAATGCGACCGAGCAAAAACACCATTTCTGGGTAAAACTCATTGATCTGGCACACATCCAGGGCCTCTTGGATAGGGTAATTGTCACTGCATTTTAGATATTGTAACAACTCCTTCCTGTCATATTTTGCATACAATCTAACTAATCTACCGTGATACCTTCCACTTGGTTCAATTTTACTGTAGGCATGTAAGTATTTGAAAAGAAAAAAGTCATTGCCTACCAGTTGTCTCTCGACCACCTCCACAGGAACTTTCGTTTTGTTCACCAATACAGATATGGCTCGGTCACTGTCCAGCGTCATCAGCTCCAGTATCTTGTCATGTATCACATCATACATTTCATGTTTTGTGATTAATTGAAAGACATCTTTATACTGAAGTTCTAAATATACATTTAGAGCTTTGTCATATTTCTTCTGATAGCAGTAGAGTACAGCCAGTGCCTCTAGATAGATGTTTCTGTCAACTTCTGTAGTCAACAAATGTTCCAGGACTTCCTTGACTATGGCCCCTGTCTTATATAAAACTGGATTCCACTCTTGAACTAGTTTCAAAAATCCTTGCGGATCAACTTTGAGGTATTCGTAAAATATTAACTCATACACATGAGAGCTCAATGCTTGTTCAGGAGTTTTAGGCACATAAGCGCTAATAGACCTGAGTTGGTTGACTCCAGCAAACTTCAATATTTGATTCTCCCACAATACTTTATCATTCTTGCATATCCTTGCACACAAAATTGCTGCTTCCTCATACAAATGTTCAGATATCAGGTGGTCTAGGTACTGCACTCCAACCTGCACCACCGAGTGTTTTGATGTCTTGCCACCCACTTCCTCCAAAACAGCAAGAGCTTTTTCATATCTACCATGATCAGTTAACCAATGAACTCTATCGTCAATGTCACACGGACTAGCAATCAATATGTCTTTAGGAGATACAATAAAAAATCGGTTCTCTTCTATGAGCATGTCCAGATAGTAGTCATTGCAGGAATACTCTTCGTACCCTCGAATGTTGAGCGTGTCCGTGGAGAGCTCACAGAACTCACAGTCTTTGTAGTCTGAGACGGTGAGCACAGGTCTCTGGGCCTTGCCAGTCTCCGGGTCAGGCTCCTTCGGCACTGCTAACAACACTAGCTGGTCATCCAGGGGGCCGAGCCCACTGATATAGTAATCCGTTTGGAAGGTATACACGGGATCTACAAGATATTCTGTCACATCTCGAGTCTGTAGTTCGATTTGGCTTCGTTTTCTTATGACACATATTCTGATTGTGTCCACCCAGCCGATCATGAGGGTTTTGGGAGCCGACCAGAGGAGGTTGCAGCGGTAGTTCTCTATAGAATTGTTGGAGCTCTTTTCCCACTGGATGAGGCCCAGAGAACACCTGGCGGAGAGGTCGTACACGCGCACTCCGACCTCGCTGGCCCAAGCCACAAACCGGTCCTGCCACGCCACCGCCTGCACGTAGCCCTCACACTCGCAGAGCACTGTGCTGCGCAGTCTATTTAGAAATGTTTTCTCATACAGGGTTAACTTGTTGTCACCTGCAAACATGAAAAATATACAGTTTGAATACATTTTTATTTATAGCTACAGATAAGGAAGTAGATATAACATTTAGTTTAGAAATAATGACTGTTTATCACACTGACCGCAGTTATAACTAGGCACGCAGTACTGATTACTACGGCAGTAATTAAAATAATAGTTTTGGGTACAACTAATGAATCACTCGATACACTCACAATACTAATGAAGCATAATGGTGAACTTTGTAAGCGTCAATATTACATATATCTTGGCTACTACACATCACCTGTAAGGAACCTCCGACCGGAGCCAGACTTATAGTAGTGGGGGTCGAGCGCGACGGACTTGACGAGGCGGCCGAGCGCCAGCGCGTGCGTGTTGTCGGCGCTGTACAACCCGTGCACGAGCACCTTGCCGTCGTCGGAGCAGCTGGCCAGGTGGTCCCCGTTGGCGTCCACCGAGATGCCGTTGACCGCGATGGCGTGCGCCTGCAGCGCGCGCTCACCGCCCTGCGCCACGGGCACCGTGTTGCCCTCGTGGTCCAGCAGGTGGATCACTCCGTACTGAGTGCCGAGGCAAATAAACTTTGTGTGCACGCGAATGCAGCTCACTGCGTCCGTCAACAGAATGTTTTCGACGTCGTTGCCCATACGATCGTACTTCAACTTTGGCTCCTCGTCTGGAGGCAGACTGTCGCAACTCTCCATGTTTAGAGCCATACTCGCTTTTAAAACTGATCCGATAAATAAATGTCACATTTTTCACTATGAATTGGCTTGGAAATTAAAAATTAATCAGGCGATCCCCGATCCTCGTATTATTTTAGTTGTGTTTGACATTAGCAATTTGTGTTGCCATTGCTTGCCAAAGTGCCTGCTTTTCCTACCATAATAACAGCCCGTCAAAAAAGAGTAGAAAGTAAATAATGGCAACACTTACTGAAATAGTATGGAAAGTTGCCATTATTTAATTTCTTTTTCGACGGAGTATATTCAATTTATCCTCTGTCGAAAGCCTAATTTTTGGCAGAATAGTAATTTGAAAGATCACTTTCATCATTTCTTTTTTCATTTTTTCTTTCGGCCAGTAGGTAGTAAAAAAATCGGGTAGTGCGCGCCGCGCGCCAGTGTGACCAGATTTACATTCCTACATTTTTGGTAGATTTTGAGGAACTCCGTAACTGTAACTGTATTACAGGAAAAAAATATTGGTAATTATATTTTGGTAGTATTTTGGTATTTATTTAGTAGATGTTATTTATTTTTCGGCTTAAGATGGTAACTCTATGGTGAATCCCTTTTTGGTGCGGAGATTTTTCATTCGTGAATTAGATTCTATCTCTTTCAGAAAACATGTAAAAGTGAAGGAGGGGTTGGGGGAGGGGTTTGGGGTTTTCCCCGGGCACCAATAAATTGTTCAATTGTTTTATAGACCAATAAATTGCTACCTACTTGTCTTCTTTCACCTTTCGTGTCGCGTGTGGTTGATCGATGAAAGATTTTTGGGAATTATTTTATGATGAAACGTAAATATACCCAAGGGTATCGTGCCGAATGGGAGCAAGACCCCTTATTGATTATTGTGGATATGTATTTAGTAGATTTTCACCTCTATGTAGTAGATTCGTCAAATAAAATCTGGTCACACTGCCGGGCGCGGTTGTTTCAAAGCATTCAAAGTTTTCAAACTTTTATTCGACTGATTTTCTTCATTGTTGTGAACTGAACATGAGACGAACTAATTTTAATTTTAATGCCCGTTGTGTTGAAGAACATTTATCACCTTTCGGACGAAAAGTTTTAAATGTTTTGATAAAACAAAGGAATACCGGTAGGTATTGATTACTGTGAGGTTTCAATATGTTCTTGGTTACTCTGCTTCAGGGTCTTCATAATGTATTACAATGTTAGCAGTTTTATTGAGCAGGCTGCGCCCGCGTTTGCTAACTAGTTGTTCCTATATAAGCCGTCACTATGTGCACATTATTACAAAATATATGTTATGGACCAAATGATTAATACAACATTAACATAATGTCCAGACAGTTTGAAAAATGAGGCGGCAATATAACTATGGCTGTTAAGGGGGCACAAAGAGTAGTCGAAGGAGCCCCGCTGCACTGTGCTCGTTGCGTGCTTGTCATAATGCAACATAACATAACCTACTATATCAGAGTTGGTTTCGCATCC
Source organism: Hofmannophila pseudospretella (assembly GCA_947369225.1). NCBI lineage: Eukaryota > Metazoa > Arthropoda > Insecta > Lepidoptera > Oecophoridae > Hofmannophila > Hofmannophila pseudospretella. The sequence continues at coordinate 167,496 of OX376320.1, forward strand.
ACTAGGTTTCTGTGACATATTGCCCAATTCGACTTGTCATTATCCATACTACTCGGGCATAATAAATAGTGCCACTGTTAATCACTTGGTCCATGACCCATGACACATGAATGTAGACCCTGAAGCTGAGTAACCACGAACATTTTTTAACTCTACAATTACCAAAAAAAATTTTATTGACTTCTAATCTCGCATTTGAAGTAGTTGGAGTAGTTTTGAGCTCCCGATATTTCAGTTATATCTGTTGCACGCGCAATGGCCGCGGGTAGACCATAACCACGAAGGCTACCTACATCTACGCTCTTTTATTTTCCAGAATGTGAACGCAACAGAGACCTCACATCACGCCAACACCGGCACCATGACCGCCACTACCCCAGTCATGACAGAATTTTAACGTAAGTTAAATAATAGTACTTTATGCAACGGCCACGTAATAGCGATTTTAACATGAGAACTGTTTGATCGACAATAGATCGTTCGAGCGTTAAAATCGCCATTACGTGTGTTGCATACAATACTTTTCTACAATCACGAAACATCAAATCACAACAAAAAGAAAATACAAACCATTACGGAGACTTCAACAGACACCATGACAGCTTAGCATGTTATTGGTAACTATGGAAACCGTTGATATGTTTGACGTATTGTCGACATCGCGCAGGCGCGGGTGTCGAGTTTTTTTATTGCTATAGTACCAAATAGTTGGCCAGTGAAATGTAGTGTATTTAAACGAAAGAGTTCTTGTTATGCAGTGCCAATGCAACAAAGAAAAATTTACATATTACAATCGAAAACTGTTATTTAATATTTCATTAAAACACTATTTTCACACGACCATGACGAATGAACGTCTTTATGTTATTGATTGTGGTTTCATAATGAACAAATTACGAAATGGGAGTAGAAAAAACAATATTTAACACCATGCCATTTCGTATATAACTCAACCATCTAGAGGTCTGGGGACGACACAAAATCGAAGAACTCGTCCATTTCTTACTTTGTATAGTTCCCAAGTATTGGTTACACTGCACTTTGCATACTATTTCTCATTCGGGAATCGCATCCGAAATATAAATCTCTACAGAGAAACCCTTCGCACCGTCATTCATCACCAGACTTCCAGGAGTTGTTTTAAGTTTCGAGTCCAATATACCGTGACATAAGGTGCATGCCACCCATAGGTACGTGGTTTTCAGACTCGTATTTTTTATTTGTTTTGTAGCTTTAGAGATTCAAACGACATACCTACACCTGCACCACCAGCACCAATTGAAGATCGAAGGTTAAAAAATAACTCGTACGACGACAGTCCATTCGATTCCAACTTCATCGTTCCTGCCCTTCCAGTACCACGATCTGTCGAACTGGTTAAAATTGTAGACGGAAACAAATCTGATGTAAACCGCAACATTTCTCGAGATGACTTAATTCATTCAGTTCTAAGTCCAGACCCTGGTGAGAGCGATGTTCTGACTCGGAATATCTTCCACGAGCTATACGGCAAAGGTCCCGCAGACGAAGAGGCAATGACTGTACTGGACATCGACACGAGGAGGCGTGACGCAAACTTAATTGAGACAGGAGATTCCAGCGCCATTAGTTGGGACGATATGTTTAACATAGAATTATTATCCGAAACTGATACGGTACTAAACAACGTGCAAAATGAATTTTCAAAAGACATAATTTTCCAAACTACCTTTCCCGATGAAAGTAAAACTGATTCAAAGCCTGACAATCAAATAAAAATAAATACTGCTAAAAAAATAAAAGATAAAATGAATGTTAAACGTACGAACCGATCGAAAATTATTGATGAAATTCCTAACAAAGTAAAGAAAACGGCAATGGAATGTTCTAAAACGGTCACTAAGAATACATTCCGTAAGCAGAAATATACAAAAACAGTTAAAAACTGGTTGAACGATGTTGATCCTAATAATATTGTCAAAAGCGACGAACAAGTTTTAACAGTGGATTGTCAACAAGAAACTGTAAGCAAAAATAATGAACCAGAAACAACAGATCAAAAAATTCCTAATGAAAAACAATGCATTGAAAAAATTGATAAACCGCAAATAACAATAAAAAAACATTCAAAAGAAAAGTCCAAGAAGAAAGTCATTCAAGCGCAACTAACAAATAAAGATGGTGTAATGAAGTTCGGAAAACCTAAAAGTGTTAATAAAGATGATAATAAAACAGAAGAAACAACAGCCCCCGAGAGTAAACACACTAACGATACTACTACTATTAAAGATAAGACGAAAACAAAATTCGTTGCTCCGATGAAATCTGAAATACCGGTTAAAGATATAGAATACGAAGTTCACACCGTTGACAAAACAAATATTAAAGAACATAGAAGAACCTTAGACGACGTCGAGAACAGTGAAGTTATTATGGTTCTAAATTACAGGTGATTGATAATTATACCTCAGATAAAAGTTGTTTTATCACTTAAAAGGGATATGGGGTGAATTCCCATCGACACATTTCGTATTTTTGCAGCAATGGTTTCTGTCAGCTCAACAACCATCACACGGACGACACATGCTGCGCTGAAGGCGTCATGGTGCATATTAATGACTGCTTTTACTATTTGAAAAGCCATGACGAAGATTACAGGTAACCTTTTCCAACATCTTTGTTGAGACACAAAACCATTAAGGAACTTACTTAAAATTTTCATTTCAGAGAAATCTTGATTCGACTGATCAAAAGCAATACCATTATTTGTTATGACGGCAAGAACATTCTCATGTATTTGGCTTCTAAATACAGTTTAGACCTGTGTGATACGTTCAACATCATCGATGCAAAGGTGAGTTTCTCCTCCTTACGAACTTGCTAACTTTTGAATATCTCTGTCTGTGCTGTGTTTGTACTTTTTCTCAAAGATGATCGGAAATGTGCTACGTACATTAAAAAATACCGGCAAGGAAGTTGTTTCTTGCGGGCGCCGAGGGTCGCCGCACGGCACACGCACCACCAGCCCGAGCAGCTCCTACTGAACAACAACGTTCGCTATACTTCTTTCCTTTTATGCATGCGTAATATTTTCAGCTTGCAATATTTGGATTGAGATTTTTTTTCGATTTCCTCGCATTATTTGAGGTTTTTTTTAAATTTCATGCTTTATTTTATTGTTATTTTTATACAAGCCTCGGCGGAAATAGTAATTTTTGCCTTGGATCGTTAAAAATCAATATGATCCGCGGCCAATAATAGCTAATTTCCTGGCCTCTGCAGTAATGTAGCTACTATTACGAACGGGTTCGCAGATCGGCGGCAGCCTGCTAGACCCCGACGACCCTCCGGAGAACTTCCCCGAACTGCAGAAGCTGATAGGCTTCGCGGCGCAGTACACGATAGCGACGAAGTGCGCCGTGCAGAAGTGCGCCTGGTACGCGGGCCTGCTGCGGGGCTGCGCAGCCGCGCTCCGGGCCCGGCTGCTGGGAGACTCGCTGTGGGGCGTCTTCGCTGACATCGAGATGCGCCTCGTACCCATCATCGCAGGTACATTTAACATAATGGTCCAGAGATTGATTGAATCCGGCAACGCTTGCTCTGCAGTCGCGTGTCCTAGCCTTTGTCGCTTCGTTATCGTTTATTGAAAATGTGTTATCTTAAGAACACTATGTATTCCCGAAAGTAGGTACCTGCCTTAAAGAGCAAAACATGATTATCGAAAAAAAAAACCTCGCCAATTCACGTTTTGCACTTAGCGGTCTTTTTCCGTATCAGGGCGGACTTTAAACGTTTAATTAGAGTACTTACCTTAGATTTAATTAGAGTAATTCGTTCTTAAAAGTCAATTTGATGTACAGATATGGAGCAACGAGGAGTGAGTGTCGATTTAGAAAAACTAAAGTCGATGGAAACCATCCTGCTAACCAAAATGAAGGAAGTCGAGCAGGCTTGCCACAAAGCGGCCGGCAAAGTATTCCAAATAAACTCAACCGTGCAAGTGGGCGCACTCCTCTACGACGAGCTGCAGCTGGACACCAGGTGCAATCTCAAAATCAAGGAGACCATATCGAATGGAGCTAAATCCACCTCGGAGAGTATGGTCGGCATCTTCCCATGTTTATAAAACAAAAATGGTTTTTGTTTCATGTATCATATCAATAAGGATTTCTTTCCCAGCTGCGTAACTTGGTGTCCGTTCATCCTCTACCGAACCTGATTTTGGAATACCGACATTTGCACAAAGCTCACTCCACATTCCTTGCCGGAATAGCTCAGCATGTCAAAAACGGTGTCATCAAGCCTACTTGGTAATTCGTTTCTCTATTTTACCTCAAATTGAAATCCATAGCAAACTAAAGGCAAGCTAAGACGAGACCAGCTCAACACCAATTAGCAAGCTCGCCTGTTCTCTGTGCAATGGACTGGAAATAAATTCAAGAGTGTTCTTATTCATTCATACGGTAGGGTGCAGACGGCGGCCGCTACGGGCCGCATCGCCTCCAACAATCCGAACCTGCAGGCCATACCGAAGACGCCTTTCAGCCTCACCTTGTATCCTGAACACGATGAAAATGGTACATGGCATTCTGATTTGTTTTAAATACGATAACTAACTACGTAGTTTTAAAGCGAGGTTCTCCGCACACCAGCGCCGCCAATCGGAAAAAATATCATAGATATATGTTTCATTACTCGTATTAAGTTTTATTTAAAAAACTTGCCCGAAAATCCTCCGAAAGGATAAGTAGTATTTTTTTAAAGCTAGCATTAATATATTCCTGAAGTTACAAAATGCATTTTCGCCAAAAACGGCCGCGGTAATGTTACGGATCTCTATGTAGTCTGTTATCAGTAACTAGTGTACAATATAATCATTTTCACCCCTTTTTCTAATATATTAGAGTATGTCTTATATCATGTCATCCGCATAAAATAAAGTTACTAGAATCCGCTAACAATTATTTTGAAGTTTTAGAGTGAAACGCGAACGCCCCGATTTCCTACGCCGCCGTTGTGTTGTTATTGGCATGAATGTAGGGGCAGAACCAGAAAAAAATTGGGAGAGGGAATCCTCGGATACCTACTGAAATCGGAAAATAGTACTAAAATGATCAAGGGCGAGTCGAGGCTCGCGCTTTATAAGGATCTAACAGGTTTTGGGGGTTAGCGCGGCCGCGCTACCGTAACAGCGGGATTGTGCGTTGGGCCCAAGTCTGCGTTTCAATTCCTTAATGTTCGTATGTGGGGCGTGTGTTTGCAAGACGAGCGTCTGTGGTTCCGGTCGGTGTACGTGGCGCGTGCGGGGCACGCGCTGCTGGCGGCCGACTTCAGACACGTGGAGTGCCGCGTGTTCGCGCACGCCGCCGACGACGGCGGGCTGCTGCGCGCGCTGCGGGCCGACCGAGACCTGTTCACGGTGCTCGCGGCACAGTGGTACGTCCCGCGAGGTCACACGGTGTAGTGTACAGTGGGCAACCACATCAAGCTATTTGTTTGATCTTCTCGATACAGGATGCGTCAGGGTCAAAGTGTCGTTAAGGGGGCGCAAAGAGATGTCGAAGGAGCCCCGCTGCGCGGTGCTCGTTGCGTGGTTGTCATAATACAACATAACATAACCTACTATATCAGAGTCGGTTTAGCAGCCATTAGGTTTCTGTGACACAGTTAATGTTTTAACAAATAAGATTTTTTTAAGACTTTTCCCTCAGTGCCTCCTTAGCGACACCCCGACCTGCGTCAGCTAGCGGTGGCTTGATGATTCAGAGAACCGACTGCACTTCTTCACTTTTATACTGCTTTTATACAACCATCGTTCTCGGTTCTATTTTATTAATTTAAATCAGATGTTATTTTCAAAGTAATACGAGTTCGGACATAGTGTTTGTAGGGTCTTCCAGTGACCCCTTCGACGTAGATCTTTCGCGTAGTACCTATCCGGAGGACTGTGTGATGGGTGGTGAAGTGTTAAGTACAGTGGCGAGTACTGTACTAACTCACTTCGCTAATTACCTGACCAAGTGTAAACCATCCTGACGGGCATGATCCCCGCCCGCAGGCTGGGCAAGGCGGAGAGCGCGGTGGAGCCGGCGGAGCGCGAGCGCACGAAGCGCGTGGTGTACGCGAGCCTGTACGGGGCCGGTGCGCGCGCGCTGGCGGACGTGCTGGCCGCGCCCTACGACCAGGCGCTCTCCGTGCTCGCCAGCTTCAACAGTACTCACATCATACCCCGACCAGAAACTAAAAAGCCATTGGTAGTTTTATAATGTGTTATGGAGTTCGCCATGATAAATAGTATATTACCATTTTAATTCCGCAATATATGGCGAGGCTTCTTTAGTTTCTGGTCAGGGTATGGTATACAATACATCGGCTTTGCTTTAGGGCTCGTCTTCACGAGACGGTTATGCGCCGGGGCTAGACGGGCCTAGGTCTTTGTCGTTGTGTATGGAACCACTAAGAGGTCTGGGACCGGCACCAGCGTCGGCCTCGTCAACAGACCTAGTGGTTCTATACACAACTGGCGATTGGATACAGGCGTGGCTTGCAACCGTGTGCAGTTCCGGCGAAAAACCGTCTCGTGAACACAAGCTTTTAAAATTTGAGTATCTAAATCCAAATCATTAACTTCTTTGATCTGCAGAGTAGGTAGTATATATAGGTTCCTATACGGTGTCAATTCCATGTAAAATTTTGCGTTTGTTTTTTGTACCGATTTACTCCGCCTCAGGATAAAGCTGGCTATTCACTCACACTACCTGCCCAAAAACACCTACCACTATAACACGTTACCTATACATACATATAGAGGCGGATTCAGAAAAAAACTATTGGCATCAGTAAAAGTCGAAAAATAGTACTAGTTATGGGCGAGTAGTGCCTCCCGCGCTCTAGGAATCTTACAAGTTTTGGGGGAAAGGGGGGGCCTCCTCCTCTGGATCCGCCACTGGCTATTTGATTCGGGAGTACCCACCAAAATCCGATGCCCCAACCGCCGTCCGTAGGCGTATGGCTACGCCTACGGACGGCAGAGAAACTAGCGAGTATGACACGTTGTAGGCAAGTTCCCAACACTGAGGAGCTTCGGTCGCGCGGTGGCCGAGCATTGCGCGGGCGCAGGCGGGCTCGTGCGCACGGCGAGCGGGCGCGCGCGCCGTCTGCCGCACATCGACAGCGCGGACACCGCGCGGCGCGCGCGCGCTCAGCGGCAGGCCGTCAACTTCGTGGTGCAAGGTAGCCGTCAGTTGACAGGAGGAGGGAGTGTGAGCACGACCGACTTTAGTTCTGACGAGAAGACATGCTTTGTGGACCTTCAATCAGCCTTCAATATTATACGGGAAAAGGTAGTCATACATAATTTCCAACAAAAAGACTGGCTGGCGATTCTGCTGGATTGTTCGATATGAACATGCCCAACGCTATACGCTCCGGTACGCTCGGATGTCTTGTTAAGCTCACATATGGGTGCAAACGAGTTAGGATTATCGATGCCGAAGGGCATCAGGCCACATCAGTAGTACATCATCGTATGCAGGTCAAGTTTGATCGTCGCGTCCGTGTCCCGTCTGCGTCACGTCTCTATGATCTCTAGACAAACAGACATGCGAGAGATGCTGACCTGTCCCCTCAGGGTCGGTGGCCGACGTTTGCAAGACTGCCATGGTGGAGACGCAGGCGGCGCTGAGGGCCCACGCGCCCGCGCTGCAGTGCCGCCTCGTGCTTCAGATACACGACGAGCTCGTGTGGGAGGTGCTGCGCCAGCACCTGGACGCAGCTGCAGGTGGGCTCCACCTCTATAGGACCCAGTATACAATGGGCCACGGTGACCCGTGCTCTGCCATGAGCTACTATAGGCCACCATGGAGCCGTTGTTAACACGATGGTCAATCCTTCATTTCTTCTTCTTCTTCTTCAGGTCCTAGAACACCTAGTGGTGTATATGGTTGAGACATTATTCTTCCACCGCGCTCTGTCCGATCTCGCAGACTCTATGGTTTCCCAGGATACTTTAGCCTTTTCCAGGTCTTTTTGAAGACTACGTTTCCATGTAGCCCTGGGTCTTCCACGTTTGCGAGATCCTCCTGTAGGTTGCCAGTTCAAGGTAGCGTAGGCGATGCTTTTTGGGCGGCGTAAGTTGTGCTCTATCCACAACCATTCCCTACGGCGGATCTGTTCAGGTAATGGTTTCCCTTCATCCCTCCATCTCTCATTTACTGCATGGCTATCGATGGAAGGTGGACGTTTATTAGATCGATCGAGTTTTCTCTAAGGAAACACCTTTGTCCCACGATAATAACAGAACTAATAGAGGTTGATTTTATTGGCAGCGGTAATAAAGGAGACGATGGAGGGGTGCGGGCGGCGCTGCGGGCTCAGCGTGGCTCTGCCGGTGGCCGTGAGCAGTGGCGACAGCTGGGGGCAAATGGCGCCCCTCGTGCCGCGTGCGCCCCCAGAGAGCGACGAGTAGCGCCCACTCGGGGTCCACACTGCCAGTGAACAACTGTGGTCCGAAAATAGGTCCCTGAACGACACTTTTCTGTCTGTTCTGATATAAAACTGTTTTTCTTTTTGTAATTAAATTACATTTTATGTTTTTTCGTCATTTTCCTGTCTTTCTGTCTGTATTTTTTTGTAACAGAATAATAATAAAACATCAATAATAATTACATTAAGTTTAATGTTTTTGGTTAATTATACTACTATCAGATAACAGATCTCGATTTTTCAAAGCTATAATATAAAATTAGAAAGAATTAGATTTTATAGACAAAAGTGTATAAAAGAAAATAGTCGGAATTTTCGTAAATATTCTGTTATCCACTTGTGATTAAAAGATAAGTACGCCACAATAAAATTAAATAAATAATCTTACCTAGTCATAAATAATAATCTCACTTATACATATAAAGGCCGCTCTTCACTCGCGCGCGAATCGCGCCGCGAAACGAAGTGTAGATGTTCGCGGAGCGAAGCGAACCCGTCAACACTCGTAGTATTGTCGCAGAAGCGTGCGAGCCGCGGTGACGAACGGTCGTGCGTGATATATTACTTTTAATTATAATTAGCGTTTCGTGGAGTAATCAGATGACGGATGAGAATTAGTACCATTATGAACTAGCTGATTTGAAGAAAAAAAAGGACTCAATAATGTCCAGTTACCGAAATTACAGAACCTACAATAGCGTCACGACAGCGCAGCGGCTATGTCTGCGTCCATTCTTGTCGAGCGCGCGAACTATGCTGCGAAAAGATGTGAGTGTGGAGGGACATATTTAGAGCGGGCTTAAGTGTTGGACTACATGCACCGGTTCGGTTCGCTGTTGGCAAAAATCATATGGATTGTATGGATTTGTCAATAGTGGCGCCATATATATGTCCTCCTACGAACTTATTGGGGACAAAGCGTAGCGTAGGGCACCTAGGAAACGCGGATGTTTGCTACTTTGTAGTTGTCTTATTCTCAACTTACTTCTAAATTGTGCCTACATCACCATCATTTAATAATTTTCAAAGCCTATTTATTTTAGAAACTTATAATAAATTAAATTCCACACTAGGCGACAGCCCGTATCGCGGAGGCCGCGTCATAAGTTTCCCTTAGCTAATAACAATTATTATATATAAATAGGTATGTAAGATATATTTAATTATTAATTATCATTATTATTTTATATTACTATTTAAATATTACATTAATTAAATTAAATTAGTCAGAGAAACGGGTTAATTTATAGAACACAATTTAATAACGTAAGTCTGACCTAAGTAGCAAATATAAATTACAAGAATAATACATAAAAACTGAAAAGACCAAACATGAAGAGATTCAAGAGAAATTATTTTGAGTACAAAATGTTTATTAATTTTTTTATATGATTTTATAAGATTGAAATTATTGTTATCAAGAGTGGAGTTTCTGTTAATGACACTGATACACCTTGTATAGATTGTAAATATATCAGATCCTCATACTCATACCATTTATTGCTTTTCATGTGTTACAATTGGGTCTTAAAAATGTATATTATCTGGTCATACATGAAACCCTGAGTAGGGCACCGCAATATTAAATAAGATATTATAATATATTATAATAGTAATAAATGCTAACGGGACAAATTGAATTAAATGTCATTATAAGTTATACATGATTGATTTTATAGTTAAGTATTGGTTTTATCATCAAAAAACTCCTGCAGTGAATAGAAACATTTGTTAAGAAGATACATCTTTAATCTTTTATTGAATATCGAGTCTTTTAATTTGATGTCGATACATTTTGAAGTTTTGTTATATATTTTTATTGACATAACGAACGGTCCAGAACTGTAGATTTAATTTTGATTTTGTCAGAGCAAGCCTTTTCTGGTATCGAGTGTTAAATGGCGTACTGTGTAGGTCCTCTGCTTTTTTATACAAGTGTGTATGTTTCCTGACAAATTTACAAATCTCCAAAATGTATATTGATGTTAAGGTTAAGATCCTGGATCCTTACTAAGGAAATGAGGAGAGTGACCGGCACAAACATACCTTTAAGTACATGTTTTACTTAATGCTAGATATAATACTATATCACTGGATTCATTTTAACATCCAGCGTTACATTCGAGAACTAAGACCGCATTGGTGTCACATTAGTAGATCACAAATATGCGGGTATTAGAAACAAATTATCACAATTATCATAAATATGTATGAGACTCTTTTTAATTTCATCACAGAATCTCAGCATGCACAGATTAAAAGTCAGATTTTACAGAACTGGTGATTATTCAAGAGACCAGTGGCTATTACCATTCCCAAAACCATGAAAAGGATTAATGAGGCTTCTTGCTTGTTTATCGTATTTGTAAGAGTGGTTCAGGCCGCCTGTAGAACTCTGACATGGATTAACGACTGTCGAACGACAACAACTGGGACCAACTGCTTAACAGTTCAGATGCAATGTCACTAGCGGTCACCCATCCTTTTACCGACCGCGTCCAACATTGCTTACCCTGCACGATCACTAACGGACCGTGCTCACAACAAGACTACGAGCTCAATGAGTTGACTGTCTCTGTTTTGCATGCCATTTCATGGTTTTGAGAATGGTAATATACGGCGACAGATTCGAGCCTACCTACCTTCAGTAGGTGTGGGATCATAACTTGACCCCTAACATGGTGAACTGTCGGTTGGGCTTGAGGAGCAGGGACTCGTAGCGGACGGAGTCGAGTCCGTCCCGTTTGTCCAGGACCTCGTTCTCGTGCAGGATGCGCAGTCGCTCAGAGTCCCGCGGCTCCGACTGGTGCACCAGCATCGTGTACCGCGACATCTCGCGCGGGAATCTGGAACAGTTATTTCATATCAGTTACATGAGTAATTGATTATTGCAGCAGTTAAATGGCGCTCAAAATTTTACGTGTTACAATGAAATGGAGTTTATAAATCAGGGACATTTGGGAAGCTTCGGCACCCCAGGATCACTTTCCGAATTCCTACAGAACATTAAAGGACTGGTGGACTTTCTAGCGAGGTTGGGATGGCTCGAGTATGTAGTTGTTCCCATCATATGCAAAATAAGCGCTGAAGACGTCAAGTTGCGGAAACCAGCCCGTTATTATTACATCAGGGACATTAACATTAAATTATAGCAAGGGTTTAGTGAGATACATACATGCATATTATCTTCTCACTACGTCCCTTAGTAGGAAAGGAGCATCATGAATTTCTTATCCTGACATACCTTTTTTGCTTTGTCTACAGTCAAAATTGCATATTACTAGTTTTACTAGCTCCCCCCGCTCAGTAATACGGCAGTTTAATGAGCAGGAAAGCTGATTCGAAAAAGGCCGGACTACTGGGCGTGCCGGATTGGCGAGCGGCCGGATTACCGAGCGCCTACTGTAGCTTCTATAGCTTTTGATAAAAAACAAAACTTACCTCAAAATGTCAAGTTTATTCACAGTGATCCGTCTCGCAAAGTCATCGTCCTCACCACCCCAGCCTTTGAATCTATTCGAGAAGCCGTTGACGGACGTGTACTGGTCGGTCCGGATGGCCAGAACACCACCAACGAGCCAGTCGTAGGTCAGCACAAAGCGGAACTTGTCCAGGCTAGCGCTCAGGTGTCGCGGCTGGTGCGCGCACGCATACAAATTGCTCTCGTCTAGCGGGAGCAAGTCTACATCGTGTAGGATGAGGCACGGGAACTTGTCTGCGATTGCATGCTTTGCTCCAATGTTGTACAGTAGCCCCTTGTTCCAAGGCTTTTCGTCTAGCTGTTCTATGAGATAGATTCTGTAATGCGAAAAATAAATCACTGTTGTAACATTTCGGATTTTGGTTTGAAAAACACAGGTCTGAGGTATGACTTACTTGTAATGTATGTTCTGTTTCTGTAAAAAGTTATGCATGTATGGAAGGAACTCGTTCAGCTGGCTCTGTCTGTTTCTATACGTGACTAGTATGGCAACACTGAACAGAGGGTTGCAATCCTCAGGAGTGTAGCTTCCATTCACCAGCCCTTTGACCGATAAGTCGTCTGCACTCTTAGTTATCTCCCAACTGTTCAAAGTTTTTGTGCTTTTCAATATGTGCTCGTAGCTGCAATCTGGTTTAGTCTTTTTAAGCACCAACTTGGGGCTAATTTCCTTATAAAGCTTTGCATCAATGTCTTCTCTAGGGACTTGGACATAGTGATAAGTTCCATACGAACAAAAGAACTCAGCAACGGTTAGGATGCTCAGTATGCAGACGACACATGTGCTGAGTCGCAGCTGTAGCACTCGGCTTAGCAGAGAGCATTTAGGCATTTGTGTGGAATATTTTGGACACACGAGGGTAGTTCAGTAGGGAATGCCTGAGTCAGCAGTATGGGTTGTCTGAAAATCAAGTAAAACAGATTGTTTTTGGTGTCCTCACGTAGCACTGTGAGGCTCACAGAAGGAACAAAGAAAAATAAAGTATGGGTAACTAACCTGCAGGTATTTAGATAAAGTTAGGTGTTTCAGCTCGCCAGCATACTTCTAAAAAAGTGTTTTATTTCAGATAAAAAGTATTGGATTTTTTAATCGTAAAGTAGGTACCCAATTATGGAGTTTGGTGGGTAATATGAATCATGCAGAATATTTGTTTATAATAATGTAAACACTAACAACAACCACAACAAACAAACATCCTATCTGACTGACGTGCGTGACATCAGCGTAAAGCCTAGTTTACACGTATCAAGTACCTAATTCAAAGTTTTGAGTTAATTTAGTGTGTAAACAATGCGTTCAGTAACAACAAACAAGTTATGGTTATGGAACCTTAGATTATCTATTAATCTTAGTATGGAACGCTCTCTCGATAAACATAAACAAAGCGAGTGAGTTCACATTCGAAAATTTATTATTTATTTTTTGCGGGAACAAAAATGGTACGGCACCGATTCTTAAAATCAAGGCATTGGCAACACAGGCCATCAGCCTAAACATTAAGCGATTTAAAACAGTTTTTAGTTTTTCAGCATCAAAATGTTGTGGTACAAAAACTAGACACATTTTAACACTTCTACGAGTTATGGCGGAAATTTCAACCGGTCTAGTCTCTGGCGAATTCTTATGGCCTGCTGCAGAATCACAGAGTGAAACTACACAACGAACCACTAACGAGAAGTTTATTTTAAGAGTTCAACACATTGTCACTGTTACTGAAGTTTGCTAGACATAACTACACCGATTATAGCTATCAAAATCATCATAAATAAAACCTTGAGCAATAAAATAAACACAGTAGAACCTTCTTCTGCGACTTTTCCGCCAAAACTCTTAAAATCACTCACTAAGAGAGCGTTCCATTACCAGTTGTAATAATTCACGTTGACAACAGTGCATGTTCCATTACCGCGTTAACAGCAGAAACTTTATCAAACTTTTTATTCAAAACAAGCGATGGAACATGTATAATTGTCAACGTGAATAATTTCAACTGGTATTGGAACCCACTCTGAAGTGTCAAATGTCAGCTGGTCGCTGACATTTTGTGTGTGAAATAGGTACCTATCTTATTATATCAATATTTTCACTTTGAAATAAAAATGTAAGATAAGATAAGCAGATAATTACTTGTTACTTACCTTTGTGAACGTATTTGTGTTTTTAAAATGAGTGAACAGAGCGATGCGCCAGCGCCGCTGAAGTGCCGGCCTCTCGACAAGTTTGAGGATATTTTCAAGTTTATCAAGGAGCCGCCGGCGTGGCGGACGCTCTGTACCGAGCTGAGGCCGCACAGCTCGCGCGCCATCCGCAACATCGAGCTGTGCTGCCACCCGGAGTTCATTTCCCTGGAGAAGCCGGCCACGTACTGCCACTTCAACCCCGACGAGGTGGAGGTGAGGCGCCACGAAGCCAAGAAGCTGCCAAAGACGCTCGTGTGCCACGACATGGCCAACGGATACCACGACGACAGGTAACACAGTAGAACTTAGTTCACATTTCAGGCTTAGACGTAATAAAATAACAATAATACTCAAAAACCTTGATAATGATAATGGAGTCGATTCCACACTGGACTGATCACAATGATAGCTAAACTAAATGTTTCTGTTAAGTAGAATAGAATAGAAATACATTTATTGCCAAATTATAATATTTTCTACAAAAAATTTAAAATTAATGTAAATGTAAAAATACTTATTTACTATGTATCCAATGCATATTTGGCAAAAGGGGAAAAATTAGCAAATGCTGACATATTTGTGCAATTATGCAGGGCTGTTTTTTATTCCACCCCTTATCCCAAGATGTCTGTGGGAGCGGCAGTAATGTGGATTAAAAAAGATATGACAAAAAATTAATAATACTAATTACCTAATGATGTGATGGTGAGGGTGTGTGTTAGGGTGAGGGTGTGTGTGAGCTTGAGGGTCAGGGTGTGTGTGAGGTTGAGGGTCAGGGTGTGTGTGCGGGTGAGGGTGAGGGTGTGTGAGGGTGAGGGTTTGAGGGTGAGTGTGTATTCTCTATTATCTATTAGTAGCTATTTAGCATTGATCATATTTTTAGTTAAATGACGATGATTTACCACCTTGTGTCTTCCAGCGTCATTGACGGCACTAGCAACTACGACGCATACTCGTTCTACAACTGGGCGGGCGTGGACATCTTCTGCTACTTCAGCCACCACCTGGTCACCATCCCGCCGCTGGGCTGGATCAACGTGGGGCATGCGCACGGCGTCAAGGTCATTGGTGGGTCCAAAACTTATTGATCATTAAAACATTTCGATCCTCTGATCTGTCGGTGGCGCAAGAAATTAGGCCAAGGACTGGTTCTAGAAGCCTGCGAGATGGGCAGATGACATAAGGAAGTCTGCTGGTGGAAATTGCATAGAAAAGCCAAAGACCGAAGAGAATGGCGTGCATTAGAGGAGACCCACATCCAGCAGTGGGTTGACACCAGTTGGAGAGAGAGAGAGAGAGATGTGACAATTAGAGACTTACTACTAATTGTTCTGTTGGCTCAGCAACCTAAAGTGGATCTTGGCCTCTGAAACCAAGACACGCCATTTCTCGCTGTCCTGTCCTGCGCAATGGAGGTCCTTCTCCACCGCGTCTCTCCAGGTATACCGCGGGGGCCGCCCGGGCGACGTTCGCTCGGCAGCCCCATGTCTGCGACTATAGAGACTTGGAAAGTGATTGTTATCATCAGCAGGGTAATTGCAGGTACAATAATCTCGGAGTGGGCGGAGGGCGCCGTGTTCTGGGACGCCGTGCTGGAGACGGAGTCGTCCATGCGGCAGACGGCCAGCGCGCTGACAGCCATCGCCAGGACGCTGCGCTTCGACGGCTGGCTGCTCAACGTCGAGAACAAGGTTCGAGGACTTCTATATAATTTTCTAGCTGAGCGCCCTCAGCGCTCGCCCAGAAACAGTGAAATGCTGTCTAAGGCCAACAGTGTAGAAAAAATACTAAATAATGTTTAAAAATATTTTTGCTTTCTTGCTGTTTTTTGTGTTCATTTGCTGAAATGTTAACTTCAGTCTCACCGAGGAGCGCCAAGCTTCTGGAAATTGAGAACGATCGTTCTAGTCAATATAAAAATATTCTACTAAAATACGTCACTGACGATGGTAACTTTCTGATACATTCAAATTCAAGAATGAAGACTCAATTATGCGAATTTGTGTATTTGCGTTGAGCCTTCGTGTTAAAAACCCGACAAGTGACAAGTGACGCGTGTCTGGTCAGGTGACGCAGCCGGGCAAGCTGCTGGAGTTCGTGCGGCTGTTCCACCGGACGCTGCACGAGGAGCTGGCGCACGCAGAGCTCATCTGGTACGACAGCGTCACCATCGAGGGCCATCTCAACTGGCAGAACCAGCTTAATGACAAGAATAAGTTCGTGTTTTGTTTTTGGAATTGAATCTATAGTGAGATTAGTGAGACATTTTCAAATACGTAATTAACTACGGGTTACTCACTGGTGAAAATCTTGATCACGGAGAGTGCGAAACGCCCGAAGTCGACGCGATGGCGTTTCATCTCGCACTGCAGAGTGAATAATCCGTAGTTAATTACATTTTAAAAAATTAAATGAGGAGAGCAGACGAGCAAACGGGCCGGATGGTAAGTGGTCACTGTTACCCATAGACGAGACATCTCACCTCACTGTATTATTATTAGAGGGTTTTAAATGCGCTGCTAACTTTGAGAACAGGTGGGGTGCCTCGAGTGCCAGTAATTACGCTGGCTCTCTTACCCTTCAAACCGAAACACAGAAACGCAAGCATTTCTGCTTCACGGCAGAAATAGATAAGAGGGTGGTACCACCCCAGGCGATCCTTCACATCGGGATCTACCACCTGTTTTCTGATCTTTTGTTTTAGTGTGAGATGCGACCGTCGATAACCCTGTCTCATGAAGTACTAGCTTGCGACATATGGCAGCAGATTTAGCTTACATTTTACTTTGTATTAATCTAAAACTTTAGTCTTTAGTAAACTGCCCAACCACTTTTAGCTGGCAAAACTGTGGGTCGTGAAAACCCCGTAATCATCGAAGGGGTAGACCGAGAAACCGCCATCAATCACAGGTAGTTCCCACTTTTCGCCAAAAGATTTGGTGGACAAACGTGGTAGGTACCCACGAGGTTACCCACGGTAATAGAACCCACTAAGATTCTTACTCGCCTCGTATCGTAGGACACCCACGGGAACAGTTCAGGTGGTGCTATACTTATGGACCAGCACCACACAGCATTAAAGATTTTTAAATAATATTTAATAATGCAACAAGTATGTATGAAGGTTGCCTGGAAGAGATCGCTCTTAGCGACAAGACCGTCTAAATTGTACTTTACTATTTCGTTTTCTACTTTTTCTAAGGAATTAATCACATAGAACGACTCTCGAGGCAGAATTAATGGGGTGGTTTGCCATTGCCTTCCTCATTTCACACACTGGTTATCTCAGTGTGCAGGTTTCCTCACGATGTTTTCCTTCACCGCCAGAGCAGTCGGTATGTACGTCTTTCGAAAAAACCGAAAAATTCATTTGGACATGGTATTGCCTTTTTTGTATTTTACTTTACTTTAAATATAATTTTTCTTCGATTGGCGGCGCTAGTGTACTCTACTGCCATAGATCTCACGCTGACCCTACCATGAGATATGGTTACCGACGGTTGTAACGTCAATTGAAAGGAGTGTTATCTTCAGAGCGTACTTCTACGCGTGCGACGGGTTCTTCACGAACTACTCGTGGGTGGAGGAGGACGTGGCGGCGAGCGCGCGCGCGGCCGGCGACCGGCTCACCGACCTGTACCTCGGGATAGACGTGTGGGGGCGCAACTTCCACGGCGGCGGACAGTTCAACACCCGGGAGGTCACCATTTACCATTACTACTGAATTTACCATTATTATTTAGAGCTCCACTTGCTACAATCTGTCCTCTAGGTGCCGGCTAGCAGGGTTCTAGGACAGTGTGCAGATGAAGTAATAGAAGAACTTAGTAATAGATATTATATTTTAAGGAAAAGAACACAGAAACAGTGACACAGAAAATAGGTAGTAGTAGGAAATAAAAGAACTAATAGTAGTAGGAAATAAAAGAAAAAATGAACGGGGAGACGTCCGTTCGAGACAAAATACAGAGAAAAAGTGAAAATACAAATAAAACAATGAAATTAATGGAATAATGAAATTTAAAAATGGAATGGGAATATGATTTGAATTTGAATGAAGATGCCAACACGAAATGAGATGAGATAAACGCTAACGATGAGGTTGAAGTTGATGGCGAGGAGGTTGGTATGGACAATGAAGTCGACATCGTTACACACTGACGAACGCAACACATGTATAGAAACCCTTTTTTTCCTCTTTAATTATGGCTCCTGCTAGTGTACACACTGCATTTTGGCCAATGACCGTGTTAGACTCTTGAAAAACACTCGTATTGTGTGAATGCGGCGACCTAACCTCCAATTGCACTTGGAATGCAAGTTTGAAGAATGCATTCTTGATGCATACGACTCTCCCATAATCTCGACGTTGGTAAACTGTTTTTTTTTTCAAAATAGACGCATAGAATATCTATCCGATAATAAAGTCTTTGTCTATTGAAATTTGTTGCCGAGTCGACACAGCAGTATGTGCTCACATCAGTGACCCGCGCAGCTCTTTACGCTCCGAAACATGTCTGATCGTCCGCAGTTCGCTCCCTGACGTAGGTACGTTACGACTCCAAACACAGCCAGGGCCCTAAATACGAACAAAACACACTACTTGTTATTACTGTTGCCATTTTATATTTGTAATTGCAAGTTTCGTGAAATAGATATGATCTAAGGCTGACGCAGTCGACTCACAGTACGCGGCGAACTTTTCTGATACAGATATACAACATAGAACTGTATGACACAACGCACACGGCGTACAAAAGTACCGCGTACAAAAAAGTCCCCCGGACAACCACGGACACTCGAGGACGGACCGAATAAAGTTCGCGGGAGTCTCTCTGAAATATAAAACTGACATGTCAAGGTGCGTCATGTGCATTGAATCCGTCACAAGTCCGCTGCGTACTTTTTCCACGTGTTCGCTTTCTTTTTGTTCGGCAGTCACGGACACGAGTCCCTCGTTTAGGGTGGCCCCTTACCCTTCAGATAGTATGATTGTGTCCATTCATTTATCATTTTACAGCTTTTAATAAAAATTATAATTGTGGAATTTTGCAAATCAGAATCGTGGTAATATTTAAAGCAGAACAGAGAGATATTTGCTAATTTACCTCACATTCATAAATAAATTGTGTAAATTTAAATTAAATTTATAAGCCTTAACTTAAATTGTAATTTAAAGTTGTAATTCTGTAATCTGAATATTAGATTGACACATAACATTGTAAAGTGGTCAATGTGTGTACCTATGTGATCTCCACGACACAGGCAACGCCTGGTGTGGAGGTTATAGTTTAATGTGAAATGTTCATTAATATGTGGTCAATCAAACGGGTCGTCCACTCGAAACCTGAAGAGGGGGAGTGGGTGCGGACCTGGAGGCGAACCTCGTGCCCGGACAGAAGCTCGGGGTGTCACTACATATGTGGTAAAGGTTTTTTTTTTTCAATATTTCATTATTTTTTTCCAGGCAATAAAGTTAGCTCACGGGTACGGCTGCTCCCTAGCCATCTTCGCGCCCGCGTGGACTCACGAGGCCATGGCCGACCCGACGGACCACAAACACAAAAATGAATTAAACACAATCATGTTGTCCGAGGACCTTAATAAATACGACTGCTTTCTTCTGAGAGACAGAGCGCTATGGGACAGTATATGGCCGTATCTGAACACCAGGTTGCCCTGTGAGCTGCCATTCCAGACGTCATTCTGCAGGGGCCAAGGAAAGAAGCTTTGCATACATGGGGAGGTGAGACTAATTCAATTTACCATAATGGCGGGGGGGTACTGGCCAAAGAGGGTGCTCTTACCATACACCTACGTACGTAATGACATTGACAGTTTTTTATTCTTTTACGCAAGAGAACAATGGTCTCAATGCCTTTGATGAAGGCATTTGAAAGTCAATGATGGGCAATTTTTTTTCTTCAAAATATGTATAATCTTACACAACAGTGTTATGATTTTTACTAGATTTTTTTGAAATGTTTTTCAATTAGACCGGAGAAAACGGCCAAACCCTAATCTTCTAGCTTTCTTCAGTATGTTAGGTTTGAAAATGGGTAATGTTACCCGGTTCAACCCTGAGCAGGAACTAAAAAAGCTTTAGACGAGGGCGCCATTTGTACCTACTTTTCGCAACGAGGTTTTTTTAGTTCGTTGTCAGGGTATAGATGACCTTTCCGTGTGGGGCAGGTGCTGTGCCCGTCGCCGTGGTACAACCTGCGCCGCCAGCAGTACCAGCCCAACGCGGCGCACGGCGCGCACGGCTACCTGCTGTCCGCGCCCGGCGCGCTGCTGGCCGCCTCGCGACACGCGCTTGACGGCGGAGGAGGCGGGCCGGGGGGTGCGGGGCGAGGCGGCAAGCGCGGCATACTCAAGCTGCGCGAGTCGCTGTACGCCCTGCACGCCAGCGAGCAGACGCTCAGCCAGAAGACCGTCAGCTCCGCCTCGTCGGGGGAACCGCACGACCGGGACGACGACGACGGCGATGAACTAGAACTCGAGGACTATACCGTGGATAACACCACGGAAGCGAAACCGACTTTGAAACACCGAATAAAGGAGGCGCTTAAACACATCTGCCGGAAGAAACCGCGGAGAAGCTCCTCCCCGAAGGGTGAGAATTCAGACGACGAGCATACGCTCGAGGCGAGCCCCAGCGTGCTCCCGTCGAGCGGCCGCTCCATGCAGCAGATGTCCGTCAATATCAAACTAGGCCAGTCCGCGCTGCTGCAGGCGCGACTGGCGCTAGCGGTCCTTCCGGAGGAGAAGCAATGCCTCCAGCTGTATTTGGAGGACGGATTCTCCGGGGGCTCCTGTCTCAAGATCCACCCTTCCGACCGCGTGTCGCAGGAGCATCGGATGACGAGACTGTTCCATTGTGACTTTGAGTGCGAGGATACGCTTGTAGCGTGTGTGGTGACGAAGACTGTGGGCGGGCACGCCGACCAGACGCTGAATGTGATGCTGAATGGGGCGCGCGCCGGCGCGGCGCTGCGCGTGACTCTAGTGGGGCGCGCCGTGCCGCAGGCTGCGCGTGCTCCGGGCGCTGCCGCCGTCTACTTGGCACCGCTGCAGAGCGACAGCCCCGCCTTCCGTAAACTGCAGAAATACCTGGTGCTGTGCGAGCCCGGCTTCTACGTGCCGCTCGACAACGCGTTCGGCTGGCAAATCAGGTAAGTAAATGTGCGTAGTTTCTGGCAGGCGAGTGGGCGAGTTCATTTATTAATTTAAATAAAATTGATAACGCCTGTGGATGGAAGGGAGTTGAAATGATCCAGTCGTAGTTTACTATTGGCTTTTAACTCATTGCACATAACTTTCCTAAAATATCTAATGTATAGTTTACGAAAATTACATGCAATAACATTTGTATGAAAAGCATGGGACGTGTGCGCAGGTACTACGAGATCCGAGAGCCGGGTCTGCGCGTGAGCTCCGTCAACTGCCGCACGGGGCTGCCGTTCGGACCCGTGCTGCTCGGACACTTCGGGCTCTGTGCCCGCAGCTCGTGCAGCGACCTCGGCGACATCACACAGACTGATGATAATACCACGGTGAGTATCGTTGTGAAGGTAACACGTCAGCGAATGAACACGATAACGTCGTGAAGTCTTCTCACGTCCCCTAGGGGGCGCGGGGAGACTGCTTCAGGGCTGTGCCCTCTTGCAGTGGTATCTATGGCCACCCGTAACTACGGATGGGTCTTGGGTTGCCGTAGGCAAGTCGATGCCGTTGCCGTGGTCTGATGACCAGCAACTGTACCGACAATGGCTCAAAGACTAGGGCACAAACGTCGCCGGATCGTATCTCGCGACCATTGCGGTGGACCCCTAGTCCTAGTCCTAGAACAGGCAATTTAGTCTGGTTGAAGTGATGATTGAATTTTTATAAAAACAAAACCTTACCTCGGTACCGAAAGATACGCGTGCGTTCTCGTGGCACAGCGGGAGGGAGACCTTATGTGGTACGCTAAGTGCCCTAAGCGGTGGTGGTATTCTTGTTGAGAGTGTATCAGGTCATCAATAATAATAATAATAATAATAATTTGTGACTATTATTGCTTGGTGTTCAGTAGGGGGCGGTATTTATCCCATAGATAACTACCTAGTTGTCTATGGGATGAATGCTGACCGTTATTGAATACCTTCTTTTTGGGAAAGCACTGTCTCCCAAGATACAGGCTCGCCTAGTTTGGGAGTCAGGGTATTGTTCGATTTACAAGTTTTGTGATGGTTTCAATAAATATTATTTTATTTATTTGTATATTTATTTTCAAGTAACATTTCTTTATTTTCGTATTTTTTTTCAGAATTCCTGATATTCGGAGAGTAGTAGCACAAATTTAGGTCTAATTGTATTTATACGTGTACAAGTATCTGTAATCTGTATTACTGTTACGTTGCCATATATTTAATGTAATAATGTACAAAGACTAAATAATAATTATAATGTAAATTCTCTTTAGGGTAAAGTTACGGTTTAGTAGCATATTCACCTTTTGCTTTTAACTGAAGTTTTTTAAAGGGCAAATTGTTGATTTGACTCTCTATTGTACCTAAATATTATAATAAAAAAACTATATGTAGAAAAGACAACTCTTATACAAATCATGTTTGAAAACTTTTACAAAAATTGTTAAATATTATTTAAGGTTAAAAGAGAGAAAGAAAGATATTTCATAATAATGTCACAAGGGGAAACTAATCACAACGTACAATAAGGGCCCACGCAAACGAGGGACTTTTTATCCGTGGCGTACAAAATGTACGCGAGAAAACAGTGCGGACATCGACGTACATCCATTTGATCGGTGGTGGATTTTAAAGAGTAGAATTTAAATTATAATACCAATATTTATTGAAATCGTATGGAAGTATCATTGCGTTTGATTTGACGTCGATGTATGGAGAGTGTTCTAGCGCGTGCGAGTGCGACCCTGGCCACTAAGCCATGGGAGTCCGGTGTCCTAACCACTAGGTTAGGTCCGGGTTCGAAAACATGCAATGCCATGTACCAATGAGCTTTTCATTTTTTCGAAGACTTACGTACATTTACCGACTGCTCTACTCTACATCGTGAGAAAACCTGCATGTCTGAGGAATATAAAAGAGTTTTAGAATGCGTGTGAAATCCACGATCTGATCTTCAAGGCCAGAGTGAATAGGCATTTACTGGACCCGCATGCTCCATCGTCGACCTCATCGTCGCTTACCATCAGGCGAGATCGAGGTCAAATGCGGGTTTAGTAGTTAATTAAAATAAAAACAATCAGCACTGGACCCGCTCAGTGGATCATGTCCCGTACTTCCTTGTTCAAGTGGAGGCATGTGCCCCAACCGTGGGGACATTAATAGGCTTATTATACATAATATACATACATGGAAAGTTGTCATTCGAACTTTTTTATGCTGTAGGCGTCGTGTGCGTACTGGGAACTGCTGGGTTGTATCACAGTTCTATGTTGTCTATTTTCACTGATACAATGCGCCTCGTGGAACCTAAATTTAAATCTATTGTCCGTCGTCTGCGTTAGCCCTTTGTGTTTCAAGTAAATGTCATTTAGTCTATATTTTATGAAATCTTTATATTTTATGGTCTTATATCAATATACACGTTTATGAATAAAGTTTATAATTATTTTGTATTCTATTTAATATATTACAGTGTCTCTATCATGGGACGCTGTTGAATCTTATTGCTTTGTGATACAAATCTGGCTCCTACTTGTATTTTAAAGTAGCTTCAAACATTTGGTACATTGTAGGGAATAACGAGTCGCTTTTAAAGTATTAATTGTTCTGCTAAATACCATGACCTGAACCGTATCTGTATCTGCCATCGCAGTGTTCTGTGGTGACAATAGTGTCCCTAAATCCTAGTATTTTAATTTATAAGTTTTTTAGGAGTTTCTCCCGTGCTTTTGTCGCGTCCACACCAGCTTTTTTTCGTTGTCTTGCAAATTGCCTACGCCATAGTGTGGAAGCTTCATGGCAAGTATATGATGGTCGGCCACATTAAAAGCATTTGAGAGGTCGCAGCACAACACTGCAACCTCTCGCCTGCCTTCCCGCGCCTCCAAGACACGATTCACGACTTCACGCGCGAGCAACGTCGTCGACCGTCGTGCGCGGTACGCGTATTGTCGATCAGACATACCAGCCGAAGCAGAGAGAAACTCAGTAAGGCGAGTGGTTAGACCGTTTTCAAACAACTTCGCTATTGCCGGTATGATAGATATGGGGCGGTAGCAGTTCGGGTCAGCTTTTTTACCTTTACCTTTATATAGTGGACACACTTTAACCTCTTTGAATGCTTTGGGATACACACCATTTTTAAACAACGGTTGAAAAGTATCGCAAGAGGATAGGTTATTACACGAGCGATAAGGTGGATTAACTCTATGGATATACCGTAAATATCCTTTGTGGGTTTATTCGCGACTTTTTTTGTTATTATGATGAACACTTCATAGGGCGTGAACATGCGAAACCAAAGTGAACTGTCGGACGGCGGTCGAGCTCCGGCCAGGGCAGGATGCGCTTGCAGATTGCGTGCGGGAATACCTGTGCGCGGAAGTTGCCATCACACTGCCGGCTACGTCGACGCAGGTATTTAAATTTCCCTATCTATACACATATTTTATTTGTGTAGGTGTGACGTAATAGGTAAGAAAAACATACGAGTACTACCTAATAGATATGAACACGTTATCTTATGTCCTCGAGTGCCAAAAGGTATGGAGGCCGCGGCGAGTGCGCCGTGACCTTAAACCCTCCGCCACGGTCACGCTACGCCGTCGTCAGGGCTGTCAGCTGTCGGCTGTCGGATTGTTAATCCAATCGGGCTTAATTGTAGAATTGAAGAAAATAAAATAAAAATAAAAATGTATTGATGCAGACAGTACCTATCTTTTACATTTTGTCAGATTTCCCTGGCTCCCACACTAGGATACCCTGTATCAATCGGGTAATTGTCGTAAGCTCGAGTGGCGGCGTTCTTTGCCGTCAACAGCTCCCTCATATCCTCAGGCAGCTCCCAGCGTCGATCATTCGACGCTGGAACCCGCCTGGAGGCGTCACTAGTAACGTTACCGAGGTGACTGGTGAGGGCATTGACCGCCAGCACTGTGTCGTCTTTGGAGGTGAGAATGTCAGGAATCTGGTCCAGTAGGGGGGAACTAGGATTTTGGAGAGACTCCTCGAGCTTTTTCCAGTTCATTGCTGTCCTGGTGTCCGGCTCGGAGGAGTCGGGCGGACCTAAAAGGAGTTGTACTGGTCTGTGGTCGGAGTCAAGCTCGTGTAGCGTCTCTATAGAACGAAACCGAAGGGAGACGTTTCTGAAGAGAGCCACGTCGAGTATGTCGGGTCGATGGTTGACGGTGTAGGGAAAGTGGGTCGGGGACATGGGAGCTAGTACGTCAAAGTTGAGTGTGTCAGCTAATGCGTCTAGTCTGTTGCCGTTAGGGTTGGAAATGATGGAGTTACATCGCTCATGTTTGCAGTTAAGGTCACCAGCCACTATGAGTCGCCTATGTCGAGTAGTGCTTGTATATCCCTCCTGAGTAATTCCTTACCGCAGGGGAGGTATACTGAAGCGATGGTAATAGGCTGTAATATCACTGTAAGTGTATCAAAACTTACAGTGATATTTAGTAGATATGACTTCGCCGATAACGTGTGAGTTTGCTATCGACGCAATATCGTCGCATACATATCAGGCGATCGGGAATATTATAATTATACGTTACCGGCAGAGACACGGACACTCTGAGGGTGATCTGACACTGAAGTGCCTAGTGAAGACTGTGGGTCCACCAGTGTTTTTTATATTTTCTTATAAGGTAAGACCCCGTTTTCTGGACAAAATCTGTTTACGTTTTAGTCGTGGTTGGGTGAGTTAATTACAAAACGATTTCCTTTAGAAATCTTCGAAGAATTTTTAGTATTTAGTATACCCCGATCTTGATCCTATCGGTCGGCTGAAAAGTTTTGAAACTAAGGTATTAAAAATGCTGATAAAAATGTAAACAGAATTTACTTTTCTATATAATCTCCCTCTATTTCAATGCACTTCTTACATCTGTCATAAAGGGCCATAAACCCATAAACCCAGTGAAAAAATATTCGCCATCTTTGCCTTCGAAATGCTTACGGCCGCCTTCATTTCCTCGTCGCTCGAAAATCTTCGCCCTCGGAGATCCTTCTTCAAATTGGAGAATAGGAATTAATCGCTGGGAGCTAGTATAATTGATACGTCTAATACAAATATACCACATGAATGCAATCAAAATTCTACAGTAATTGAATCAATTGATAAAAATCCTAGTTGTCCACCCCGAAAACAACAAGGTGAATGTACCACTGAAAACAAAAAGCAAATAGTGATTTTAGGAGATCAGCAGGCTACAGGCCTTGCATTAGCACTAATTAATACTAGAAACAACAAGTGGAATGATAACTGCAGTGTAACATCTATTGTGATACCTAATGCAAACGCAAATCAGGTTTTAAGTAGTTGTGATTCATTAGGTCAAACGTTATGCCATGACTCAAGACGATAGAGTAATCTTATCTATAGGTGTAAATGACTCTAATCCCTATGAAATAGTAAAACAGTTATGCTCTGCCCTCAACAAACTCTGCCTGCTCGAATCTATCCCCTTTCTCTATCCCGATGGTTAGCAGGGAGAAAACTCGAAACGAGTTATGCTACACCATTTATACATATTTTATTTTTTCGTTTATTAAGTATTTTTTTGTATTTTGTCTATGTGTGTAATAAAGATTATAATAAAAATAACAAACTTCGAAAAAATAGAGTTTTTTTACTGGAAGTTAATCAAAATCCCTATCGTCAACAATCTGTACTGGATGATTTTATTTTCTCTATAACAAAAACATATAGTAACTGTACATTTATAAAGCAGAATGAAACTACATATAAACAAAAGATGGTTTATAAAATTGCTGCAAATATTAATCTCAAAAGTGACAGTATAGACCAGACAACATATTTTTAAAGTTTAATAACAAAAAAAAGAATCTAAATGCAAACAAATGAAATTGGGAAAAAAGGTTGAGGAAACCGACACTATAAAAACAAGTAACTTGATCATAAAAGGAACAATACCATATTATCCCCCCCCCCCCCCCCCCCCCCCCGAAATCAACAGCAATAATAGTAGAAACAAAAACAGATTACTTGAACAAAAAAGGAACAATCACATATTATTTCCCTCCAAAACAAAAATTACAAACAAATACGGTTGACATTAACTCTGACATGAGTAGGTCAACATTAGGGGACCTGGATCAGCACAGATCTAGGATTGAACTTTGAACTGATTAGTTCTCATCGATTCAAAAACTAAGAAATGAAGAAGTGAAATCATTAGTCATCGATCCAAAAACTCGGAATTGATTAGTTACTTAGGCTCAAAACTTTTCAGCCGCCCCTCGTATGGTTCGCAGCATGCCTTTCGGGGGCGGATTCAGAAAAAAATAAAGATTTTTTTGGGATAAATCTGATATCCGGTAGTGTACCCAAAAGACTGACTTCGTTTCTCCGTTGGGTATGGTATGGTATCTCCCATGCAGAATCCCAACCCAATGTCTCAACCCCAAATGGCATAATCATAAATTCAGTGTTGTGTAAGTCTCGGACTACACGCATCCGGTACCAGCCCCGGTTCGATTAGTCCATCCAATCACGAAACGCTGATTTCAAGTGAGGAGAGCACGGATCACATGTAATTTATTAAAGCGAACCGTACCGGGAATGGAACCGGACGCGTGTAGTCCGAGGCTAATGAATTCTGTGCAGTTCCAGCCCCGGCGGCCATGTTGTCAACCGCCCTGCAAGGCGCATGCGAGGCGGGCGGTGCGGGCGCGGTGAGCGTGACAGTGTTGGCCGCGCTGCAGTTCTTCGCGGCCTCGCAGTGCCTGCTGCAGGAGCCCTGGCCACGGCAGACCCACCTCAGGAGTGAGTATCTATCCTACCAACGTCATCAGCGCTCATTAGAGAAGGCGCAGCGACTTTCTTCGATAACAATTAGAATCTCTAAAATACGGCCTAGCCTGGGACTCCGTGCTTCGCGTCGCTTGTCGTGTCTTGTGCCGCTCGAGTCATCTGATACATCAGCCTGTAAGTTGGAGCTCAGGCCTCACTTTACAGATATGTCCGTTCCTCAAAATGCAGGGTAATGTCTTAGGCAAAATAGATCCCCTAATTTGATTTTCTGACTACGACTCTGTTTTATTCAAAAGTCATCGTCGCTGTACCGGGCCGAATGAAATCTACTCCTTTAACTAATTTCATAATAAGTAAGTAAGTAAGTTTTCATATTATTTTTCATCATTGATCAAACTTCCATATTGACCTTGCCGTTTATTTGATCAGCTTCGCCAATAGTTTCACAAATGTTTCATGTAGGTATGTTTACCATTACCATGCTGCTAGAACCCATTATTCAAGTTACAGTAGTCAAGTTAAGGCGTCCAAGTTAACTTGTTTAACATCACTTGATAGGTACGAGTAGGTAGTATGCTTTAAATGACACTTCCCTCTGATACATCGACACCGCAGCTTCTCGCCAGCTGATCATCAGATTACCTCACAGAGCGTCATTAAGAACAACTTGTGACCATTGCAGACGGCTCGTGCTTCGACTTCATCGTGGTTGGCGGCGGCGCGGGCGGCGCGACCCTGGCCGCGCGGCTGGCGGAGGAGCCGCGTATCAAAGTCCTGCTTGTGGAGGCCGGGCCAGCCCCGCCGCAGGAGAGCATCGTGAGTCTTGGGCTTGACACTTGACTGCCTGTGCCCAACAGTGGGGACGTTAATACTGATGAGAGAGAGATGACTGAATTAAGTCTGACTACATGAGTCGACTGATCCAGTCAAGTGTAATATAGCATTAAGTACGGTCAGTCTGCGATTAACACCATATAAACAGAAGCCTGTCGACTAAATCGTGTACTGAATTCAGTCAGATGTAAGCCTCTTTGTCTCTTTTCATTTCCACCTTTGCTGCCCTATGTACGCGTACTACTGTAAAGAGCTGCGCGTCAGAATGTGTGGAGGCTGGACCTGTTCACCTCAGCATTTCAATTCTGGATGCCTAGTTGAAGCTCCACAATGGAAAATTCTGAGCTGAAAGTTTTGTGCAGGCGGCAGAAATGAGAAAAGATGGTTGCTAGCTACCACGCCAAAAACTGCACATTCATAATCTGTCTAGCGGAACAACTCCGCTGAAAAATTTGATCTCTAAGATTTCTAGATGGCAACAAGTTTGCTTACCTACTGACCTCCAAACTTAATTTTGAAGATGATGATAATAAGCTAGCCCTGAAACCTAACATTCGCTGTGTTATTTTCAGATCCCAGGCTTCAAGGACGGGTTAAAGAGCAGTCCTTACAACTGGAACTTCATGACAATCGACGACCACTTCTCGAGCCAGGCGCTCATCGGCGGCCGGCAGAAGCAGCCACGCGGCAAGATGCTGGGCGGCAGCGGTTCACTAAGTGATATGGTGTACGCGCGCGGATTCCCCGCGGACTACGACGAGTGGGGCGAACTCGTGGACGACGCCGAGCATTGGAAATGGGACAAGGTCCTCGATTACTTCAAGAAAACCGAGCGAATGACCGACGAGACCATCGTAGCCGACCCCGAGCTGATGCAATACCACGGAGTCAGCGGAGAGATCCAAGTCAGCGGTTCTAATGAAACCGCTTTCGACACCGCTCGTTTCCTGGACGCTTTTAAAGAACTAGGGTTAAATATGATGCCGGATATGACGTTCCCGAACGCAATCGGTGCGGGCCGTTTCTCGCACACGATCAGAGATGGCAGAAGAGAGAGCGCGCTCACCGCTCTGCTCAATAAAGCGGCGAAGCGACGTAATTTATTCGTGCTGAAAGAGTCGCTTGTTACGAAAATACTTGTAGAAAATAAGACTGCGTACGGCGTGGAAGTGTGGGCGAACGATAACGAGGTGCTCCAGTTCTTCGCGAGGAAGGACGTGGTCCTGTCGGCCGGGACATTTAACACACCCAAGCTGCTGATGCTCTCCGGAATCGGCCCGAAGGAACACTTGGAGAGTCTTGATATTGAGGTGGTGCAAGAGTCGCCTGTGGGAGAGAATCTCCACGACCACGTGATGGTGCTGAGTCACTGGGTGGCAGACAACGGAACTTGCTTCAGCGACCGCCCCGCCGCTTATATGGATATGATCCGTTACCTCTACGACCGAACCGGCCCGCTGGCCGAAAACCACGGAATGGCCGCTTACCTGGCTCTAAATACATCGACCACTCCCAACGTACCAGATTTCGCTCTCTATCCGTCGTGTCTGCCCGTGCACGCCGGCTTCTACGACGGATGCATCAACGTGCTCGGCTTCGAGCCGAGGATCTGCTCCAAACTGGCCGAGTTGAACAAGGACCGCGAGCTGCTCACGGTGGCGGTCGTTCTCCTGAAGCCCGCGTCGAGAGGCACCGTCAGGTTGAGCTCCAAGAATCCTCAAGACATGCCGGTGATATCGTCCGTTACTTTTAGCAACTCAGAAGACCTGGAAGGTTATCCGGAGGCTTTGGATGTCGCACACCGTCTGGCGGAGACCTCGTATTTTAAGGGGAAGCGGGCGAGCGTGGTGGATCTTGAGATCGAGGCGTGTAAGCTGTTGGATGGTGCGGAGGCGGCGAAGTGTAGAGCGAAAGCTACGGCGATGGCGGCGTGGCACGCCGTGGGCACGGCCGCCATGGGGCGTGTAGTCGACTCGCGGCTGCGTGTTAAGGGCGTGGGCAGCTTGCGTGTGGTGGACGCCAGCGTAATGCCGCGTGTGGTCCGCGGGAACACGCACGCTCCCGTCGTCATGATCGCCGAGCAGGCCGCCGACCTCATTCGGAGCGACTACGGGTTTTAGCTGTAGTGGTGTACTTAAGTTGTACAGTATTATTTTAGTACAGTATTATTTTAGTTTGTAGATTGTAGATGTTGTTTTATGTGAAGCTAGATTTTGTAGTGTACTGTGAAGTGAAAAAGTGTTAGTGAATTAGGCAGTGTACAGTGAAGTGGAAAGGTGCAGTAAAGGGAAATGTCGTGCGGTGTCCCACAGGGATCGGTCCTCGGGCCGCTCCTGTGGAACATCGGCTACGACTGGGTGCTGCGGGGTGCCAACTTACAGGGGGTCGACGTATAGGATAGACGCCCTGTCCGCCCATAACAAGGCCCACCTGCGGAGACCGCAACGGGCCATGGCGGTCAGGGTCGTGAGTGGGTACCGCACCATCTCTTATGAGGCGGCGTGCGCGCTGGCCGGGACCCCGCCTTGGGACCTGGACGCAGAAGTGCTGGCGGACGTCTACCACCGCACTGCAGAGATGCGGGCGAGTGGAGACCATCCTATTCCGGAGGAGATCCTGCGGTGGAGAATTGACTCTCGCAGGACTCTCCTCCGGAAGTGGAAGGAGAGACTGGAGGAGCCGAGCGCCGGCCACCTCACCATCGAGGCCATTCGGCCTGTTCTTAAGGACGACAGGCGGCACGGGGTCCTGACCTTCCACCTTGTGCAGGTCCTCTCGGGACACGGTTGTTTCGGGAGGTACCTGTGCAGGATTGCGGGTCGGGAACCGACGATGGCGTGCCATCGGTGTGGCTGTCCGGAGGACACGGCGCTGCACACGGTAGCGGAGTCCTGCATGGGCGGAGCCGCGGGCCGATCTAGCCGCGGCAGTAGGGTCCCATCTGTCGCTGCCGAACATAGTCAAGGCTATGGTCGGCAGCGAGAGGGCGTGGGACGTAATGGTGGCCTTCTGCGAGCATGTAATGACGCAGAAGGAAGGCGAGGAGCGGATCAGGGAGGACGACCCTTCGTCCGACCCGATCCGCCGTAGGAGAACCCTCGCTCACGCTCGCCACCTTCCCCCTTAAAGAGGACCTCCGGGCAATGGACACGGGGAGTCCATTGCCTGATAATAGGTCCTCGAGTTGGTCTCCTTAGATATTCCTTGGCCACCTCGCTCGCCGGATCTCACACCATGCGACTTTTTTTTATGGGGATTCCTCAAGTCGAAGGTTTACAACAATAATCCTCGAACAATTCAGGCCCTACAAGACAACATCCGCCGAGAAATTGCCGCTATTGCACCAACGCTTTGCTCCCGCGTATTTGCAAGTGTACGGGTCCGGCTGCAAGAGTGTCTCACCAGGAACGGGCGTCATTTAGACGATATTGTTTTTAAAAAGTAAAATCCGCATTTCACACTACATTTTGTTAAAAAAAAAGGAAAACATTTAGGTTTTTGTGAATTGCCAACTGAAACAACGGTTCACGAAAACGTCGAATACTAATATTAAGACTGCTCTTAAAAACAAGGCGTGTTCCTATAATTTGTGATAGTCAACTTTACTGAAACGACTTATAAACATTAAGACTGACTGTTAGTGGCAATTATTCGCAAAATGGCTGGTATAGTAGTCAGCTAAGCAAAGAAATTTGAGATAATTGTGTTCAGAAGTACCAAATAGTGCATTAAGTATCAAGGCTGTGTGAACATTTCAGAAACTTGTAGGTACACTCATAATTTTTATAATTTTATCAAGACTGTATAGATGTTTAAGAGATTTGTGTTGTTAAATGATTATAATTATCAAGACTGTGTAGAAGTTTTAGAAAATATGTTACCAATATTTTTTTGAATTTTGAATAAATTTATCAAGATTGTGTAGAAATTAAGAAAATTGTATCTTTGCCGATTACTGTTGTCAAGACAGTAATTAAGTTGATTTATTAGCCAATACAACAATATTTCTTCTATTTGACTAAGTTCGTTTTGTTAATTTCTGATTTTGTTGGAGCTGAACAATTTTGGTGTCAGGGTTTCTAATTTTGGTGCTTACCAATTTTGGTGTCTAAAATATCTCAAAAACTATTGAGGTTCATTGAGTTTCTCTTGCATTCTAGGAAATAGAATGCATTTTTTTAACACATCAATACATAAGTTTGCCTAAAAATGTACAAATAAATTATCCACCAAAATTAGACAAAAAATCATAGTGTTGAAATTCACTCTAATATGATTATTATCTATTATCATAAGACTCGTGTTATGTGAATTTAATCTAAACCTTATTTTACTGTAGTTCTCCCCTTTGGTTTAAGTTCCTCCTTTATACAATCGTACATTCAACAATGAACTTAATTCTGGTTAACATGATTCAAAGTTGGTATGGTATCCTCAGTGTGAATAACATTAGTCTTCTGTTTCATATTTTGTTTTAAATTTTAAGTTCTGCCTTCAGCTAGTTTTTTGTATGGAAGAACTCTTAATTTGTTAATTAATGGCTTTGATGTCAAACTACCTACATCTGCAAGTTGTTTTTTGACGGGTTTAACTAACATTTAGCAACTTATTTATATTCTCTTTATTGATTTTAGTTTGATTTAAGTTTGTTTGTTCATGAGTTACATCTCCAATTATGTTAACGATGTACGAGTTTGTATGGAAATTAACTAAAGTATAGTTATTTTTTTAATTTTATTTTTAAGGTACAGTTTGGTTTATTTTATGTTCATTTGAAGGACAACTGAAACAGTTGTCCTTGGTGGGCGGTATGTCTAATGCCCTAGTTTAGGTCACTTTGCCGACAGGTGTCGCTGTACGTTTATACCTGGCGGCATCGTTTGGTGACCTCAGTTTTATATAGTGTTTTTAAAGATTTCTAATAAATTGTACTCTTCGAAAGTTCATGGCTATCTGTTCTTTTTGATATAGGCGCCCTCTGCGCAACCAAATATATTTATATTTTCTATTTTTTACCTTACCTTATATACCTACCTAACTTTTGGGACTTCTGATCAAAAAAACGCAACAAGTAGTTTTGGCAGTCTTCTCTTGATGTTAACCTGACACTGCCTAAATAATTCTGAAGAGACCGAAACAGGTGGAAATCTGAAGGTGCAAGGTCAGGGCTATATAACGGATGCATTACCACCTCCCAGCCAAACTCTCTTAATTTTTGCTGAGTGACTAAAGATGTGTGTGGTCTAGCGTTATCGTGATGAAAGACCCTTTCTATTGATCAATCCCGGCCGCTTTCTCTCAACTTCTTGCTTTAATCTCATCAGTTGTTGGCAGTAGAGATCCGAAACGATGGTTCTGCCCGGCGGTAAAAGCTCATAATGAACAATGCCCTTCCAATCCCACCATATACACAGCATCACCTTATTGCGAGTTAACCCGGGCTTTGCCACAGTCTGTAAAGCCTGACCGACCTTTGACCACGGTCTTTTTCGCACGTTCTTGTCGTACGTGATCCACTTTTCATCACCAGTTATCAATCTCTTCAAAAACGGTTCGGTTTCATTACGTCTCAATAAAGAATCGCAAATGAGTACACGGTTCATTAGGTTTCTTTCAGTGGGCTCGTGTGGAAATTTTGATGTCAAAGATGCACCTCGCTCTGGTCGCCATAAAAAGGACGCCAGTTTTGAAAAAGTGAAGCAAGATCGGCATGTCAGTAGTTACGACGTATATATCAAATAATCAAAGCGTTAATACGTTGACGTTAATACGTTAATTAACAAAGTGCTTAACATATTAACGCTTTGATTTAATTAACTTGCGTTAAACCAGTCAATCATTTATTTGTACACATCTTACAGGTCTTAAAATAATGCACATGTCACAGTGTTCAGCCTGTTTAAAAGACGTACAAAATATTAACGTTTACAATATTAACTTCATAACAAATGTCACGAACATACTGAGAATAATAGTAATGTTAGGATTCAGAAATAATAACAATGAATAGTCAAATATAATAATGCCTATAATATTTATGGTCATTATACTCCTTAATGCTATAGAATGAAGTCTTGTTACATCAGCATCTTGGTTGACCACATATCAATTTTTATTAAAGACATTATATTGTGGAATCGTTTCTGGGCCGTGGGCAATATGCACATTATATTGTGGAATCGTTTCTGGGCCGTGGGCAATATGCACATTATATTGTGGAATCGTTTCTGGGCCGTGGGCAATATGCACATTATATTGTGGAATCGTTTCTGGGCCGTGGGCAATATGTACATTATATTGTGGAATCGTTTCTGGGCCGTGGGCAATATGCACATTATATTGTGGAATCGTTTCTGGGCCGTGGGCAATATGCACATTATATTGTGGAATCGTTTCTGGGCCGTGGGCAATATGCACATTTTTAAAATTCTATAAATCGATTTATTAAACTGTTAAGAATCCACGTAAAACAGTGGAGCCCAGTGGAGGCCATTAACATCATTACAAGTCTAAACTCTCTAAGGTCTAAATTGGCAACATTGACACTATTTTGTATGGGGATTTCTATGATTGTTGGCATTGTAGGCTCGTAATTACAAAGATTGCTGTTTCGTAATCCAGGAATCGAACCCGAATACCTGTGCGCGGAAGTTGCCATGACACTAACCGACCACGCCAGAAGGTCGACGCAGGTATTTAAATTTTCCCTGCGATGTTATTTGTGTAGGTGTGACGTAATAGATAAGAACTGCATACTAAACTAATACGATATCTTATGTCCTCGAGCGCCAAAAACCAGCGCACATTTGAACTCTGTTCAGAGGTATTAAGGTGTACGATACATTTTTGGCGATGGTGCGGCGGCCGCGGCGCGTGCGCCGTGCCCTTAAACCCTCCGGTATCGGTCACGCTCCGCCGTCGTCAGGGCTGTCAGCTGTCGGATTGCTAATCCAATCGGGCTTAGATATGTAGAATTGAAGAAAATAGGAAGTTATTAATTTTCAAAAATGAATTCTGTATCCACCTAAAGCGGACAAACGGAGACCTTGATTCACAGTTAACACTAAACACTGGATTCCTGCGAGTACAGTAACGTAAGTACTTTAAGTATTTTAAATTATTTATTCATTCGTAAACAACACAATACAATACAATACAATCCTTTTTGATAACAATAAGTTACAGGTCATTACAGGTTTTTGAATACAACATACTCATTTTGTATAAAAAATAATAAAAATGATTATAGTGTCCAATTAAAAAAATTCAATAAATGATTCAATCACTTCCTTGTCAATAATGAAATAAAATAAAAATAAAATAAAGAATATAATATAATAGCAGGTACCTATTGTAAAGATTATTTAAATTTTAGAAATTCGTCATATGAGTAAAACGATTGCTTGACAAGCCAATCACGTAATATTTTTTTAAAAACAAATGAGCTCGTGGCGCCAGTGACATCGCTGGGCAATCTGTCGTACACTGCAGGTAATGGTACCTGCAGTGTACGACAGGCTATGGAGCCTGGACGGTTTTAGAGCTCTTCGCGAGGGCGTGCGAGGGCGGTCGGAGCCTGTTGGCGTGGCGGGTGCCGTAGGAGTGGCGGTCGCCGAGTCGCGAGTAGTGGTCAAGGTTCTCCCTAGCATAGGTAGCGACCTGAAAGATGACTAGGCATGGCTGTGTCATTATGCCCAAGGACACGAACAGCTTCCTAGCCAGCTCGTCGTGATCCACACGTGCGATCACTCGTATGGCGCGTTTTTGCAGTCTGAACACTCGCTGCCACTCGGCAGCGCGTCCCCACAGTCCGACACCATACTGCAGAATTGACTGCACCGTGGAGAAATAGCAGTTGCGCACTGCTTCTATGGGTAGGACCGAGCTTAGTCTACTAAGGGCGAAACACGCTCCTCCTAGTTTCCCACAGATCTTTTCAATGTGGTATTCCCACGTCAGGCTATGGTCTATGCGGTAACCGAGAAAGGAAACTACCGACACCTGCTCGATCGACACTCCCTCGATATTCGCCAGCAACGGCCGGCGCCTGCGACCCGATAAGTCGAACTGAATAAATTGGGTCTTTGCTAGATTCAGCATAAGTCCGTTCCAGTGAAACCACGTGTGCAGTTGTCTAGCGACGGAGTTCAACTTGGACTCGAGCGCGTCGAGCGAGGGGGCGGTCACGACGGCGGCGACGTCGTCCGCGTACATGAACACCTCGGCCTCCGTCACGGTACTGGGCAAGTCATTCATTAGTAGAGAAAAGGCCACGTTAGACAAGGATCAGCCTTGCGGCACGCCCCTCTCCGTGGACAGACCATCCGACTGCAGCTCACCGTGCCTACCCACGACGTATTGGACCCTAGTCCTCATAAAATCGATCAGCACCCCCAAAGCTGGACCCTCCACCCCATAATGACCCAACTTAACCGCGAGTGTGTCATGGTCGGCGATGTCGGCGTCCAGGACGCGCCGCACCACCTCGCGAGCCAGCATGGTGGTGGAGTGCCCTGCGCGGTAGGCGAACTGCCGCTCCGACAACACATCAGTTTCAGCTAAGAAAGTCACCAAACGCGAGGTAAGTCTGTTTTCGAATATTTTTGTTATGGCCGGTATGATCGATATTGGCCGATAGCAGTTGGGGTCTTTCTTTTTGCCTTTCCCTTTGTACAATGGACATACCTTCACCTCCTTGAAAGGTTTAGGGTATGTTCCATGTTTGAGGCAATTATTAAACAGAATCGCAAGAGTCGGTGCAACCGGGATGGCGATGTCTATCAGACCTTCGACCGATATCCCATATATATCTTTAGTCGGCTTTTTAGTAACACGTTTTGTGATTATAGTGTACACCTCGCGGGCCGAAAAAGGTCGCAGCCGCAGGCAGCGGTCGGCGGGCGCGCGCACGGCGGCCAGCGCGGCGCGTACTCTCGCGGGATCGGCGCGCGGGGCGCCGCTCGTGCTCGCCGATGAGATAAATTAACGGTTTAAGAAATTTACCAGCTCTCTCTCAGTTGAAAATTCGCCACCGTCGCTCTTTTTGATTAAATCTGGAAAATCTGTCGCGTTTTTTTTTTATTTTTCCGGATTTCTAAGTTTACTATTTGCCATA
The DNA here is from genome assembly GCA_947369225.1 of Hofmannophila pseudospretella. NCBI lineage: Eukaryota > Metazoa > Arthropoda > Insecta > Lepidoptera > Oecophoridae > Hofmannophila > Hofmannophila pseudospretella. Next base: position 205,541 of record OX376320.1, read on the forward strand.
TAGTTTGTATTTTGTTCGAGCTATCATTAATTTTACTCACTAGGTGATTCGATCTCTCCCGACGTAACAAGTTATTGTAACACGAATCTATTTCATCGAAGCGAGTCTGTAGTGCCGTCACATCTGGAAACTTGTTACTTAACTCCCGCAAGTCAAATAGTAAAGATTTCAAGTTAAGGATTTCATTCGTTACCCACGTTGTACAGCCCGCCACTATCGGTTTGATTTTAAAAGGGAAACAAATTTCTATTTTGTTAATTAAAACATTAATAACCGCTCGAGCGAGTTCGTCGGGAGACGGATAGCGCGAGAGAATGTGGTCCCAGTCGACACTGGCCACGGCTGCGGCGAACGCCGCACGCGACGCGCGCGTGTAGTCGCGCACACGGCGCGTGCGCGGCCCGCGCGCGTCCCCCCATCGCTCTAGCCGCAGCGCGCCGCGCACGCCGTAGTGGTCGCCGAGGTTGGAAGGTATACTCGTTACATCGATACATCTAGTATCAATATTTGTGTACACGTGGTCGATGAAGTTCCCATATCGCGAGTCGGAAAGTCCACCTCGTTACGGAAGTAGTGCACCGCCAAAAGATCACCTAGGATTTTACGCTCCGAACTCGGTAGCAACCAGTTTATGTTAGCATCCCCTACGATTAAGCAGTCGAGACCGTACTCGTTGACTTTGTCAAGCAATCGTTCGAAAGTATGTACAAACACGGAAAAATTAGTCATATTAATATAAAACCATACTACCAGTAACTTATAATCTACTAATTCTACGGCCGATACTTCACAATGTTCCTCCTGAGACGAGTCGCATAATTCTGTAATTTCGATGGATTTGACGCCGCTCTTCACGTAAATACATGATCCACCATGTTGTTTATTGCGGCGACAGTAACTTGCGGCAAGAGTGTAGTTGAGACAGGTTGTATAAGTTGGAACTTAAAAGTGATCTATATACTTATTTATGTTTTACTTAAACTGTTTTATTCATCCATGTATTTACTATAATACATCGTGCATAGTATGTAACAAGTATTATTTATATTATAACTAATGAAGTATTATTTAACAAAAAATAAAATTTGTAGCAATGCATTCTATCTAATATCAAACGGAGACCCAAATTACTTTATATAAACTAAGTAGACAAAGATGGGAATATTCTGAAGTCTTCGAAAGACTTTGCCCAGCAGTGGGATAATTAATACGACAAAAAAAACCCTACTAAACAACATATACTTTAATTACCATGACAGCCTGTATAAACACTTTAAACTATAACACACACTCTGTACACGATAATCGCAACGTGACAGCCCCGGTTGTGCTGCGCCAGCGCAAACCGCACGTACCAGCGCGCAGCAGCCCTGGCTGCAGCACGATCTAGATAGCACCGTTCTCGCCGATAACGTGCGTAGATTGCGACGATAAGGCGACGGGGCATATATAATAATACTTATACGTTACCGGCAGCGAGACACGGACACTCTGAGGGTGATCTGACACTGAAGTGTCGAGTGAAGACTGTGGGTCCACCAGTGTTTTTTTAATTTTCTTATAAGGTAAGACCCCGTTTTCTGGACAAAATCTGTTTACGTTTTAGTCGTGGTTGGGTGAGTTAATTTCAAAACGATTTCCTTTAGAGATCTTCTAAGAATGTTTAATATTTAGTATAGCCCGATCTTGATCCTATGGTTCGCAGCATGCCTATATGCCTTTCGGGGGCGGATTCAGAAAAAATTAGAGAAAAATATTTTGGGATAAATCTGATATCCGGTAGTGTACCCAAGAGACTGACTTCGTTTCTCCGTTGGGTAATCTCCGTGGTAATCCGTTGGGCTAAATAGGAGCCAGCTCTTGGGTCTTTTGACGCGTCGACCAGACGCTTTGCGAGCTCCTCCAAGTCGCGGTGAGCTCCCGGGCCCCATGCAGAATCCCAACCCAATGTCTCAACCCCAAATGGCTCAGATACATAATCATAAATTCAGTGTTGTGTAAGTCTCGGATTACACGCATCCGGTGCCAGCTCCGGTTCGATTCGCTGCATCCAATCACGAAACGCTGATTTCAAGTGAGGAGAGCGCGGAACACATGCGATTGGTTGCAGCGAACCGTACCGGGAATGGAACCGGACGCGTGTAGTCCGAGGCTAATGAATTCTGTGCAATTCCAGCCCCGGAGGCCATGTTGTCAACCGCCCTGGAAGGCGCATGCGCGGCGGGCGGTGCGGGCGCGGCGAGCGTGACGCTGGCGGCCGCGCTGCAGTTCTTCGCGGCCTCGCAGTGCCTGCTGCAGGAGCCCTGGCCGCGGCAGACCCACCTCAGGAGTGAGTATCTTCCCTACCAACGTCATCAGCGCTCATTATAGAAGGCGCAGCGACTTTCTTCGATAACAATTAGAATCTCTAAAATACGGCCTAGCCTGGGACTCCGTGCTTCGCGCCGCTTGTCGTGGCTTGTGCCGCTCGAGTCATCTGATACATCAGCCTGTAAGTTGGAGCTCAGGCCTCACTTTACAGATATGTCCGTTTCTCAAAATGCAGGGTAACGTCTTAGGCAAAATATATCGCCTAATTTGATTTTCTGATTACGACTCTGTTTTATTCAAAAGTCATCGTCGCTGTACCGGGCCGAAGGAAATCTACTCCTGTAACTAATTTCATAATAAGTAAGTAAGTAAGTTTTCATATTATTTTTCATCATTGATCAAACTTCCATATTGAACTTGCCGATTATTTGATCAGCTTCGCCAATATGTTTCACAAATGTTTCATGTAGGTATGTTTACCATTACCATGCTGCTAGAACCCATTATTCAAGTTACAGTAGTCAAGTTAAGACGGCCAAGTTAACTTGTTTACCATCACTTGATAGTTACCAGTAGGTAGTATGCTTTAAATGACACTTCCCTCTGATACATCGACACCGCAGCTTCTCGCCAGCTGATCATCAGATTACCTCACAGAGCGTCATTAAGAATAACTTGTGATCATTGCAGACGGCTCGTGCTTCGACTTCATCGTGGTTGGCGGCGGCGCGGGCGGCGCGACCCTGGCCGCGCGGCTGGCGGAGGAGCCGCGTATCAAAGTCCTGCTTGTGGAGGCCGGGCCAGCCCCGCCGCAGGAGAGCATCGTGAGTCTTGGGCTTGACACTTGACTGCCTGTGCCCAACAGTGGGGACGTTAATACTGATGAGAGAGAGAGATGACTGAATTAAGTTTGACAACATGAGTCGACTGATCCAGTCAAGTGTAATATAGCATTAAGTACCGTCAGTCTGCGATTAACACCATATAAACAGAAGCCTGTCGACTAAATCGTGTACTGAATTCAGTCAGATGTAAGCCTTTTTGTCTCTTTTCATTTCCACCTTTGCTGCCCTATGTACGCGTACTACTGTAAAGAGCTGCGCGTCAGAATGTGTGGAGGCTGGACCTGTTCACCTCAGCATTTCAATTCTGGATGCCTAGTTGAAGTTCCACAATGGAAAATTCTGAGCTGAAAGTTTTGTGCAGGCGGCAGAAATGAAAAAAAGATAGTTGCTAGCTACCACGACAAAAACTGCACATTCATAATCTGTCTAGCGGAACAACTCCGCTGAATAATTTAATCTCTAAGATTTCTAGATGGCAAAAAGTTTGCTTACCTCCAAACTTAATTTTGATGATGGCACCCGATGATGATAATAAGCTAGCTCTGAAACCTAACATTCACTGCGTTCTTTTCAGATTCCAGGCTTCAAGGACGAGTTAAAGAGCAGTCCTTACGACTGGAACTTCACGACAATCGACGACCACTTCTCGAGCCAGGCGCTCGTCGGCGGCCAGCAGAAGCAGCCGCGCGGCAAGATGCTGGGCGGCAGCGGTTCACTGAGTGATATGGTGTACGCGCGCGGATTCCCCGCGGACTACGACGAGTGGGGCGGACTCGTGGACGACGCCGAGCATTGGAAATGGGACAAGGTCCTCGAGTACTTCAAGAAAACCGAGCGTATGACCGACGAGACCATTGTAGTCGACCCCGAGCTGATGCAATACCACGGAGTCAGCGGAGAGATCCAAGTCAGCGGTTCTAATGAAACCGCCTTCGACACCGCTCGTTTCCTGGACGCTTTTAAAGAACTAGGGTTTAATATGATGCCGGATATGACGTTCCCAAACGCAATCGGCGCGGGCCGTTTCTCGCACACGATCAGAGATGGCAGAAGAGAGAGCGCGCTCACCGCTCTGCTCAATAAAGCGGCGAAGCGACGTAATTTATTCGTGCTGAAAGAGTCGCTTGTTACGAAAATACTTGTAGAAAATAAGACTGCGTACGGCGTGGAAGTGTGGGTGAACGATAACGAGGTGCTCCAGTTCTACGCGAGGAAGGACGTGGTCCTGTCGGCCGGGACATTTAACACTCCCAAGCTGCTGATGCTCTCCGGAATCGGCCCGAAGGAACACTTGGAGAGTCTAGATATTGAGGTGGTGCAAGAGTCGCCCGTGGGAGAGAATCTCCACGACCACGTGATGGTGCTGAGTCACTGGGTGGCAGACAACGGAACTTGCTTCAGCGACCGCCCCGCCGCTTATATGAATATGATCCGTTACCTCTACGACCGAACCGGCCCGCTGGCCGAAAACCACGGAATGGCCGCTTACCTGGCTCTAAATACATCGACCACTCCCAACATACCAGATTTCGCTCTCTACCCGTCGTGTCTGCCCGTGCACGCCGGCTTCTATGACGGATGCATCAACGTGCTCGGCTTCGAGCCGAGGATCTGCTCCAAACTGGCCGAGTTGAACAAGGACCGCGAGCTGCTCACGGTGGCGGTCGTTCTCCTGAAGCCCGCGTCGAGAGGCACCGTCAGGTTGAACTCCAAGAATCCTCAAGACATGCCGGTGATATCATCCGGTACTTTTAGCAACTCAGAAGACCTGGAAGGTTATCCGGAGGCTTTGGATGTCGCACACCGTCTGGCGGAGACCTCGTATTTTAAGGGGAAGAGGGCGAGCGTGGTGGATCTTGAGATAGAGGAGTGTAAGCTGTTGGATGGTGCGGAGGCGGCGAAGTGTAGAGCGAAAGCTACCGCGATGGCGGCGTGGCACGCCGTGGGCACGGCCGCCATGGGGCGTGTAGTCGACTCGCGGCTGCGTGTTAAGGGCGTGGGCAGCTTGCGTGTGGTGGACGCCAGCGTGATGCCGCGTGTGGTCCGCGGGAACACGCACGCTCCCGTCGTCATGATCGCCGAGCAGGCCGCCGACCTCATTCGGAGCGACTACGGGTTTTAGCTGTAGCGGTGTACTTAAGTTGTACAGTATAATTTATTGTAGATTGTAGATGGTGTTTTATGTGAAGCTAGATTTTGTAAATAATTAGGTAGACTTACTGTTGAAACATACATCACACTGTAGAGAGATATTATTTTTATATTACTGGTTGCAAAATGTAGGTATTTTGATTATAAAGGTATTTAGTGAACAATATTTTTTGTATTTTATTTATTTATGTATTCTAGTTTGTTAACAGTCAAAATGAATCTCAAAATCGTTAATTTGACTTCATGTTTTGCAAAAAAATTGTAAATGATTGATTTAATCATGAAATTCGTGTGACATAATTTATGGATGGCCCCTCATGTGTATAATATCTGACGAGGAACAAGCGACTTATATCACTGTTTCAAAATTCTAAATACGTACGTATTATGTACCTCATATGCATAATACGGTATTGTAGACGTGTCCTATTTCTCTAAAAATGGTGAGGCGATAGAGCAGCAGCCATGCTCACGATCGCGTAATACGTTGACAGTTTCACCCCCTTTATAGGGCGAAACGTTCCGACACGTGTGTGACTCAGAGGTGGACGTTAATCGTTAATTAACGACGTTACCAAAGCGCTTTAGAATTAACGCTTTGATTTCATTAACGCCGTTTTTAACTTCCGTTAATCAAACCCAATCAATCATTTATTTGTCACAATCTAACAGACAATCTAACAGGTCTTAAAGTAATGCACATGTCACAGTATTCAGCCTGTTTAAAAGGCGTACAAAATATTAATGTTTACAATATTTATTTCATAACAAATGTCACGAACATACTGAGAATAATAGTAATGTTACGATTCAGAAATAATAATAATGAATAGTCAAATATTTAATATTTATGGTCATTATACTCCTTACTGCTATAGAATGATGTTCGTTAAAGCGTTAATTCGACCATGGGTTTTCCTGTAACATCAGCATCTTTTTTAGTTAAAGACCTATAATTGTGGTAACGTTTCTGGGCCGTAGGCAATATCCACATTTTTTTAAATTCTATAAATCGATTTATTAAATTGTTAACAATCCACATAAAATGTAGATTTTTTATTACGTTTATATCTTAGAAAAAAATATTCAATTTTTCGATACTGGTTACACCAATTCAAACGGGCAGCCATTTCCCGCGCTGCTTGTGACGTCAAAGGTTATGTATACAAAACTGAATTCGTCATATTTCTCGGTTTTTACAAAGTTTTTCGCTTAAACACTGCAGTTAATACAAAATAAACTTGATAAATCCAATAAATCATGTAAGCATCATACTAGCAAAACATTTGTTTACATGACCTTTGACGTCACGACCATAGAGAAGCTAAACTAGGCTTGACAAAACTGCCTGTCCGTATTGAAACAGATGTGCACCATGCTATATGATAGAAAAAGTATACTTACAATAATAATACAGTTCAAAAACTAAGCAAAGCAAAAAATAACGTTGACTTCCGTTACTTTTTAGTCAGATATGCGGATTAACTGTATCGGCGTTAACTTTCATAGTAACGGCGTAACGATTATCGGCGTTAATTTTTTGATTAACGGTGCCCACCTCTGGTGTGACGTAACTGAGACGTAACCGACCGTGACATCGTAACGTAACGTAACACGGCAGCGTTGCGTCGCATCCTTGCGCCGGCCAGGACTAACACAGACATTATGTAATGTACCTAATTTAGGTGATCATCTTACAAATGTGACTGTATTTTATGTGTTAGTATTATATTTTTTATTGTGTATGAGTACGACGAAATACTGTCATCAGACCGACAAATTCTACAAAACTGTCATCAGACCGATCTTGATGTATGGATGCGAGATTTGGACACTAACCTTAAAGGAAGAAAACAGAATCTTGGTGACCGAGAGGAGGATATTGAGGAAGATTTTAGAACCTGTCAAGAAGGAAGATTGAGGGTGGAGGATGAGAAAGAATAGGGAGATGGAAGAGATGGTGAACGAGCCGAACATCATAGGAGAAACGAAAGCAGCTCGACTCCGATGGCTCGGACACGTCACTAGGATGGGGGAGGATCGGGAAGTTAAACGAGCGTATGTGGGACGCCCTAACGGACGACGTCCGGTCGGAGGTCCCAGATACCGCTGGCGCGATGAAGTGGAGAAGGATCTCCGGGCGCCTGACAGGCTCGAGACTGCAGGAGAGAGAGCGATGGCGCTCTTTGGTATCGGAGGACAAGATCCACTTCGGATCGCTGCGCCAGCGGAGTTAGTAAGGACGAAATAAAGAAATCATGGGCTAAATCAGGTGGCCAAAATATTACGAGTATATCAAAACCTGTGCCACTCGACCGCTGTTTTTTTATATTCGATAAATGTGGGAAATATTTGATATCCAGTCCAAAGTGCTAGAATTGTCCTCCACTCCGAGGTGATAAAGAAAACATTCGGTCCTTAGATCACGCAGTGGACCTACCACCGCCACCTAGATTCGATTCCCAGGGCCATAGACAAATTCCTCAGATTTATTTACCTAAGTAGGTACTAGTACCTATGCTATAAAGGAAACATAGTATGGAAAAGTTTTCGCAGGCATTTCTAGTCAGTAAGTACGATTAATATGATTCTGGAAATATTCCATTTCCAAACTTTTATGGTGTTCAATTCTCATTTTTGGCATAACTTGACAAATGGAGCCATTAAAAAGTAGAGAGTAAACCGCAGACTCTACATCTGTTAGGAGGATATTTAAAAAAAAACAGAGCTTCATTTTGACCTATAGGTATGCTGTACTGTACCAGTTTCAATGATTCTTTCACATAATTACGTGATCCCTATATATTCCTGTAAAGGTTTTAAAACACTATAATTAACGCGCGGCATTGTTTGCAATGTAGTCACTTACATTTTAGTAATCACAATTTAAAGTCGGTTCAAGTTTTCATGTTATCTCCTTTGTACTTTGAATACATCTCTATCGGTTAATTTGGACGTACGTTTTATAAGGAATTTTGTTCCGTGGTGTAAAGAAACTTGTAAAGTGAAAGTATCTGCCCATAGCCGTACCCATAACTTGAAAGCAACTGCCCAAGAAGTCTCCATATAAAGATACAGTAGGTCATATTAATGGAGTCATTATAGACGGTAGGCTCAATTTACATACAAAATAAGAATTGAAAAACATACAATACTATTATCGATAAAAGTAAATGCCTAAACTCTACTTGGGAACGTTTGACAACAGACAAAGAGTACTCATCGCCTGATAGTTGAAATAGTGCCGGTTCCAAAACCTTTACGGGTAATAAGTGTCCTTTGTCATGTCATAATTACCAGTACCAAAACACTATAATAACTTTACTTAACAACGCGAAAGTGGTTTTGGAACGTGGTAAGGTAATTCAAATTGAAAGGTTCAACACGTTTTTGATATTTCGTTTGTTAGTAGTTTATTTTTCGACGTATTTCGACAGGTGCAGGGTAAGACAATCGTGGCGGACCCCCCCACGAACACGGGTCCTCTGTCTCGAGTATCAACTTCCGGATCCTGTTCCGATGTAAACAGCTTATTGCGGGGCGCGGTAGAACTGACATCAATATTGACAGTGTGCTCTGGTTAAATAACTGCGACCTGCGCCTGCGTCGCACGTCATCGCGCGTCTCTTTTGCGTCGCACAAAAATTGTAAACTAAAGCGCATATGTCTTTATTTACTTAAAAACAGCCGTCTTTTTTTGTTCCGTGAGCATAATCCCGTATTTTGTAGGGCAAATTGCAAATCTGTGGTTGTTTTATTATTTGGTAGTACCTATCTTGATTTATTGAAATAGCGCCATTAAGAGCAGGTATGCCAGCTCAGCATAGCATAGTAGGTACGGCAAGCCACGACGTCGAGTTTCAGTTCATCCAGAGAATACATATTGTAATGATCTTGATCAATTTAGTCGCTCAGTCACACATTCCACACAAGCATTATACAAGACATGCCATTAATGTTCTGAGCAATACAAGCCGATATCCGCCGGTCGTCGGAGATAGCAGGGAATCGGTCGCGTCGCGCTCGCAGCGTGCGCCGGAGTCGCTTTCACCCGCGATATTTAGTGCGCACTGCGCACTCTACTAGTGGACACTAGATTTTCAGCTGGTTAATCACCCACAGCCTAGGAAATTGCCAGTTTCAATCTCTATGTGCATTAATGTTGATGAATCAGTTAAGAAGTTATATAGAATAGGCACCTACTTAATATATAAATGCTCCCTTCGTCGTGGATAATAATATTTATTATCGTAGAGCTTGAATTGAATTACCTCACAATTTTATGTGTTGATTGGTCTTATTGTTAGTTATATTAAAAATAAAGACATGTAGAACCAATAATTTTATGGTTGAATTAACCTTAGAGTCTAGCTATGTTGGATAAATCAGTTTGTAATATTTGGCTACTTAATCTTCTAATCTAAAAGAAAATACCTCCCCTAATTTATAGCTCAAAGGAAACCCTCACTTTCCCACACACAAAGCGTAGCCATTAGAGCATAGCCACTAATAACCAGCCCTAGGCATTTTAATAACCTAAGGGACACATAGACCACGACATCCTCAGCATTTCCACGACTTTCACCTGCTGCGCGGCTGCGCGCGCGCACGCCCAGTCCGTCAGCGCCCGCGCCGCGAGACGACGTGCCGACCGCGAACGTCTCCGAGTGTCCGCGTGATGCGTCCGCCGCGATGTCCGGCGAACACGAGCGCCGCTCCGCGGAGCACATCACCGTCGTGCCCGACGGCCCCGCGCGGCCCGCCGCGACCGTCTCCAGCCTCAAGTCCGAGGACTCCACCGAACAATTGATCTGCAAAACGCCGCAGACAGTGAAAAAACAGAGCAAGAGTGTCACGTCTAAGAGTGTGGAAGCGGGCAGTGATGCGCCTCCGAGGAGAAGGCTCGTGGTGCTGCTGGGGTTGTCCCAGGTGGTGCTAGGGGCGCTGCTGGTAGGCGCGGGGGCCGTGGCCGTGGTCAGGGGGGCGGCGCTGGCCCGCGTGGGCGCCGGGCTGTGGGCCGGCTGCGTGGCCGTCGTGGCCGGCGTGGTCGGCGTGCTGGCCGGCATCGACGACTGCTACGGGCTCGGCGGCCGCGCCGGACGGTCAGTTCACTGCTGGAGATGTTACAGAATGCCCGAATTGATCGCTTGAGAGTCATTCCAATAGCGATAGATACTCGTAGGAGGCACATAACTGAATAAATTGTTTGTTAAAATACATAGTAGACTTATACGAATGTAGCGAAGAACCAACATTGTATGAAGAGTTCAATATATTTAAAGCAATTATATTTGTCATATTATCGGAACTAAGCCTCCCAGCGAGCGATCAATACAGGCATTTTGTTACACCAACGAGCATTATAATATATAGATTGCTAATCACAATGTATTCATCGTCGTCTCGGCTAAATAAGAATAAATAGTGGCGCCCGATTCTATTCCCGTGTTAGATTCTCCGTGCGGAAACAGCTCGGATCCATCTCACCATCAACATACGATAAATCAGAGGATTTAGGTTATCTAATCATTATTTAACACTAATTATTTACACTTTCTATTATCCGCGCCAATACATACTTGCGACTACAACGTATGTCAGCAGTTTCACTAAAAACAATGACATTCATAACTATAATACGAGAAGGAACGAGGTTAACAAAAAATATGAAGTAAATTGAATAAAATTTTATAATTTTGTCCCCGAAGAAATCAAAATGTATGAAAGAAAATTTAAATCAACGATTTAAAAAATCCTCATCAAAAAATCTTATTACAGTGTTCAAGAATATTGAAACGATAAAAATGCTGGCGTGGCCGTGACGTCATCAAAGAATAGGTGTAACTAATTAATATGTTTGTTTTATTTTCAATTTCATTTTGTTTATTATTTTAATTGTTAATTGCATTATTATTGTGTATTTTGTATGAACGTTATTGACGAACAAAAGTGTACCATTTGTACCAACTTGGAATAATTTATTCCAAGTTGGTACAAATGGTACACTTTGAATTGAATTGATTTAATCAACATGAAGAACAGAAACCAAAACATTCCTATACCTTGTATTAATGCACCAAAATAGTACATGAGGCGAGCTTAATGCCGTGCGGCATTTTCTACCAGCTAACCATTTGATCATACAGATATTGCAAGGCAGGTGTATACAAATTAAACTGTTGATGATACGAGTAAGCTCTAGATTTTGTTAATAGTGAATAGTCCAATAAGAACTGAAGTATATTTTCTAGCTTCTCTAATAATCCTTCAGCTTCTATCGTTTGAAGAACCACAGTTAGAGTCACCGTCTGCAGTGTAGAGGCACACGACACATGCCTGTAGAAAGTAATTCGAGTGCACAACTCGTAATACGAGTGTAGAGGACGGCCATTAGCTCGGCGCAGGCGACTGGAGTTAAATAATATTATCTAATATCCTGAGACGGCAACGCGGACTGGTCAATGGGTTGCACAACAGTGGACGGGGCTGCGCCGGCGCAGCGTCGCTCTCTATAGGCACAAGTACACCGTGCAAATTGACGGAGACAATGTCCGATCAGACTCTATATTGTTGAGTCAATTAAACTGAACACTACTCATTTCATTATTAATTTCGTTCGAGATATGACTCTACACAATTATTATTATGAAATGGTTACAATTTAACCAAGTAAATTATTATTTTCTGATACAAAAATAACTTTAAATTATAATGTCCTTATGCTTTTACACAAACACATTCATACAACACAACACGCGCACACTGTTGCTTTCTTCGTCCGTGCAGTCACTGAGGGTCAGCTGAAGATCAGCGCTGTGGCTTGCCTCAGCATTATGCTGAGCTGGTGTACCCTTTTTGGCACTGTACCACACCGGATGTTCTGTGCTGCATGTATTAATCTTTGTATACTTCTGTATTGTGTTCTATATTCTGGTATTTCTGTAAATACCAGAATATAGAACACAATATGCCATTTGGGCGTAGAATTTAAAAATTTACAATGTTCTCATCCATAATCCCCGAGGGGGTAGACAGAAGAACCACCTTCACCATAGGTAGTTCCCACTTTTCACCGTAAGATTTGAGAGCAACAGTGCTAAATAAACGTTTTCAATTTCAATTTCTTTTATAATAATACGATTAGAAAAAATATTACGTTTCTCCACCAAATCTTACGGCGAAAAGTGGGAACTACCTATGATGAAGGTGCTTCCTCTGTCTACCCCCTCAGGGATTATGAAGGTGAAAATTGTAAATTGTTAAGTTCTACGTCCAAATGGCATCAAAGAGTTTAGGTACGGAAATATTACGATCGATACGACTAAGTCAGTGCTTGAATCTAATTCTGATTGTTACGAAGTTAAAGATAAATATATAAATAGAAAGAAAGAAAAACACTAAAAACATCATCTGTACTGAATAAAAACAAACACGATACGTGTACACGCCCCGCCGCGGATTTATTCGTAAATATTAATATTATTTAAAAAATTGGAATACCTACGTTCCTTTTACTTTCATTTCGTGATCTCCTCACACGGGGACAGTCGACCACTACCTAATAAGTATCTTTCTTCAAACAAATCCCAACCTTACGTTCGCGAAATATGGTTGTTTACTTCAGATTCACAAATGACGTTTTATTAATTGGGAGAGCAGGGTTACCAGATGTTAGGTGGTCACCGTCGCCCATAGACATCTCACCCCACTGTATTGTGTGATGTGTGTGTGTGCAGCAGACAGCAAATAAACGTTTTTCTATTCTATTCTATTAATATTTGAGGGTTTTCAATGCGCCGCTAACCTTGAATTGCCTCATGTGTCAGAAATTACGCTGGCTCTCTTACCCTTCAAACCGAAACACAGCAATGCAAGCATTTCTGCTTCACGGCAGAAATAGATTAGAGGGTGGTACACCCCAGGCGATCCTTCACATCAGGATCTACCACTACAGTATTGGGCAGGTTGACCAGTGTCCAGCAGTGTCCAGCAGTCGCGGGCCAGACGCCGAGCACAACAGACCAGGATATTACTGATGGAGCCCAGTGGAGGCCATTAACATCATATTAGCCTGGTGGCATTAGAAATAGATAAGAGGGTGGTACACCCCAGTCGATCCTTCACATCAGGATCTACCAATACAGTATTGGGCAGGTTGACCAGTGTCCAGCAGTGTCCAGCAGTCGCGGGCCAGACCCCGAGCACAATAGACCAGGATATCACCGATGGAGCCCAGTGGAGGCCATTAACATCATATTAGCCTGGTGGCATTAGAAATCGAAGGCTGCGCCGGCAGAATGAGAGCCAAAGGTTAATGAATACGGCGACCCGGGGACTTCACACGCGGAACACGTTTAGACGTTACGAACTAGTTCGCAGTTCTTCTCGTCACGGACGGCTGGTGCGTAATGGGGTTACTGTTAAGATTGAAATAATAATAAATTTAGTTTTCAAATGACAAAATAAAAGCCTTAACTAAGTTACATTTATGAAATTTATCTTTTTTTGTATTAACTACTAAACCCGCATTTGACCTCGATCTCGCCTGATGGTAAGCGACGATGAGTTCGACGATGGAGCATGCGGGTCCAGTAAATGCCTATTCACTCTGGCCTTGAAGATCCCAAGGTTGTAGGTTTCGGGAAATACAGACGCCGGCAGGCTGTTCCATTCCTTAGCCGTTCGCATAATGAACGAAGAAGCAAATCGCTTCGTACGAATATTTGTGAAATTTATCTAAAATATTTTAATCTAAAATCCGAACAGAGTTTATTTGAATTTTAAAAAGTTTGCATTTGTTACCTATAGGTTGCCCTGTGTGTTGCGGGGATCAGGGTTACCATTAGACCGAATATTTCTGTAGAAATCTTCACTAAAAATGAAAACATAGTGAATTTTGCTAGTCATTGGACTGGAACTCTAACTTTGTATACTCATCAAGAACGAGTAAGAATTAATTTTTGAGGCGATAAGTTTTCGATACTAAATGTGGGTACCTACATAATGACAAATGCTTGCTTGATCGCTGGCAAGGCGACTAAATTATTATTGATTTCTCGGAAACTACTGAACGGAATTTTAAAAAATGGGTGAGGTTAGGATATTTCCAATCTTGACAAAAGTTGGTTGATCGCTTGCATCGATATCAGCTAAGAGTCCCACAATCTACGTCTACAAAATTTTGGTTCCTCAAAATCACCGTCAGTGCCCGCACCAGTAGCAGTCAGAATTATAATTTAATCATCGTATACGTTATCTTATCGCATCTCTAGTTATATCGATACTTCTGTTGTACTTTTAAGTACCTAAGTAACTAAACGTGCTTTATTCTAAATTGTCAGGTACGTTCTGATAGGAGAGAGGCGTTCTGTACCGTTTTGTTAGACTGATCCGAAGGTGTCTAAAGACTCGATGTAATCTTGGCTCATTTTCCACTTTTTCTCATCCTGATAATTATATCCATCCAGCAGTTATATAGATCGTGTCAGTTTCCACTCCAGAAACGTATAATAGTACTTAGTTGATGATGTAATCATTTAAGACGATCAGAGATTTATCATACTCGTAGAAGATATAAAATATATTAGGTACCTTCAGTTTAACCATAAGAAGATTTATATTTACTAAAATTAAGTATTGTAAATGACTAACACTAAAATACTCAAGCTAAAATTACAAACAACCAAAAAAAATTAGAAGTAAATTGGTACAGGACCGTTAGAGTAGCGCAAGAAAGAAGAGGTCAATCCTAAGATGATGGGGACTCGGACAACTCGTGTAGGATGTAGGCTACTTACAAGAGACATGTCTTGGCTCTCGAGTGAATACTGCACTTCCTGGCGCACGCGCACTGGAGCGGCGCGGGCGCATGTTCCGGTGGCGCGCGCCGCAGTTCTGCCCGTGCACATTGCACCGCATAGCGTTTGGCGCTTTTTATGGTATCAATTCCGTCTATTTGATTGTACTATAAGCAATATACAAAATGGTTAAAATGGTAAATAATTTAATTTAAATATTTATAGATTATTATCATATCGAAATGAGACACAAAACGAATTACTATTTTAAACTAGTATGTCTATTGATTTACAACTTCTTTGTCGAATGGGAGCGCGGCGCGGGCGCGGGATCCGCCATGTTGTTTACGGACGACGAGTCTGGTTGAGCTAAGCTCTGTTAATAATTTTCATTCAATGTATATTTTCACGAGCTACTTTAATTATTTCAATATAATCAGTCTTCTGAAGTTCAGTGTATAATTTCGGAGTCCTCGGGATCTGGGAGCTGTTCGATTTCATTACTTACCTATATTTTCTAAAACTCGTAAACCAAAAGTTGGTAAGTAACTCTCAGTCATAGAAAAATTATCATTTCGAGTCATTTAGGTTCAAGTTAAACTTTTTAAATCTATGCCCATAGTCTTTTTAAAAATTATATCTACGCTGTTGCGTATTATTAGCTTGTCTAATCCTTTCCTACTTATTTTAGAATGTAAAGTGTAGTGGTGGGTACTACAATAATAAACCAATTGTTTGTCAGACATCATACGAGATGGTTACATTATAACATAACATGGTGTCAGGTGTGAATTTTCTCAAGTTCAAATGTAAATTAGTGTCGATGAAGCCGGATGAAGTCAAAAAATAAAACGTAAAAAGTGAAATTGGTGAAAATTTATCAAAAATGTTGTCAAATTACCTATCGCTTCAACAGCCGCCACCACCATGGCTGCCGACGGACACATGGCCGATAACTGGCCGTTTAACCTAGTTTCTTTGTCTTAAGTTTGAGTATGGGTATTTAACTGTGTTTCTACCGTATGCTGGTAGCTCTTCGTTCCCGAGTGCTCGTCGAAGCGTCTCTGGTTGTTCCGGCGCGGGCGCGCGGCGTGCTCTGCACAGTATCACTTATTGAAACATATTTTTTTTAAATAGTAATTGGTCTAGTGTAAAAAGTAAATATGAATTGAATATCTAAATATTACTTAGCCATAATCTAAAGAATAATGTAGTAACGGCTGTAATCGCAAAGAATGAAATTATATTTAGATGATCGAAGAACATCTTCCATACTTTTTCATGACGTCATATTTTGTTGTCACGCATTACATGATAATATGAATAGAAGGAAAGCAGAGCGGTGCGCCGCCGCCGCCCTGCTCAGGGTCACTCACACCAGCAGGGGTTTGTTCAATTACTTGATCTCCATACCAAAAAGCAAATGGAAATCGCGTAGGTGTGGAATTATTTAAAAGCCGCTGCTAATGTTAATTTGAATTTTTATTTTTAACATTGCATTTTGAAGCAGAATATAGAAATTCTGCTAAATCATCTCTGAGATATTTTGACTAACTGGTACTAAACCATTTATTGCATACAGTTGAAACAATAATAATTGATAAAAGAAAAGGTGAATAGGTAATATATATATTGTTGGAGTTGTTGATACAACTGGACCCTTACGAGCCGAGGCGAGCCTAGCGCTAGTACGGGGTATAAATAAAAATGTACCGGTAAGTAGCGCATCTCGCGAGGCTTTCACCTGCGCTGCGCCCGCGCCGGTGTGCTGGCAGTGCGAAACAAAACGTCGTGTCGTATTGATCATAAACAAGTTGTTTTTATATTAATAGGAACAGCAGACCTACAATCGTTGGGGGCGAATGAGCGAGGCCTTCTTAATCCGGTTTATCTTATCTTATGGTATATCGTCGGTGGCACAGTGGCTAGGACACCGGACTCCCAGGAGGTCCGGGTTCGAAACCGTGCAGTGCCATGTACCATTGAGTTTTTCGTATTTTTTCTAAGACGTACGTACATTTACCGGTGAAGGAAAACATCGCGAGGAAACCTGCACACTGAGATGAGCAGTGTGTAAAATGGGGTAGGCACAAAAGATCCTCAAGGGTCGAAGTGCCGCTGGGGTTATTCCCGGCCCCCTACCATAAGATAAAATAAACCCGGTTTTCAAAAGTTCACAAGTTTTTAAGTAGACTCGCTGGTGGCGCTGCCGTGTTCACATGGAGCGAAGATTGCGCAATGTGGTTAAACGTGGCTCTATGGATCACTTTGGAGAATGCCTATGCCAAGCCTGTGTACATACAGTAGTAGAGTAGGAGAGGGTGCTGATGATGACGAGTTAGATATAAGCTGTCGGCCCATGTGATGACAAGTGTCCGATAGCGAAGCATTTTAAACACCGGCTCCGTCGCTGATATGCGCAGATCTTAAGAAGAGGGATTGGGTCTTTAAAACCCGTTCACCGTCTTTCACCCGTCTATCACGTCTATAAATTGGACTGATAATACATTGTAGCTCTAAATATTGATATTTTTGCAGATTTAATAGTAAATACTTAATACTCTTTAGTCTTGGAAATTATTATTTATTATCTATACACACTATACAGAGTATGTTGTAAAAATAAAATATACAATATAAAGATAATTAGCTATTTACAATATTCAACTACCTATCTCCTACCTATATTTACAAAGCGAACACGCCGTCTAGGGCGCTCCCATGCGGTAAAGTTCCCAGGATGCTGGCAGCGTTACCCCGCTGAACGGCTAGGCTTAGGAAAACTGACTGGGTCGTCTGAGCCCTATGGGCCAGGTTTTGGGGCGAACCCCTTTCCCGGGCGGAATCTCGGAGGGGTAACTACCCGCCGGTCATTAACTGCCTCGAAAAGAAGCGTAAGTGGGTTTAGAAGAGGCAGGTGAACCTAATTCTAACCTACCTAATGCTAGGCTCAGGCGTTGAGCGAAGTACGCGCCAGCTCTGAGATCTCCCGAGGCGAAGACCAGTCTGGTCGAAATGTCTTTTACATATTTTTTTTGTGTCGGAAGACCACGGAGCCAAAGTTTCCACAGCCAGCGCCACGAATTCGTAGTAAATGTTAATTGTATTGTAGACCATATTTGAATATCAATCCCCCGTCCCCTCTAGATAATTTGAATGTCATGCAGAATTAATAATGTAAAGTTGCCACACCGTCTCGTCAAACATCTTTATCTCGTACAACTGTACACACTTGTAATCAATTAACAAGCACATCACTTCACGATCTGTTATCGGCAAAACTTTCAACACGAGTCGTAATTTGATTGACACCTTGCAGGCTCTATTACAATGGCATAACGGTTCGTTTTGTCCATCCCACATAAAGTATGGACATGATTACGAACGCATCGTACAATATAATGATTACCGGCGGCGGTGAAAGTGAGCGACGATGTGTGATCGTGTGATCAATATCTGTAATTACATTACTGTAATGACGGTCGGTGACCGCCGGCAGGTTTGTGGGGCTCCGGTACGCCAGTCGATTGTGTCCCATAAAACAATTAATGTCAATTAGTGTTTACTGACTATGATCTATCGGTGAAAAAATACCGAGAGTATTCTAGAGAGAACCTGTTTGTCTGATACGTTTTTACAACGGTCCTCGAGTACCTACAATGGTATGTCTTTGCCTCAACACTCTTCTTGATTAGGGCAACTCGATTCTTACAATGTCAGTGATGTACAATATGTGGTCAAAGACATGACGGTACACAATTAAGGGAGTACAGAAAAGGGAGAAATATAGAAGAGATCCCCGCGGTTTAACATCAATCTTTTGAGATTGAAAATAAAACCTTCTGGAGCTGCTACTCTACTACCGCCTCTTACAACCGTCGCGTCGTAGTAAACTTCTCCAAGAGATGTCTAGTATAAGTGCTTTTGAATCCATAATGCAATGAACTCGGGCATTCCTGGGGATGGAACATTTGAGGAATAAAACATTATGGGAATAGGACATTCTGGGGAATGGGACGTAACGGATCGAAAGGATATTCTGTAGAATGGTGATCAAATAAAAAATATATATTCTATTATATTTCTATTCATAACCACAAAAGCTTAAAAATTCTTGCTACATCCAGCTAATGTGTGTATTTGTCGACAGCAGCAGCAGCCCGCTGCTGACGGCGTTCCTGGCGCTGTCTCTGCTGTGCCTCGCGTGCGGGAACAGTGCTGCCGTGCTGGCCGCCACCGGCCTTCAGCGGGACACGCTGCGCGCGCGCACGCAGCACGACAGCTTCGAGGTGAGTGCTACCTGACGGCCAGACACCTGGACGCGGTGACGCCGAATTCGACATCGATATTTCCAACTAAGTCAACCCGAAACATGCTAAAGAACTGTGCAAAATATAATACAGTGCGCGAGCTTGTAGTTAAGCATCCGGGTTTTTGCAAACTTCGGTGTGCTTCGGTTATTGTTTACGACACAAGAATGTACTTCGACTGTAGTAAGATGGAGGCCGATTTTACCTGGTACCCGAATGATTTTTCCACGCACTAGACGAAGATTATCGTGGTGGAATGTCGAATTCGACATGAGTCCTATCTCATTACCTCACATTACATGTGAGCGTGACAAGATGTTCGTAGCGCTCGACTTTTGTATGTCGAACGCTGCGAGAATCGCATTCCTGTACGTAACTTTAAAACAAATATGATATGAAATTATGGCGAATTATTTATAATACCTAAACAAAGGAGGGTGGACGTAGATCAAAATCTTCTTTACCACTGTCTATTTGGTACCTAATTCGTAGTTTAAATTAAATTCCGATCTCTAAACATCATCCAAATATTTGCGCATAGGTCAGGGGGTATCTAGGTCAACAGCGGAACAAAAGAAAGATTACAAAGCGATGTGATGATCAAAATCGATTAGGTAGGGCTTAATTCTAATTTTCATTCATAATTTGAATTGGATAACTTGAAATTATTTGTCTTTCTATTGTGAAACTTGGACAATAGTTACATTAGATCCTTAAAATATTAAAATTGAACGGAAAGCTTCAAAAACAAGTTGCAGAAAACTTTCGTACGTGCTCGCAGAACATTCACCGGATGAGGCATAGAAATCTATGTGTACTTGTGCAGGGTTTGATTGTTGTTGTTGTATCATCATCATCATCATCAGCAGCCCACTCTAGTCCACTGCTGGACATAGGCCTCTCCCAGGGCGCGCCATTGAGCCCGATCTTCGGCTCTTCTCATCCAGTCGCTGCCAGCCACCTTGCGCAGATCGTCGCTCCATCTAGCAGGGGGGCGTCCCACGTTGTTGTTGTTGTATAATTGCGCAAAATGTAGAAGAGTTGTTAACCCCAAACTGCCCTCGCTGAACAAACAACCCGGCACCGACAAGCGCCCTACAGAGCGGCCCGCCTCGGGCCGACGACCCGTTCACTATGCACCAGTAACCGCGGCTTGCGCAAGCGCTGCACTCGCTTGCACCAGTGAAGTGGTATCGGCTGTCGTTGCATGCTCACTTGCCACACTCGTTGCTATTTGCTGCGCCGATTGCGACGCAAATGCAACTATTTATGGAGCCAAGGTGTGGTCAAGTGGTACGATATGTATAGGAGGTCGCGCCGCGGATATCTCGGTCACGAGTTCAGGACAAAATATTCATAGCACTTCGATCGCTCTCTCTGTCAGTTCTATGGTCAATATAGTCAGAATATTTTTTTAAACATACATGAGTTTCACATGCGATTTTCCCGGGGAAAAGCATAGAGTAACTTAACAACTGAATATAGGCGGTCTTACCACTGAAAGACGTCTCTTCCAGACAACGATTGGGTAGAGCAGTAACTTGTGTCAGGTTCTAAATGGTTCTAAATTCAGCTCCAGCTCTGCACAGTGTGTACATATAAGATTGTATTCATAATTATTGTAAGATATATTTATTTCAAAAGATGTGCTGCTGAAAGTTTCTTGCGCCGCTTCTTTCCTTTCAGCTACAGCACCTTACGAAGCGGTGGTAGAGTGAAACATGACGTTGTAAAAATGTACTTTAAGGTACTTACAATAAAAACATTTTGATTTGATTTAACATTTGATCAAAATTTATCTTAAAAAGCAGTTCTTTCTGTGTCGACTGGCAGAGGGCGGCGCGAAGATACGTGTCATATACGAATTAATCGCTTGGTTGAAAGAAAAAAATACTTTGTCTTCCTCCTCTAGGGGCGGGCGTTCGTTCCTTCATGCACTGAGAGGTTATCACATCTCTCCTATTAGCCGGCCTTCGCCCTGGCACAGCTGAAAACCAGCGCTGTGGTTCTGCCGTACCGGTCGGAGCGCAGCACATGCTGAGCGTGTGTCCTTTTAATGTACAACATTAAAAGGATTGTTTTTTAATTTCAAATATATTTAAGTTTAATTATGTATGCATAATGTAATGTTAAATAAATGTTTGTCATTCTTTCTTTCTTCTTTCTATTGTTCTAAGTAACATCTGAAAAGAGGGGTGGTGGGGTAGTGGGGGAGTACATTAACAAGGGACTAAATGGTTTCGTAACGTCTCTCCCACGTGGTCGGTCCCATTCATAACAGTGATTGAGCACATTACGTGCAATGGGAATTCATTGTTTGTTTTTAACGCTATTTATGGGAAACCTATTGTAAGATTAATTATTTTTAAAATACCATGTACAATAACAGCATGTACTACTTATGTATAGATATAATTAATATAATATAATAACACTCGTACATATTATAGATAGTAAGTCTAGTTGCGAGCACGGTCCGATAGTGATCGTGCAGGTTAAGCGACGTTGCCGCGGTCGGTACCTGGATGGGTGACCGCTATTGGCATATTTTCATCTGAGCTCCTCCGTGCCTCGGAGAGCACGTTAAGCAGTCGGTCCCGGCTGTTGTCGTTCTACAGCAGTCGTTAAGCCATGTCAGATGCCTACGGGCGGCCTGAACAACTCTGACAAATAGGTTGGCCACTAACCATACGATAAGCAAGCAAGTAAATATATTAATGTGCATAAAATGGACGAACGGCTGGGGCACAGTAGGGTTATTCCTGCATAAGATAAATTAAATATTTTGAAATGAATTGAAGGAGTGACTAATTTAAAATGTTCTAATAATAATGGCAAAGTCATATACTAATAATACTACGCTAATTCAACTCGCATTTTACCTAAAAAAATATATTTTTATTACACCACATGGCTACTGCCTCTCTCTTCTAAATCGTTTTCCTCATTCCACATAGAACTACTCTCGTGGCAGATTTAATACGGTGGTTGGCCATTGCCTTCCCCATTTCACACACTGGTTATCTCAGTATGCAGGTTTCCTCACAATGTTTTCCTTCACCGTCAAAGCAGTCGGTAAATGTACGTAAGTCTTTCGAAAAAACCGAAAAACTCATTGGTACATGGCATTACCTGGTTTCGGCACGGGAGTCCGACGTCTTAACCACCACTCTCTCTCTCCGACCACTGCCTCTGGTCAACATATTAACCCAGCTCCGTCAAACATAATACTAAATATCGACACGTGAAAGTCTTGCGTCATATGACCAGCACACAGTGTTGTGAATTGATTTGACAAGACAATGCGACAGGTTTCTCGCCGCACACGCGCCCCGCCAGCCTTGGGCCGGATTACAGTTTACTGGCTTTAGTCAACTATCTCACATATGCAGAAAACATTATATTGAGTGTGTATGTCAAAGGATCGACAGATTTGTTTATGCACTTAGAAAACTAAGACGAACAACCTCAAAGGAAGTAGCCCTTATGGCCTATTATGGCCATGTGTCATCCGTACTGAATTACGGGCTCCTGTTGTGGGGTAACTCGGTCGAAGCAAATAAAGTGTATGCGTGCTTTGTGCAGAGCTCATTACATGGACTCCTGTAGACCTCTTTTTAAATGTTTACAAATTTTGCCCGTACCATACAAATACAAATACAATACAATACAAATAGAATTCTTGGGTTTGGCAGTCCCGGTGTTGCCTCCAGCCTGATCGTCCGAATTCTGATTTTGAGAAATCAGCGGCAAAGGTATTGCGTCAAGCTCGGCGAGCGTACTCACTTGGTGACGGCGAGACTTATCAGCATCAATCACGAAGACACGACCATTTCGTGTCCAGCACCTGGAGACTCCAAAACGTAGCCGTGCCTCCATGAAAAGGCTGTGCCTGGCCTTAGTTAAAAACTCTGATATTGTAACTCCACTGCCTTTTAGGGACTTTTTGGCATACCAGATTTGGTCACGTACTGAGACATCACGAAATTTTACCAGAATAGGCCTGGGACTGTCACCATCCAAGGGACGTCCCATACGATGGCTTCTCCTTACACCCTCAGCTGTGAAGTTTGTAGATAAAAGACGATCCGTTACAAGCTCGACTATGGAGGCTACAGTGTCTTCTTCACCTTGCTCATCAGGCACGCCGTGCACTAGGAGGATTTTCCGCCTGCCACGCATCTCCTGCTTGTCACACTCCTGAGCTAGTAGCTGCACCTGTTTCTGAAGACTGCTCAGCGCAGTGACCACAAAAGTCTTGAAAGCATTGTAGTCAGAGGCAAGTGTTGCAGTTGAGGAGGTGGCTGGTGTGTCGCCCTTCTGAAGTTCCTCTTCAAATTTGGCCATTTTTGAGTGGAACAAGGTGGCCAAGTTGTCAATTGACTGCTTGATGTTATCCATAGTGATTGTTGGTGGAGTGAAATCTGTGCTTCTGAAGTAGTGATTTGGAAAAAC
The DNA here is from genome assembly GCA_947369225.1 of Hofmannophila pseudospretella. Taxonomy (NCBI): domain Eukaryota; kingdom Metazoa; phylum Arthropoda; class Insecta; order Lepidoptera; family Oecophoridae; genus Hofmannophila; species Hofmannophila pseudospretella. Next base: position 229,409 of record OX376320.1, read on the forward strand.
GTCTGCAGGTAGGTCTCTCGGATCACACTATTTCATAATATACAATAATTTTCACTTTATATACTGTATTACTATTTATTTAAATAAAAATAAATATGAGAGCAATTTTATGATGGCACTTGTTTCGCGCCTACCCGCCGAAAAACTGCTTAATGTACATACCATGTATGTACATTAAGCAGATGTGTATTTTCGTTCGACAATATCCGCAATATTTCAAAACACACGCTGATGTCTTCCCGAGGTCTACAAGATACAAGAACCGTCTCTATTTGCCAAGTTCCAGAGTAGACATGTATAAAAAGAATTCCTTCTGTATGGCAATTTTAGAGTATAATAATCTGCCTAGTCGCCTTAAAAATGGTCCCGCTAGCCAATTTAAAACTAATATTTCCAAGTGGCTTCTAGGTAAATGTCATTACTCCATAAAAGAGTATCTCAACGACACTAACAAATAGCTGAAAAGATTTGCACACCGTTGTCGGTGGAACATATGATACCTATGCTTTTTATATTACCTGTAATTTTCACTATGTTCTGGCAAATAAATTTCATTTCATTTCATTATATTTAAAATAGGTATAATTAGGGTTCTAAACCTTAAACTGGTGAAACGAAATAATTATTGATCACTTTGTGGTGTCCGTCTGTGTCAACGCAATTTTTCTCATAATTATAGGGGCACAAAGTTGATTTCTTTTTAAGATAAGGAGCAGACGAGCAGTAAGAAGTGGTCACTGTCGCCCATATATATCTCATCTCACTATAATGTTATTGAATGGTTTTCGATGCGCAGTTAACTTTAAGGATTAGGATAGAGTGCCTCATGTAGAAATAAGTATCCTGTGATAATACGTCGTCGGTGAAACGTCGGTGACACAGTGGCTGGGACACCGGACTTCCGTGCGAGAGGTTCGAGTTCGATACCAGGCAATGTCATGTACCAATTAGTTTTACGGTATTTTCGAAAGACTTGCGTACATTTACCGACTGCTCTGACGGTGAAGGAAAACATCGTGAGGAAACCTGCACACTGAGATAACCAGTGTGTGAAATGGGGAAGGTAAAAGTAAACCACCCAATTAAATCTGCCACGAGAGTCGTTCTATGTGATTAATTCCTTAGAATGATCACGACCCTCAGCAAAGAGGAACACGACTTAGAAGGAAGACGAGCAATGGTAAGAAGTGGTCACCGTCGCTCATAGATATCTCACCTCACTATAATGTTCCTCCTGTGCGTCATGTGCCGATAGAAACAGGTGGCCACGTGGTAACATCCCAGACTGATTCTGCACAGAGTATCACACATACACATTCTTTCATTCCATTATCACACCATCTTCAATAATTAATATAAAAACATCACGATATAACAGCAGTGTGGTTATGATTATGAGTAATTAAATCCTATATAATGTATTGTGTTTATCATTTAGTTTTTTCTTTATATCTAAGTATACCCTACCTATTTATGTATTTTACTTACTCCGCTGGCGCAGCGACCCGAAGTGGATCTTGGCCTCCGATACCAAAGAGCGCCATCGCTCGGTCTCCTGCGCAGTCTCGAACCAGTCAGGCGCCCGGAGCTCCCGCAGATCCTTCTCCACTTCATCGCGCCAGCGGTATCTGGGACGTCCGACCGGACGTCGTCCGTTAGGGATCGCATCTATAATTGATGTATTTTTATTACTTGGTATTATTTAAATCACACTTGCACTACGTTGTATTTTACAAAAACTCCATCAATCAAAAGTTGCCTGAAATCTCTTCCAGATAGCTTTTTTTTATTAAATAAGGAGAGCAGACGAGCAAACGGACCACCTGATGGTAAGTGGTCACCGTCGAACATAGACATCTCACCTCACTGTATTAGTATAAGAGGGTTTTTGATGCGCTGCTGAGAACTAATATGGATTGCCTCATGTGCCGGAAATTACGCTGGCTCTCTTACCCTTCAAACCGAAACACAGAAAAACAAGCATTTCTGCTTCACGGCAGAAATAGATAAGAGGGTGGTACCACCCCAGGCGATCCTTCACATTAGGATCTACCACTACCAAAGCTAGAAGCTATAAGGTATACTAGCTTAACACATTCACTGTCCACGGTATCCAAATGGATACGAAAACAGGGTTACCGTGGAGTCCATGTATCCAAAAGGATGCATTGGCACTGAATTCTAGGTAATCTGTAAAATCTATTTAAATTTGTACCTATGCAGCAGTATGGGTCCCAGTATCCATTTGGATACATTTGTAAAATACACACTAAAACATATAAAAATGACTAAATAAAAGAATAAACATAATAATCCATTATAAAATAATAAGTTACAACGAATATTGGAGTGGACTTGAGGGACTAGATTTTGTGTTTGTATGGTGGACAGTGATTGTGTTAAGGCTATAAGGCCGCCAATTGTATTTATATTTTGTATATTTTCTTCTGTCCTGTGTGCATTAAAGTATTATTGTATATTTGTTGGGTTCAGGTGGTACGAGACCCTGACCACGCGAGCTCATACTTGACCCACTTACATCTGAGCAGGTACACACTACACCATTAAACAAACAGAGCTAAGTTACGACCGTCGCATCAGGCTGTTTAATTCGCACGCTGGTGATTATTGTCACCACTCACTAGCGTGCGGAGTAGGTACAGTCGACCATCTGTCAAAAACCTACGATTAAATCTCAACCTGCCTGCGCATTATGATACATTTCAGATTATCAATGTTTGACGTTATGGGTAGGTTGACCTGTTGTCGACTGTACAGTCGGTCACGTGGATACTGACTTAAATGCACTAGAAACAAAAGTTTAAAAAATATATTATTGTTGTGTACATATTAGGTTTTACTATTTACTATTCTTCGCGCCCTGAAACCAGAAACTGGTTTGCCTGGGCCCTGCACAATCCACTCAGTTAAATGAAACACCAAATATAAAAACAACTTAACACAAACAAATCAAAAACATGTGAGATATAAATAATGAGAATAAACAAGAAAAATCAGATGAGAAAAAAAATTGGATCCTTGAAGAGAGATGATTTTTCAGGGCCGGAAACTACCCCATACAAATCAGCTGAGAGTATAAAGTCGATACATTTTGTATGGGAAACAATTTATTTTTCAATTTACAAACAAAATAATACAGGAACTTACAAGGACAAAGGAATATAAATACTAACCGTGCATTGCAAGAAACATCAATTACAAGAAGCTTCCTTAAGTCTCGTGTCATCTCTATCTAGAGCTATGCCGTAGAAAGGGATATCATGTTTTGAAGTTATGGATGATGGAGGTGAGACGCCGTTATTGGGTGCACCTCCCGCAGCATGAGGCACTAACGGTGTCACCTCCATCGTACAGATGGTCCCCTGGTGTAATGACCACTGACGACCATCGCTGGAGAGCACCCGCAATGATGCGACGGATGCGTTTGTTCTTTCTTTTGTATCCGTTAAAATAATAGATCAAGATAGAGTTGGCATGGAATTTAAATAAGAAACTATAAAATGTACCATTTAACATGGTGTAAATAGATGATCGGGTGCAATTTGCATGAAATGAAATGAAATTTATTTGCCAGAACATAAGTGAAAGTTACGGGTGATATAAAAAGCATAGGTATCATAATATGTTCCACCGACAACGGTGTGCAAATCTTTTCAGCTATTTGTTAGTGTCGTTGAGATACTCTTTTATGGAGTAATAACATTTGTCTAGAAGCCACTTGGAAATATTAGTTTTAAAGTGGCTAGCAGGACCGTTTTTAAGGCGACTAGGCAGATTATTATACACTAAAATTGTCTGCATTGCATGGAAAGTCAAATTCCCAATAGAGTCTTGGTGAAAGGGGACTGAGGGATGGACCACGGGCGACACCCGAGGGTCACACGGAGTCGCCCAGGCTTGAGGTCAAAACAGCCACTAATGTCGGAAAATGTCAAGATGTCCAAGTCGTGATTTGTCCAAGTTAACAGCATCCTTCATTGCACTTTAAGTAATCAGTAGGTGTAGAGAAAAATAGAGAATTAGATTAGTATAACCATGCTGTGTTTACACGTTAAGGGTTACGACCTAGCTCATAACTTTATATTGATTTTTCTGTAATTTCTATGGTTGTAATCTGTTATGTTTACCTAATAAATAAATTAAATTAAATTATACAACACAACACGCACACACTGTTCCTTTCTTCGTCCGTGCAGTCACTGAGGGCCAACTGGAGATCAGCGCTGTGGCTTGACTCAGCATTATGCTGAGCTGGTGTACCCTTTTTGGCACTGTACCACACCGGATGTTGTGTGCTGCATGTATTATTCTTTGTATACTTCTGTATTGTGTTCTATATTCTGGTGTTTACAGCGCTAAATAAACATTTTCAATTTCAATTTTAATTAAGTACCTGACCGCCCTTGAAATGATTACGTACCATTTCAATTCTCACACGTTCCAAACCCCTTAATAGAACATAATAATGTTACGCAGAAGTTAACATGTTACGAGCACATTATTTATAATAACATTGAGATGTAAGTCAACAATCATGCACCGGATGTCATTACCGTGTCGTCGCGCGCACCCCGCGCACCCTGCGCCCGCGCCGCGCCGGTCAAGGTTCGATTCCTCATCGTGTAGGTAAGATAGGTAATCATTTGTAATGATATCTCGGAGCTGGTCACGCGAGGATAAGATTACTCATTCAAAGATGCTTCAATTAATTTTGATGGGCCATTATTTTGTCGAGTCAAGGCTTGTCGAGTCTCACCTATCGTCCGCCCACGGATTCACCATGGGTTAAAAAAATATTTATTTTATTATTTGGTTAGTTTATTATCTGTTTCTTTGTTCCCTGTGACGTTGATCGTTTCATTTCTGATGGTCTGAATTCTTGTCTTCCGATTCTATTATTAGAAAATGTTTATCCCATGTCTAATAGAGTTATCTGTATATTGAACTAAAGAAACTCTTACCTAAAGGATTTCAAGAATAGGAGATAATCCTGCAATGTTTTACCACTAGAAGCGCCACTAGCACAATGGTACGTAGCCAATCAACATGGATATACGTTCCTTTACACCAGGGGTTCCCAAACTTATTTTGTCTACCGCCCACTTTGAGAATAAATAATTTTTTAGCGCCCCCATTTTTTCCCCTACTTAAAAACGACTATAACTTCAAATTAAATTAATTAATTATTGTGAGCTATATTAGCGGAGATTAAACATTAATTCTAAACGAGACTTTTAAATAGCGAACCGAGTTTGAGCAATCTCTTAACTAATATTAGTTGATGTTCACAAGTTGTAGTTGAGAGTCGAGAGCTCATGCAGTCGGTGTCTAAGAGGCCTCTTAGCTAAATGAAATTACAAATCACCCCCCAAGCCTCTACACAACGCCCCCATTTTTTTTCTGGGTCTCTGACCGCCCCCCTTTAGGCCTGCAGCGCCCACAATTGGGCGTTATCGCCCACTTTGGGAAAGGCTGCTTTACACCAAATCTTTTTTTACCCTGCAGACTCGCGCCGCGCTGTCTAAACCGATTTTTTAGCTCTGCTATTTTAATGGCCACAAGATGCCATGATATGGTCACAATATTATTAAAAATTAAGTAAATTAACCCAAATAACGAGAAATTTGCGATATCTTCAAAAATTACGTTTCGTTTTGCATTCTGTTTACGGAGTATGCTAGTGACTCCATCTACGCAACGCTTTGCGTTTTATGTCCTATTATTAGGTATTTTAAAGGGTAAAAGTACCCACGAATATATGAACGGTCAATTCAGATATATTTTAGAGTTAATTAACTTGTTCGTGACCGCTTCTCGGGGGTCGACGCGCGGTCCGCTGGTAACTTTAACTGTACACGAGATGGTAATGACAAATGAAGCTTTTCGTGCGCTCGTAATGGCTAAAGAGTAATGAGTAACGCGCCATTCGCGTTCCCTGAGCTCCGAAACAGATATACAGTTACACTCACGTCAATAACAACGGTAACCAATCACAGTGCCATCAGTAGGTAATTACCTAAATAAAGCTTTATCCTGTAACACGGGATTCTTACCACGGTTTGGGGTTGTTTTAAATGTAAGTGTGCCGAAATATTGAGAGCTCAAAACAACTCCAAACCTTGTCTAGTTAGACACGGGAATCCTTCAAGGTTTGGGGTTGTTTTGGAAGTTGTTTTTTTTTCTTTTTCGTACTGATAATTGCTGTTGGTCCTAATAACAGCTTCACCGGGGTTTTTGGGGCGAGCGCTAAGTGCGCTCCAGCCTGGAGGAGGACTTAAAACCTATTATAAGAAGCGACTGCCTAAGGGCACCCAGGTGGGTACGGACCTCGGCTTAGGACGTCGCTGGGGAGGGAGGGGTCGGGGAGAAGCGGCCTGGAATACGCCGATAGCGCGTGCAAGCGCCAGAAGCGGGTCGCAGGATAAAGCTTAAAAATGTATAGCAGCACTGTGTACTTGCACGTTTCTGAAGGATCTATAAAGGTAATCCCCATGAGTCGTAATTCGGAGGAGAGTCTGGATTTACGACCTAAGAATAAGCGGTAGGTATTAATCACGTGCCATGCAATTTTTGTTTGGATATCTTTCCCTAGATGTAACAATGGCAGTTCTCGCCCGCGTAAACGACGACGCGTTGTAGACGTAGTGCGCGAATGTATAAATTCCTCTCGCTGGCGAACGCACTATTTCAGGCTAGAGTTGGTCGGGAGTTGGGGACAATGCTGAATTATAATTTGTGGGTTATTATTTTCAGACTTTACGTGCGTTCACTAAACTTCAACTAATTCAAAATTAACTAGGAATTTCTGTCATAGACTTAAAGGAAACTCCATAAATCGAACAACAACAATGGACATACGATACTACTGGTAGTCAGCTAGTATATTCTGGAGGAGAAAGCTCTTGAAGTTAAACAACCTTCATAATATTAAACTGTACATAATATCCGTACGCTAATTGGCTTCTGTTATTATTAAGAACTGTTACGTGCTTGTACTAAACCTTTGACATTGCCTTACAAACAACATTAGGTACATTTTTGGAATTTTAAATAACCTCTGTGAGACTCTTGCCTACACAAGTCTGTAGATGAAACAACACGAACACATTTTTTGTCTCAAGTATAATATATTCATACTCGTAAGTCCCATTTATTATTGTTCAGCTTTCTGAATTTCAGTGCGTAGATATCTGTATCTTATCTTATAATAGGGGGCCGGTAATAATCCAGCGGCACTTTGACCCTTGAGGATCATTTGTGCCTACCCCATTTTACACACTGGTCATCTCAGTGTGCAGGTTTGTTCACGATGTTTTACTTCACCGTTAGAGCAGTCGGTAAATGTACCTAAGTCTTCGAAGAATACGAAAAACTCATTGGTACATGGCACTGCACGGTTTCGAACCCGGACCTCCCGCACGGGAGTCAGGTGTCCTAGCCACTGTGCCACCGACGTATCTGTATCTTGTACTGGAAAGTCACTGCTCTTTTACTTATGATAAAATGTATCCTATGACACTCTCGTGATCAACACGAATCTAACGATACCATAAGGATAATATAAGGATAATATAAGGAATGTGGAATATATTAAATAATAATTACTGACTGGGTAAGGGATATACTAGACCATCGGTCATTGTAGACCCTAAGCCATGCGATCGGACGCTACATGAATAGCGCCGTCGATATCAGGGAACACTTTAATGCCCAAATAATTACCACCATTATCTGTGAAGAGACACGCAATAGAATCGCAGCGAGAGATAGGCGTTTTAGGACATCTAAACACATTTTTCTGTGCACGGCACGATAAGATGTTTGAGAGCAACTTTTATTTTATGTTTTTATTTTTTTTTACTTCCATCGTCTCTTACTATTACGATTTTCAGAGGTCCAACCAAGGTTGAACCTGTACGCGTGAATGTTTTATTTACAAACATGTCTTGTATACGGACATCTCGTGGCATTTCAATTTAGTGCGCGGTTTAAAACAGAAGTTCCATTTATGAACTCTATTGCGAATCAAGCGGTCGGCAGAAAATATCCAACCTAAATTATCAAGCCGTTCAACAAGAGGCGAAAAAGGACCAGACTTACATACACCCGAAAAATATTACATTCGGGTAAAAAATATTCCATTTTTGTGTATTTCAAAAATGGTCTAGTTCCTTTAAGCATGAAACAAGTGAGCATGCGTGTAACGACGAATGAGAGGCATGCCGAGACAGATATTCGTGGCGCTCCATTCTCTCTGCCTACCCCGCAAGGGATCTAGCGTGAATTTATGTATGTATATATATACGCATTACATTACATACGAGTATTCTTATACTACCCTGTAACATAACGCCTGGCCTGCATCACAAAATACATCTTTATATTTCAAGCCTGCTTCATTAACTGTAACCTCGTTGTCCCCAGGATGAGATGCAAGCCTGGACACCAGTCCTCACCAACATCGCTTTGCTCATCATCGCGTCCGCCCACTGCCTGGTGTGCGTGGTCACCATCTACCACCTGTCGAAGCGCGTGTGCCCGTGCTTCAGGCCGCGGCAGCCGTTCGACCACAATCAGTTCGACCCCGGGTGCAAGCCCTACCTGGTCACCGTCGACGAGGTCAAGAGGGGCCAGGACGTGGAGAGGGCCAGGGGGCACGAGCTGTGCAGGGAGCTGGAGGGGAGGCTGCAGGTGGAGACGGGGAAGAAGAAGGTAAGCAGTTACTTGGTGCGAATTGCGATAGAGTTTAGTGAACAAGCTAACATCGTAAATTATACTGATGTAAAAATTACGTTTACCAATAAATTATGAATATGAAAGGATCATGGGCGTTACGTCCAATTTCCCGGATGTCCAGTTCCCTGAACCTCCCTGTCGGAAATGTTATTATGTTGCGTAGAAAGATATTTGTAGGGACAGACAAAAAAAAGTAAATGATAGTCATTTGACTGACAAACTCTGAGGCTGATTAAGCAATTCGAGTTTTAAATTAATGAATACGTCGATGAGGGAGGGTTCCGGTTATTATTTGTTTTAAACGAAATTTCTGTTGCAAGAAAAGCGTAATCAAAGAGTTAACTTAACCTTAATCACAAGCAATCGTAAATCTTAATTTTCTGAATGTCCCTGTTGATTAAAAATAAACATATACGAGTACTACTAGGAGTCCTTGCGAAACGTCGGAAAAATGACAAGGCCGTAAAATGTTTGATTGTTCAATTCGGAGAATGTCAAAATCGTAATATGTTGCTATCTTTATTTGAAAATGTTATACTACTGTTCCAAAGAGACCCCGTAAAGACGTAGTGTCGTTCCAGGAGGAACCGCCCGAGTACGGCAGCGCGAACAGCAAGGAAAAGCTGGTGACGCGCTGGCTGGGCCACCAGCCACCCGCCCCGACCGCCCCGGTCGCCCCGGGGCGCGCGCGCCGCCCCGCCGGCGTGCGCAAGCCGCGCAAGCAGCCGCCGCCGCCGGTCATGCTGTTGCCAGCGCATCCCGCCAGCACGGTCAGTACAACATATGTGAGATGGGATGGCACACTGCTGTGATTTTATAATAGAATAAGATCAAACCCTAGAAAACCGAAAAATAGATTTCTATGGACTAAAGGTAAAGGCGTTACCTGCAGTACATTGCAGTTACTACATGAGGTTAAATACTATGGGATGCTAGGAGAGCAGATTAGACGTCACAATTTAATAGTTAAAAAAGATTAACGTGTCAATATCTTTACGTAATGCAAAGTAGGTAGTGTAGTGTGTTTCTAGACGTGCGAAGCAACATATTTCAAAACGAAGTAATTCGTGGGAAATGAATTGCAAACAACAGCTGACATGCCCTTTACGCTGCGCAACAGGGCACGCGCAATACGCTGACCGCACGCACCCGCACAGAGCGCATCGTGCGCGCGCGCCGCTTTCTTAGTTGCGTTGCGTGTGGGGCCATGGCTTCGGGTGACACTGGGATATGCGGGCGGGCGGACGATAGCGGATAGTAGAATAAAAAAAAGGTGAAGTTGAAAGAAATTGCGCTCTGCGGCCTAACCGCCAAACGTTTTATACGCCAATAATTTTTTGCGAAATTGCGAAAATGGGAGGACGGGGCGGCAAATTCAGGCATTGCCTCAGATGGCTTACCGACGGCGTGGCCGAGTGACCTGTGACATAATACAATATACGATACTATGTCGCCATTGTGTAATTAGTAGTATTAGTAATCAACCCATCTATCATTCATTACACTTGTGCACGTGACGTGAGCCGTCGCGACGTGACTATGCACAGTCGGGTACGGCCACGGTAGACCACTGAGGTTGCAACATTTCAATTCAATTTATTTAATAATTGATAATACAATTCAATTTACAATGAGTTATTGCTCAATTGTTTTAAGATAATATGACTGCAACAGTAACAATTTTGTTTAATTTATTACTTAAATACTTTAATACTTTACTTTACTTCATCATCTTCATCAGCTTATTAGTGTCCCCACTGTTGGGGCACTTTACTTATATAACAAACATCCACGAAGAAATAAATCTTAAATTCTTATAAAATGGCGAAAAATTATAAACTGATACAATATAGTAACTGAGGTGGTAGAGTAAAAAAATGTTTTTGTAAAAATGTACTTTAAAGTACTTATCTTATATTATGATAGGGGGCCGGGAATAGCCCCAGCGGCACCTCGACCCTTGAGGATCTTTTGTGCCTACCCCATTTACACACTGGTCATCTAGTGTGCAGGTTTCCTCACGATGTTTTCCTTCACCGTTAGAGCAGTCAGTAAATGTATGTAAGTCTTCGAAAAATACGAAGAAAAACTCACTGCACGGTTGATCCCGCATGGAAGTCCGGTGCCCTAGCGACTAGGCCACCGACGCTCTAATTTTTTTACTTATTTTAACTAAGGTACTTAGTTACTATTTTTTTTTGATTTATTTGATTTTAGTCAACGGGAACTTCTCTAGTCTAACTTTTTAAGCTTTTGTGGTTATTGCCAATACCATAGTTAGACACAGGATTCTTACCACGGTAAAAACAAAACAAAACGACCCCAAATCGTGGTAAAAATCCCGTGTCTAACTTGTATTGTTTAATTCTGATATTATTAATCGCACTTATGGAACCTACCTTAAATAAGTAGACTGTAAATGCAACAAAAGAAATAGAACAGAAAAACTCCGATGGACACAAAAATATATTTTTGTAAGATAGGCACGTTTTCGGTGTCCACTGACCATTTCCACCGGCCTCTGAGACTGTCAACGCAGCGACGTGGTGCAGCTCCGGACGGAGAGCTTCGTGATTAGTACAACACGGCACAATGTACAGTACAATTAACTATTGCATAGTTACTTTCCAACTGAGCTTACGTAATAAATAACAATAAATATTTTGACCAGCTGAGTGCTCGAGTCTGACCGATCACGGCGTTCTTGGGGGTACCCAGCGGCCCAGGGGGGCTGGAGAAACAAAAATTTTAAGGGCGCTTCGGTTACTGAGATTGAAAAATAGTCCTAAAAATTATAGTCGATGCTTGGATAGAGATCGTATAGGGATCGTACAGGCTTGGGGGCTACACCCCGCTCCTGAAGCTTCACCACGTGGCGGTAGAGATATTCTAATCACACATGGTACACGTAAAAAGTTAATTAAAGTTAATTTACGAGTAATATTTGTCTGCTGAAACTCTTTTCATAAATCTGAGTTGGCGTAGCTGCAGTGGGTAATACTGCAGACTGGGGCAATCACCATTTCGGTATTTTTTATAGATTTGGTATAATTTATTGTTGTGCCTTAAGCACAACTATTTGATTTGCATTAAAAAGTTATTGAATTATTCTTCATAATATTATAGTATATTTCGAAAAATCGTATATCAATCACTGTTAATGGGAAATCACTATACAATTTACCCCTCCTCCCCACTAGTTGCTAAAAAAATGTTTGAATTTGTATGCATATGCCATGAAGGAACGAACGCCCGCCAAGAAGAGGCAACAATATTTTTTTTCATAGATATAGAGCGCCCTCTCCTAGTTCTCCATACAAAAGACAACAACGAGCTCTATTATTTATATTTCCTCTTCCAACTCACAATAACTCAAACAAAACGTGTTTCTTTGTTGTCTTTTCATTTCCGTGACCAATCATCTCACATAAGACATAGGAAGATTTTTGTGTCTATAATTTAAAAAAAAAGTTAAAGCCGTAATTACGCAGCAAAAAACAAGTTTACTACAAAAAGCTGGTGTAGAATTAATTTGTTTATAAATAAATGTGTTTGTATGTTTCACAAGTGGCAAAATATAACGTCAAAGGTGTTGTCGATCATGCGCGTGATCGGTTTCGCATGCGCACGCGCAGCCAGGACACACCCCGCTACTCGTATAGTTCCGACTTGATCTGTTATTATATTAGACAGGTTTTTTTGGTTCTAGGGTGTAAATAATTAAGTATGTAAGTACTGTACTTCAGACTTTGTTTAGAAATACATTCCATTTTTAGATTCGTCGGGAAATTATTGAAGGTGGTAATTATGACTCTAGTGCAGAGTCAGGGATGGTAACACCCTGTTACCTATGTACCTATTATAATAAATAATACGAGTACATCCGGCCGTGAGATGTATGTGAGAGTTAACAAACCGTCAAATGCCCATTTATTTCATTCAGCGCGCGGCGCGGCGGCGCGGGCGCAGCGAGACAACACGGATTGTCCAAATTCCACACACACACACCTCACCATGCGGGAGAATGTGCTTTTCTCTCGTTAACATTTTAATGACATTACTTTGCCGCGGTCTGACAGTATCCTATTATTATTGAGATACAAGAGGACACGGAATCTTGTTCCGTGTGTTTATGTATTTATTGGGTTACTGTTCATATCGTAAAACTTCACCAAATCGATGAATAACAACCGGGGTCAGCAATGACATAGATATCTTTATTTCACGAAGGAATTTTAAGGAAGGAAGATTAATTATCTGCATGTAGTATTCTGTATACACTGTGGTACTGTGATGGATGACTGTGAGACTTTCATGGTGATAGCGCCGCAATGAATACTGGCTTGTTTCATTTTGTTTCGTCTGTAGTGAGTGCATATTTTACTTTTATACAAATGTGCAATTACCGCTGGAGAGCATCTTCATCCAACATGGTATGGGTATCCTCATGGGGCGGGCGTGTTCTTTACTTCATTGTTATGGGCTTAATCCAATGTGTCCTTTTCGGATGAAACTCTGCAATGTACCTGGCTTTGACGCTATATCTCGACTGTGCTGGAAGCTTCTACGGCGAAGCTGTCAGCGCGTCCGAGACGTTTGATCTCCCATCCATCACCTCGCTGCGGCCGGTGGCGGTGCCTATGAGAGCGGAACGCTGCGCTCGCGCACCACCGCGCCACCGCGTCGCCGTGCCCGCACGCAAAAACGTCGCGTGCGCGCGCCGCTATGCGCGGAAACGTACGATACGCGGCAAGTGCTCGGGTTTCTTGTTAATTAGTCATTGTTGAATTGAAGCGATAATGTTTCCTATTATTATTGCGAAGAGTCTACACATTTCTGTCTGAAACTGTTGTGCAAATCACTTGTAAGCTGTGAGATTTTTCACAGTCTCACAGCTTACGAGTTAGGTTAGGTAAGTAGGTACTCTACCTACTTCAGTCTTCAATACTTTTTATTTTTTATATTTAATACCTACAATTCTTATAAATTAAATTATCCATTTTTATTCCGTAACTAAAAATCCATAAAATTCGATATTCTTTTATAGTTAAAAAATAAATCCATAAAATTATCTTCCAACTATAAACTAATTAAGTCATCAAATATTATTTTAATGTGGAAATTATTTCCAACTAGATATAGCGACAATTGCTCATAGGGTCGTCGGATCGAATCCACTTTGGACCAGTGTGGTGGAAAAGCCTAGACCTACCACCTGCATTTTAGCCAAGTTGAAGTGGCTAATGAAGAATATTTATCCATCAGCAGCCCACTCTAGTCCACAGCTGGACTTAGGCCTCTCCCAGGGCGCGCCATTGAGCCCGATCTTCGGCTCTTCTCATCCAGTCGTTGCCAGCCACCTTGCGCAGATCGTCGCTTCGTTTAGCAGGGATTCTCGTCCCACACTACTTTTGCCCAAACGCGGTCTAAGAATATTCATTATTAATACAAAAAAAGAAATTGAGAGGAGTCCTTTGACAGTCATCCATCACTACTTCAAAACTAGACACAAGAGGTATTCCGCCCAGGTCCGCTCGCGTCCACCCTTGGCCCGAATACCGCGCGCGCCGACCTCACCGCAGACAGGTGCGGTGCCAGCTCACCCACCTACTTTGCATGGTGGTGTCCGACTGGGCGACCTTGAGTTTCAGAAAAAAATCGAAAGTAAATATTCTCAAATTATCATTCAATATCTTAAAATTCTTATTTTATTATGCAAGTGAACCATCGCTGATGTTTTCGTTCTTTTTTCCTGGGAACAATAAACAGCGTAACTGACTATTTACTACCTCAGTTATTCTAAAAAAATCTCCTCAGAAGCCAGCAAAAAACTTGGTGGAACTCTTGGCTTGACTTCCCAGCAGGGTGCAATTCGCTACGGCATGCCTTCATAATCCCAATAGATAGGTAAAGGCAATAAATAACCGTCAACTACAGGTCAAAATTGTGGTTTTTGTCCAATTATAGTCCCGTCGTGAAGTTGGAGAAAGTGTTGCAAAAAATACTGCTACTACAGGTCGTGAAATGCGTTGACTATTTATTTATTACTAACAATTACACCTACATAGGCAAGGAGAGCTAGTGTGGCGACGCACGACGCGCCACTATGATTAGTACCTACTCACATCGGTGTAGAACGCGCTATCGACATTTTCCTGGGACTTCAAATCAAATCAAAATACTTTATTTGTCAGAATACATTGTAAAAGATCTTAAAAATAGATTAAAGTCAAAGTATTCCGCCTGTTAAAGGGCGTACAAAAAATCAGGTACCTACATAAAATATAAATTAAAATAATGCCAATTTTAATACTAATGTGAACGGTCATTATACTACTTAACGCTATAAAAAGGATTTTCAAGCAGCCATTTCAACAATTCAGTTTTAAAGAGTGTACCCTCTAACACCCTTATATCATGAGGTCATTTGTTGTACACTATTATGTACATGTTATAAACTTTTTTTTGTATATGTATTTCCGGCACGGGGGCTGGCATATATACGAGTTCCAAACATCCGTAGTTGGACCAGGACACCTGGTCACCAGGCACGACACCCCGCCTGGTGGAAGATCTTCCCTTTTCCCTTTCATACAACTGACGTTACGTCATCCATGTCTCTCATAGCGCGATCCTACACCAGATCATTCCGACTCGTGAGCAGAAGCGCACTTACACAATTATTCCTAAATAATGTTAATCCGTTATTTTTCACCTTTTTCTAATTTATTATAATTATTCCTACACATGAGAGCTATCAAAATGTCCTAACTCTTAGAGTGTCTTGTTATGTCTATGTCTTAGACATTAGAGTATAATATGGCGTAACTGAAGTGCATTAGGTAAGTTGGTGCGGCGACGGTGATGGGATTGAGATAGCACACGTGCATGCGTGCGTTGCCATGGTAACTGGAGCGAAGTGAGATAGCTGGTGGAACGTGAGGTTTGTGAGGATCGACCACGAGATCATAGCGGCACAATTGTGTTCGGGTCTTACCAAATCGTGTTGACTACAATTTTTTATATTTATTTTTCACGCCTCCACTGACCGGTCACCGTTTCCTAGATACATCTACTATAACTGCTTCTTATAGTAATCTCTATAATGTAGAGTAGCAACTAATTGTAATCTTCTTCTTCTTCTATCAGATCCTAGAACACCTAGTGATGCATAGGGCTGAGACGATATTCTTCCACTTTGCCTTGGAGGTGCAAAATGGAGGTTTTGGGAAATATTTTTTTAATGTAAATACTTTTTGTTGAGGAGATAATCTTCACAATTGGGGGTTTTCCAGCGATCAAGTGAAGTGTGAGTGTGGTGTCTCCCCTCAAACCATGGAGCACTTGCTCTGCTGTCCCGCGTGTCCGACCACCTGCACGCGGGAGGACCTTTTCGAGGCCAACCAGAGGGCTATCGATGTGGCTGCCTTCTGGTCGGGAAAAATTTAATTCGAATCATCAACACGAAAGAAGAAGAATGTAAATACTTTAAATCTCATTTCCCAGAACCTCCATTTTGGCGCTTTAGCATTTTTTCCTTTCCACTGACGATATATTTCTGGTCTGTCTGCATATCATTACGTTTCTGACAGTCATTTGTATTGATAATCTAATCTCGTGTGAGGACTAATATCTAATGCTGTTAAGTTTCAAAGATCTACACGGTGACCTAAAGATCGTACCACTCTAGGAATATATATATACGAAACAACCTGATTCTTATGTGTATGGACTATGAATACGAGTACTTTGTCATCTTACCGCACAAATAAATTTATTCTTACATGAAAGTCGAATTGAATTTTCTAATCTCCGTTCTGTACAATCAAATGCTTCATCTCGTGTTTACCGCGAGGACGAGGCATTTCACACGCTCTTGTGTTTCGCATGCTGCAGCGTTTGTGCTCCTTTTATGACTGTGTGTACTCGCCTTTATGCGTCCCTCTGATGGTCCTTTTATACCTTTTGATTGGCTGCATTGCACTGGCATTAGAACTTAGAACTCCTCCACACCGACCCGGTTGCTTGGTGATGCGTGGTATGAAACATAGTGATCTCTACATTATCAATCATGAATATGATCCCTTCGCTTTAAGGGTTTATTACCTGACTATCCTGAATGTCTGATGTACAAATTGCTTTACATACAAATAGGCAGCAAAATTGCTGTTTTCTTAAACACTGTTTCGGAACAAGTGCGAGTAAAACTAACAAAAGAAACATGAGACTTGAGGCTTCACTATTATCAGGTTCCATGAGGAACTCCACTGGATATAGGTATCTCCCAAAGCATTTCACTGAGCTCGATCTCTAGCTCTTCGCACTTTGTGGTCTTCGGCACCATTTCTATTTTCAGAATTCAAAATGTCACCCTTTAAAGTAGCATGTAATCCAGAATATACAGCTGCGACGCCGCTAAGAAACAGCATCGGTAAACCGCATCAGTGTGGCCGCGCCTGCGCCGTCGCGGGCCGACTAGACTTTGACTGGCGCATCGCATAATGGGATAATGGTGGCCCTTCCGGCGGGAAAGCGCGCAATTACACCTGGATCAAACGCGCCGCCTGCGCCCGCGCCGCCGCCGCGCGCCTGCGTGGGGAGGGGGTGATGTTAACGACGTGGTTATTGTTGCACTTTTTCTATAATGGATAATGATTCGTTTGTGGGTACTAGTTAGGTTCGGAGTGATGTTTTAGAGCTTTGTAGACGGTAATTCGAGGAGTCAATAAATACTTTTTGTACGGAGAGTCTATAGAAATTGAACTGAAATTAGTTTCACAAGTAGTAGTAGTAGTATATTTGATTACTTTTAGGGAACTCGATCAAACACTGTCATATAAAGAAGCAATGTTTTTCTGTCGGTGGCAATATGTAAGTCATTAAGTAAGTACAATACCTCTTTTTGTACGAGGAGTCGGCCACATCAGAATATCGTGTTCTTGTATTTCTCATGTCAGCAGGAAAAGCAGGCTTCAAGTAGGTCAAATTCACCCCAACCTACTCCGAAATCCTAGACGTCCATAGAAACATGGTAAACTACCCAAACATTCGTGGGCCTCTTCCCCACCTCCCTGAATTTCTTTTTTTGGTTGAATAACTACTTGGTAACTCTACACTCCGCTAACTAGAGGTTCCCATGGCAACGGTATTGCGTTAATCAGCTAGATCGCTACGTGCTGGTGATCGATGGCGACCATCCGGCACCCGCGCAGATAACTCGCATCGATCACGGCTGCGCTTGCGCAAGGCGCGCGACCGAGCGTGACGTTGCCGTAGGACTCGCAAATCATTCTGTGTCTAGTTTGAATTATACCATGCTATGGGATGGTTTTCAAGAAAGGCTTTTTAGTATAGTTAGAGTCCACCAGGTAAACGGAAGCTTGGTCGTCAGAAACTCACGGGGCGTTGGTCAGTTGAAAGCGAGGCAGCAACAATCCGAATGTGTGGTGGTACAGTAAAAAAATGACTGAGGTACTTACTTACAATAAAAACATTTTGATTTGATTAGAACTTGAAGAGGCCGCACATGATTGCAAAAACACAGCAATTGAGATCGAGACCTATACCCCAGCAGTGGGTGTCAGGAAGGAAAGAGAAGAGAGTTTTTATTATTTTTATTTACAATTTACATTATTATTAGGTAAGTGTATTCTGTATATACACACTCAGCAAGGGCCGGTGCGCTCTCTCTGTGTAATAAATGCAAATTGCAATCTCTCTTGTTATCTTAACGGTCAATACGCAATGGTGTTTGCAACGCTTTCATAACTCCATGTATATTTACTACTGGGGTCTAACTGGACGGAACACTCTACCATCTTTATACGAGTCTACAACATGAAGCACGAAGCAATGTCTGTATTACCATTTTTTACCCTGAATAGAATGTTCGCTCACTTATATGGTAAACATTTTGATAGAACATAAGACAGAAAACATAGAATAAGTGTACAAAGGCGGCCTTATAGGCAACCTAGGTGATAGAAGAATGATTAATAGGTTACCGGCAGTATAGTGTAGAAAAGTGAAATATGAAATATTTATTACTCTTAATACCTAAGTAAAGCTCGGTACGAATACACAAAATACTATGACCCTAACCATAGAACAATAATACTATTAATACATATAATATAAATACAAAATTATTGATAAGTACATAATAATATATAAGTATACAAAATAAATAATATATGCTGCACAACTACAAAGATAGGTATTGAAATGATTTATGACGGTACCTAAACATTATGTTGATACGCACAGATACTCGTACACACCAACATACCAACTTCGGATCTCAAAGATAAGTGTTATACCAACACAACATACAATTTCTCTCCTCGACAATTATAATACAAGTGATTGCTAATACTTTCAAGTTTCATTCCAATCACATTGAAGCGGCCGCCGCGGCCACGAGCGAGCCGTCGACCCCTTGCGTAACCACAACAAAACAGAGTTGAAGGTGTTCCGGTGATGGCGCCCCGGGGCGCTGCGGTAGTGGTGGGGCGTCGTGGTACTCGCTCAGAACCTGGTCTGGTCCCGGTCACAGTTTTCATGGCATAGCAAAACATACACAAAACTTTGTGACATCATTCTGAATCTAAATTGAAACTTGAACTCTATTTCGGTAGAATACTCATGAGTAAATCCCATGCAAAATAATCAGATCATTGTGCGAAACGCAGCGTAGACTATGAATATTATGGTTAAACTAAACGCACACGTCAAATCTTCTCTCTCGGTCTGGCACATACAAACATGGCATCGCTCTCTGTTTTTTGTGATCGTCATAGGGAACAGTGCAAAGTGTTGTAATAAAAACTAAATATTTAATGTAAAATGAATTTTTAATTCGTTTCATAAAATAAATGAAGCCAGCCATATCCTACATAAGTGGTCCTTCGAGCCGGATATGGCAATACAATCCAATCCTACAATCTTTTTGTAGATTCTATATAAGTTTTGAACGTCATCAGAAGAGAGGACTTCCTTTTAGTGGCCCGACCCGCAACCGACTCCTGCGTTGATCAAGATCAGCCTGAGTCTGGTCTAACAGTGGTTTGAGGACTGGCAGTACTGCATGGGACCATACGCGGTCTGGAGTTTGGTGCGCTACAACATTAGCTAGAAACCTGCGTATGCGATGCGGTGGAAACATGTAGAAACGTAATAATTACGCGACTTTCACCGCACTTTATGGCGCGGCGCGGGGTGCGCGGCCCGCGGGCGGCGGCCGGCCGGCTAGAAATCTCGCGCGAGTCAGCTACCAGGGTACCAGGCGTCACTGGTGACCAGCTATTTGCCGGCGATGCTCATTAAGCGTTCCTATTGGACCGGCGGAAATGGAAAGAAAATCTCCTATAACTTGTGCACACCCGGTATAAAACACTTGTTCTGAATGAGTAAGTTAGTAAATATTTATTTACAGAAATATAAATCTTTATTGAATAGATCATAATGATTGTAAATCGAACAATACCCTGACTCCCAAACTAGGCGAACGTGTATCTTGGGAGACAGTGCTTTCACAAAAAGAAGGTAGTCAATAAACGGTTGTATCTATCTCATAAATAATTACTTACGAATCATTACTAGTTACATATTACAAAATATTATTACGAAAATTATTAAATGTTTTAATTAAAATTAAAATTATAAAAATGTTACAACCTCGATTGTTCCAGTCGATGAAGTCTAGGGCTTTGACGTGCAAAGGCTACCTAAACCTGCTAATTTCCTGTAGGAACAAATGCCCTGATCTTGAATAGAAAAGAGGATAGGACTTACAGGATATCCGGTATGTTTTCTCTTCCTTTTGAGTTTTCGTAAAATTTGTGCACACGCGCGCGCCGGCGATAGTTTTGAAGTGACTTTGACATTTCGTTTTTTTTTAATTAGGGATGGGAATAGTGAAAGGATGGCAGGAACATTCTTAATCTACAACATTTCCTCCCACGTGAAATCAGCCAGGGATTTCACAAGATAACCCTTACAGCATCAGAAGCCAAAGATCAGTACAGTAGCTCTACTAAGTGTTCGGATAAAGCTCATGATAAAATAACATAACTAGATTGGTGTGCAGAGGTGCACCAACTGTGACTTAAACTAACTTAATGATGCTAATATGGAAAACAAAATAATGGAGTTAAGCGAAGCTAGATTCAGGTCCAATAGGTAGTGGACAGATCTTAACAACCGGTCTGACCAATGTTCCCTTGGAAGTCCTGACTGTTACTACTCGGACTACATTATCCTTTCCAGGATGCGTTTTAAGAATGCGGCCAAGGCGCCATTCGTTTGGAGTTAGATTTGGCTCCATGATAGTGACAAGATCACCAACAGACGGCCCCCCTTTTCCATTCCGGAACCATTTCACCTTTTGTTGGAGAGTATGAAGATAATCTCTCTGCCAGATCCTCCAGAAACGTTGTGATAATTGCTGAAGCAGTAGCCAGCGAGAACGAAGTGTAATATTTTCCTCAATCACTGGCTCAGGCACTGACACTAGAGGACGTCCGATCAAGAAATGACCAGCTGTGAGTACATCGATCTCTCTGGGATCTGATGAGAGCTCACACAGCGGTCTCGAATTTAGCATGGCCTCAATTTTGGTGAGTACCGTTGTGAATTCCTCAAAGGTAAGGAGCTGTGATCCTATCACACGTTTAATATGATACTTTGTGGATTTGATTCCGCTTTCAAAGATACCTCCAAAGTGAGGTCCTGCAGCAGGATTCAATTTCCAGGTGATGTTACGAGATGCGAGTTGATTGGAGAGGTCTTCCTTTTCCTGAGTCAGCATTTTGGAGACTTCACTGAGGTAGCGCTTGGCTCCAACAAAGTTCGTGCCGCAATCGGTCACTATTTGTTGGCAGAGCCCTCGCCTGGACACAAAACGATCTAAAGCTGCTATAAACGCCTCCGTCGAAAGTTCCGTCACCAATTCTAAATGAACCGCTTTTACAGAATGACAGACAAAGAGACAGATGTACGCCTTGAAAGATTTGGCGTTCCGTCTTCTGCTCTCCTTGACGGCGAAAGGTCCACCGAAATCAATCCCTACATTCCGGAAACAACTACCTTGCTCCAGCCGAGGTGCAGGGAGATCGCCCATAATTGGTTGACAAGATCGAGGATTGACCTTAAAACAGGTGATGCATTTGGCCAAGCGGGATCGAATGAGATTTCGAATGCCTTTAATCCAGAGTTGTCGCTGAACCAAAGATTGTAAAGTTCTAGGACCACAGTGTAGGTAGCGTTTGTGTAACGCATCAACGACAAGACTAGACAGGTGTGAGTGTTTTGGCAACAAATAAGGGTGTTTCGTGGCTTCAGGTAAATCTGCGTTCCTTATGCGTCCTCCCACGCGCAAAAAACCGAGGGAGTCCAGAAATGGAGATAGCTTTTGCAAATGATTTGGCAAAGCTGCGTTCTTGTTCAGGGATACAATGGATTCTGCGAACGTTGTCATCTGAACCTGTTTCACCAAAGTCATAAGAGATTGGTCTAACTCTGAGGAAGATAACGAACCTTGAACTCTTTCCAAGGCAGGGTGTCGAGAATTTCGGATAAAACGCAGGCACCAGCCAAGAATGCGCTGCAGGCGAGATAACGATGACTGGCTCTCCATCAGCTTTAGGATCACATTATCTCGGTTGGATTCATTTTCAGTTTGAGATACATGTGCTGTCGACTTGACTTCGGGAATATTTTCCGAAGACGAAGCAACGATCTGTGCGGGCCAATAAGTAGGCTCCATCCGAAGCCACTCAGGGCCTGACCACCACTGGTCACAGCCTGATAGCTGGGAGCACGCTAGACCACGGCTACAATAATCCGCTGGATTGTCTTTGGTGGGAACATGGCGCCAATTAGATGGGCTCACCGCTTCCGTGACTTGTACCACACGATGTGCAACAAAAGTTTTTAGCTTGTGTGGTTCAGTGTTCAGCCAGGACAATACAGTGGAGCTGTCGGTGAAAGCAACGGGTTGAATGAGATTCAACCGGTCACTTAATAAGTTGGACATGTGTTTGAGTACGCGCGCCAATAAGACTGCACCACATAACTCCAATCGATTCACGGTGAGGAGCTTAAGTGGAGCAACTTTGGACTTCGCAATGAGCAGATTCACCTGCACAGAATCATGCGAAACGCATCTGAGATAAACACAACAGCCGTATGCTTTTGTTGAACCGTCGCAAAACCCAATAAGTTGAAATTCGAGGGCATTGACAGGCACAGTATGACGTGGCAATTTAATTAATTTTAAGTTAATTAAATCAGCGGTAAAGTCTTGCCAGGCCTTTGCCACGTCACGTGGGACCGGTTCGTCCCAGGACAAGTTGAGACGCCATAGATCTTGAAGAAGCAATTTGGCAGTGAGTATGAAAGGTGTAACCCACCCCAAGGGATCGAAAATTCGGGCGACGTTTGATAAGATTGAACGCTTTGTGCATTCGCCTTCCACGTCCGAGACAGAGTAGGTAAAATAGTCCCCCGTAGGATCCCATTGGACTCCTAAAATCTTGAGCGTGCTTTTGTCATTTTCTTCCGAAAAGGATTTTGGTGTTTGACAATGTTCCGCAGGTAACTGCTCCAGGAATTGTTCACAGTTACTGCTCCATTTTCGCAGTTCCAGTTGGGCACAATTCAAAAGATTGACCAGCTCCTGTTTTAATTCCAGGGCTTCACTGAGAGATGGCGCTCCGGTGGTGACGTCATCCATGTATGTATGTTGACGTATAGCCTCGGCAGCGCGAGGGTACTGAGAGCCGTGATCATCGGCGAGCTGATGTAGTGTGCGAATGGCTAGATACGGCGAGCTGCTGACACCATATGTCACCGTATTCAGTTCGTATTCGGTCACACCAGCTAAACCGGCTGGTCGATGATCACGTGACTCTTCAGGAGCTTGAGCTCTCCATAGGATGTGTTGCCACTTGCGATCTTCAGGACGGATTAGAAAATTCCTATACATTTTAGAAATATCGCAAGTGAACACAACTGTATGCAGTCTGAACCCCGTAATAATATCGATGATGTTCGCCTGCAACTTAGGGCCTGTATACACTAGGTCGTTGAGAGATCGACCGTTAGTGGTTCGATTACTGGCATTGAACACAACCCTAAGTTTAGTAGTTGTGCTTTCTGGCCGAATCACACAGTGGTGAGGTATAACATATTTCCCGGCTGTGGCAACGGGTGTCATATGACCCAGAGTTTCGTATTCTTGCATGAAGTCTTCATAATCTGACTTTAATTGTGGTTGCCGATTTAAACGCTTTTCCAAATTGATCAGTTGAGATTGAGAACCTCTCGATGAATCCCCTAACACTCCATGTAGTTCCTTTAACAATAAGGGTACGACATAGCGCCCATTGGGCTCCCTGGACACGAGGCGAGTGTACAACATTTCACACTGCTCGTCATCTGGTGCCATGATGTGAGCTTTGGGTGGCTCTTCCACCTCCCAAAACTGCTTGATAACTTCGTCAATAGTCGAAATAGCAAATAATGATGCTACAGAGGGCGGCGGAGAAGGATTAGTCACATCCAGAGGACCAGATAGTATCCAACCGAAGACACTGTGTAGAGCCGTTGGAAGGCCAGGCTCAAGTCGGACTCGTTGGCCATCATAGATGTCCGGAAACAGTTCTGCACCGATTAGCAAATCAATTTCAGAGGGTTTGTCGAAATTCCGGTCGGCTAGTATGAGATGCTTAAAGTGTTCTCGTACAGTTGTTGGAATTTCAGCAGTAGGCATTTGCGTCGTTATGTTGTCCAATACAATTGGATTAATGTTGAATTTCGGTTCCTCAGAATCGCAAGGCTGAATTGTACAGTGTGTACTACCCTTAACTTGAGAAACCGTGTTTTGACCTAGCCCGGCCACAGTAAGATTGCAGCGCCGGAGAGGAAAACCGAGTTTCTTTGCACAAGCTAGAGTTAAAAAACAATCCTGTGCCCCACTATCCACTAGGGCACGAAGAAGATGGAAATTTCCAAAATTGTCTCGAGCACGAACTACACAAGTACCCAATAACACAGCCGACGTGGTGTTACGGCTCCGTCCCACGTGAGCGCTAGTGTTCACTGGACTGACTGCACTACTGTCAGTCGGCAGTGGTTGGTTGGCCGTGTCATGATGTAATAAAGTGTGATGTCGCGCACCGCAAATTTGACAACGTACTTTAGAAATACATTTAGATTTAAGATGATTGGTGCGTAAACAGTTTTCGCACATATGTTTATTTTCGACGAAAGTCAAACGTTGTTTTAGGTCTAAAGATTGAAATGTGGGGCACTTATAAATAAGATGCGCTGAACCACAGTAATAACAGCTGATGACCTTAGCTCGACTGTCGTCAATGTTGTTGTTTTGTGTTGTATTGTTGGTGTTTTGTGTTGTTAACGCTGAGCGTTTTTGATTATTCGTTGAAGATGATGGTTTGATTCGGTTCGGCTGAGATGGATTCACAGGTCGGGCGGGTGTGTTCGGCGTAGTGGAGTATTGGCTGGTTTCTAGGATCTTCACATAATTCTGTATAAATTTTAAAAGATCCTCAAATGATGGGATGTCAGAGGTATTTTGAGTTTCAAATCGCTTTCGGGTGTCCGGATCCAATACCCGGGACGCAAGTTGAAACAAGATAAAATCACCCAAATTTTCCACTTCTAAGGCTCCGATAGCATGGCTGCATTCATAAAGGACGTTAAACAATTGTTGTAACTCGATAAAGTTACCAGTTTTTATTGGTGGGAAGTTTTGTATTTTCCCCAGATAAGTGACTAACAAAAGTCTTTTATTTTTATATCTCTCCTGAAGTGCATCGAACACATGCTGATAATTGTCCGCCGTCATCGGCAGTCCCTTGGCTATAGCTAGCGCTGGCCCAGACAAACATGAAATTAGGTAATAAAATTTCTCAATGGGAGCTATGGCAGGATTTTCATGTATTAATTTCAAAAATGAATCATAAAACGTTTGCCAATTCTCTGTATTGCTGTCAAATGTTGGTAAATTTAATTGTGGTAACCGTGCATAACAAGGCTTCGAGTCAGTAATCTCTGCTTGGTCATTAGCATTGCCTTTACTCGACTTTGTTGAGATCGTTTCAGCCGCTGTGAGCACTTCATAATATAGCTCATCAAATGCTGCCAGGACATTGCTGTCAATGACCGTGTCTGGTTTCAATTTCAATGTAATTTCATTTATTTTTTCTACTACAGATACAAAGTCCTCCCGGAGCACATCGATTCGTGAGAATCTAGACTTAAAAGCAGCTTGTTTACTTTTATTGTTTACCATGTCTAATGACAAATCATACAGCATTTGAATGCCTCTGAAACTGTATTCCTTTTGTACTATAAGTACTTTCAGCTTCGCTTCCTCCATCTTTCGTTACTAATTTGTTGTCTAGGATAATGTAAATCTACGAATAATCGTATAATTTGTTTTCCAATAAGTTTTCCGAACCGATAAACACAAAAGATAATGCCTGCCGGCCGGCACCGTGCAAGTATGATACTACTAAATTGAGATGTTATGATAATCCGAACACTTAGAATGCTGACCGGAACAATCAAAGTTGGTAGGGTTATACCAAACCGCATGGAATTGTAACCAACTTTTATTGAAATTTGATGAATTTTCACAGTTTTCCTAGGAAATTGAACTTGATATCAACTAAAAACAATACAAACTGCGATTTTCCATAGGTATTCGCGCTCGAAAAGGACCAAAAAATGTTACAACCTCGATTGTTCCAGTCGATGAAGTCTAGGGCTTTGACGTGCAAAGGCTACCTAAACCTGCTAATTTCCTGTAGGAACAAATGCCCTGATCTTGAATAGAAAAGAGGATAGGACTTACAGGATATCCGGTATGTTTTCTCTTCCTTTTGAGTTTTCGTAAAATTTGTGCACACGCGCGCGCCGGCGATAGTTTTGAAGTGACTTTGACATTTCGTTTTTTTTTAATTAGGGATGGGAATAGTGAAAGGATGGCAGGAACATTCTTAATCTACAACAAACATATTTTACCCTTCTAGATTGTGCAAATATTTATGTGATATTTTTTTATTGACATTAAATTAAGAAAGCAGTGCATTAAATATCAAATGAAGTCAAATTAATTATTAAATTATCTAATGTTGAACTCACAGCTCTAAATGTTACCGAGCCAGTTTTATGGTATAAGCTACACAGTTATTCCAAAGGGGAAATAAATAGCCAGTTGGACATTTCAGTTGTACCCAAAGAACCTTAGTTTAGAAGAAGTACGATACGATTAGGTACATATTTCATAGTACATAATTCAATAATGTTTTTTTTCTGCGCATATTAACTCAGCTTAATTAGGTTGTAGGCTATACTTTATCTATGTATGTGTATTACGATATACGTAGGTACCATTATTTTGTCTATGTCTGTTGATTCTCCAATAAATAATAATAATAAGAGCTTTTTCCAAAACGGAAAATTTCCAACGGGAAAGTCTGATTTTACTGAAATTGGGGAGAATCTTGACGAACTAGTAGTGCGGCTAAATCGCCGGAAACATGGAGTACCTATCGGAGATCATTTACACATAATACCACAGATTTCGAAATATAGACAGACATACCAGCGAGAGTAACGCATAAGTAATACTAACGGATGAATAAAATATGTCTCTTACACGTACGTGCTCGTATAACAAGAAACGAAAATAAAGTGCTGACTGGTGCCATCCATCACCAGGCGCTGGAGTCAGGAGTCACGTCTGGCTGCCAATTAGAGTTGGAGCCTGCACGAGCTCCTCGACAGGTAGATAAATCACCTGCTCGGACAGGCCGCCACTTCCTGCCTCTAACTCCTCGAAGTTATAATTATAAATAAGCCACTCTGAAATATGTAACTTCGACCGTGTAGTTCCCGGTTCAGAATAGGACTACCCCATATCTTCCCGTGGGTGTCGTAAAAGTCGACTAAGGGATGTGTGGGAATACGGTTCCGCTGCTCGCATCCGTACATTCTACCACAAGGCCCCACACAAGTACCCTGGGAGCCATAAACGAGCAGCCTACTGGTGGTAGGTCCAGGCTGACCGCGGCTTGTCACCACCCTCCGGACAAAGACATGCCGCCAAGCGACCTAGTCGTGTTTCGGCATGATGTCCGGAGTAGCCACCAAGAGAACGGGTCTGGGCAGCTATACTGCACATGCGCACCGGTTTCGGTGCTGCGATGTGTTGCCGCGCCGGGCGCCTCATCCTGGAGGGTAGCGGGATCCGAAGCACGGTTCTCCGCTGGCCGACCGCAGGTTGTAGGGGGCCCAAGTAGTAGGCCAGCCACCTACGAAAGGCTGCCCCGCCGCCTCGCGAAAAATCCCGGAATGCTCCACCGTGCCGGTTGGCGACCGGATTGGAGGAGTCGGTGGGCATTTCCGTGGGGGGTTCGGGCGTCCCCGCAGTCTCCAGATGAGGCTACCATACGTGTGGCGACCCCGCATGCGCCGCTGGGTGTGCTGTGCAGCCCCTTGCCCAACTACCGTTCTCTCGCCTATTCACTCTCCAATATAAAACATGTCAAAGTCCAAAAAGAATAGTAAGTGTGCACAGCGGAAGCACGTCCTCCAACTTAAAGTGCACCTCTCAAATATCCGAGGTCTGCACTCCAATATCGACCCAGTTCACCACCACCTCGAAACTGAAAATCCACACTTGCTATTCCTAACGGAGACGCAGATCGGATGTCCGTCAGACGCGTCATACTTACTCTACCCAGGGTATAACCTGGAGCACAATTTTAAACCCCGTGCTGGGATCTGCGTGTATGCTCGCGATGACATCTGCTGTCGGCGTCTCCGGAACCTTGAAGATCCCAAATTTTCTGTAATATGGATGCTGGTGGACACTGGGCTGGAGCAAATGCTCTATGCTTGTGTTTACCGTTCGCACAGCGGTGACCAGGAGACAACTAAGTTAATTGAACACCTTAGCCTTGCGGCGGAAGTGGCCCAACAACGGTATCCATCTGCGCAATTGGTTCTTCTGGGGGACTTTAATGCTCACCACCAGGAGTGGTTGTTCCCATACCAGAAGACCGACCATGCTGGCAGGGAAGCGTACAAACTCGCGTTGTCGCTAAACCTCACACAGCTGGTCGATGGCCCCACGCGCATACCGGATGTTGATGGTCACACCCCCAATTGCTTGGACCTTCTGCTGACAACTGATCCGGACAGGTACTCTGTGTCGATTTCTGCCCCATTGGGAACCTCTGACCACTGTCTGGTGAAATCTGTATCTAGCTACTCTCCGCCCGATTTAAGCCCTAGAGGCACCAGGCGAGTGTGGCGATACAAGTCAGCAGATTGGGATGAGATGCGGCACTTCTTTGCATCTTATCCATGGCGACAAATCTGCTTCTCTACTGAGGATCCGTCGAGCTGCGCCTCGGCCATAACCGACGTGGTACGTCAGGCCATGGAATATTTCATTCCCTTCTCTGACGTGCCTCTTGGTGGCGCAGCACGCCCTTGGTACAGTGCGGACTGCGTTCGTGCTGAAACACTGAAGCAGTCAGCATTTGTAGCCTGGGCTGATGCTCGGACGCGCAAAGCTCCGGATGTCCTGGATAAAAAGAGAGCCTTCAACAAAGCCGCCAAGTCCTGTAAGAAGGCTCAGCGTCGGGCTCGCTACGAACATGTTGGCCGGATCGGAAACAAGCTTGCTTCATACCCTGCGGGTAGCAAGGCTTTCTGGTCCCTCGCCAAATCAGTCGAAGCTAACTTCTGTCGCCCTTCGCTGCCACCTCTGGTCAAACCCGATGGATCGCTGGCTCACACCGCGAAAGAGAAGGCAAACTTGTTTTCCTCTCTATTTGCTAGTAATTCTTGTCTAGATGCTGGAAGCAAAACTCCACCCACCTTACCCCACTGCGACTCTGAAATGCCAGAGGTCTGCATTCACCAAAAGGAGGTACTTAAAACGCTCCGCACTCTAGACGAGAATAAAGCCAGTGGTCCTGACGGGATACCAGCTATTGTGTTGAGGAACTGTGCACCTGAGTTGTCTCCTGTCTTGACGCGCCTGTTTCGCCTCTCCCTAAAGACTGGTCAAGTTCCAAATTCCTGGAAGCTTGCTAACGTGCAGCCCGTGCCCAAAAAAGGTAGCCGTGCTGACCCCGCCAATTATAGACCCATTGCAATCACTTCCATTCTCTGCAAGGTTATGGAACGTGTATTGAACACCAAGCTCCTGGCATACCTAGAAGGTAACGATCTCCTCAGTGACCGACAGTATGGTTTTCGCCAAAACCGGTCTACTGGGGACCTTCTGGTTCGTGCCACTCACTTCTGGGGCGAAGCCATTGAGAAAACTGGTGAAGCTCTTGCAGTTTCACTAGATATTTCTAAGGCATTTGACAGGGTCTGGCACGGTAGCCTATTAAGCAAGCTTCCTTCATATGGAATCCCAGCCAGTTTGCGCATATGGATCGCAGATTTCTTGAGTGAACGGTCAATACGAGTGGTCCTAGATGGCTGCGCG
Source organism: Hofmannophila pseudospretella (assembly GCA_947369225.1). Taxonomy (NCBI): domain Eukaryota; kingdom Metazoa; phylum Arthropoda; class Insecta; order Lepidoptera; family Oecophoridae; genus Hofmannophila; species Hofmannophila pseudospretella. Next base: position 259,707 of record OX376320.1, read on the forward strand.
TCTGACCAACTGGCTATCAACGCCGGAGTTCCACAAGGATCTGTCCTCTCTGCAACCCTATTCCTGCTGCACATAAATGATCTGCTCATATCGGGTATTTTTGGGTACGCAGACGACAGCACGGTTGCGGAGAGATATCTTCCTGTTGCGCGCGCTGGTGCTGGTGAGATCCAGACTCAAAGAGAGGCCATGGTTGAGCGTATCGACTTGACCTTAAAGGCCGTGGCCGATTGGGGCGATGCCAATTTGGTCAAGTTTAACGCCACTAAAACGCAGGCGTGTCTATTCACCGCTAAACGGAGTCCCTTCCACCTGACTCCGACTTTCCGGGGTGTATCCGTACCGATTACCGACCACCTTAGCCTTTTGGGGTTGGATCTGACTTCCAATCTTAACTTTGGGCGCTCCATTGAGTCAAAAGCTAAGACCGCAGCCAAAAAATTGGGCATCCTGAGTAAGGTTAGGCGGTACTTCACGCCGGGACAGCTCTTAAACCTTTACCAAGCCCAAGTCCGGTCGTGCATGGAGTACTGCTGCCACCTGTGGGACGGCTCAGCTAAGTACCAACTGGCTGCCCTTGACTCAGTGGAGAAACGCGCTAAGCGCCTTATAGGTGACGAATCGCTGGTGGAGGCTAGACTGCAAAGTCTGGAACATCGGCGCAAGGTTGCCTGTCTATCGGTATTTTATAGGATACATTTCGGAGAGTGCGCATCGGAATTGCACGACCTAATTCCAGCATCTCCATTCCGCCTTCGGACTACCAGGCGCGGGGAGGGGTTCCATCCTTATATTGTTGATATCCCATCTGCTCGTACGAAGCGGTTTGCTTCTTCGTTCATTATGCGAACGGCTAAGGAATGGAACAGCCTGCCGGCGTCTGTATTTCCCGAAACCTACAACCTTGGGATCTTCAAGGCCAGAGTGAATAGGCATTTACTGGACCCGCGTGCTCCATCGTCGACCTCATCGTCGCTTACCATCAGGCGAGATCGAGGTCAAATGCGGGTTTAGTTTTACATAAAAAAAAAAAAAAAAAAAAAAAAAATGTAAACTAAACGGTTTCCGTATGTTGTATTTCTGGTTTGCTGACGTAACGGTCGGAACCTTCGTACTTTGTAATTTCTTTATATCTTTTCCTAATAATTGGTGATCATTCTGGACACATATCATATGTACGGGTACATCTCCTCTACCTAAATCATTGTAACTAATTACCCAGGTACCCCACAATTTCAATATCTTTTTTATATTTATTTTTATGTACTACTAAACCCGCATTTGACCTCGATCTCGCCTGATGGTAAGCGACGAAGAGGTCGACGATGGAGCATGCGGGTCCAGTAAATGCCTATTCACTCTGGCCTTGAACATCCCAAGGTTGTAGGTTGTATATCTTCACTACTTAATATACCTACTCGTAGTTTGATATTCATGGCAGATAATTAAAGTAGGCTTGTAATCTGGGCTAATTTAATGGGTACTCTTTCATAGTAAATTCTTAAGATATAACATAATAGTAACCATGAACATGTAAGTGACATGGAAGGGCCGAGAAAGCCCACGTGAAGATCATGAAAGTTGCTCGCAAAGTGGAGTAGCTTCCAGGAACACCGCGCGTTTTGCTCACTAGAGGTAGGTTGTGCAGACAGGTATGTGAAACCTACCTGTGTCTTCTAGTAAGTACAGTAAATAAATCTTAATTCGTAGGTTCTCCTACTTATTTTTTTTTCTAGTCTAGTACTGAATTAGTTCCATGCGGTCACGAGTCGTAATCCCAATATGCGAAGGCAGATTAGATCTGTAAATTGAAACAGAAAATATATAGACCTTAGTTTTTTTTTTAAACTCAGTTTAGAAGTTTTGTTACACGACAAGGTGACCATGTCAGCCTCGTTAGGGTCACTAAGAAAAAGGAAGTGAAGCTCAAGTAGAGTCAGCCCTCACTTTGAGAGCTAACTTAGTTACGACAATCTATTAATAATGTACACCACTTTAAAATGTAGGTTCACCCGTATTCCTACAAGCAAATAAATTGATTTCATTTGAAACCATTCGACTCCCCCACCAAGTTAGTAAAAGTTTTTTTTCGATCCCCATAAAATAATTTTCTTAGTTCTTTTCCTAAAGATAGCTGTATTATAAATCCCTATGTTTGTCTTCAATGTTTCTCCTAATGCCGCACGTTTCCCTCCCGTGGCAGTGTAGTGTGTGTGTGTGTGTGTTTGTGCGCGTGCGTCAAACGTCATAAAATAAACAAACAAAACATGATCAATATAAACAAGACAATCACAACAATAGCGAGGTCGACGACCGCCGACCGCCGCCCGCGCCGGGAGAGCTGACTCGGCGCACGGTCACCATCGGGGTCGCTTCACTAGGACAGATTGATTTATACACATGCTGTACTTTGGTTGCTTCAGTTTTGCTTTACTTTGGTGTCCTAGTGCGGGATTTACAGCATCAACCACTTTTTAAGTTGCAAAATATATTTTTTATTTCATTCGGACAATTTTATTTTAAGACATACTATTCCTACTTACTTCCTGATCTCGCTTGCTCAGTGGTGAATTGAAGTTTGTCAGCAAATATTTCTGGCTCTCTCGGCGACGTTTTTTTTCCAATACATAACAAAATATCCCTACCAAGTTCTTCTTTAACAGAGAGAGACTCAAAAACAAAGTCAAGTTCTTCAAAAAAATGATTTTTAATTTCAATTTCTTCAATTGAAGATCGTCTCAACGAAAACCCTGGAATTTTCTGATGTTAGATGACGGTGATCAGTTACCACTAGGTAAAAAGGCTCCAGAAACGAAGAGCGGGATAAATTACCTTTTTCTGAGCGTCTTCTATCGTTGGTGGTATGACATAAGAATAAACTTCAATGTTGGATCAAAACCATATTTGCATCAGCAGTAAAGTAAAGTCCGATCTAGCAATCCATCATGGCCACCACGTCGGCTGCAGGCTTATGCTTTTTGCCGCGCATTCACGGTGCAGCGCAAAAACTGCAGCGTCGCTACCGAGAACACAACACAACCACAAAATATGTATTTATAAGTAGACACAGAAGATCCGCTCAATACAACGCGCGACATTGACCCACGCATACGCGGGCTCTCGTACAAGCTATCTCAAATCGAATCAGACGAACTTAGTTCGCGAAATGGCGGTGGCGCGATCGAGTGGCATTACTTTTTGTCTTGTCAGAAATATTTTTCACATGGCTCTCTTCAAACTGGGAAGTATAGCTGCCCTAGGGCACCGGACTCCCGTGCGGGAGGTCCGGGTTCGAAACCGTGCAGTGCCATGTATCAATGAGTTTTTAGTATTTTTCGAAGACTTACGTACATTTACCGACTGCTCTAACGGCGAAGGAAAACATCGTGCGGAAACCTGTACACTGAGATGACCAGTGTGTAAAATGGGGTAGGCGCAAAATATCCTCAAGGGTTGAAGCGCCGCTGGGTTATTCCTGGCCGTATCATAAGATAAGATATGTTTGCCCTTGGTTGGTCTACGGTCGAGTGTAGGTGATTAAAATCGCGGATGCCCGGAGCGGGCCTTCTGTATCTTTATATTCTGTGACACACGCACGGCCGGGACGCGCCAGACCGCGCCAGTGTGGAGTACTTCACCGTGAGGTATTGTCAAGTGAGACAATACATAATAATCAATTGTTATACAATTGTTCTTCAGCTGGACACAAAAACCAAGGTTATCGTCGTCACGCGGCTCGGGCACGAGGAGCCTTTACCAGTCCTAACAAGAATGATATCACCAGAGGATTCTTATCACCAGTGGAGACATAATCGGGTTCAATAATTCTTGGAGTTATCCTTTTGTTAGATAATTTTACATAAAAAAAATAATTAAAAGTTTATTTACTTATTACCTCTCTTCAACCGGTGTCCACCCACTGCTGGATGTAAGTCTCCTCCAATGCACGCCATTTTCTACGATCTTGAGCTTTACCAATCCAGTTTCCTCCAGCAGATCTTTCTATGTCATCTGCCCCTCTTGCTGGTGGTCGACCTACGCTCCTGGTCCCAGTCCTTGGCCTCCATGTCATGACTTTTTTGCCCCACCGACTTTACTTAATACAAGGCACAATAATAGTTCCTCCGACTTACAAACGAGGTCGAAACCTGTATCTTGTAAGTCGGGACTCCGTCGCACTTTCCGTGCAAGCATATAACAATTTATAACATTACATTAGTAACTATATACTATACCTTAAAGGAATTTGGCAATATTAAGGCACAAACAGCTAACACTTGGGTTAACTCTAATCCTCGGATTTCACGTGTCCGGTTCTAGCCCCGGTTCAGTTCTCTGCATCCAGTCACGAAGAGCTAATTTGAAGTGGGGGGAGGGCGATCCGAACCGGGTCTGGAACCAGATACGTGAACGTAAAGTCCGGTGCTAATCCGATATCAATTTTGTATAAAAAGTAGACAAATCGCGAGTTAACCCGGGGTTATATTTCTGCGCAAGCGGGTCTAAATGACAACACTATCAGGTTATTTTGTTCCGAATTTCCTATAGTAGTAAAGGCAAAGTAGTTAGAGAGAGTATTCATTCATTCATTCAGTATCAACCAAAACCTTAATGCATCAGAGGTATCTGATCCCAGTTTTGTTACAATTAGAGCGTCGGTGGCAGTGGTTAGGACACCGGACATGCGGGAGGTCCGGTTTCAAAACCCTGCAGTGCCATATACCAATGAGTTTTTCGTATTTATGGAAGACCTACGTAATTTACCGACTGCTCAACGGTGAAGGAAAACGTCGTGAGGAAACCTGCACACTGGGATGACTAGTGTGTAAATGGGGTAGGCACAAAAGATCCTCAATCGTCGAAGTGTCGTGAGGTTATTCCCGGCCCCCTATCATAAGATAAAATAAGATAATATGTATCACAATTTGTCCTATCTAGTCATACATCTACTTCACCTCGTCCGTCATAATGGGTTCTGTAGAAAGTGATATCATTAATTTCTTATAGAGCAAACTAAGTACGAAAAACGAAGTACTGTCCAGCAGTGGACTAGAGTAGGCTGCTGATGATAATGAAACTAAGTACAATATCTATGAGGCATTAATTTCAAAGATACTTCTTTTTTGTTACAAAAGTATTCTGTGTATCTCTTTAAATATTTGCAAATCTCAAATTATGTATTTTTTTAAATAAATTGTCTACGACACACATGCAGACGGGCCACCTGATGGTAAGTAGTCGCCGTCGCCTAGAGACACGTGCAATACCCCCGGTATTGCACGCCGTGGAGGGAGAGGACATTTTTAACGATGTATGATGTAAAGTGAATGCAATTACGAGTACATATGCGAATTATCTACAATTATATTGCTGACTAAGTACTAGAGCATGTCGCCAAATATTAGCTTGTGCGGTAACAGCCACTAATACTAGCTAATATTTATGTTATTTTATGTACTCGTAATATTGTGTAACGCGGCGCGGAAGACGTTCTCCTAGAGTTTCTGCGCGGTCACGGTTGTGATCCGCGTTTATATGAAATGGAACAATTGTTCTAAATGATCCCATGTCGTTTCAGTAACGGACTACACAATGTAGCTGTTAGTTTCGTTTCGTTTTTTTTATGTAATTTTGTCATAAAATGTACGAAATTAGTGTCTAATTACAGTAGAATTGGATTACGGACTTATATTGTTTCGCGTGAGTAAATTTAGTAAAGCTGGTTTTTGTCGTTTTGGCAATTAAAACTATATTTTTATGATAGGACGTGTGAGATTGTTTTCCCACGGGTTGTCTCATGATATGGTCCATTTTGGGATAGTCCAAGGACCGTTATCCTGACAGGGTGAAGGTTAAGAGTCTCATAGCATATGAAGGAAGAAACGCACGCCACATATACCGTATAAAAAATAAGACACTAACTTGTCGCAAGGCGAGGCGTTGCCGTTGATAAGTGTGTGTTATATAGAGAATGCGAAAATCGCGGGTTGATTAGTTTCTGGGGTGATATATGTGCTTATAGCTTTACAAAACTAGACTTTATCTGTTAATACTAGACTCTATCTGTCATTGTAGGGACACGTACTTTATGAACATTTACAGTGTTGTGCGGTCACCTCTGATCGCAAGCCCACACGCAAGTTGCCAACACTCAGGTAACAAATAGTGGAAAGTGCTGCGTGGGTCGTTATAATGTTGTCGTTCTGCAACGTTCCCGCGCAGGCCGTCTGTCAGCGGGTGTTCGCTTCATCGTTAAAGTCGCTGCTCGATGGAGACATGATGACATCTCATGTTGCATCAACCGGCGCCGGTGGCGTAGTTTGGTAGATCAAAGTTCGATTACGGTCAAGCTATGTCGTACATATTCCGTAGCGTCCTTACGATATGAAAGTCTGTAGAAAAAGTTTCCTCTTGTTTGAAAATCAACGGTGAAGGTGTAATCAAGTAATCGCTTCGTACCTCACATCATTTATTCCGGATTTGGTCCCAAACAATTCGACCGTAGTCAACTTTCCGGATTCGTCCGAAAAAGGATTCCTAAAACAGGGACGAGATGAGAATTTCAGCTTTGATGAAAACTGCGTATTCCTATAATAGTTTAATAACCTGGGAACATAAGAGAAGGGGACATACGTACGTCAGAGGAAGAGATGATGTTCTCATCAAGCCCTTACTTGTCCACTTGTCATCATGTGTCACGGGGGCCGACACTCACGCGGCGGCGCGTCCGGCAGCGCGGCATGTCGCCGGACCGCTTTCCGTTTGGTTGCGCCCGCGCAGTGAGAGTGGACCTGCCGGTGGCCGGTGGCTGGGGCTACAGTCCTCGTAAATTATACCTCGCGCGTCATCGCTACACATGTCTCGGAAACTGAGTGCTGACGTAAACTTGACATAATTGACTTGTTTGTCCAGTGGAGATTTGGCTTTTATTGTGAGATGAGATGATGCATGTGCTTTTTCTAATTCCTAGATTAGAGATTGAACTCGTAGAAAAGAAATTATTTTTCATAGAATACTAGAGCTTATTTTCAATCTATGGAATAACATTTCATTTGTAATGCAATGCGATCACATCCATTAGTGCCTTCTTCTTTTCATAGAAATCGACGCAAAATTCCACCTATTACTTACCAATATTGTAAAAAATTGTTTTTTGTTTCAGGTAAGTTAATAACTGCTTTTTACTTCTAGTCTGTGGTACTTCGCTATTACCCGGGTAAGTTTCCCTTTCGTTCTGGCAACATCTAAATAACTGGTTGTCGTATCTTTATTGTCGCAGGAAACGTCGACATCTACTCTTGTGACATTTTCGTTTCTTGGTTTATTCGTGTTGCGTGCAGACGCTGTGAGCATCTTTCTATTTCGTCTATTTGAGAGTTTAAAGTCGGAGCTTTTGGACATTCCGGCTAGTTCAGTCACTATCAGGATTGAGATGCACTGCGTCAGATACCCGTTTCGTCTGATTCTCAGGAAACCCATCGTTCTAGAGATGATCGATAGGCCGATATCTTTGATATTGACGATCTATTATGAATAAGTAATAACATTAGTGAGTAGTACACATGAATGCAATAATATAGTGTCGTTGGGCAACACACTCTGTGTTGCCACACCAAGCACCACGACCGCAGACGCGAACGCACCGCGCAGGGCGGACGTTGCGCGAGCGCATTTCAGATACCAGTGTTAGCTTACAGTACTGTATTGGTTTAATTGTACATTATTGGGGCAGGATGTGGTATCGCTTTGTTCTTAGATGACTTTTTGAGAGTTGGATATACAAAAACAAACTACTCTGAGAGGAGGATATTCCACGAAGGTCCGGATTAGATTCCGTGGGACAAAGAAATTTTAGTTTCGAAGATTTGCTTGCGGTATGCAAGCCCCGGGAGAGGCCTATGTCCAGCAGTGGACGAGAGTGGGCTGCTGATGATGCAAGTCTCTAATGCTGAAGAAAACCTGCACGTTATTGGGTCCATACGGAGGACCTTGCGTGGCGCGTATTCTGTCGGTGTGACTGCAGGCTGCCAGGGAAGACGTTCTTGGATACAAAATCGATTCCGGGCTAACCAATGGACAAATCCAGTGACAATATTCACAATATTATAGACTGAAAGATTAATTTGGGTGCCGTTGTAAAGTAGCTATGTATCTATCTATCAGCCCGTGTCTGTCTACTGCTGGACACAGACCTCTCCCAGGGCGCGTCACATTACTCGGTCCTCCGCCTTCCTCATCCAACCATCGCCAGCAATCTTCTTCAGGTCGTCGGTCCACCGGGCAGAGACCGCGTCCCACACTGCTCTTTCTTGTACGCGGTCTCCACTCTAAAACTCGTCTACCCCAACGGTTGTCGGTTGTAGCTATGTATGCTTGTGTATTGTTATGTATTCATCCGCTATCATTACACAAGTACGTACCTACACACGTACTCGTAAGACGCCGGTTACCCGGTCCTGTGACCGGAACAGTTTCCCTTGTCACTCGCTGCACACGTTGCGTCACCGCGTGTCGTGTCGGACCCGTGTCGGATCGTCACGCGAGCCGCGCGCCGACACGCGACCGCCTGTGAACTTCTCCATATGCAATTGTGTGGCGCAAGAGACTCCGTAAAGAAATGTAATGCACTGATCACGTGTAGTTACGCTAATGATAGATTGTACGCAAATTGTACGCCTTTCTACACCTGTTCTAATGCGTTCATTGAATGATTTCCAGTATTCTTAACCTCGCTTATGCATTGCATGAATGTTGCGTTTAAAATATTTGAACCCGTATGTCATGCCAACAACAAATAAGAACCACATGTATGTAGTTCTTATTTGTTGTCAATTTAGCTACTTCTACTTAAGTACCGTGTGTGGTAGGGAATTAATTTTGTATACTTCTCTTCACCGTTTTAGTAATTTAGTCATCAAAAAACAATGTATGACCATTTTGTAGATAATTTATTATAGACCATATCCGCCATAGACCATTTTACTGTATCTATAACCATTTTCGTACAATTTCGAAAATAACGAAAAAGTAACATTTTTGTAAAGATGGCGGCCGTGTGCAAGTGGTGCCACCGTGGCAACACTTCTTAAAAGTAAGCTATGGGTGTAACTATCGTACCAAATTGCAATCCAGTACGACAATCTGAAAGGTCAGGCTGAAATAAGGCCGCTAACCGCTGGACTAACTCCATTTTAACACATTTAAGTCCTATTTAGCTAAAACATTGCCTTCGTTGACAATGCTTAAACGGTAGTTTTTCGATTTTGGAGATTATAACGGGTGGGCCATGAATTAGTTAACAATTGAAAAAATCATATAAAGAAAACCATTTGACATATTTTTAAAATTGTTTATTTACAAGAAAGTTAGTTATTTGGAATTTATTTTTTAAAAATAACATCATCTAAATGACCACCGTTTCGATTTTTGCACTCTTCTAAGCGAACACCGAAATTTTCGAATACTCGTCGACAAAGAGACCGCGAGATCGCTGACATTTCTTCACTAATTTTTTCCTTTAGTTCACGTAGTGTTTTTGGTTTATGGGTGTAAACACGACTCTTCAAATAACCCCATAAAAAGAAGTCTGCTGGCGTTAAATCTGGACTCCTGGGTGGCCATGGGATGTCGCCTCGTCTGGAAATCAGCTTTTCCGGAAACATTTCTTTTACTACCGGCAGGGACTCGTTGGATGTGTGACAAGTGGCTCCATCTTGCTGAAACCATGTGTTACGGTTGTAGCCAGCAAATTCCAGTAGCTTCGGTGCCAGGAACTCCCGTAACATTTTCACATACTCAGCAGAATTCACAGTAACCGAACGGCCGCGAGAATCTTCGAAAAAGTAGGGCCCAATAATTCCTTTTGCTGAAATTGCAGCCCATACCGTTACCTTGGGAGAATGAAGTGGCCTCGCGTGTTTAGATTTGGGATTTTCGCTGCTCCAATACCTGCAATTCTGTTTGTTTACGTGTCCGTTGAGGTGGAAATGGGCTTCGTCGGAAAATAAGAGGTTATCAAAATTATTGAATCGATCTAACATTGTTTCGGCATACGACTTGCGCAAATTTAAATCATTAGGTTTTAATTCCTGCACTAACTGGATCTTATATGGATGTAATTTCATGTCTAATTTCAAAATACGGCGCAATGATGTTCGGGATAGTCCTAATTCAGCCGAACGTTTGCGCGTCGATAAATTTGGATCACGTCGAACTGATGCGGAAACTCGCTGCACGTTCTCTTCGCTCCGAGAAGTCCGTGGGCCGCCGGTTTGCTTCACGTTTAGTGTAGATCCCGTCTCTTCGAACTTCTTAACCCATTTCTTTATTAATGGAGCACTCGGACACTGATTTAAATCGTGTAAGTCGTATTCAACGCGAAATAAGCGTCTCACTGTAATGAGCGAACTGTTGTTTAAATAAAATTGTTTCACACACGCGCGCTGCGGCCCCGTGAAGCGATACATTGCGACTAAATTTCCGAGAAGCGAGCTAGTGGTAACGCCCCTCCCCGCTCCCCGCGCGGCTTGTATTAGCGCGGGGTGTTAGGTTTAAATGTTAACGAATTCTTGGCCCACCCTATATATAGTTTGGAGACGTAATTTGTACGTTTAGGTACTATGTTCCCACCTAACAGTCAGTTAAAACACAAACGATAATTAAAAATAATAGTCTAACAGTCTCCGCTCTCAAAAAACAATTTGGAACAGCTGTACACTATTGTAGCCCACTGTGTCGAATCAATCCACGTTTTTGTAGTAACTCTCAAATCAATACTGCCGAGATGACTCTCAGAAAATAGTAACGGACGCAAATAATACCTGCAATTTAGTTAATCACAGATTATAGACAGCCGTTCAACCCGGTGACGTACCGAGTGAGCGCGGGCGTGCGCCGGCGCACCCGGCCTCTCAGCCTCTCATCTCAGTTTGTAACCTCGAAGCGTAATGTTATGACAATTATTGGAATATCGGTAAAGTATCGGGTGCGTTACTGTGTAACTGTAATTGTGTAGCGTTATAGAGATGGAAGAAAGCGGTACAAATCGGGTTTTATTACTTTTTCTAATTTACTTCTGGTTATAGTCCGTTTGTTAGTAAATAGAGTCTATCCAAGGACCAAGGAAATGCCAGAGAAACCATCTAAGTAGCTTTATGATTTGTGTCGTGACATCATATCGTAAATAGGTAGGGAAATAAGACCTAAATGAGAAAAACGTTGATGTTTATCGCTAATGTCATCCCGTGGCTAACTCTGATCAGAACTGTCGCGGTTCATGGAGCTGACAAGAAACAGTCCCTTTCCTATTATTTTAATGTTACTTACCTACCTAGACACCCGGAGTAGGTACCTACTTTTAAGTTTTTCTTGTTTTATAAATGGAGCGGGCAGTGTCCGGAACTTTCTTCACGTTTCGTCTGTTATCTAAGTGGTAGCGAGCCTGCCTGCGCCGGCGCCGGCGCCGCGGGCGAGGAGAGCCGGAACCGGCGACGGTTGCGTCACCAGTCGCCTCACCAGCACGACTGACCATCACGTGCACTGCGCTCATATGGTACGAGAGGACTCGGACACGCCGCCGCCCGCGCCGCCTCTCGGTGAACCTCACCTGTCATTTCTGTAATTGTGTTACATCACAAATTGTTTCTTTATTCCGAATAATTTGACTCTATAGTGTTATGGCTCTCAAGAATCGAATAACCACGTATAATGTTATATTGCTGGTAGTGACTGGTACTCATAATGATCCTATTTCGTTTGATATCCATACTTTCTGGGACACCGTATAAGTAATAATCGAAATCCATGACTCTATGACTTTACAGCTGTCGTAAGAATACACGATACAAACTTTACTGTCAATAGGTTTATAGATGTTTTGTTGTAGGTACCTACCATATACATAGGTACTTTACTTACCTACTTGTTAGATCCTAAATCTCAGATGAGATCCACTTGTTGAAGCAACAAGAACAATGCGCTTACAAAACTAATTCCGTATTGTTCCGGGATCAACGCGACGAAGCTAAGCAAAGCTTACAAAAGCTCCTCATAGTCCGCTAATGAGGTGGTCACCGTCCACCGTCCCTATATTTGCTGTCGGATGGTGACCACTTGACAGCTGTCACATGTGGCGACTGCTGTAGCTACAGTATGTTGTAAGTGGAGTCAGATCTACAGGAGACAGATCAGTTACTTATACAACTTTTTAAAATTCTCTACTCGTATTACAGTAGACAATAGGCACTAGTACATCGTAGTTATCAAATTTAATCATCTACTCGACTGTTACACTTAATGAACCTACCAAGTTTTTTCTCTTATAGTGAGTCATTACCTTATTACCTTTATAATTTCCTTCTACCTTAAACAAATTTAATTTTTTTATGCGAATTTCACGCATAAGTTTCATTTAATTTTATTTTATTTATTTATTAGGTAAACACAACAGATTACAACCAGAGAAATTACAGAAAAATCAATATAAAGTTATGAGCTAGGTCGTAACCCTTAACGTGTAAACACAGCACGGTTAGGAAGTGGGAAATTGGTTGTTGTACAACATTGAGTTGTTAATTTCCCGCCCTGATCGACTCCCTTTGGATCTAAACCACTTTGGTTACACCATGTAGGTACAGTAACCCACATAATTACATATTACTCTGAAAGTGGGCCGCCAACTAGCCTGGAGGCTTCAATGATAAAAAACTACAGTAATCAACGCACTGACAGCGGAATGCGGGCGCTAGAGCGCGATAATGCTGGCTTGGTTATAGAAAAACACGCTGTTGATGTCGCCTCGTTTTTAGTCTAAATAAATCGAAGATGGACGAATATTATTGATAACATGGACGGTCACGAACAAAACGTCTTTGAATTTAAAGTATAGAAGAACTCTTTGTCTTGAAGACCGCTCGCTCCTAGTAACCTCGTGTTATCATATTTTAAGGAGAGTTGGCGAGTAAACGGGCCTGGTGGTAAGGGGTCACCGTCGCCCATGTCTCTATAATGTTATTAGAGGGTTTTCGATGCAATGCTAACCTTGAGGAGTTAGATGGAGTGCCTAATGTGCCGGTAATTAAGCGAGCTCTCTTACCCTTCAAACCGGAACAGGAATACAAGCATTGTAAGTTGAACCGCATGAAATTGTGTTTTATGACTTCGGCCTTAAAGAACTGTTTATTTATTTTGTTCATAGAGTTCTTGTAAATATTTTTTATCGGCGGAAAACCTACCTCCTCTCCCGCTCTCCTGTGAGCCAGGGTCGACAGTGGTACCTAATCTGACGTGAAAACAACGCTTACCAGTGAAGATTCTACGCTACCATTGGCCCCGAACTAATTAAAGAAAAAGCGAAAAAGGGGGTTAAAAGTAGGAAGAGACATGCCCACTTCGCCCTAGGCAAATAAAAATGTAGCAAAATTATATATGACCTATGGTCAGATATAAGGGGCCATAAATGTGACCACCTGTGACAATGACCTGGAAGGAGGAAGGAAATCATGAAATTCGTCTGATGTAATTTATGGTTGGCTAAGAGGATGGAAAGGATTTTAGTCGGCGGCAGTACTTTCTGCGACGACGGTGCCGGATGTGACCCGTGACACCCGTCCGTCCGTCTGTCCTCATGTTTTATTCTTATTCCGGCGATTCGATTTGTGTCGCGCTTTCTATCAATTGATAGCTCATGTTTGTGATTGTTTCCGTGCCGCGGTGAAAGTTGCCGTTTTCTGTATTTTTTGCTTATTCTACGGTACGATATCTAACATCTATTATCATGTTGCGGTGAAGTATTTTGTTGTTGAGTCTGTTTTGATTCATGAAACAAAGTCGGACATGCTCGTATATCTGATAACGTTTTTGGGTAATGTTTAGTGCAAGTTTTCTTATTGTATAAGGAAAGCCGAGAGGAGCTATATCTCCATCTATCTATCAGCCCGTGTCTGTCCATTGCTGGACACATGCCTCTCCCAGGGCGCGCCACGTCACTCGGTCCTCCGCCTTCCTCATCCAACCATCGCCAGCATCCTTCTTCAGGTCGTCGGTCCACTCGTCTCCCCCAACGGTTGTCGGTTCTGCGACAGACACGGCCAGCCCATCGCCACTTCAACTTGCTAATCATATGAGCTATGTCGGTAACTCGCGTTTTGTGACGGATGACTTCATTTCTAACACTATCCATCATAGAGATACCGAGCATAGCCCTCTCCATAGCTCGTTGAGAGGAGCTATACCAATAGCATAACTCTTTTATTTCCTTTCCTGCAATAAATAAAATAAAATAATCGTGTAGTATAACTTCAAAGACAGAACCTTGAGGAAGTTGCGACACCATCGTGAATAACCACTAAGTACTGCAGCCATTCGTTAAATGTCTACGATGTCCCGCGGGCATGTTACCTTACCACCAGAAGGCCTTCCTCTCAAAAACCTTCCATGAACCGACTACAACCGTGTAATGGTTTATTTAACTAACTATAACCTGTTTTGATTGATCCATTGAATATTTAATAGTAGTATTTTGACAGCCGAAACATGCGATTTATGATTACTTATTATTATCGTAGCGTTACTCTTATTTTCAGAAATATGAGAGTATAGGGTAGACGGGTATTGCAATAAGTATTATTAGGAAACTTTACGAGTATTCTTATTGTTAACAACAATATGACATATACATTGAAAATTGAAAAAAAATAATCGTTTACAAATTATTAATTAACATTTCACATTAAACTATCCACCACACTAGGCGTTGCCTGTGTCTTGGAGATTACATACACACACTGACCACTTTACAATGTTATGTGTCAATTTAACATTCACATTCCAGAATTAGAATTTAAAATTACAATTACAATTAACCTAACCTAGGTATATATAGGTATATTTATTTAATGTAAACCTAACCTAGGTATATTTTTATTTAAATTGTAAATAATTCCATAATTCCACTTTCCCAAAATGTACACTTCCTAAAATAACATCAATTAATATTGTGTATCGTTACTATACTAAACTATTCATGAATTGTACGTTTTAATTAGTCGTATCATGCTTACGTAGTGACACTGTTTTATAACAAAGCCTACTGGGATACATGTACAGGGGTCATGGGTAAGTATATAAATACAAAACAATATGGAAATACAAACAACGGCGCGGGCGGCGACACGTTTCTGGCGCTCACACGCGCCATCGGCATATTCCAGGCCGCTTCTCCACGATCCTCCCTCCCCAGCGACGTCCTAAGCCGAGGTCCGTACCCACCTGGGTGCCCTTGGGCAGTCGCTTCTTATAGTAGTGTTTAAGTCCTCCTCTAGGCTGGAGCGCATTTAGCGCTCGCCCCAAAAACCCCGGTGAAGCTGTAAAGGTCATTAGGACCAATAGGCGTTAATCAGTCAGAAAAAAAATATACAAACAATAATAATACTTTGACTCGGAAAAATTACCTACCACTGCCCGGAATCCCTTATCTTATCATATGTTATCTTATGATAGGGGGCCGGGAATAACCCAGCAGCACTTCGACCCTTGACGATCTTTTGTGCCTATCCCATTTACACACTGGTCATCTCAGTGTGCAGGTTTCCTCACGATGTTTTCCTTCACCGTTAGAGCAGTCGGTAAATGTACGTAAGTTTTTGAAAAATACGAAAAACTCATTAGTACATGAGTCCGGAATCCCTTACATCAACATCGAGAATGGATCCTGGAACACATGAAATAACTCAAAGTGCTGTAGTATACGGAGCAGCAGGCGCAGACAGACTTTTATACATTTCTGATCCTAGCCTGAATAGACGACTACTAAACATAGACTTCTAAAAGGAAGAATAAATAACACTAATAACTCTGAATCATAGATTAAAACAATACAAGTTACTCCTGAAATATACGGGGACATTGACCATTATAATGAATTAATAATCTATACCAATATTATAAAGAGGAAAGGTTTGATTTTTTGTTTGTTTGTTTGAATTGAATAGGCTCCGAAACTACAGAACAGATTTGAATAATTCTTTCACTGTTGGAAAGCTACATTTTTCCTGAGTGACATAGGCTATATTACATTTTCAAAAAAAATGGGGATCCTTACTTAAATTACGATAAAGTGTAAAAAAATATCAAAAAACTTCCTTACATCGCGTACGCTGCGAATACTATTGATGATAGAACAAAATGATATACAACATTTTTTTAGAACACACCATTATCAACAAAAAAATCAGCGGCAGCGTGTCTCTAACTATTATAGCCATGTCACAATAAGCGTTTTTTTTATAAAAAAAAAAAAGAAATTAAAATACCACCGCTACAAAAAGCTCTTTATTTGTACCTTATCAAAATAAATGATTTATTATTTAAGACTGCTTCAATACCTTTATATTACTTTTTGAATTATTCGATTCTGACATTCCATTCAAAAGATATCACGAGTTTAAAACTTTGAAAAAATAAACTCCATTCGGCTACTTATGCGTTGTAGGGCGTCACTCGGGCAGGGGTACGGGAGGGGAGTTAAGATCACGAAATAAACTTGCCGCGCGGATCACTCGCGCGGTCGGCTCCCTACGTGATGGATGTGCGCGGAATTCATTAAAAATACGCTTGATAATAATTCGTTTAGTAACTAAACCCATTTCAAAAGTTCTTTTCAGAGCTAGACCCATTTTTTTTTTAGAATTAGACCCATTTATATAAAAATATATATAAAATATAATAAATAAATTACTTGAATATTTTTCATGATATTCAATTTTTTTTCATGATATTCAATTTAATTTTAATAAATAGTAGTTGTTTACGTTGTAATAGTAGGTAGCTTACAGTTATGCTAATTTAGTTCAAAGGCATTTTTTCTTTTGTCATTTTGAAATGCCTAAAAGATCAAGATCTCAACTTTCCAGAAATAGTTCCCAGGCCAGGGCATCAAAAATACGTCGAAATGCGGAATCGTCATCTGAAACTGAAAATCGTCTTTCAAGTCAGAATGAATGTGTTAAAATTAACAAATCTAAATGTAATGTTTAATGCCCGTGCGAAGCCGGGACGGGCCGCTAGTGGTTAATAAAATAGCGTTATAGAGTGCGCGGCAGCAGCGCAGGCGCAGCTCGATGATAGATAGCGATTGGTTCCGCAGGTGGCGGCGACCTTTGCTGTCTGGTCGTGCCATACATACCAGCGGCAACCATTTCCAAATAAACATTGCACAAATGGCGAAAGGTAGCGTCGGCAAGTATAGATCTAGATCTAGATTTAAGTAGGGCAAAACAATGCAAATAGAGAAGGAATACCTAAGTAAGTTAGAAGGGGGCTAATAAAACATACTCGTATATGTACTTAATTAACTAATTACTTAACCTCTGATGTTGGTTCCGTAGTATATCCGTTAGATACCGGCACTTTTATATCCCCTAAGCTTGTATACATGTGGAATGTAATCTGTTAATTAATTTATTACCTGCTTTAAAAAACCAATTGACGTGATGTTTTAGACTGGTCTAATAAAAAGATAGCTTGTTAACTCTATCTGTTACTTTGACAAATTATTTTATTTAAAAAAAAAGTACCAAGTTCAACCTCATCGGCAACCATCAGGAGTTTGATTTGATTGTTAATTATTAAATAATTTAGCCTTTACATATGTCCGGTATGGGAGGTCCGGGTTCGAAACCGTGCAGTGCCATGTACCAATGAATTTTTCGTATTTTCCGAAGACTTACGTACATTTACCGACTGCTCTAACGGTGAAGGATAACCTGTACACTGAGATGACCTGTGTGTGAAATGGGGTTGGCACAAAAGATCCTCAAGGGTCGAAGTGCCGCTGGGTTATTCCCGGCCCCCTATCATAAGATAAGATAATCTTAAAGGCAGTCTTATCATTTTGTCAGTTTACCTGGTAGGTACTCTTCTCTTCTTTCTTCTTCTTCTCCCCTATTCTCTCCGTCTTCTTAACTGCTAATCTATTCTTCTTATTTTGTTGCATATTTGCAAGTTTTATATTTGTTATTACATTTTTGAAAAGCTTTGATTTTCTGTCGGTACTCTTGCGTGTGAAATAATTGAATGGGCCGCGGGGCGCCGCCCCGGTGCCCCCCACCCCCCGTGAACTAACTAGATCTAGAACTCCACAGACATTCCACTGGTTGCCATTTACTCGGTCACCGACCATTGTTATTGTCTACAATCTATATTATTGCTACTACTGATTCCCGCGTCCGCCGCTGGTCTTATCAAAATGAATCAATCTGTCGCACTTTGCAATCATAACACAAAGAACCTGGGTATAAGACTAAACCACGCAAGTATTTAGACTAAAAAATAACAGTTTCCCATCCATTTAGTTTGTTTTATAACGGGTGTTCATTTATATTGCTAAAACCAACAGACTCTAGATAATAGACTATCGCTTTGCGAGGGTTTATAGCGATGAAGATTCAAGAAAATAAAATCAGAATCAAAATTAAATCTTACCGGCTACCGTTAAAATATAACCCCAAATACTAGTTCCTCAGGTATCTATAGACTGGATTCAAAAAGCTCTCTCACTTTCGATTCGTTTTTGTGCAATAATTAGATTAATAATCTTTCTATCTATGATTAGTCAATCTAGGTACACTATAATTTCGCTATGAGTACATAATAGTGCATATATATTTAAATGAAACGCTGTCAATCTGCACCGACCTGCGCGGAGCAACGGTCTAACCAACTAAAGTGATTAATTTAGAACGGAACGCGTTTCGCAAACAAATTAAGTGCGAGATAAGTGGTCTAGAGCTGCGATAGATACGTACAGGCTGGAACAAAACACCTGTATTGCCTTCTTGCACGGTGAATGGAAACGTTGTATTATCGATAATACGTTTCCTTTTTTTATATATAAATTGGCTACGAGAAACAGGCAGGCGGGCCACCTGATGGTAAGTAGTCACCGTCGCCTAGAGACACGTGCAGTATCAGGGGTATGTGTTTCCGGCCGTGGAGGGAGAGGACTTCTTTAACGTTCTTTTTGAAGCATCCCATGTCGTGTCCTAAAAAAGTTCTGGAAATTCACAAAACATTTCTCCAGTTTTCAGTCTCCTTAACTACTTATTTGATTTGTATGTCATCTGACATACATCTGCATCATGCATCTGCCAGCCCTTGGAGAGCCCTCCGACATGAGGTCGGCCATCGAGCGGGTTTTAGTGAATAAAAATCCCACATATCCGGTATCTCCCCTAGGAGACCGAGTAGATACATAGATTATTTTATTAAGTTCCCCCCTTAAAAAATATATTTCCAATAGCACACATACAAACAATTAGGTACAGAAGACAGAAATAATATAAAACAAATATATTATAAAAATAAATAAACAAAAGTAATTAAGTTTGATGAAGGTGGTGTGCAGCACAGGAAAAAGGGGACTGCTATTTATTGCTTGGCAAAAGCTCAGTTATAGTTGAGCAAGGATTTAAGTTCTAGTACCCTCTCACCAGCATGAGTGTGAGGTGAGGTCAACTCATGTAGGTTGCAGCACCCTGTATGTAACAGCTCAGTGCAGATTGCAACACGAGCAATTACCAAGTGCCTACTGAGACATGTGGCCGGCGTATCAGGTCCAGACCCTAGCCGAGCACTACTACGTCATAGCGCTATATTTACAAGTGCAGTTGCAGTTTCCATGGATTAAGGACGATACAATTCTGTTGTTCAATTTTAACATCTTTTGTCGCATTGGCCGTTTCGTTCACACCTTATCGCTACTAGGTTAACGTTATAAGCAATGATCGGATTAGGTAGTGCGATTTAGGGTTAACGACCTCAAACTTTATATTACTATGGATACGCCCGCGGGATTGCGGGATTTCCTGATTTTCTTGCGGGAAATGTCCTGTATATATAAAATACTTTTTCTCCTAATGGGAACTCCAAAAGGACAAACACTATTAGGACTATATTCGGGATTTATTGTCTCTTTCTCACATTCACACTTTCTCAGAATGCTCTAATCAGTCGTCGCCTTTGTGATACTGAAAACAATACATTTTCAAAGAATATTCGTCAAGTGAACAACAATATGGCGGCAAATTTAGCCTCGTTAAAATGTTTAATAATATTTTTGAACGATATTACTGTCCAATGTAACCAGCTCTTCGCGAATTTGTAATCCCGGGATTTCGTTACTTGTTTGGCATGTCCATGTTTATATTTCGTTATGGAATCCCGCAAAATTGCACTACCTAATCCGATCACTGGTTATAAGTAAGACACGTCGACCTCTATAGAGTTAAAGTATACCATAAGTGTATTTTACTTTACCATCTGTCCAACAAAAACCTTGCATTAAATAACTAACTATAACTTCACAGTCATCTGTGCACATTGACGTTTGGAATCTAGCAACCATATTCGGTGGTATGGTAGGAGCTCTTCAGGGTCCGCTGTCTTGCAACCAACCCTTCAACATAAACTCTGGTACCAAATTCTTCGGCATTGATGTGTTCCGTCCGGCAGTGTTTATGGAAGAGCCAGTACTTGCTCCATCTTTGGCCTCATCGTCACTTACCATCAGACGAGGTTGACCCCTTGCAATCTTGCGTGCCTAAACCATAGTCTTGTTTTTTTTTTTCTATTCACACTCCAAGTAATGTTCTGCAAGTCTTTTGACCAACAGAAACTGTGGTATAGGTATAGCTGGTGGTATGAATGTGGTGGCAACCTTACCGTCAGTACTTGTGGTCTAGAATGTAGCGCAGGTGAAAGGGACGGCCCTTAGGGCCGCCGCGCCGATTGGCTGGCCTCTACGGACTGCTACGACCACAAGTGCTACGAAGATTTTAGATTAAAAATAATATAAAAATAAAAAAAATATTCTGCTAGTAATCATTAAATTAATTTAGACATTATTATTATAAAAAAATGATTAATTAAGTTAAAAATAGCGTCGAAAATGAAAGGTCAGTGACATTAATTAAAATTACTAAGATATATTTTTTTTAAGATTTTTTTTTCTAGATTATTTGCTTCTTATTCATTAGCCTTTCTCGCGAGGCATATAAAGAAAGATGACATAATTGAGAAGGTAAAGCCTTTCTTTTTCATCCAACTTGCTAACGTGCAGCCTGTGCCCAAAAAAGGTAGCCGTGCTGACACCGCCAATTATAGACCCATTGCAATCACTTCCATTCTCTGCAAGGTTATGGAACGTGTATTGAACACCAAGCTCCTGGCATACCTAGAAGGTAACGATCTCCTCAGTGACCGACAGTATGGTTTTCGCCAAAACCGGTCTACTGGGGACCTTCTGGTTCGTGCCACTCACTTCTGGGGCGAAGCCATTGAGAAAACCGGCGAAGCTCTTGCCGTGTCACTAGACATTTCTAAGGCATTTGACAGGGTCTGGCACGGTAGCCTATTAAGCAAGCTTCCTTCATATGGAATCCCAGCCAGTTTGCGCATATGGATCGCGGATTTCTTGAGAGAACGGTCAATACGAGTGGTCCTAGATGGCTGCTCGTCTGACCTACTGGCTATCAACGCCGGAGTTCCACAAGGATCTGTCCTCTCTGCAACCCTATTCCTGCTGCACATAAATGATCTGCTCATATCGGGTATTTTTGGGTACGCAGACGACAGCACGGTTACGGAGAGATATCTTCCTGTTGCGCGCGCTGGTGCTGGTGAGATCCAGACTCAAAGAGAGGCCATGGTTGAGCGTATCGACTTGACCTTAAAGGCCGTGGCCGATTGGGGCGATGCCAATTTGGTCAAGTTTAACGCCACTAAAACGCAGGCGTGTCTATTCACCGCTAAACGGAGTCCCTTCCACCTGACTCCGACTTTCCGGGATGTATCCGTACCGATTACCGACCACCTCAGCCTTTTGGGGTTGGATCTGACTTCCAATCTCAACTTTGGGCGCTCCATTGAGTCAAAAGCTCAGACCGCAGCCAAAAAATTGGGCATCCTGAGTAAGGTTAGGCGGTACTTCACGCCGGGACAGCTTTTAAACCTTTACCAAGCTCAAGTCCGGTCGTGCATGGAGTACTGCTGCCACCTGTGGGACGGCTCAGCTAAATACCAACTGGCTGCCCTTGACTCAGTGGAGAAACGCGCTAAGCGCCTTATAGGTGACGAATCGCTGGTGGAAGCTAGACTGCAAAGTCTGGAACATCGGCGCAAGGTTGCCTGTCTATCGGTATTTTATAGGATACATTTCGGAGAGTGCGCATCGGAATTGCACGACCTAATTCCAGCATCTCCATTCCGCCTTCGGACTACCAGGCGCGGGGAGGGGTTCCATCCTTATGTTGTTGATATACCATCTGCTCGTACGAAGCGATTTGCTTCTTCGTTCATTATGCGAACGGCTAAGGAATGGAACAGCCTGCCGGCGTCTGTATTTCCCGAAACCTACAACCTTGGGATCTTCAAGGCCAGAGTGAATAGGCATTTACTGGACCCGCATGCTCCATCATCGACCTCATCGTCGCTTACCATCAGGCGAGATCGAGGTCAAATGCGGGTTTAGACGTAAATAAAAAAAAAAAAAAAAAAAAAAACTTTATTTATAATAAAACAAAGATAATGTCACAGTCACACATACAACACATCTTTAGTTTATTTATAGTTAGTTACATATCATATTTTACAATTTTTGACAAAATTAAGTAGTGTCTGCACTTAACTGAACAGAGAAGCACTCGAAATCTTGGAATAAATTGAATCGATTGTTCTTATCTTATCTTATGATAAGAATTAACCCCAGCGGCACTTCGACCATTGAGAATCGAATCGAATAATGATATCACTTTCTACAGAACCCATTTTGTGACGAACGAGGTTCATGAAGTAGATGTATGACTAGATATGACAAATTGTGATACATCTTTTCTCATTTTATCGTACGACAGGGGCCGGGAATAACCCCTGCGGCACTTCGACCCTTGAGGATCTTTTGTGCCAACCCTATTTTACACACTGGTCATCTCAGTGTGCAGGTTTCCTCGCAACGTTTTCCTTCACCGTCAGAGCAGTCGGTAAATGTACGTAAGTCTTCGAAAAATACAAAAAACTCATTGGTACATGGCACTGCATGGTTTCTAACCCGGACCTCCGGCATGAGAGTCCGGTGTCCTAGCCACTGTGCCACCGAAGCTCTAAAAGCTAAATTAACTATCAAATCAATCTCCTGATGGTTGTCGATGAGGTTGAAAATGGTACATCCGTGTTTAATTGATATGATTTTAAAAGACGGGTTGAGGATGTCCTCAAGTGAGCTATCCACGCACCTACTTTATAGTCTTTACTTTATTATTTTTATTTTTCAAATAGGTATAAGTTTTTTAGTCATTACATTCAATAGTATTTTTTCCCAACTCAATTTTGTACAACAATTAATTTTCTACTTCCTGACCATGCTGTGCTTACACGTTAAGGGTTACGACCTAGCTCATAACACTTTATATTGACTTTTCTGTAATTTCTATGGTTGTAATCTGTTGTGTTTACCTAATAAATAAATTAATAAATAAATCAATGAATAGCACTTCTAAACAAACCGGATCATCAGCAACTTTGAAGCGAAGATATCTGACGATACGAGTACCATTAAATAAAATAATCTGTGTCGAAATGACAGATAGAGTTAACAAGCTATCTTCTAACATATGGGACGGGCATGGGAGTCCGATGTCCTAGCCATCCATCCAGCGATTTGGTCCCATTTTGACGGTGAAAGAATCCTTAGCACAAGTTTCTTTCTTGCTAGATTACTAATACACATTATTATATCCGTTTTCTGAGCGACGGTACTAAGGTCGTGACTGCACGAACCGCCAAGTTGCCAGCCATCTCTAAACAAAATATTTCGCAAACGACACGCAACGTCAGCTTAACGTATTCCAGTACACACAGAAAGCGTAATTGGAGCGATTGGTAAACAATTATATAGATGACTGAGAACGCTGCAATACTTTCCCGTGCAAGTGCGGTGGAATGCTAGATATTCCAGATTGCGCAGTAAGCTTAGCTATTTCTTTGGTATTTGAACACAAAATACGCCACTATACAAATCTAGTTTAGTGAAAATGTATGAACATCATCATCAGCAGCCTATTAACGTCCCCACTGTTGGAGTACAGGCCTCCCCTTGCACATGGGGGGCCATGATCCAACGAACGGGCCTAGTGCTGATTGGTGGATTTTACACGCCTTTGGAATATGCAGGTTTCCTCACGATGTTTTCCTTCACCGTTAGAGCAGTCGGTAAACGTACATAAGTGTTCGAAAAAATCCGAAAAACTCATTTGTACATGGCATGGTTTCGAACCCGGACCTCCCGCACGGTAGTCCGACGTCCTAGCCACTAGGCCACCGACGCTTTACACAAACATAATAATATTTTTTTTATTGAGAATTATTAAAATATAAAGTGTAACAATAAATGGAAAATAAGTATTAAAGATAAAAAAATCCTTCCAGCGTGTCGCATCGAGGTAGTGTCTCCAGAACCCTGGCAGCATTCCCTCTCTGCTAACTCTAGTTTAGTTAATTTTACAGAATGTAACAGGATATACGAGTAAATTTCTCATAATAAGAGTTAAATAGGTATAGTTAAAATCATCAGAATAGGAGGTTACTAGTAAACCTGCTACAGTCTGCCCTCTAGGTGCCGGCTAGCAGGATTCTAGGACAGTGTACAGTTGAAGTAATAGAAGAACTTGGTAATAGATATGTTTTTAAGGAACAGAACACAGAAAATAGTAAATGTAGAAAATAGGTAGTAGTAGGAGACTAAAATAAAACGGAGAAACGTCCGTTCAGGACAAAATACAGAGAGAAAGTGCAAAATACAAAGAAAACAATGAAATTAATGGAATTTAGAAATGAAATGGGAATATTATTTGAATTTTGTAAATATAGATGAAGAAATGAAGATGCCAACACGAAATGAGGTGAGATAAACGCTAACGATGAGGTTGAAATTGATGGCAAGGAGGTTGATATGGACGATGAAGTCGACATCGTTACAAACCTAAGTAATAAATTATAATTTGTAAGTTTATCTTTATGTATAAATAGTTGGTCAAGTTTGCTCGTCAAATTTGCTCTCCTTACCTTACACAATAAAAAAGTGTCAAGGCATTGCTAACACAACCGTATAGACATAACCTGAGCAATTATTAGATTTCATATTTTTCGTGTGTAATCACACCCATCAAACAAAACATTGCATAACGACACAAGATTTGAAGCTCTCAGTTGAATTTGATGATATTTATTATATAGCCGTCAGGTGCGCGGGCGCAGCGGCTCGCCGCGCCGGTCACCAGTTGCGCAACCCGCAAAGTGTAAAGTTCACCGCCGCACGACCGCTAATAGGCCGTTCGCTATTCATTCGCGAAACTTGTGAATATTGGAAATAATGCATTCCTACGGAGTGTTTATGGGAAGTTATGGTTTTGTTTACGATGGATGAATAGACGCTCCGTCTTTTCTCTTTGGAATGCTATTCTGTTTCTAGTACTAGCTTTCATCATAAGTTTATAAAACCCTTCTGCATTGGGTACAGGTACTTCTCCAAGCAATAGCAAATGTTTGCTGCTTCGACCTTTCTGAGGATGAGTTTTTATGTATAGCTTCTATAATAATTGTACTTCACTATTTCCTTTTCTATCTTTTGTTTGTTGTTTTCTATTTGTACAATAATGTGTATTTTACTTTTACTTTACTAAGTACCTATATTATCTACTATTTTTAAATCTCTTTTCATTTCACTTTTTCTCTTCCTCTGATGCTTAACACATTGACAGTCCAGTACCTCCACCCTGGGGACCCCAAGTGTCTATCCAAGGAGACCATGCGTCCTTTGTTGGGACACATAATAATAGATTTAAATTAGCTGGACTTGTGAAGTTGTCAAACAATTTTGTATGGGGACTGTGAACGTGTTAAACTTCATGGCATGAAGAAACAAACGCCCGGAACTATTTCCTTCATCCATGCTTCATAGTCAGGTCGAGACCCTCCCGAAGCGCGCTCTCGCGTTCACACCGAGGTACCGTTGTTGCCGTAAATCGCTACAACATTCAATAAACATTTCCACTTATAATAACAGAGCAGCAACGTGAGTTATAGATACCTGCGCCTGCGCCGATAGGACCGAAATACAGAGCGGGTTGTTCCTGTTACTGTAGATATTGTATCAGCGTGTGGCCGCAGTCTTACTGGATGGATGTTGAAATCTGGGCTCTTCTGCATTTAGATATTGATGACCATATTGGAGAACGCCTTTACGCTCTGGCATAGTCCTCCCGGAGCATCTCTGGTGTGCCGAGGATTCTTGCCCATTGTTCGACCATACTGATGCATTCTAAAGAGAATTACGTGCGTCTATTTCTTCATCAAGTGGCACTAATAATTGCCTACCTTAATTGAAGATGACAGTAATTGAATATATTTTTTTCATCATGCTAAATGCTTACCTTACTAATGATACTTAAGTAAAAATGATGGCGAAAGTGGTGCATACCTACATTAGGTCAAAAAATGTGTTTCACTTTGGAGTTAAAAACCTGACGCTATTTTTGAATGCCATTCTAAAGCCATTATGATAATTCTATTGAGTTAAATCCACGTAAAAGAAGATCTGGTTCACATCGCTCACTCACTAAAATAGATTTTAGCATTTTTATTTCCTTATATTGCACAGTGAAAGAGAGTTCGGCGGAAATTAGCATGCATTCAGGTTTACAATGTCTAGTTGACCAAGAGTGAGTTCGTCGTTTAGCAACTCCTTCGATGAGCGGCCAGCGCTCGAACTGTCCCGTTTTGATGAGAAAATATCAGTGCTAAATCATTGGTGTTTTCACTTGTGATTTATGTAATACTTTCTTTTAATATTAGCACACCACGTCCACGGCCGTAACAACAGTTCATGAACACTTCAAGACTGTCTTAATTATCTTGTTTTCATCTATTTGTCTTTTCTTTGCTACAATCTGCCCTCTAGGTGCCGACTATCAGGGTTCTAGGGCAGTGTGCAGATGAAGTAATAGAAGAACTTGGTAATAGATATTATGTTTATAAGGAACAGAACAACGCAGAAAATAGTAAGTGTAGAAAATAAGTAGTAGTAGGAGACAAAAATAAACGGAGAAACGCCGGTTCAGGACAAAATACAGAGAGAAAGTGCAAAATACAAAGAAAACAATGAAATTAATGGAATAATGGATTTTAGAAATGGAATGGGAATATGATTTGAATTTTGAAAATATAGATGATGAAATGAAGATGCCAACACGATATGAGGTGAGATAAATGCTAACGATGAAGTTGAAGAATTGATTGATGTTGACATCGTTACATCTTTAAGGGTACTAGAGATATAAAGTTGTGTCGCTAGTACCATCAATGGTACTGGTGAATGGTACTACTGATCTTAAGCGCATTTTTCTACAATGTCTAAACTAGGTAATAGAAACCTCCGGGATCGGTTAGATATTAAACTTTGAACAAACGACTTGCTATTTTGATGCATACTACTATGGTGGAATCTACCCCATCATTCAACACTACGGCTGCAATTGGCCTCTTGATTAATTTTGCTTCATTTTTTTGTGAATAAGCCAAGAAATTCGCCTGTTTGTGAATGTGAGCAGCCCGCCGCGCCGGTCGCCGGCTCGACAAGTGGGCATTACCATTACCACACGAGGCGGGGTAATGATATGATTTACGGCCTGCGTGCGCGCAGGGAGAGAGGGTATTCTCGCACATTCGATGACATAAAATAGAAAGTAGGATTTAAAATATCTTCGAAGCTTCCATTCTTCCGGATATACCCTGCCAATATGAATACTGGAAAAGTAACTTGGATTTCTCAGCGCCAACTCAAGATACACAAACAAAAACACCCTATAGAGCCGAAATGGGTGTTCAGTGCCATAACTGAATAACTTTCATTAAGTGTCAACTCTGAAGTCGTGAAAAAAAATCAGCTGTTTAATTTCATATATTTCGGTCGGTATTGAGCTTTTGTATGGGCCACCTGTTTTTTATCTCGTGATTGCAGAGTTGGTGAACTTTCACTTAGTGAAAGTTGGTCAGTTAAGGATACTGAGCACCCCCTTTTGGACTCTATAGGGGCTTTTTGTTACACCTTATATATTTTCGACAAGGCAAGCTAATGCTCGAAATGCAACGGTCAACGTTTCACCGTCGACATTTCAAAAATCTCGAAATAGACGCAATAACGAACGTTGCAAGAATTGCCCTCCAGAGCCTTCTACACGCGATCAACATCAGGGAGATAATGACATTCGCGGTGTGCGGCGACCGCCCGCGAGCGCTGAAGCGACTGCGCCGCTGCACGCTGACAGGCAGGACCTGACGTGATGGATGTCTCTGCTGGCTCCTCCGGCCTGCTGTGCTGGACTATATCACAGACTGTGAGAGCACATAATCAATTTGTTTGAGAAATATTAAATTAATGAGCAGTAGAAGGCCATGCCACTCCGATCCACGGATCCGCCATTTCCAACGGTTAAGTACAACACAAACTGATCCACAATGCTATTTTATAATGAAAGAGGCGCTATGAAATGGATGGATGAGTGTTTAATATTTGACACCTATTTTTTTTTAAAGAAAATGTTCAAAATTCCGCATGATTTTAACATATTCTAATTTATTCAAGAATGCCTAGCATAGTATATGTAAGCAATTACCTAGCCATAATAATAATAAAATATATTTTAAACATATGATTAGGTAAAAAGTAAGTAATACGTTTATTTTAAACACAGCAATGACCGAAACAGTTATAATTATAATAAAATAATTATGTAGTCAAAGGTAAACATATCTAAATCATGTCTGATGGTCTGCTGTTGTTGTGAAAAGGGCCTCAACTCAGCTTATTGCTGCAGACAAACATGCCTACAGCGCTGGTATTCTGTTGGACCGTGACCGATGGCTGGCCAAAACAACAACCTACAATCGAAGTACATACTTTACTCTATCCGTGTTTTCTTTTACTTTCCGTGTGTCCGTCCGCCTGGCATAACCCTCTCTACTCTAGAACTTAGAATATTGAATATCTAAACCATAAAACTACACGTACGTTCGTAATTAGGTATATTACGAGGCGAGGAACCCGTAACTTAAACGCTATTATAAAGTTATAAGTTATATGTTCGTTTCCATTGCAATATAATCCTAACCTATGTTTATTGTCGTAATTGCAATTCGATTGTTCTCAAACTCTGTTCTCTCCCAATACAAACCAATGTTTTATGTTTTTGCACAACAGCACACATACGAGTACATAATATAATATTGTGGTCACGTACACTCCAGTACTTATATACCTTTCTGGTCGTACACCTGCGGATTGAGGCGAGCCATCTTGAGGTCACTTGCGCAAGCGATGTGTGCGAGTGATGCGCGGACATCATCGCGTACGCGCAGGTCAGGGTGCGCACATTTACGACTGGAGCAAACACAATCTGTTGCCAAATATAATTTGCTGTTTTACAATGAAATACGAGTACTTCAAGTAGGTAGGTCATTTGACCTCTAGCTTTTACTGTTTATTTTTGTGGGTAGATACGTATGTACCTACCCGCTTTGTAGGTAACTTTAAAGCACATACCTGCGATACAAATACAATTATACTTTATTGCACACCCGGGACAAAAACAAAACACACAACATAAAGAGAGGTACAATACAATGTGCTGACGGCGGCCTTATCGCTTTCAGCGACATCTTCCAGGCAACCTTCAGGTGATGGAAAAATCATATGGATACATAATTTACGGATGTAAATGGCGAATGGAATATTATAGATACTACCCTCAAATAAACGAGTTATGCTATACCTTTTATACATATTTTATTTTTTCGTTTATTATGTATTTTCTCTATGTGTGTAATAAAGATTATAATAATATTAATAAATCAATAACAATAATAAAGAATGCAAACCTGTGCAAGCTGCTATGTAATAGTAATAATAGTAATCTAATATTACGTAAATACTATAATATATACAAAAATATAATACAATACTTAATATATAATCAAAAATATAACAATTATGGGATTGTGAAACGGAAACCTATAAAATATATTTTTCAGTTACTTTCTACGAATTCGGTCAGATCTGTATCGCTGCTGGCAACCCATTATTGTTACTGTCGTTATTTCACAGCTGGTATCATCGTGGTGTGTCAGACGTACCGTAGAGTTACCGTCTCGGTATAACCTGGTCATTTGAAGAGACAACCATCAGCAGCATGTCGACGGTAGCTTACCGTTGTCATGACATTATACTGATGCGACGCTGAACTGGGAAAAGATTATGCTCACGAGAGTCATTTGAACCCCATGTTACGTGGGAATGAAAAGCTCTATTAACCTAGCTATAGCGTCAACTAGGGGAATTTTACTTGGTGTCCCAAAAACGGGGATGGTAGGACATGTTAGTATATATTATTATAGAAAAAGGTTGATAAATTTGTCCACAAGCAGAATATGACTTGCGAAAGTGTCGATCCGTGGCAAAAAGAAAGCAGAAAGCCTAGCATTGTTTAATGCTCATTAAATAAAAAATTACAAATAGCATTATTTTCAAAGAAACTCTTGTCTGATAATGTTCATAATAAGCTTTAGAAAAGAAGTCAAAACTATATATTCACACACTTTAAAGACAATAAAGTATGTCTTAGAAATTCACTTTTATTCCTCACCTTAACAAGCCAATTCCAACTTAAACTTACAAAAACAAACTGTTTCGTGGGAACCGCCAAAAACGCAAGTGATTGCATTTCACAAGGTTAAAGTGTAGTATCTCGGCTCGTGTACAAGATTCCAAACCAACTATAATACCAAATGCATTCTGGTCTATAACGATAGATTTCGAGGACAGCTTTCCGAGTACCTAATTCGGTCAATTCGGTCAATCTGCGCAGACGCGGCGGATGTTTACGTTTGAAAAATAGTTTTTTTGGTTAAATACGTAACGCTACTTATAATGTTATGTAATGAATGACATTTATTACATAATGAAGAAGTTAATTTTTTGAAATCGAATAACGATTCGGCAATATTATATTCAGACAGCTCGAAGGGCTCTTTCCGAGCGTTTAGGCAAGAGTTGAAATACACACAGCACACACAAACACACTCTCACAAACACAAACACACCCTATCACTCGCCTTTAACCACATATTGTAATTCTATTTCTTCTATATATTCAGTGCTATTTTAATAAAATTCATTTTCAGTTATTGTGTAATTGAAATAGAAATTGAAATCGTTTATTTAGCGCTGTAAACACCAGAATACAGAAGTATACAAAGTTTAATACATGCATCACAGAACATCTGGTGTGGTACAGTGCCAAAAAGGGTACACCAGCTCAGCATAATGCTGAGGCAAGCCACAGCGCTGATTTTCAGCTGGCCCCTCAGTGACTGCACGGACGAAGAAAGCAACAGTGTGTGCGTGTTGTGTTGTATGCATGTGTTTGTAACTTTGGCGTTATAACTTTTTAGAACAAGTACTGTTATAATTGTTTTGCTGTACAATAACCTGTAATAAAATAAAACATTTGTAAATAAAATATAGTAGCCGAAGGTCTAGGCATAAACTTACCTAGTAAGTCAACGGAGCCAGTTATAAAAGCAGGTCATTCACTGGCTCATCTCTGAGACACGAATGTCTAAGAACGTTGAACAATAGCAGATGACTTGTCGGTTTTGGACAATTAACGTTTGTATAATTATCGCTAGAGTTTTTATAGAATAATTACAAGGGACGAGAGAAACTGGGGCACTTTCTTTATTTTCTACTTAGCTATTAAATATACACTTTTTGTCGCAAATGTTGTAAAGATTACAGTCATTGAGCTTATGCATAATTTTGATATAAAATACAAGGCATATTAAGGCATGTTTTAAGGCATATTGTCAGACTTTTTACACGTGCATTCTGTGGGTTAATTATACCAAAAACGCTTTGCGGGCTGCCGAAATACTGTAGTGCATCGGGGATGTTTGCAGAAGCCCGCGTGGAAGGCTTTCACGCAATCATCCGAAAGAGGGTTGCTTCCCTGATGCACCGTGTACATAACAGTCCCACCAGCATCCTGTTGACGTCTGCCGAGTCCCCTGACTCCCCGATTCTGAGGCCATGGATACACCTGCATGAGAAGTGGTCGTCCAGTGCTTCGGGGTAAGTTCGGTGACATTGGCGGCTTAAAAGAAGTGCTTTAACATTTGCTTTGAAAATAAATAAGCAGTAGGTAGAGGTGATCCTTCGCACACAACATAACAAATAAATGACTCTATTGTTAGAGAACAAATCGTGACAACCTTCTTCAACTAGAGATGCCCCATTTGCGCTCATTCCGAGACGTGCAGAGATCACAAAGGCAAGGTAACAGCTCCTAATGTCAGTTGTCTGTTATCTAATACGTACCTATTGACAAGCGACCAGTCGGGCCCTCTCTCCAGAAAAGCTGGTCGTGCACCTAGTGGCAGGCTGTCACTGAGCTGTGGGCTCGGTGATGAGCGGAAGCGTAAACGCAAACGTGGTGTGAAGCCTTTTGAGATTCGATTAATAATCACTGGCAACTCATTACTCTGGATTATTCAGTGATGATCGACAGGTATGCTTTGATGTTACTCCAACCAGTGAAGGATCGCTGGAAGTGACTCTACCTACCTTGGGCATGCACCAGTGTTACACAAGTACATACAGGATTAATCGGGTCTCCTCAGAATATGGGAATAACTACTTATCATAGAGCAGTTACAGTTTGATTTTAAATAGTAGGCTGCTCTAATAATGACAACTTTTACTGAAATCGTATGGAAATGTAATTTGTGATTTAACGTCGATGTACGGATAGTTGCTAAATGCATGCAATACGGTATTAACAGAATTTTCAGGACATCCTAAAGAAGGATCTAAAATTTGTTTTTCGATATCTCAACTAACATCAGAGATAAATGGTTAAAGTTAGTTAGGTTAAGTTAGGTTATGTCCCTTTTCAGCAAAAGTCTTTTATATGCAGCCAGGATCTGCTTGTATAGCGCTAGGGAACACTGACGTCATAATACTTATTGCCGCTTCTTTCTACCGTTCTGATTTTTGATTGCCTGTAGCTATTTTATTTTTCCACGAATTTAAATCCTGTTTTCACATTTGATCATCAATTTATGACTAATTCTTAATTATTGAAAATGCATTTTCTATTTGATACTTGGAAACTAAGGGTAGTTTAAAATAAAATATAAATTTTACTCTATTAAATACAAATACAAATACAAAAATATTTATTAACCCAAAAAAAATATGAAACTTACTTATAATTAGAAAACTTACTGAAACTTACATGTTTTCTTTTTTAATATGAGTACAAGGCAAGTTTAATATCTCTTAAGGTGACACAAGAGACCCCATCCAATGTGTTATCCGCTAACTTCACTAAACCATGAGCCTCACCTCACGAACAGGTCTCAGCGCATTGGTAACTGACTCAAGGAGGTTCGGTCCAGCTCAGATGTATGTACTCGGCCCCGTTTGAGAGCTACTCGTATCGGATCAATGAGCTGACATTACACAGTATTACTGTGCACCTGTAATAAATTACTAGATTGACCGGTCACCTTACTATTATGACGACGAAAAATAGGTAAAATAGAAATGTTAGAAATTAGTTTGTAGGTGTTCAAGTTACCATTAGTTTGAGATAGAGTTTCAGTTTGGCGCGTCGACGGGACGAGGAAGGTGTGTCTGGCTCCTGTTTGATCTGTCCCAGGGGAATCAACCCTGGCGATCTCGAACTAATGTCTGACGTTAGGTTTATACCCGCATCATAATAAAAAATGAATTCGTTAGTGGTCTTACTGCTGTACTTTGCTTTCCTAATTTCCTAACTGAATATGCGTAAATTGTGCCTACGTATAACATGCCCTTAACGGCACAAGAAGACGGCTCATTCTTCACCACGCATAATTAGTAGAAAAGTAAAATAGGTATTTATTTTATGACCGCATGGCCTGGTACACTGTTTGTTATGCAATGGTATAGTAGAACCAGGAATTCACGGATGCGGTTACAGCCCTGGTTGGGTTCTCTGGATATAGTGGGGAGAGTGCGGAACGCGTGAGATTGGTTGCAGCAAACCGATTTGTGACTGGAACCAAACCCCTGAAGTTCAGGCCTTAGACAAGGGATTTTTACCACGGTTTGGGTTTCGACCTCTTGATATTTCGACGCACTTGCATGCGACATGGTTGCGGGTGGACCTCTAAATAAACCTTCCCTAACTACTTAGAACTTGCCAATAACCACGCAAGCTCAAAAATGATTATTATACATCTGCGTTCGATCGAACTTCTTGCACTGAGTTCGATTCTTTGCTGGAATCCAGGGGTTCCAGGCTGTCCGAAATCTCATAAGTTCGCTTCGTTAGTTCGCATGATTGACTTTCTATAGTCCGGTTTCCCTTAAACTCCTTCCTCACGACACTGCTAAAAAGGGCTTCCAATACCCCTTGTTAAGGATCCTTTCGGCTCCAAACACCTCCAGAATCCTCGTTGAAACTCCCTTCATCCATCAAACCAAACCCTTCTCAGATTGCCATCTCTTTGAACGTGATCTGATATAAAAAAGACAAGGTTTCTGCAGGTATTGCTTATTTATCGAATTATTACAACATGTGCCTATAAAATTATTATTAATGTTATAAGTTGCGTAAAAGGTATATTCTTTATTGCTACGATGATCTTTTCTTCCACGCACATTATTTATAATTTACCCTTTAGTTCCGCAATAAACGAAACGGTTAATCGACTGATAGAAGTAAGTACTATCATGTTTAATTGCTAATTACATGCAATTTGTAATTAGTTATAAGTATAGTATATATATACTAGTATA
The DNA here is from genome assembly GCA_947369225.1 of Hofmannophila pseudospretella. Lineage (NCBI taxonomy): Eukaryota > Metazoa > Arthropoda > Insecta > Lepidoptera > Oecophoridae > Hofmannophila > Hofmannophila pseudospretella. The sequence continues at coordinate 294,655 of OX376320.1, forward strand.
GCAACATGTAAGCTCAGATTTAATAGCTGGACACGAAAATATAAACGTAAGTGAATGGCAAGAGGTACATTGCTCACAATTCATCCGGACGCATTATATATTCAGATCATGCGCCGATATGCGATCAAATCTAGTACCACTTCCATATTTTATAAACATTACGTATGACACTCGGTATCCTTTGACGATATCACCGTTTATTTGTACTTACAAATAGACGATCGATCTGCGACCTTTTATCTCGACCAATTGTATAACCTTTTATATTTTTGCTAAATTCAATTTTCTGAACATGAGAAAAATTTCGGTTGTCTGTTTTCCGGTAAATATTCATTAATCTTGGAGTACGTTAATCTAATGATGGGTTAAAATGGGTTTTTCATACACCCTGTAAATGGTGAAGGTACCTAAAAAAGTTTTTAATAGATACTTACCTATTGGATTATTCCAAGACCATTGTTATAAAACCATATTTGTATGCTATAAGAAAAACTAGATCCAGATTTACCTAGGTTGCACATTAGCATCGGAGGCGGACCCGCATCCTACAGTCACGTCGCGAATGTCAACTGAACTTGCGCACGCGCAGACGCGAGCGGGCCGCGCGGATGAATTGCAAACTACACGTCGACCTGTCCGTCCGTCTTCGTTCAATGCGTAATTTGATTCATATTTGAATAAGGACCACCCTAGACCCGTCCTAACTCTTGTCTATGTATACTTGTGTACCAGTTTTTATTTGCATAATTGCTTGATGAAATTCAACGACTGTATTCTTAGTATTTGCTCTCCTCTCCCGGTATCGTCGGTAGTGCATCCTGACTTCAAGGAAAAAAATCTACTTAAGTTGGATTCGAAATTTGGGTAGTGCTTGAACCGCGTTTGTACTGAAAGTAATTTAAAATTAACACGATCTATTATATTAGGTAATATTATAAGAGCGTCGGTGGCCTAGTGGCTAGGACTCCCATGCGGGAGGTCCGGGTACGAAACCATGCAATGCAATGTACCAATGAGTTTTTTCCGATTTTTCTGTTTTTTCGAAGACTCGCGTACATTTACCGACTGCTCTAACGGTGAAGGAAAACATCGTGAGGAAACCTGCATGACCGAGGAAATTAAAAAGTTTTCGAAGGTGTGTGACATCCACCAATCAGCACTAGTGGCCGACTGTACAACACAAGTATACCATCTCTTTTTGTTTTGTACAAGATCTCTTCAAGTTACTTCTTCAACGCGTCGCCACGATTACCTAAAACCGATTTCTTCCCGCTTAGCATTCAGACAATCGCCTCGCGAACTCAGTCAGTGTGTCAGCCGGAGTTTAGGACGCGCTGGGAGGATTGTGCTCGCGTCGTCGTGTCGTGTCGGCCCACATTCCATTGTTTCATTTAGTTCAGCTTCTGACATCATCTCGCTGGCTTTCGGGCAGGTACGTGACTTGGCGAGGCTGTCGCAAAAACACTTGTTGAACTTGGCAGTTCTTCCTGCTCTACCAATAAGTACATTATAATGCATACTTAATTATGCATGCGGTATTCCAACTGGCAACTGCTTTGTCCTCGATTTCTGTGATTCTAAGACGTAGAGCTGTGTTTAGGAAAACAGTAAGATACTTCAATTTCATATAGATAAGATAAGATAAGATTTATTGTGTAAAGAATTACAAATATTGCAGATAAAGTTGCATAAACATGTCACAATAAATTTTACCTTTATAGGCATGTACATCGAATTCGCAAGTTAATCATGTTTATACAGATTTTGAGAAGAAAACAGAAAAAAAAAGAATGTAATTTTTCAATGTCAATAATGTCAAAATTTCTACAATGTCAATAGTATTAAATTTACAAAATGTCCACTAATTAATGCTGTGTTAATACAATCATTTATTTAATAATAATCCAATAAAAATAAAAATAACCAAGCAGAAAAAATATAAAGATTTTGAAATTGAGGGCGCTACTGACCGATTTCTGTGTTTTTACATAGTGTTTTATGGCTATTTCTAGGCATAGTTCGGACGGGTAAAAACACAGAAATCGGTTAGTAGCGCCCTCAGTTTCAAAATCTTTATCATTTTCCTCTTCAGGTTTAGTAAGGGTTCAGTCCACCCAGACGAAGAAAAACGAACAGGCAACACTTAAACTGCAGTCTTAACCGCGTTTTAGACATTAATTTGAGGCATTTTGGTACTTATGCATTTTGCGTTTTAGACGTTACGCTCATAATATAATATAAGGGTTACATAAAACATTATATTTTATTTACCACAGGTATCGAATTAGTAGAGCTCTCATAGAATCATCATCATCAGCAGCCTACTCTAGTCCACTGCTGGACATAGGCCTCTCCCAGGGCGCGAATGAATGAATGAATCATAGAATGATTTACAAATATTTCTATTAATTTTTGTATCTTAAGCATTTAGCCATTCTAGGCGTATAAATTAGAAAAAGGGATTGAAAAAATTTCCCTGAGCAGAATTTAAACCACTTTTTCTAATTTATTTTCTTAGCGTTCACCCCCGCTTTCCCCAGGTCCACCTATTTAGTTCACCTGGTGGACCACGGGCAAAAATATTCTTCCGTGGTCCACCTGCTACTCACGCAAACTAAACTAAACTGTAGATCACCACACACAATAGTCCACTACTAAGCTCGTGGACTCCATCTTCGACCTCATCGTCACTTACCACCACGTGACATTGAGGTCAAAAGCGGGTATAGCAGTAAATTTAAAAAAAAACTCGTATTTCTGTGTGTTTCCGACTGTGTATCATATCATAACGGTGTGTCGTGTTTGTCCGCAGCTGGGCCGCGGCCCGCCGTGCGTGCTGGTCCCGCCGCGCTACGCGACGCTGCCGCTCCCGCCCGCGCCCTACGGCCCGCCGCACGCGCCGCTCTATTACCCCGTGCACGACGCTGTGAGTAGCTTACCATCTTACCATTACCACACCATCGTGTCTGCTCACATGACAAACGTGCTTACAAGACAAGCACGCCCGCTTACAAGAAAGCGCGCAAGCTTATAAGACAAGCGCGCCCTCTTACAAGACAATCGCGCCCGCTTACAATATAAGCGTGTCCGCTTACAAGACAAGCGCACACATTTACAAAATAAACACGTCCGCTCACAAGTCAAGCGTACCCGCTTCCAAGACCAGATCGCCTTCATTGTTCCAAGGGACTTACGCATGTCACAACTAAATATAAACGGTTATCGATGAGAACGCTGTAAAATACTCAATAGTAGCACAAACTGAGCTGCATCGGCAGGCAAGACTTCTGCCTTCGTTCCATTCGTCAAAAAAGACAAAGTCTGCCTCCCGAAGCTGCTCAGGTGGCATAGCCCAGGTATTTATTTATGTAGTATGACTGTGAGGACAAGATACGCGTTAAATCTCTACGATTTACATTCTTAACTTCTATATCAAACGTCAACAATTATTCACCTATTTTGGGATAACTGTTGCAGCGCATGCGACGCAGGCGTTCGCCGCGCGCGCCCCGAGGCGAGCGACGTCGGCGCGAGGGAGCGAGGGAGAGGGACTCGCAGCTGACACGCTCGCTCGAGCGCATCCACCGCAAGCGACGCGCCGAGCGTGAGCGCCTATCCGACGCTGAGCTGAAGCGCACATACACCGGACTCGACAGGTAACTTATGCTTACGTACTTTACTTAGTCCTGATCCAGGCGGTTACAGATTCCCTGGAGAGCTGATATATTCCCCTGTTATAGCTGTGACGTCTGTCTGGTCGAACTGAGAAAGAACTAAAGATAGCCAGTCAATTTAGGTGAGCAGCAGAGCTGCTGTGTGAAAAGCTTCTCAAATAAAATATTCCAACTCTTCAGAAGACGTCGCTACGTCTATTAGATATTGATACCCGTAGACCTGAAACTTCTGATAAGTAGTAAAATAAATATGGTTGAAAAATATGAGCTCCATGACAATCCATTAGGGTAGCTTGTATAACCCGTCGGAAATATCTGCGTGGATCTGGCACAGCGATTATGGCGTTTTCGGTATACAAAAGATCGAAATCGATATTTTTGACACTCGAGACACGAATATGTGCGCGTAACAACACATGCTGTACTGACTTTGAATTTCGAACGCTCCAGAAGCCAGAAGGCGCTCATGTTCACAGATATTATTACTCCGCTCCTTCGAAATGACAGCTAACGTGAAAATGTACATTGCAGGGCCTACGCGGAGCAGTTCATAGCGGTGTGCGACGAGAGCCGGCACGCAGCGGAGCAGCACGACTCCCTCGCCAGCACCTCTGCCACCAGCGACACTAGCCACACCTCCTGAACCAACTCACCACGCCATCATCAGTCACCAGGCTGTAGTTATCAGCCGGAATGATAGACGAAGGGGAAAGGGACAGGGGAAGATATGCAACTGCTTTTGGGATTTCTTGGTGTTAGGAGGATTGGGTTTTGTTTCTTTGGTTTCTTCTTGGGAATAGTAAAAAAAGAATTTAATCAGGATCCCGAAACCAAGAAAGATTTTGGAGGTGCCTACTCGTATGGCCAGGGAGCCCTCGTAATTTCTTTCTCTATGAGCTGCTGTAAGTGGTTTAGGGTAGGCTAGGGTACTACTGCTTTACAGTTGCTAACTGAATCTTGTAACAGAGTTCAGTTTGCAAACATTGTTCAATACGATCAATTTAGTTTCGTTTCGTATAGCGATGAATATTATTGCGAATGTGTTTGACTTTACATTCTATATGATTCTTAAATATCGTATATAGGTACATGAAAGGGTTTTTTGAAAAATCTTCTGATGAATCAAATGCTATTGTTTAGTTAAGTGAAGTAGTTGTATATTTTCTTTGATAAATTGTGAAAAATCAGTAGTTACCTTTACAATTGGTGCCGGGACCAGGATTCATGTACTTAGTAAATTATTTATCTGAAGAACATTATAAAACGACAATTTAGATATTTAGACCTAAAATCTTATTTATATTTCCGAGTTTTTCTTAAATAATTACTCGTTTAGTTGTAAGAACCAGTTTAAATTCGTACATATGATACCAAACTAATATAATTTTACAAGGCATGTAAATAATTTTATAATATTAATTGTCACTGCAAAAATAACTAAATAGACTAGTATTACTAACTGATGCAATTTACTAACTTAGGTTTATAACGTGACTAATACTAACTTTGTATCAGAGTTCCTACCATGATTCAATCATCATATCATTTGCTTCATTTCATTAACACTGTTAATTATATAGAAGCTCTTAATTCATTCATTATCTTTATTCACTTCCCTTAAAAATTGTATACCTTCAATTATTCTGCTTCATTTAATCACTTTTCACTTTTTCACTTGCACATGTTGTTCCAATAATTGTTTCCAACTGTTTCATACCATGGTAAGAACTTAATTTTCACTTTACTAATCACGAAACGAATGTAAACTTGTTTAATATCGTCAAATATCTGTGTTATATGCTACCTACTGTAAGATTTTATTTATCTAGTTCTTAGACTTAGTCATCGGCTGGTCAGGCTAGATATTTTCACATAGGTTCATAACCTATATGTGAAAGTGTCTACTGATTAGGCTTTTAGCTATAACTAACTGTACTCTAGTATCTAGTTGTTGTACATTTCAATGAAAGTCTTAAAGTACCTAACCGGTGCCAAATTATCTCATGAAGAGCATCTCTGTTCTATTGGTCTGTAAATATCTGTGTAGTGTGTATGCATCTAAATCTGCTCAATTCGTTTGTATACTCGTGTATATTTTAGCTTAGGATACTGTAGGTTCTTTTGCCAAAATCTAACATGTCTTTTTTCCATTAAACGCTATTAAGTATACGTCGGTGGTCTAGTGGCTAGGACGTCGGACTCCTGTGCGGGAGGTCCGGGTTCGAAACCATGCAATGCCATGTACCAATTAGTTTTACGTTTTTTTTCGAAGACTTACGTACATTTACTGACTGCTCTAACGGTGAAGGAAAACATCGCGAGGAAACCTGCATGTCTGAGGAAATTAAAAGTTCCCGAAGGCGTGTGAAATCCACCAATCAGCACTGGGCCCGCTCGGTGGCAGTGCCCCAACAGTGGGGACATTAATAGGCTGATGATAATGATCACTGATCGTAGTAGGTAGGGCTCTTTCGGGTTCCCGTTTTAAGCTATCGAGCAAATGTTGTAAATTACTTTTATAAACCTCGCCTTTACTCGGCGGATTACGATTTTTTTTAAATTGTGAACTTACGAAGAAGTTAAAACACTACCATAGGTACACTAACGCCATGAATCTTAAAAAAAAATATTTCGCCACCAATCTTAAATGTGTATCAAAACAAATATAACGTTAAAAATCTAAATAATATATTTATTCAATCCCGGAAATCCCGGGATTATTGGGCATACTTATCCATATTATGACCGTATGTGGCAAGTACCAAAAACAGCCCTACCTACTCCGATCATAGATGATGATGAAGTATACATGTATTGCTACGTCACAAATATACATTATTATATGGTACCTAACTATTGCCGAATTAGAAAACAAAATTGAGAAAATGAATACTGTGCAATTAATAAATTTACTACAACGAAATAGCTAGTTACCATTAAACACATTTTAATCTTCTTAGATTTTACTAAAACTATGTATGTAGTAATAGTTAGATAGGTACTTATGTAGAATTTGAATGAATGAATGAATACTCTTTATTCACTCTTTCTCTTTACTCTTAATTTGATTTCAGGTAAGTTAATAAATAATGTTGTAGTTACACTTATATAAAGCTAAGGAAGATTAACAAATAAAGCATTTTACAGGTGCCTAAACGTCAAATCATAGGAAACCGGGATTAAATGTAATATTTTAATATAGTTTTACAGTTTTAGTCTCTTATTTTGCTTGGGTCTAACTATGGGGCTTCATAGAATGCAACCGGCAGTTATTAATACTGTTGTTTTACTATCTACCGATTAGTTAAAAGCTTTGTAAATATAAAATATTTTTAATTATAGTGGGCAAAGAAGATATCTACATTTTATTGACTCCTATTCTACGAATTTTTTTAATAATTAATTCTATTATATTGAGATGAAAGTTATTTATTATTATTTTGTAGACGAAATTGTCGCTTGTAAGGTGACGTTGAAATTTTTATATAAACGCGTTTTGTAATTACAATATTCTTTTATTATGTCTGTTCGCCCGTTCTTAGCATAATTCCACCAAATACCTCAGACTTCCCGTGTCCCGTTCCAGCCCTTGTTCCGCCAATAGGATCGCTCCATTTTAATCGTGACGTGACAATGAGGCGATCCTATTGGTGGATTTTTTTCTCGCTCACCGCTCCACTTCCTCGCACAGCTTTGTTGGAAAGACACACTAATAGTGGATTGTGCCAGTCCAGGGCCTTAGAACTCGTTGTCACTGAGCGCGGAGACGCGGCCGGGCGCGGCACTCGGCCGGGCACTGGTCAACCGCAGCTCGCTCTCCGACGAGCTGCCCAGCGAGTCCCCTCCATCACCACCTTCCACTCCTGGGAGAGGGAAGACAACCTGTCGATTACTGATAGTCTCCCTTTGCCGGGTAATCTTACAAAATGCATAATTGTGTCCTGGGCTAGTAGGATTCGTCACGATATTTTCTCGCCGCTAAGGCCGTAGACATAGGAGGGTTTATCGAAATCCTAGTAGAATATTGCGTAGAACAGGGAGCAACGTGGAGTGAAAGTATAGTGAAGTAAATTCTATATGTGGTCGTTGAACCTTCGCAGTATCAAACTGTCAGTCTAAAGTGACTGAATTCGATTTTAAGTCTTACCTTCGATGAGATCAGCAAAGTCATCATCGTCAGCAGCCGCCAGCGTGCGCGTGGCGGGGCGTGGCCGCGCTCGTGACCAGCGGGACGAAACGCCGTCGCCTCCAGCTGCAGAGATCAATTGGGGACGAAGTTAGGAACCTTGCAATAAATTCATTCTTCTTTCTGTTCCTAGGTTCAAGTTCAGAGGCTTCGTCAGTGGGATACAGTTAGCACTCACCATAAGTCTGTCGGTCAGAGAAGTCGGAGTCAGACCTAGAGTCATCTTCATCTCGAATCTCATCCAAAGAGTCTCGAGCCGCCATGCTGCCGAAGGCGCGGCGAGCTTCAGCTGCATTGGTGCCTGTGTATCATATTGGTATCTCACTGTCTATTTAGAAATAAAATAACCTATAGCGGGGTCAGTAATGAGTATGTCATCAACATACCAATACAATTTTGCTATAAACTGTAGTGAACAATCATAATTTGTTTCTATAAGTATAGTTAGTACCTTGCTTCGTCTAATTCAATGACCTCTAGTCAAAGTATAAAGGTATAAAAAATGCTGCAAAAATGTAGTGAGACCAATGAACAACTATTTGCCAAAATCCTTTTGTAAGACCGTATTTTAAAAATTGTTTATCAACTTTCCTTAAAGTTTATTATTATTTTTACAACTAATCTGATATAACTTGGTTCACCTGCAGTCTTGATCCTCAGTCTGGTCTTAGGTCTGGTGGCCGGTCGCGGTTGTTTCACTTCACTTAACTCTTTCCCTTCGTCGCTCGAATCCATTTCATCTGAAGATACAACTCTCTTTAAACACTAGCTATCTCTATATAAGTATTTATGAGTATGAATGATTGTGAGTATTAATGAATATGAAGCATGAGGGCGGATTTAATAGTTTGCATTTTAATTTTCTCTTACCAACAACGATGATCTTTACTTTAGTTCTAACTGAACATTTTGAAACTGAAATACCTGACTCGCTGAGCTTCCCCAGAACATCCTCCGCCTCGTATTTATGAATGAGCTGCATGATCGCAGCTTGTTGCTCCTCTGCTGCCTGATAATATATGTTTAGAAGATAATCTCCATAATATAGAAATCGATAAGATAAGATACGATTTAAATTGTCTGCTATTTTTCTGCTGGTATTTTTAAATCTTAATTTCATACAAATTAAAAGATCCCAATGGATCGAAGTATTGCAGGGGTGCTCCGCTAGATCTACCAGATACAGTTCAAAGATGGAACAGTAAACTGGGGATGGGAGGTAGAGAAAGGACTGCAGATGTAGTTAGAACAATACCTATTCCCTAACAGCACTTTATAATTGAGGTTAAAACATCGTGCATATAATAAAACCTATGAAGGTGGGTGTGTGTGTGTACCTCAGCCTGCGTGCTCTCGAGCACGCTCAGCTGGTGCTTGAGCGCCTCCACGCAGCGGTAGCGCAGCACGTACTGCTCCCACAGCTGCTCTATCTCGCTCTCCAGCGCAGTCAGCTCGCCCTGGTACGCCGGCCTGCACAGATAGACAGATCTAGATAGATTATGTGCAGAAGAAAATTATGAGTACACGCCTACTATGGATTGAACGAACACTGAAGCAGAGACGAAAGAAATTATTGTAGATGAAGCATAACGTTTGATCGATCGAAATCAGAAGTTGAATATAATACATTGAGCAGGTAGTAAAACAGTAGGAAGCACTTGATGTTGGCAATGTGCCAAACATTTCACCACCCAAAGGTGAAAAAAGGTTGTTGAACCGTTGCGTTGGGGCAGACGATTTATGGAGTGAAGACTGCGATTAGGCGAGCGTAGTGTAATATTGAGCCCAGTTAGATGGAGCGACTATTAACGTAAGGAGACTGCATGAGAAGAGTCGAAGACCAATGTCGCGTCCTGGGAGAGGGCTAGCGTGGACTGTTGGTGACGATATCTTTCGATGGTGTCTTAGTATACAAGGGACCATACTTGATCTTCTGCACGGTATGAAGCCGTTTCTCGGCTCGCTGTAGCTCCGCGCGGCGCCGCTCGAGCTTGGCATCCAATGCCGACTCGCTGGCCGCCACGCTGTCGATCTGCTCTCGGCCAGACGACACCTTCACGGCGACGGCGTCCAACGCGCGCCGCAGACACGCCTCCATCGCTGACATGTCCAGCGGACGAGAGAGGGCTTGCTCGCGCTGCTCCTGGATCGTGACGAGGAACGAGATTATAAGAAATATATTTACCTACATCCTTATTGACAGGATAGAACGTACCTTAAAAGTTGCAAGAGGGATTGGATTCGAGCCGTCATCTGCCTTATTATTTACATTTTTTTTTCTTTTTGACAGACATGTCGATTTTCCATCCTAAAGACACTTTGCGCGTATGAAGATTTTACGTGTTGGACGTTTTGCATATACCTAATATTTATATTAGGTAGCCAGCCAGCCAGCTACCTCTTGGGTGGCCTAAGAGTTCAGCATGATATACTGCCTACCTCCTAGCCAGGTTCAGCTTCTTAGGAGTCTTCTTCAATGAGAACAGTGACTCAACTATTAAACCAATATTTATTCTGTTGGGTACAGACCGGTGTGAAGGAACGACTGAAGTTTATACGCTACCGCGTGTCATATAAAATAGTTGACTAGGGAATTCCTGCGGAACACAGTATATAGACACTGTCTCCCTACATTCCTATAAACATAACAGACGGAACTAAAGGTGTAGCAGTAGGCATATGGTCGTACCTTATTCTCAGGTTCTTTCGCTAGTAGATCGTACAGAAAAGCGCCCTGAGCGGTGATGTCTGTGGCCAATGCGCGAGCTTGCTTGATTTCTCCTAGCTGTAACAGAGATGATCCTGCTTTACGCTGCAAGGGATCACGCCTAGGTCAGTTCAAGCGGCGAATCGGTATAAGACCGGAGCTTGAACTTTTGTTAGATGCTTTGTACTGCACATCTTCCTATTGTTTGGAGGAAACTGCTGGATTGGGAATGATATATTGCTGGTTTAATATTTTGTAAGTCAAAAATTATAGCACATAAAAAAAAACAATCAAGTCAGTATTGACTTAGAGAGTTTTCTCTACAAATGTAAACAAATATTAATCTGCCTGTACAACAAACAAATTTTTAATCACCATATTTGTTACCAAAAGCTACATTTTTGTTAATATGTGCCGAGTTGGGACTAAACCAATCTCTCATCTCTCCTGGTGAACACTGGTCCTCCCTCTCACCCGAGTGCTGACGTCGTAGCTGAAGGGCGCGGCGTCGCCCTGGCGGTCGTCCGGCGGCGGCGCGTCAAGTGCGGCTCGTAACAGCGCGGCCACCTTGAGCATCTCGCGCACCGCCCAGCCGTCCGCGCCGTACAGCTTCTTGCCGTTCAGCTTCAAGTTGGCGCGCGAGTGCTGGAAGGTATGGCGATTTGATGATGTTATGGCGGCGAAAGAGTCTAGTAGAGTAAATATAGAACGCGCTATCGATATTTTCAATGGAATTTCAGCCATATACGAGTTCCAAAGATTCATTGGTGGAGCACTGTTTCACGAGCTTCTGTGCACTGTGCTGGCAACACTCACAAACAGCGCGGCGGCGTGTGTGACCAGAGCGACGCGCTGCTCCACAGATGCGCGGCCTCCCGCCAGGTTCGCGTCGGGCTCCACGCGGCCGCACAGCCAGCGCAGGCAGTGCTCCACGAGCTCCCAGTTCGGTGTCCTGAAGCTCTCCAGAGATATCGGTTGCGGGAAGCCGAGGGCGCGCATCGCTTCGCTGAAATCTGAAAGGTAACCACAGAAATCGGACTAGTAGCGCCAATAAGGTGAATTTCAAAATCTTTGGATGTAATAAGTATTGGCGATGTATGTTGCGTAGGTACAATGTAAAAATGACGAGCGTGCTCTAGGACGCCAGAGACCTGTTACGGGAGGTCTGAGTTCAATACCAGATCACGCCAACATTCATGGACTGCTCTAATGGTGAAAGCAAACGTGAGGAAACCTGCAGGATACTTATTCTAAGCCATGCAGGCTTATGACGTATGAGAAAAGTTTTAATGGTTTGTTTATAACCAATCAACATTGGGAGGATCTCAACTGGGATGAAGAAAAATTCAGGGTGTGCGTTCCTTCGTTCATAATGCATCAACTTACTCCTTAAATCTCTGTAAGACATATTTTCTTGTAGACACTTTACGGGAGCAGAAACTTTCAATTATTACAAAATCGTGAAAATTGTTTCAAAAATACGTCGATGTCAGCAAAACTGTTTGTTGTGGTATGTTGATATTATTTCGTTACCATAGCGACAAACAAGTGTTAAAACCTTTTTTTTACCTTCTCTCTGGACAAAATGGATACTAGGCTTTCAAGGAAATTGGTGTCAAAATAAAGTTCAGTTTCAGTTGCATATTTACTTTATTAAGCTTTATTTTATTAACTTTAACTAGATTATCTAAACCTAAATTGTTAAATTTACCTAAATTGGGCGTACCCAACAGTGCATTTGCATTCAACATAATTGAAACAAACGACTGTTGCTACATGTTTCACTAATTTAATAGTCCAATTTCAGTACAAATCTACTTCAGATACGCCTACCGTATTAATAATAGCAATGCTAAATGAATCACCAATATGAAATAGCACGTATAGTTTTGACAGGCGTTGCAAAGATCCCCTGCCTAGAAATTCCCTCTACTTTTGCAAAATCTTCCGTCACTACCATAACGATTCCGATCCAATACAGGTATAGAAACCGATTTATAAAGTAACTATTTTATTAACTAAAAAATACTATTTACATAACAGAGTCAACGCAAACACTGGTACATCATTTGAAATGGACTATCAAATCAGTTAAACATGACCAGACCCTTGAATTGAGCTCTTGTAACTACTATTGTGCAGACTGGTGGAGATATGATTTGTACAAGATAGCTGACTGATGGAGTTAGGATAGGACAGACATACCATTTTGATAAAGGAAGTTTCTTATCGATCTTTGAAAGTTTTAGATACGTTCCATTGAAACTAGTTAGAGCGCTTCCAATCACTTCTGAAACCCGCGGTTTACCTTCATCTCACCTGGTGGTAAGTGGCGATGAGGCCGAAGATGGTACACACGTACTTAGTAAGTACTGGCTGTTCTGTAAACACTGCCGGAACACATCAACGCAGAAGCAAAGACGTTTGACTACAGATTTCACATAGAAAGGCGAATAGCTTTAACTATAACTTTAGATGTATTAAAAGATGGCGGGGTTAGGTCCAACAGAGTTACAGATCGCGGCACTAAGTTGAACAAAAATGGCGGTTGCGCAGTGTCAAATTTCGTGTCTCAATCGAAGTGCGGTATGAGGTGTGACGCGAGGGGCCGCGCGTAACCATAGCATTTGTACAATGTACCTGCACGGAACGACCGCCATTGTTGTTCAACTTATGTGCCGCGGATTGTACTGACGATGATTGATTTCAGTCTAACACAACAGCTTAATTAACAGCTCAATTCAAAGCGTCTAGCCATCAACAAGTATGCCCAATTTAGTGGAAAAATCATAAGTCGACTACGGTTGGTGGCTGCCTCTGCGCACGCTTCAGGGATTCCTCGCGTTTGACCGCCACGCGCATGCGCGCCGCTTTCAGGTGCCTGGAACAGAATCAATTAAGATGAACAATTCCACTAAAAAAAATGCTTGGTTTTTGCAAAATCGGCCAATTAGATAAAATATAACGAGGGGAAACACACATAAATGCCAATTTTTCTCGTCTTGTGGTCAATATATTGTTGAGTTGTTCAGGCCGCCCGTAGGCCTCTGACTTGACATAATATAACTGCTGTCGGAAGACAGTAGCCGGGACCGACAGTTTAACGTGCCGAGATACGGAGGGGCTTAGATGCCACTAGTCACAGAATACACACAGAAGGCCGCTCAATACAAACGCGCGAAATCGGCTCACGGGAACAGCGACTCTGCGTACTGGCGATTTCAGGGGAAGTCAAAGGAACTCGGGCGCGATTGAGTGGTAGATATAATTTTTTGTACCTTCAATAAACGAAATACATTGCCAAAAATATTTTTCACATGGCTGTTTCTTTAAAACTGGGAATATCACTAGTGACGTAATCAAAATCGCGGACGCCCGGAGCGGACCTCTCTGTGTATTCTATGCACTAGTGGTCTTCATCATGGTTCTGACCGCGCCCAACGTTGCAGAACCTCGCGACTAGGCTACGAGTTCCCAATTAACCTGACCAGGGTGCCTATTACGGTTCTTTTAAGACATGGTAAATCGAGACAGCACTATACCAACGCGATACCACTCTCTGTTTAATTCATTAATTGATTCATTTGATGGTTTTGAGAACCGTAATAGCCCTGCTGGTACAGAATCTGTGACCACCCTCAAACTGAAGAACTATGGAGATGTATACCTCTGCCGAACACGCTCCAGTGTCTCCGGACTGGCCTGCCTCTTGGTGACGGCCGCGTCGCGCAGCATATTGCGCAGCTTGTGCAGGCAATCAGCCAGGTTCAGCTGCTGCGAGCGTGTCACGTCCGAGCGGATGATCAGGTAGCCCTCCTTGGACAGCTTGGTACCGTGCTGGGAATTTAGGACAGGGTTTTATTTGGGGAGGTTTTACCACAGCTGGGTCCAATTGCAAGAAGCATTCTAAGATGTATTTTCTATGACGTAATACTCTTTGGATGTCATGGATCCACTTAAGGTAGCCAGAATTTTAAGGAATGTTCAAGCAATTGCACAAAGCTTCCTTAAAATTCAGACTTAGATCTTGTGGCTGATGTAGTATTAAAGTTTTTTCAAGTATACAACTGGTTTATCAAATTAGTTGTTTCTGCATTGCTGGAAGTCATGGTATATCATTGGAACTTAGCGTTGTATCAAATCAATTTCAATTACACTGGTCACTCTAGCTCCCTCATTCTTAAAAAATAGATATGATCCTTTTTTTAATTCATGACTTAACTTGACAACAGACTTTACATAGAAGGGTCACTAGCCAGGCAGATCATTCGACCAGCAAGTTCCTCGGGTTAGTTCCTTCGTACGACATGCTTAGGTTAGGGATATTTTAAACTTCCATACACAGAAAAAATGAAGATCCTTTAGTAGATTTAACCCTTCAGGACCAAAATGTTGAAACTTACCAATTCCATCATTCTCTCTTTGACTTCAGGGTGCAGCCAGTCAGCTTCACCAAGCTTAAACCTCAGGTCCACCTTGGTGTGCACCTGGTAAACAAATAATCAAAAGCATAAGTAGAGTGCTCATCAATCTTTATGGTCGATCTGAATACAGGTGCAGTGTGTGGGAGGACATGCCCTGCTCCCTCGCTCATCTACACCCCACTGACACCTAAAAACGATGGATACAACGATCAGACCGGCCATAAAGATTGACTTGCATTGTAACAAATAATATAACCAGGCAAAGTGAAATGACAAAACATTTCCAAGATATTGTAATGTCTCCCTTTAGCTATAATGGGACAGCCATTCTACTTGATCCTTATCTAAAAGATGAAATCAATAATAACTTAAAAACCAACAACTTAGAACTGTCTTTAAGATTTTAGAATATTTTTAATGTGCATATAATGCATTCTACATTTCATTCATCATCACCTTTGACAGCCCTGTTGAGTCCAGTATTGGACAATTATCTCCATTAGGTTCTACTGGTAGTATCACGGTTCCGCTGTTTGCCGGCTTCTTTTTAAATGTTACAGTCTGCCAGGTTTTTGCCTTCCAGTTTGAGACCACCACTCAGTCAGCTGAGTAATGATGAGTGTTTATCATGTTCATGATGAATGATGGATATGTAATGATTTGGATAATTACCTTGTTGACATTCTGTCCTCCGGGCCCAGAGCTGGCACTGTATTTGACGTCCAATTTGTCCATAGGGATGAAACCGGAGAATTTCTCCTTTGGATCTGGGGTCTGGGGAACACAATGGTTAAAACCTGTTCTTCACTTTTGTAGGTGAAAATGGGAAATTATAAAGTGTATTTGAAATACCAGAAGTATAGTTATTGGTGTGGCCGTTCAAGCAGCAATAGAAAATCGGTGCATTTGAGAGGTTCACAGAAATCGGATTACTAGTTCCCTCTCCTCTAGAACAATGATTTTAGCACTGACAGCGAGCTACGGGTATGCCCCATAGGGTATAACATTTTCATACATTGTTAAATGCCCGAATAATGTATGGGAAAATGCTAACAACGCATGGGCCTTTCCATATAAAACATCTCTAGTGAGCAATCTACATAGGGTGAATTTCAAAACACTAGCAGAATATACATAACAAGGAAATGTTAATAAAAGAATTCAATGTGTTCTTGCCTGTTTTAGTGATTTTACTGAACTAAATAACAGAAATACTACTGAATACTTACAAATGAAGGTGTGGTAAGTTTCAAGGAGCTATTGGGATAAATAGTTTCCAGGGAAATAGCGCTTTTGTACGCCATCGGTCGTTTCATCAGAGTTGTGTAGCAGACGCTCTGCACTATTTGGTGAAGAGACTTCAATCTCAGCGGGGCGAACGCCATCGCGACGGTGATTGAGCTGTCGTTTACTATTAATTACGTCGGAATATTTGATATTTAATTCATTTTAGTTTCACAAATAACAAAGTGAAATTACAATTATAACCTCAAAATTCGACGGATTTGTATGCAATTCTGAGCTTGTCCATATGTGATGTGAATTATTGTGAATGTGATATGTCTCTTGAACGAGGCTCTAAATACGTGAGTGTAAGCGGGAAAGACTATCATATCGATGTCTAATGTTTAATGGACTACTGTCAAGTGTCAATGTCAAATAAGAACGGACTTTTTTTTCAATTTACTAAGGCTTTGACAACAACGGTCATCAGCCTAACAAATAACCATTTATTAAACATTATTTTAAACGATAAATAGGAACTAAAAATTAAAAGTTTCTTGCGAAACTGTAGTGTGCATGAAGGAACGCTACTCGTATAAATGTGTGAGCATGACAATTTAATTTAGGTTTGGCTAAAATCTAATCTACCTAAATCTAAAGATTTGGCAGCCACCACGGAATCGAAGCTATTACTTTACTTTAGAGAGGCATGCCAAGAGATTCGTGGCGCTCCAATCTCTCTGCCTAGTCCGCAATGGATATAGTGTGAAGTTAGGTTTGTAAGTATGTACTATATCTTTGTTCACATATGTTTTCGTGCTCTATATTTCCTTTTTCTTGGACACTCGCAGCCTATTAACATATTATTAACAAGTACCAAAACAGTACCTACTAATTGGCGCCGCGGTGTGGGTCGTCATCTAGAAAGTACTTTTCTATTTGTAAAATAAAGCCATCATTCTTATCTTCTTTTTAGTTAGTTTCGGTAACAAAATTGCTAGGTATCTACTAGTTTTAATTCTAGTCCAGAAAAAGTCGGAGAGCAAGTGCGCGCGCGCACGTCACGCTCCAAATAATTTAATTAGGATCTCGTTCCGCTCGGCGCGCCCTCTCACATTTCTACAAGAATATTTTCAGAAATATATCATCAATTATGACATGTTTATGCACCGTCTAAACATAAAACGAAATTATTAGAGTTAACACAAACTTTCTTAGTAGAAAAGTCAGTTCGACTGTTGATAAAATTGTTATAATTTTGCCACAGAAGTTGGAACATCTAGACCGGATCCCTGGTAGCGTGAGATCGTGCCGTAAATAACTGAAACATAAACCATTTAATAATATTAGCTTGTCAATGTAGTAGTCTTCGGCTGCGGTAACTGGATACTTAATTAGATTTTATGTATCGCTGGTGGATCTGCATTATACTGAAGCAATTAGCCGTTAACTAATTGAATGAAACGTTGAAATATTGTGATTATGGTCTAGCGTGCCGATATGCTGATCAGGAGATTCATCTCGGTACCTGTTATTGCATTTGTGTAAGTGTTTGCTATACTGCAAATATGTCGCGTAATTATCGAACCAATTATGTGCTGGCTCTCTTACCGTTCAAACCGAAACACAGCAATGCCAGCTTGGATGAGGGAAAAAGTAGTCTAATGTAAGCACGCTTTGCGGTAGAATAGGTAAAAGAGTGGTTCTTCAAAACCACCTTTAATTTAATTTATTTATTAGATAAACACATCGGATTACAACCAGAGAAATTACAGAAAAATCAATATACAGTTATGAGCTAGGTCGTAACCCTTAACGTGTAAACACAGCATGGTTAGGAAGTGGGAAATTGGTTGTTGTACAACATTGAGTTGGGAAAGCAAAAAATACTAATGAATAAAAATAAAATTAAAATAATAAAGTAAAAATTATAAAGCAGGTGCGTGGATAGCTCAGTTGAGGACATCCTCAACCCGTCTTTTTAAAACTAAAGTCCTAGGATCCAATAAGTCTAACGATGGCTTATTGTTACTGTTCGAAGAGATTTCGTTAAACAATATAATAAGAATAATACAATACAATACAATACAATACAAAACAATTTATTGCACACAAATACATATTACACGTACATATCTTGCCCTTACAATGTTGTACATGAACTAATTTGTGGCAACAGGGAGCGTGTTCAGCTCATGCTATGGACGGAGTCCACAGCGCTGATTTTCAACACGTCCCTATGTCACTTGGAAGACACTAATAATATTATAATGGTCAACAGAATGCTATATGTACGAGTAATTATCAATCTATCAATTTCCATTATTGTGGTTGTCGCAGTGAGATGCCTCTGCGCATGATTGCACCGACCGCTGTTCATTCTCGTTCAATTGCGACACTTTCCTGAAACAATGTATCAAAATTATAGGTTTTTACTGAAGTGTAGAGTGAAGACAAGTTGTTCACGACACCCAAGATTTTCAGCTATGACAATGTAGTATACTGACGGAGATCAGATATTCTTCTTCAGGTGCAAACATTTTAGTGTAGACTTTAACACTTCCCAGTGTTCCAAGGCTGCAGCTTCAAGTCATTTTGAGTTTAACACATGAGTCTGTCAGACTAGGCTGTCTTCCGGGGTTCCTACGTAAACCAGGTGTAAAAATGTTTAATATGAAAGTCATCACTTCTTACGTTCATATAAATAAACCTGCTAAATATGTAGATATTTATTCTAACAACTACTTCTAAACCTAAAATAAAATTTGAGCACCCAGCACCATTAACGCGGTTTTGCTGGAAGAAATCTCTTTTAGAGATAAGTTCACCCTTTGTACAATGTCTCATTTTAATTGTTTTTATTAAGTGTATTGTTGTACAATAAAGTGTAAATACATTAACCATGTACTAAAGTGCGTCGGTGGCACAGTGGCTATGACATCGGACTCCCATGCGGGAGGACTGGGTTCGAAACCGTGCAGTGCATGTATACCAATGAGTTTTTTGTATTTTTCGAAGACTTACGTACATTTACCGACTGCTCTAACGGTGAAGGAAAACATAGTGAGCAAACCTGCACACTGAGATGACCAGTGTGTAAAATGGGGTAGGCACAAAAGATCCTCAAGGGTCGAAGTGCCGCTGGGGTTATTCCCGGCCCCCGGCAGATACATCTACTAGTACTAATAATACGGTAAGTTGAGATGTCAGTCTATGCTATGGGCGACGACGGTGACCCTCACCATCAGATGGCCCCTTTTGCTCGTCTGATGCTTTACTTATTCAATAAAAAAAACTAGCCAAGTCAAATTCTAAACCTAAACTACATAATTTATCTCGAACTGTGGATAATACTGTACAGGCCCCGCGCTACGTTGTGTTACAGATCCGCTGCTGCTTTCATCAATTATGATAATGTCCGTCGGAGTGCGCCCGCGCACGCCACGCGGCCGGCAGCGCTACGGCTTTCCGAATTCCGAACAAACGGATTAATGATGCTTATCTGCTTCAAATAAAACCTATAATTGGCTTTGAATGTCTATAAAAACGTAACGCTTAAGTTTAATGTCAAAGTCTAAGTTCTATGATAATAAGTTTGGTGCCAATTTCTGTGTGTATTTTACTTAGAAAACTTTGATTCTGTGGTATAAATACTGGTATTGATACAGTTTTTATTAGGTAAACCAAGGAAACTGGAGAAATATAGAAGTTTTTTTTTAAATTTATTTTTTATGTACAACTAAACCCGCATTTGACCTCGATCTCGCCTAATGGTAAGCGACGATGAGGTCGACGATGGAGCATGCGGGTCCAGTAAATGCCTATTCACTCTGGCCTTGAAGATCCCAAGGTTGTAGGTTTCGGGAAATACAGACGCCGGCAGGCTGTTCCATTCCTTAGCCGTTCGCATAATGAACGAAGAAGCAAATCGCTTCGTACGGGCAGATGGTATATCAACAACATGAGGATGGAACCCCTCCCCGCGCCTGGTAGTCCGAAGGCGGAATGGAGATGCTGGAATTAGGTCGTGCAATTCCGATGCGCACTCTCCGAAATGTATCCTATAAAATTCCGATAGACAGGCAACCTTGCGCCGATGTTCCAGACTTTGCAGTCTAGCCTCCACCAGCGATTCGTCATCTATAAGGCGCTTAGCGCGTTTCTCCACTGAGTCAAGGGCAGCCAGTTGGTTCTTAGCTGAGCCGTCCAAAAAGAAGTCCAACAAGAAGTTAATTAGTCCACTCAAATATTATATTTTATGCGGGCACAACGCGTATCGGTTTGGAGCAAATTTTTAGAGCAAAAATACACACTTAATTAAATAAAATAAAAAGTATCTTTTAGTCTAGATACTAAGCTGTTTAATTAACTGCCATAACGAAAATATTCCATCCACTCTCCTCAGTCTGACTTTTACGCTCTTTTCTTTTAGCAATTAAAATATAACATTCTAAACAATAAATTACTAAGGTATTTGAATTTCTAAACATGATATACTTAAGTAAATAAGCAGCGGCCATAAACTTCCGAGGATTCCATTTATTAAAAAAAGTTATATTGAACAAGTACCTACTTACGTCTAGTAGTAGTTGGTAAGTACATAGATGTTTAAAGTGTAGAATTCTTGGATGAAAAAAAAAGTCTCTCTCTCTCCTAGGGGCGGTTTTTTTCCTTCATGGTAGAATTTAATTAAAAATCTACTTACTAACTGTAAGTAGATTTTTAAAGTGTAGAATTCTTGGATGAAAAAAAAAGTCTCTCTCTCTCCTAGGGGCGGTTTTTTTTCCTTCATGGTAGAATTTAATTAAAAATCTACTTTAAAAATCTACTTACTAACTGTAAGTAGATTTTTAAAGTGTAGAATTCTTGGATGAAAAAAAGTCTTTCTCTCTTCGAGGGGCGGGCGTTTTTTCCTTCATGGTAGAATTTAATTAATGACACTTACATTTCCATGTTTCCATACGATTTCACTAAAGGTTGCCAATATTTAAAAATGTCATTCTACGATTTAAAATCAAGGAAATAAACAGCATAACTTGATGAAACCCGGAAAATTTCGCACAGATAACTTAATAGAGTAATTACAACAAATTGACTCCTTTCCCGTCTCGGTATCGCGGAGGGATCTCTCGTGTTGATGTTATGTTGCGGGTACGTACGTACTGAATAGTTGGACGTCTGCTTCGCATTTGCATACGCGCTGTGGACGCCGCGCCGCGCCGTGTGTCGCGGTGATGTCTGTGGAGAGAGGAAGCGGGAGCGATTTGGATTCGAGTATACTTTTTAAAATTGATACATACTGACTGATATATGCACGCTTTTGTAAAGCATTTCGAATTACAATGTCCCCACTGTTGGGGCACAGGCATAACCTTACATAAGGGGTACGGCCATGATCCACCGAGCAGGCCCAGTTCTGGCTGATTGATGGATTTCACACATCTTCGGAAACTTTTAATTTCCTCAGACATGCAGGGATGCAGGTTTCCTCGCGATTCCTCGCGATGTTTTCCTTTACCGTTAGAGCAGTTCGCATTACAAAGAGCCGCCTTAACTAATTTGAAAGACTCTATCATCGACGTATTCAGCTCCTAAATCCGAGATTCAGGCTACTAAATCCGATCTGCTTCCCAAAATGTGGATTTTCCAAAATAAGTAACACATCTTTCGCTCACCTAATCTGTCTATCCAGTTCTTCCCGAAACGATGGACATAACAGCTGGGGGAAAACGTAACATGGATCATAGGGTCGCATCAGAACTCAAATTGCGACTTCAGACTGTATGAAGTACAGCAAAAGAATTGCTGTTAATACGAGTAGAACGATGCATTGCACAACTTGAAACATCTACCGCTCCCTCTAAACCTAAGCTGACATGAATAACCTAAGCTAACACAGCACCGACATAACGTGTGTTATCGAGCATCTTTCCGCCAACTTCATTGAAATGTCGATCTATCTCCTATCAAGATCTGAGACACGTACTGAGCCAGTCGCTTCATTCTCCGGAATAAAGTGCAATTACCTGCTGATGGGAAATTAGTCAACAAACCTCTATGATGGATCGCTTTCCCACTGCTGGGAAGGTGGTGGGAAAGTGTGGAAATAATTGTAAAGGGCCGAAATGATTTATCTTATCTTATAATGTGGAGAGGTCCGGCGGCATACTTTCAAAGTTATGTTTATGTATGATATTCTCCGAAAACTACTTTATTTTTAACACAATTGGTCATTAGCGTAAGTAGGTACCTACCTAATTTAATATGGCTAAGAGTGGGTTTGGTATCTGAGACGAAACTTTACCGGTTTATTACTTAGACACGGGTACCTAAAATTTTTTTTAAATTCAGTGGCTATTATCTTGATGTGTAAAAACTGCAAAAAGGTAAGTAAATACAGGTACCCTAAAAGTAAGTAACCGATTATTCTTTTTATTATTTTAGAGTCGGTTATGAAATATATTTCTGTACGGTAGACGTAGAGAGCCCGATGTTGCAGTTAAGTTTTTGTGCCGATAGTGGCTGGATGCTATCCATCATAGCCATTTATGGCCAGGCTGACTGGAGTAACGACAGATTCTCACGCAGTCTTCGCGTCGAGGGGAATTATTGAAATATTGGAAATTGTAATTTCTGCTTTACATTGCTCTTAGAATTCTTCATAGACATTTTCTTTCTACCTTGCTAGTAAATTACCAATCAGCCTATTAACTGGGAATAAGTACTAATTGAAGCTAATTTTAGGTACTATTATTTATTCTAATACCGACATCTTAGTATTTATTTATTTAGGTATGCCAACAGCACATATATAAAGTAGTATAGTATAAACTAATCACAATTTTTTAGAGCCCACTATTGCTTGTTTCTAAATGTTTGTTCTCATTAAAAAAAAAAAATTTAACTTTTCTATTTTAGTATCTAGTTTTCATTATCTTGTCCACTCGCATTTAGTAACTACGAGGCAGTATGTTAGTTGCCTCATTATCATTTATTCACTCTGTTAAATCTATAATGTACGCTGTTGGTTTGCTCAATAAAAAAGAAGAAAAAAGTTAGGTGGTAATAATAATAAATTAGGTACCGAGTTACCATCTCCGCAACAATTTCACTAATCTAAACAAGTAGGTAAGTAAGAAATAACAGTTATTTCCCACCCAGCACCTCACTCAATGCACGGATATGCAAACCGTTCTCCATTATGTTATGCAGTTTGCGTTTACCGCAACTTGGCTTTCCAAAGCTATTCTAAATCTAAACGTGAAAGTAACTTACGAGCTCGGGGGAAACTAGGCCTTCTGGCCGACATAGAACTCCTTGAAGTGTTTATGTGTCTATGACGATTCGCATATTATACCAACTCGACGCGAACACAGCACGAACTCGACTCAGAGCAAAGCATTGAAATGTGAGCTTTATACCGTATTACATACAGTAGGTTTTCAAAAGTACAATGTGAAGTAGTCGTCGATGAGTTGTCAACGCGTGGGCCACTCGTCGACGACTACTTCACTTGAATTTTGTAAATCTACTGTATGTAATACGATATAAAGCTCACATTTGCTTTGCTCTGAGTTGAGTTCGTTTCGCGTTCGCATCGAGTCGTTACAATGGCCTTAGAAAAATATCAACATACCGTACATACAATAAATGAACCTAATTTAAAAAAAGGTAAAATTAAAACAGGTTCCAATTGGGAAATAACTAGGTAGGTATAAAAAGATAACATCTTATTTTTTTAATGTTCAGTGAAACATCTAATAAAAGTCTAGTCTAGTGGTTTTATAATATAATATAATATAATACAACTTAATACCGTTAATTGCTTAATTATATCGCAGAGCCATGCAGAGCGTTCGATTCGTATAGCATTTTTACCACAATAAATAATTACCGTCAACACAAACTTTTTGAACTTTCATGCGCTAAACCTTCAAAAAAAGCTTTCGATTCTCATTGGATGTTTAAAAACCAACAGGATTCTAATTGGTCAATATTGTAACGGGGCTTTTGCAGCTATATTCACTTGCATCGCGGCGAGCGCTCGAACCGCGCGATCTTCATCTCATTCAGTCCGCCGCGAACCGTCGTGGGGGTAACGTCGTTTGGTGATTGATTCCGGAAAATAAACCTGAACGGCCCAAACAAAGCGGTTTTTACCAATTTAGGACTTTAAAACCGTTTGCTATCCGTAATCAGTGTCAAGTTAATTGATGTTTGTGAACTGCGGATCCGACTAGGATATTTTGTAATTTGTAGTGCATCAGTGTGATCCCGCGATCTACGTGACTGCATTTCTTGGTGTAGCGAGTTTGCTGAAGTGTGAAAAGGTGAGTTTTTATGGTTTTTCTTGGAGTCGGGAGGTGTGTTGCCGGGAGGGTCGGTCGGCCGGCGGCCGGGCATGGCGGCGACGGGAGCTAGCTCGCGCCTGCGAATCGATTGTCCCGCTCGGGAAGTCGGGACGGATAGTCTCCGGGTAGCGGTAGGTATGTAGGTACCTATCGCTAGGCACTAGGGCTCCGAACCCGGTGCGTGCCCACACCCTCGCTCTGTCGTGCCCGCGGCGCGGTCTATATGTCGTTTCACTTGTATTACCGGTGATCTTGAACTGGCGATGGCGGCTTTGTTGTGATATGAATTATTTATAAACTGTATGCACAGCCGTGCAGGCCAGAGGTTTTAATTCTGCTGCAAGTTGAAGGTGGTTTCATTTTTTGAAGAGAATATTGAAAACTAGTACACCTACCCTCCCATATTGACCTCATATACCTTTTCTCTGCTTCTGTTTTATTTTCCCGCCTGCTGTTTTGCTGGGTATTGGAAGATAATCCTGACCTGACCTATCTCGATTTACAGGACATATTTCCTAAATCAACCTAACCTTTTTTTTGGTAACGGGAGGGAAATCTTCGAAAGATACCCAGCCTCCTGGGTAACAACCTAACCTAACCTAAGTACACACAAACTGCTTGGTGTCCTTTGCTACTACAATATGTTTGATCTAATTTATTTTTGGACCTTCTCTAAAACTATATTAGATAGGGTCATATTATCTGGTCTGGTACCAAGTCAGCACGTTGGCACGTACAAACCTACCTATATATAGTAAATAGACTAAAATTATGACTAAACACTAAAGGTATATTATGCCAAAGAGTCCGTTACCTTATAGAAGATAACAAAAGTACAGATTGGAGCATAGCGGTAGAGGGGTTTAAAACCCTAAGTTTAATCCCCCCCCCCCCCCCCCCCCCCCCCAATCCATAGACTCTTCTTCCACCGAAACCTCAAAATCCCTCTCTAAGAGGTCAATGAATATGTTTTTAACAAAGCATGCAGTGACAATGAATTATTTTGTTTTTTTATATGTATGTATACCTAAGTATGTTTAAGAGATCCCTATGGGATAAGCCCGCCTTTGTACATATGTCAATGTTTTTATTTTCTGTGTATTTAAAGTATTTTTATTATTGTTATCTATCACAGCGTATTGTTTGAAGAGCCATCACCTAAAGCTGCCCAGCTGCTCTGCTACTACTGTTTGTTATTAAAGATCCTCCTGACACGGATCTGGACTATGGACTCCCACCCACTCTTCTTTTGTGCCTAATCACAAAAATAAATAGAAAAGGGATAAATAGATAGGGATTACTTACTTTTTTTAATATAAATTGTCAATTATTTTAGGAATACTTATGCTGTGTGGTTACTAACCTGTTGTTAGGTGTTCAGGCCGCCCGTAGGCCTCTGGAATGACCTAAGAACCGCTCAGATGAAAATAAGCCACTAGCAGTCAGTCACCCATCCTGGTTCTCTAGCTCTCTCAACTATGCTACGAGCCTAATAAATATGTAATGTTAAATTGTTGAGGTATAAAACTAAATCTTATGTTTAGGATGAGGTCTATAGGGCCCTACATCACACTAATGTCTTAAGAAAAATTATTAAGCATATAAAGGTATATAACACCATGAAGGGAAGGGAAGGGAGAATATATTTTTCTTTCATCCACGTATAAAATAATTTAGTTACCAAAATATTTAACAAAAAAGGTTCTTCTCGTTTGGAGAAGTAACCATTTCAACCTTAAATGTTTAAAATGAAGATTTGTTCATTTGAAGATTGTCTTTAAAACCAGAAGAAGAAGAAACCAAAACTCTTGGTACAGAATGCCTATTACCTCGGAAGTGAAGTGCTTATCAAAAGAATTTCCTAATCTATAGTTTGAGAGATGAGACCAATTAATTGCACTGACACACGAGTATCTTTGACAGACGTATGTAGCGAGCGAGAAAGTGGCAATTAAACGATAAATTGAATTAATAAGTTTAATAACCGCTCTCCGAGATTAATGGCGACGAATACATTAATAATTAATGAGGATCGACTCGCTGCGGGACGTGTGTTTCCATACTTTCGTTTCGTTTGTTTTCGTTCTGCTGGTGAAGGTGACAACGTGAAAATATTATATTTACTAAGCACAAACGATAGTCGTGAAAGATCAATTTACTGTTTCGAAGAAATACAAATTAATTGGATAAATACTTGTGGATTTTATACAATTGGAAAATAATAATATTATTGAAAAAAATAAAAAAATAAATTTCCTTTTTTATAATAAATAATCTATTTTTAGTTATTATCTTTGTTGATTTTCCTGTAAACTTAGCTGTACATGTATAAAAGTATGTATATAGCATAACGAGATGCGTTAGTCATGCGGTTTGATCTCGTTTCGCTGACGCTGTTCCCTGTCGGAACACCGTGAACGCTTCGGCGACCAAACATTTATTAGACGAATTAAAATTAATCAGCGCAACACGAAATTAAGCGTCCGTGATTCGCTGCAATCTCAGCCACGATCACGATGCGCGCGCGCACAATCAGACCGCGGCGGCGCGTCTGTCCTCCTCATCTACTGAACTAGGCATGTTGTGTCAGCTAACGACTAGGTCACAGCTTGCTGTATGCATCGCACGAAATGTACATATTTGCGGAATATTAATATTTGACAAAAATTTAACACTTAACACGTTGGTTTGGTGATAGTATATAACTAACAAAATGCTTGTTTGATTGAAATTAGTTTTAATTGAATTTTGTATTTTGAAAATAAAATGTCCATGTATTAAATGTGCAAAACAATATTGAGATTACTGACAAAAAATATTATTATGTCAGAAAAAAATTATTATCTTTCAAACAATAATTTATTCTCTTGGTTAAATTACCATTCAATCTAATTATCGCAAGGTGAAAGGCCGACTTTAAAACAAACGGAAGTCGCTATTGCAAGAATGCGTTCGAAAACATCGCTTTACTTTCCCAAATCTGCGGCAGGCGCACGCCACCGACTTTCCAACGGCGAGAAGACGATGTTATCTGTTTCATAAAAATGAGCCGATTTAGCTGCGAGCCACAGATATGTAGCATTTCAGTAATTAAGTGCGGTTTAATTATTCTGTAGCGCGGGCACCGGAACGTGGCTCAGAATGCTCCGCCAATCGCGACGTGAGCTGCTCATGTTCTTATTTCAAAAAATTATTTGATTTTTAATTTTATGGCTTTATACGGCAATGACCGTGTTTGCTTCTTTTTAAATTTTTAATTGCAATTATATTTTTTTCTTATTTTGCTTATAATTATTTTTAAAGTGAATTGATTATAGTAAGTTTGTTCTGTGTGTTTAAACGTTACCTTTCATCCGTACGTGTCCAGCCCGAGCCGAGTGACGGACGTATCTGATTGATGTCGATGTAAGATACGTTATCGCGACCAATTCGCCGGTCGAGTGCATCTATTACGTCGCTTATTACCATTTTCGAGAGGATTCGTGGTGATATCTGTGGGACATTGTTAACATTATTGCCGTTGTCACTCGAGGATAAAATAAAATAAAAGACGATATAAATATTTTAAACTTTCATGGAAACGCTGGTTTAAATGAGGTTCTAGTTTCCTTCAACCCGCAAACTGTAAAATTAATGAATACAAATAAACGTACTTGTACTGTCAGAGAATCAGAAGAATTCTAATATCCCAGAGTCAGACTCGGGTAAGTGCGAGTGCTTCAAATGAATAAGCAATAACTTCCATAATGAATAGA
The DNA here is from genome assembly GCA_947369225.1 of Hofmannophila pseudospretella. Lineage (NCBI taxonomy): Eukaryota > Metazoa > Arthropoda > Insecta > Lepidoptera > Oecophoridae > Hofmannophila > Hofmannophila pseudospretella. The sequence goes on from OX376320.1 coordinate 322,976, forward strand.
GACATACACACAATGCGAGAAACAGACAGACTCACATCCGTCCATTGTTGCGAGGCTGCATGTGTTATTAGATATTTTGGGTTCGGTCTCGACTTAATTTTACTAGGTAACTTCTTTATATCCCTGTTTAATAATTATAGATAGATAGATAGAAACACTTTATTGTACACAAAATCAGGAAAAGTAAAAACTACAGGAATAATAACACGATATGTACAAAGGCGGCCTTATCCCTATCCTTATAATTATTCAATCGGTAATTACATTATGTAGGTATAGTAATAGAATAACTCGTAATAGTTGAGAGAAATCTAAAAACAATATGAAATGTAAGAGAGAAACAGATTGTTAATGAATAACTTCTCCCAACATTGTACCTGAGGTCTATCAAAGTTGATGATCGATACGACACGAGACTGCAAAATGAACTGAGAATAGTGGACGATATTACTCATGTGTAGATAAACATGGTCTGTGTGTTTATTTACACAAGTGACAGCCAACAGCCGGCGCCGGCGCCGCCGCCGGCTGTCGGCGCGGTTTGAATTGAATACTGTTTAATGGAACTTCTGAGGTATTTTCAATGGAATTGTTCACGAAATGACACTGACGTCGTTGCTTTCATTAGTTTTGATATGACAAGAAGGTATGACAATGAAGCCGCTATGTGGAGGATCACTGGCTCCTAAGGCACAGGTTCTACCAAGTTTAGAGGCAAGGCGCTCGTAACAAAACACGCTGTATAACCATTGTGTACTAATTGTAACTCTAATTGTACAAAGTTATCAATAAAGATGTTGTTACGCTTTTCAGGGTTCACGGGCCCTAAAGGGTACGGTCCTTTGAAAGGCTTGCGCGGGGACATGGGTCCAACACGTAGAGGCCTTGTTAGAGTATTTACTATAAAATTGTGGGATGGAGTGCACCTTACCGGGGCCTGTCTCTGAACACATGAGTAAAAGAATGCAATCAAGACAGTCCCCGCTAGTCGCATGAACTAGGTAAACTAAGGGATTCGTTATTTTAACTGGGATATGGGGTTCAAAGATAGGTGGATTGGGTGATCGGGTCTATTAAGGAAGACAAAGGACACCTGCCACGATCATGTCACCGCCTCTCAAGGTGATGAAAAAATTGGTAGGTGGTGACTTGCCGCGTACGACTTAGGAATAGATGGGCCCCCAAAATTGTCGTCATATATATGACAACAGACGGCAACGCCAATATAAGCTGCTGAGGGGGTGTAGAGAGTTGTGCTGCAGTTTTACTAAGCACTACTCCCGGTTATATGCCTTTAACACTTCCGCCCCTCGAGCATATAGGTCAAGCGACTCCACTCTTGACGGCCAGTTAAGGCAAGCCAGAGACCTGCAGGCCCCCTTGGGTTTAAACTCCGGCCGGCCGGTGAAGGCAAGCTGGAGACGAGGGTCTCGACCGTCTGTTTGGAGCACTCGGGTCCGTGGTGTCGGTAAACATACACACCAACACTCGCCACTTATTATTATTATCTTCATGTCAGATGGTCGGTTTTGTGACTAATTTTTTCAGGAAATACGTGTAGGCTGAGTGACGGCTGCGTTTGAAGCGCGCTCCCAGGCGAATTCCGACTCGTAGTAAAATATTACGTAAGAATAGCTTCTACCCGCCCTACCCCCGAAATAAGGTTATGTACAGATTTTTTAAACCCCCTCCTCCACTCGGGCCCCTTACGTAACTAATGAACGCCCCCCTAAACCTACAATCCATTTTCCAGAATCCCAAGTTAACAAAAAATAAAAAGTTCCTACACTCGCTACAATGACCAGTGATCGGTATTTACTTAGTAATAGTAGTAACTACCACGGTGCCAGTCTAAATATAGAACATGCATTCGCAGACGCTGGATTATTGTGCAGTTTTCCTTTTTTGTTTGCCACGCGACTTGACTCGCGTTAAAGTGCTATCTGAACGGCAAAATGACAATTTAAAAAAGAAGACAACTAGAAGAAGCATGGTGAAATAACTGCACGACTTTCAGCGACCTATGAAGATGAGGGAAATGATCCTTAATGTAAAACTGAGTGGCAAAAATATTAACAATGAAACGTTTAGGGCAGTTGAATGTTGAAAGAAGTCCAAACACAACGAAAACAGAGATAACAGCCTCATTTGTGACACCCTTATCTCCCATCTGATGGGCAACATAAGGTATGTCAGCATGAATGCATTCATTGTGCAGCTTCTGTTGAGCTGCATCCCGTATGGGACCGGTTTCAATGTCAAGAGCCATGGACAAAAAACACCCTTGACGACGGTCTGTTTAGATATGATAAAATATCACCATTAGGTATACTGGGTACCAGCCTACAAATTATATATGTTTTTGGCCAGTGTTTGGGCAGTAATGATTAATAATTACTTTATTGATTGCTGTTATATTTTCGTTATACCTTTTTCTATAAATTGTCCTGTATGAATCCCCATAAGTGTCATTTTTTTTAAAATGTAGCGTAGCTATACCTTTATTTGAAAAGTCAGGTCAACATCAAGTTTTTAATTATTTTATCTAATCCATAATTTAAGAACAAAGTTTCTCTTGCCAGTAACAATATTTATTTTATGTCGTTCCAATATCGTTCGTTTAGATGACCGACGACACGGAAACATCAGCCACCAGTTCAGTGACTCGCCGACTCGACTGTTCTCGTACCGTATCGTAAATTTTTTTATAACTAGAAATCGAACAGCACTCATCTAACTCAACTGTGTGAAAGTCTGTCTAATAAAACATGTTTATCGAAATTTATTTTAGCAACTGATTTGAGGAGTTAAAATAAAGGTCACTTCGCTGACAGGTAATAAACTTGTAATTTGTAATGTAAACTAATGTAAAAGGTAGTGTATAGGCCATTTTTGAACTTTGTTGGAAGTAATTTTTAGGAGAAATTATCAAGTTTATTTCCTGTCACGTCGTAATCACCGAGGGGGTAGACAGAGGAACTACCTTCATCATTGATACTTCCCACCTTTCGCCGTAAGACGTTGGTCCACCAAATAGTTATTTACCTTAATTAATGTTTTTTTGCCCTAATTAATTCGTTTTTAATTTCTATTTGAGTCATTGATATTTTCATTGATGGATATTACAAATAGTTTTAATGAAAAAATAGAAATAGAAATACATTTATTGCAAAAGGGGGGAAAGTCAGCAAATGCTGACATACTCGGGTACCAAATATTCAGTGCTGTTTTTCATTTCCCCCCTTATCCCTAGATGTTAGCGGGAGCGATAGTGATGTGGGTAAAAAAAAAAAATTAAAAACTAAACATCAAAAAGATTAAATAGGTACTTATGTGAAGAATTTAGGTAAGAATTTGCCAAAAACAAAATGTTTTGAATTTCAACAAAAACAAACCTGAAACCTGAACCTGAACCTGTATAAAACTGAAATGACCAATTTGACCGATAGCGAAAAGAGAGCGACCCATTTAAGGCGCCATTTTTAGAATGGCATTTCCTTGCCAGTTTCACCGTCGTCGGTCGAATTTCGAATATGCGAGGAAGCTCTGCCGCTGTGCGCCCAGTGTCAAGGTCACGGGCGCATGCGTGGAGCGGCGAGGGCGTTGACTCCTTTATTTTTATTTTTTAATCGCGTTTAGGGCCTGGGGCGCTCGGCCTCGGCACAGACGTGCAGCTGCACAACTCGGGTATTTTTATTATCCGTTTGATTTATTTCTTGTTAGTCATCTGTTATTTACATTCTGGAAAATCTGCAAACTGAAGAGTAGCTTAAAGAATGAATAAACGAACATTTACAAATGTTTTTACAGACGTCGGTTTGAGAAATAGTTGTTTGTTTTGGTCTTGGACCACAAGTCCCTATTCCCCTTTGCTAACATAAAACTCGTAATAACTTGGCAATAACGAAGGGAAACTATTTTTTTTTTCGTTCTGGTAATTGCTGTTGGTCCTAATGACCTTTACAGCTTCACCGGGGTTTTTGGGGCGAGTGCTAAATGCGCTCCAGCCTGGAGGAGGACTTAAAAACTACTATAAGAAGCGACTGCCTAAGGGCACCCAGGTGGGTACGGACCTCGGCTTAGGACGTCGCTGGGGAGGGAGGGGTCGGAGAGAAGCGGCCTGGAATACGCCGATAGCGCGTGTAAGCGCCAGAAGCGGGTCGCGGTATGTAGGTGCTGTGTGTGAACTACTATCGGGTGGGGGTGTAAAGGGAAACTAACTGTCCAGTCTTTATTCAAATCTGGTTAATTCAATTTATTTAAAATAGAATAATTGGTGTTTTTTTAACAAACTGCATATAATAAACATTTAATACATAAATGTATACGTAAACTCTCACATCCATCCCGAAGGGGTAGACAGAGGAACCACTTTCAATCACAGCACACGTATTATAATCCCACTTTTCGCCAGGTCGTGAGCCTACCGCCGTCTACTATGTGTAGAATAGTATCCAAGTAAAAATTCATTTCATTTACCACTAAGATCCTTAGTCACCTCGTACGACACCCACGGGAAGAGTTGGGGTGGTGCTTTTCTTTAGGCCCGGCACGACAGAGCACATAATAAAAAACATAGACTAGAAAACGAAAAAGAATACCTACTTATTACCTAATCCTTATCTTCTACGTCTATTAATAAACTAAAAGATCTATCGTCACCGACCTACCCCAACAAAAACATCTGTTATAAAAACATCGGCCCATCGGCTGCGCGCGCGCCTATCGGAGTGGGCCCGGAATAGAACACACCCGGAATGACAAGATAAATTACATACAACATCAATGCAATATTTGTGGAGGTGCAGGCAACACTGTTACCGAATTTGGAGCGAATAATGTATTGTACTCTGGCTAAGAAAGAAGACCAGCCTCCAGACCCAACAGCTGAGGACCTTCAGCTCCACCGGCTCCACCGGTCTGCTCGGGAGCATAGGTCGGAAGACCTACCTTCAAGATTACGTCAGTTCTTAAACGGAAGGGTGAATGATATGGTATCCTTGCGTGTAGTAATATGGAGAAAGAAATTGGTGGTTGGGAGAAAGGCGATTGATTGTTATTTATTTATTTATTTACAATTTACATAATTATTACGGGAATTCCCAATTCAATTATATAAAACAATACTATTCCACTAAAATTAATACAATTTACATAAAATAATTACATGCTTAGATAAGTCAGTGTTACTTCTGTGGATTCTGTCACCGAGCAATGGACCAGATCAATCCTTTGAGATACCTCGTTTAGTATACGAAGAGCTCTCGTGATTGGAGCAAATTTAAGAAGGTTTGTTCTAGCGGTCGGCACCTTTAAAAATTGGTTTCTGGGTCCTCGCCGCAGCCTCGCGTCCGGAACGAACCGTCTCAAGAATGCCAACACCTGCCGATTATCAATTTTACCTCGGAACACCTTAAATACGTAGGTAGCTAACGCAAGGTTTCTCCTGACTTCGAGCCGAATATTGTATTGTAAAGGTTGCCTGGAAGAAGTAGCTTAAAGTTATAAGGCCGCCAATTGTATTTGTATCTTTTCTTCTGTTCTGTATTTTTGTCCCGTGTGCAATAAATAATATTTGTATTGTATTGAAGACTTAGGTAGTTACCGGCTCTAACGGCGAAGGAAAACATCAGGAAACCTGCACACTGAGATAACCAATGTGTGAAATGGGGAAGGCAATGACAAACCACCCTAGTAAATCTGCCAAGAACGTCGTTTTATATGGTTATTCCCATAGTATGATCACGGTCCTCATTAATGAGGATTACCACTAAGAAGAAAGACAGGGAACCTGTCCACCAACCATCAGCAAAACTACTTTCTATTGTAGTGATTCTTGGCTTGATGTTCAGGCCTCTCTCTGCTTTGGTATTTGAGGGTTTCCTTAAATGCTTTTAAGATGCTTCTTCAGGCATCTTACAATATCATATCTTGATCATAACAAGATTGATAAGCAACTATGATGAGAGAATGGACCACACAAGTTTGATAGCATCAGTGGACTTGAAGACAGTTATGGTATCCAGGGCATAAGATAATGGTGGACAGTCTTACATACCCTCTAGCTGTTACTATAATTTTCCTTGCTGTTAATAATGAAAGATGAGGCAATAAGTGCTCCAAATTAGAATTATTATATTTTGCAATGTTTTTATTTTTCACACACACGCACGCACACACATACCGCACATTCACCCCACACACTCTTTCCCACCTTAACACACCTCACAGACACATATACTATACACATGCTTACACACTCAATCTCAACTATACCGATACTTCTTATTATTGTCTGAAGTAGGTATACAGGTAATCTGTAAACAACAACCGAGTCCTAATTAGATAATTATTATAAATTGGTAATGTATATAAGGATCGCCGCGACACAGGGTCGCCCTAGTGCGGGGTCCAATGGTAAACTTAAAAACAATTGTAATTTTTGTGTGGTAAATAAGTGGTTTAGGAATCCGGAGTAACCCAAGTAACCAAGTTTAAAATGCCGCATCCACACAACTCACACAACGGTATCTCACACCTAGGTCCTATTGGAGAAGAATTAATTTGTCGACATTCAAGTGTAGGTTTGGTTAACGAATGGCTTTAAAATTAGTTCAGCGCTCGTTACACGCCAGTTGGTGGGCTTTATTGATAACCACGTCTTTTATTTCTGGCTTTTTCTTTGCTTTGATTGCCTTGTTAGTTGTATAGCCGTAAATAACACAGAACCCATTGTGTGTAATCATCACCAAATTGAGGGTTTTCGTCAGTTTCTATTTTACGTATATTTAGATATTATGTATCTATGAAATTAGATGGCTATAATCATCTTCTTGTATCATGGTTTATGAATACATCAGTGTATGCTAGTAGATCCTTTTTGGTTTTGAAGCCAACTCAGTGTAGTTTCTTATCTTATCTTATGAAGAATAACCCAGCGGCACTTCGACCCTTGAGGATATTTTGTGCCTACCCCATTTTACACACTGGTCATCTCAGTGTGCAGGTTTCCTCGCGACGTTGTCCTTCACCGTTAGAGCAGTCGGTGAATGTACGTAAGTTTTCGAAAAATACGAATAACTGATTGGTACATGGCACTGCACGGTTTCGAACCCGGACTTCCCTCATGGGAGTCCGGGGCCCTAGCCACGTAGTTTCTTATATTCCACACTTTTCCTTTCTTTTCTCGCTGTAAAACCATTTGCCATGTGCCTTTTCGTGCCATGGCTTTTTCCATGGTAATCTATTTTTTTTTTCATCCAAGGCTTTTGCAATATAACTTTACTAGTTTTGTTTTTGCTAGGTACCTGCCTTGCTCGCATTAAGAGCAACGGTTCTTGGGCACATTTGGATCTTTCCCTCTTTCAATTTTGCAATCTCACACAACTCTAAAAAGGTGCGCTGCACACCTTATGTCCCAAGAATCGTTGCCCCCTGGTGGTTTTTTGCGAGATCACATACACGAGTGGATTATGTATTACGAGGTGAGGCTGGTGTTTGCCTCGTTTTCCGGTCGTGTGTTCTGTAGCGAGACGCGAGGCATCTGCCGTTGTCACGCGCCGCTGGCTCGACAACTCTTGTGATTTGGAAGGTTTCACGCTGAGCTGTTTGCTTTATTTTTAACCCCCGGCCCCCGACCGATCTAGGGACGGCGTGTTATAAGTTTGACACGTTTGTCTGTGCCATCATAACTTGAGAACGGATGATCAGATTTGGCCCAGGTTTTTAAAATTTAATAGAGAATCTTGTCGAGAGTGTTCTTGGCTAGGTCTGATAATGATTGGACCAGTGGTTTCCAAGATCTTGGAGTATCTTTGATGACAGATGGGATATCTGGAACGGTAATAGCTAGATGGTTCGAATTTGAGCTCAAATATTCAGGTTCATTGTGCGTTTCCGTAATCTGAAACCTTGAGGATTTGATGATGACTAGGAAAAAGTAATCTCCAGAGAGCGTCGGTGGCACAGTGGCCGGGAGAACCGGATTTTTTACCAATGAGTTTTTCGTATTTTTCGAATACTTAGTAACTACGTACATTTACCGACTGCTCAACGGTGAAGGAAAACATCGTGAGGAAACCTGCACACTGAGATGACCAGTGTGTGAAATGGGGTTGGCAAAAAATATCCTCAAGGGTCGAAGTGCCGCTGGGTTATTCCCGGCCCCCTATAAGATAAGGTAAGGGGATCTCCACAATGGTAAGTCGAGGGTTTCTTAAATTTTCAATTTACAGTCATGGCGATCATTTATGTGTATCACCAAATACCTTCGCTTCGATGTGTTCTAGAAGTTTTCGGTTAATGAATTTCGAAAAACTGTTTTTGAACTCACGTAGGGAACCATAGTTGAAAGAAAAAATAGATTTCCTCCCCTTTCGTTCCTTCATTTAGGGAGACTATTCTGACAATGTTTAAAAGAAAGATAGTTCCTTTACTGCATTACTTATAATTACATATCTATTAATAAGAATAGTCGTAGATTATAACTTGAATCTTATCTTCCTACTTATAACATTTGGCGTGACTTTCGAAACGAAGAGATTCCCAAGGCAGCTGAGGAAGAGACGGATAGACACGAAATCGTGCAGCGCGGCTGCGGCGTGAGAAAGATAATAGCGCTGCAGCCATAGTGCAAAGTGGGCTAACTGAACAAACATTTTTAGAGAGACGGCGAACACAATCAACACAATGTTTCGGTCAACCAATGACCAATCTGTTCAATTTATCCAAACAAATCGAGAAGAATTAAAGTAATGATGTTGCAGAAAATATAGTTAACGGTACAGGAACGCCTCGACACCACCAGACTTTCTAACTCGACTGAAAGCAATTGTCACGCTGCTTGAATCTTGTACAAACATCTAAAGACTGGACGTGAGAACCAAATGCAGCCGCGCAGCACCCAATTTTGACTGCGTGTTTTTTTGTAGCTTTTTTCGGCCAGCTTGTCCAGCCAGATGTGGCCGATCCGAAGGTCGTTCACCTCCTAACGGTGCTCCAATATTCGCGTTGTGCTGCACATTTTTGCACGCGACGTCGCCAGGCGCCGTTGGGAAGGGGCCTCGTTATAATATGGCTTTTGAGATGAAGTCGTGAGATCGGTATGAGATCGTCTATGGTGTACGTTTTTATTGTGATGCTACGTTGTTGATAACTACTTTATATTTATTACCTGTGCTATCTAGATGATACATTAGATCTAAACCAAAGAGGTTGATACTTGGAGGTGTTGTGTTACCCGAATACATTTTCGAATCGAGGTTTCGAATATAAAAGGATTCCTTTTATATTCTAAACCTTTAAGGTTCTATAATAGGACTTTGATGGCCCACCGGCATGATCGTCGTCATTGGCATCATCTTCACTTTCTTTGTTTTTGACCTCATGGTCTCTTTTATTAATTCAGTCCGGTCAATAATGAAATCACTTTTATGGTCGTAACCTTTTTAAACTCTTAAAAAAAGTCTTTCGGGACTTGCCTCTCGAAATGTTATTTCTTTTTCCACAAATAAGACTTTCTATGACCAGGCGAGATACCATTTAGCCAGTTCATTTTTGATTCTTATAAAAATATTGCAGATGCAACATTCACTAATTTTTTGACGGCAAAAAAAACTGCGCCAAAGTGATCCACAGGTAGGGTTGACAGATTTATACAAATCGAATAGTTTAGGCAAGCCATGTACCGCAACGAGATTTCATTATTAATGACTAAGGCTCAATTTACATTGCCGCGAATGGAATGGAAGCGAATTTTCGCAACGTAATTGTACATAGCACAATGAACTTTATGTCAATTGTGTAACATACAAACTAAATACGCTTTACCGCTAGGGGAATTCTCGAGAATGCGCGAGGATTCCCCGGAAGTCGCGCGACCTCTTTTTTGGCTCGTATTTAGTTTGTATTTTACACAATTGACATAAAGTTCATTATGTTATGTACAATTACGTTGCGAAAATTCGCTTCCATTCCATTCCGCGGCAATGTAAATTGAGCCTTATTGACAAATAGGGTTACATATTTTGAATTATTTATTTATTCGAAGATTTACATTTAAACACAACATCGTGAGAAAACCCACGCTAAAATAACCATATGGGGAAGGCAGTAGACCGACTACCCCATGAAGTCTTCAGTCAATTCCATAAAATGATCGCGACCCTCACCCCTCATAGAAGGAGAAGAAGAAAGAAGACAAACACTTTATTGTCACCACAAAATATGTATACATAGATAGATGCCTAAAATATGGGGCATGGTTGTCCTGTTCTGTCCAAAAATACGGCACGCCTCGGGTAGTACGGCGTGGCAACCCTATGCGCAGATGAACCGTACGCGTACGCGCATGATTCATATTTCAAAGTATCGAGAACTACTGTTACAACGGAACATGCTCACAATACTCGCCTTTCTTTCTGTCAGAGACGTTCATCTCGACTCTTGGACCACTTTGTCTCGTTCAATACCTCCTGGGTAACTGTTCATAGCAGTTCTATGTCATTCGGGGCACTATTTAGAGGAAAATCACGAAATATCTCTTCATCACCGCCCAGGCTCGATGGCCTACTCTTGACCTACGCTAACACCGAAGACGATAATTTAAATAAAAGTCGAATGTAGAAAAAGTTCTATAAAAAGTAGACATCTTTCTAAACAGGAAGTGAATCCGGTTCTCTTTGAATGAATATGGATAGGTTGGTTTAAACAGATTCCTGACCTGACCTAAAACTGCACAACATCAGTACAAAAACGAAATCGAAAGTTATCATTGACACGATAGAAGGACAAGTTATTGACACGATAGAAGGACAAGTTATTGACACGATAGAAGGACAAGTTATTGACACGATAGAAGGACAAGTTATTGACACGATAGAAGGACAAGTTATTCCATGTCGAAAGTATAATTCTAGGATATGTAATGAACTAATTATTTGATCACAGATGAAAGTCAATAATAGAAATAGAAATACATTTATTGCCAAATACTCATAATTTACAAAAAATTAAAGTACAAAGCACAATAATAAAGCACTATGTATATTTGGCAAACGGGGGGAAAGTCAGCAAATGCTGACAAACTCGGGTACCAAATATGCAGCGCTGTTTTTCGTTTCCCCCCTTATCCCAAGATGTTAGTGGGAGCGATAGTGATAGTGGGTAAAAAAATTAAAATTAAAAAACTAAACATCAAATGATTAAATACTTAGGTGAAGAATTTAGGTAAGAATTTGCCAAAAAATAATGTATTATAATAAAATGATGTTTCGAAAGCAATTCTTTCTAGGAATTCTAGGAATCTCTGACAGTAGCCGATATTTGAGCCTATAATCTGACAGGTCGAGATGTGGAGATACCAAGCAAGATTAACGAGGGACTACCGTTGTATGGCGGGTCGGGTTTGGCACGGACCGGGCCCACTGGTGGGCTATGACCAAAACACGTCACGTTCACTAACAGGCAGATTTGGTTTGGTCCGAGGAACTCCCCAGTGAGGCCTTTACGTGCAACATTTTTTAATGATTGATGGTGGATGGATGAGACAAGATCAACCATAGGTTTAAATTATAGCGTGTTTAACTCAAAAAATAGCTACATAACGTTTGATTTTGATTTAAAGGCTATGGAAAGTGTTGTTATTGTTACGCTCACACATATGATGACCGTGTGTGAGAGTAAACGAGATAGATTACAATGTCGTTTTGATTATTGCATGTCGATACGTGCCATCATAACACCCTAGGTTCATGCCGGAACCACACTGACGTCTAATGCCATTAATTAACGCGATATTTAACATTAAGCATTGAGCGTTTTTGCTCATAGTGTCAAATAACGCCATAAATAAGCATTAGACGTTAGAGTGGCCCCAGCATCACAGATATTTTCAACGTGTTATACCTATTTTTTGAGGAATTTTTAACATGGAACTTATGGTGGCTGTATCTATGGGTAGCTGCCTTTTAAGAAATACCTTTTATATGACATCACAGAGTAGTTGCCTTTAGGCTTTACCTCAGATATTAATGTGGATATGATCTCGACAGGTAATGTCAATCTGTTTAGATTTCTTTAGACGATTTCCAAACAGCGGCGTGAAACTCCCAAAACATGTCCGTACATTTACACAACAAAACTTCACGTTACGGCCAGCGGCGGACAGCTTCACGACCTTTATTTATTTATCTCAACGAGGAATGCTTCTCTTTCCTTTTCGCTCCTCGCGAAGAAAGTGAACTCGCATGGCGACTGCATCTTTGAGTACTGGAAAAACCAGTGGCTCAGTATAAGAACGGTATGGTGCATACCAAACGGACGTTTGTAAAGCCACTGGCAGCTTGCATACGAAGAGCTGAATTTTGGGATTAATGGATAGGTCTCAGTGGGCTGTAGGCTGCAGATGATCGTGATTTATGGGCTAAAGTGACCGCTGACAACGACTCCAAATTGATCTTTGTCTCTGTCAAAAGAAACGCCACTACGTACGCTTTATCAGTGTGATCAGACATGACTATTTTGTATTGTAGTAACGGGCTGGTTTCCGCAACTCCACGTCTAACGCTTTTTTTGCGAGATGGAAAAACAAGTCACCCCAATCTCGGCAAAAAATCCAGCAGTCCTTTAATGAGGACATTGATGTCCTACAGGAGTAGGACTTCGGGAAGCAACATAAGGGTGCCGAGGCTGTCCGCCCGGTAGGATGGTGACCTCACTGCATTCTAACAGCACGTGGGCGACCGTCTCCTCTGCCTCCAGGCATGCTCTTCCGCAGTTGGGCTCTACTGAGCCGCTGGAACTCGGTTGATCTCTCGTGCACTGCCGCAGCGATGTCTTTATCCAACTATTTTCGGACTGTAATGAGCAACCAACAAGACTGGAGCTCGGTTAGGTCATTCTCTTTCTCTCTCGGTACTTGTTTCTTCTATTTGACCGCCACCTTATGAGCATTGTCACACGGTTGCTGTTAAAGTGACGTAATATGCTTCTTCCAGATCTCAGGTACTACCTATAATTGTTATAGTACTGCATATTAAGAAATGTGAAGAAACAGGCTAACCAGCATTAGCTGCCTGCCTGCTAATCCAATAATAATAATAATAATATTATAGGTAGCACTGTTCTCTTCCGTTATTCTCCCGGGCAGACATTAAATACTCGATCATTGCATTCCATAATGTGATATAATGGAGAGCTTATAAAGATATGATCATTATGGACCCTGTTGGGCACAGTAAAATTAGGAGAGAGAGAGAGAGAGAGCAGGAGGACTGATGATGATGATTTATATTGATGATACCCAGAAATCTGAGCCACAATGTAGCTTCCTGTGCTGGTGTTGCTCCACCACGCGATGTGCCAGCCAGTGGCAGCACTGTGCAGCCCGTTATGCTGAGCCTCGGCTTGCCCACGCGCAGGGCATTGTTTATTTATGTTATCCTGATTTATGTAGCGGCAGGCAGCGCGCAGCGCCGGCCGTAGACCTTTGACTCCAGCTCGCAGCTTGATTGATAACTTCAAGTTATTTTTAAACTACAGTTAGACCATGACTTATAGAAACAGGAAGTATTTATTCATAAATTGCCTAACTTAATGATAATTTGCAGGTACATGAAAGTATGTAGACTATATACTTATGTACAGTCGACCACAGGTCAATGCGTCAAAAATTGAACATCTAAAGTGTAGGCATAAATCGTAGGTTTTTGACAGATGGTATAGTTAGTTAGTTGGTTTAGTTCCTTCTGTGTTATTGTTAGCTTATAGTACCCATACTTTCCTGTGGTGACACCGTTGAGTCAATGGAACACTTGCTGTGCGAATGTGACTCGCTGGCTGGGCGTATGAGTCTTCTGGGGGTAGCCTACCCGCAACCAGAGGACTATAGACTCCTTCCTGTAAGCTGTATAGCGTCCTTGATGCAAAGCATCTTTAAGGAACAGGAAGGAGACTAAGGTAAGGGGTGAGCACAAAAGATCCCTGAGGGTCGAAGTGCCGCTGGGGTTGTCCCTGGCCCCTGTAAGACCCATACTTTAGCTACTGGTCGACTATACCTACTACTAACAATAAGTATTATTGATTTTAACAGAAATAAAATCACAGTTTGTACGGAAAGTCGAATTTAATCCGAGTCATTATAAAACTACAAACTGATCAATGCATATTCCTAAACCTTGAAAAGCCAGGCACAGAATAGACCTATAAATTACCCAAGGCACCTGACCAAACTAGATTTGAACATAGTTACAAGAGTATAACCACAGATACGGACAGCTTGCTCAAGCGCACTTTGTTTGCAAAAAGCGTGACGCCTCGGTCAATGACCCCCACCCCCTGCAAAGTGTCGACTTTGCACGAGTCGATTACATTACAATAATAAGCACCATTACCAGTTTTATGGCCAATCTAACGACCACCCACAGCTCTGCGAAACGGAGTTATTTCATTCATTACATTTGTATGCAGCTTTAGTGAAAGGTTAGGTTCTGAGAATGGTTTTGGCCACTTTTTTTTCTTTCTTTCTTTCACTTGTCTTCTTGTTCTGATGATAAAAAAATATATTGATGCAGACAGCATCTTTTACATTTTGTCAGATATTCCCTGGCTCCCACACTAGGATACCATGTGTTGTGGGGGCTGGTCTCTTCTAAAATATCTAAATTATGAAAACACAAGGTAACGCAAAAAATTTAATTGTTAAGTATGCGTGTATGTGTGTGTGTGTGTGGGGGGGGGGGGTGTTAAGGGGTGTGTCCCTGAGAGGGGGTAAGCGTGCGATGGTGTGAGTTTGATGTGTGTATGTGGTGTGTGTGTGAGGGTGATGATGCCTCGTTTAGAGGAGAAACAAGTGGCGAATTTGAATTCAAGTTAGCATTTTCTAGCGGAATACTGCTCTTCATTTAGGTTCCATTCATTTCACAGTTCAAACTCTCCCAATCCTTATCCTTTTGGATTTGGTTATCGTTGGGGAGCCAATCCGAGGGTGAGTGGCGGGTCCTTCTTCCCCAATAATTTTAATAATGGATTTCCGCAAAGTAACGCCTGATTCCATCAACTAGCAAAGGTTTTCTGTTCTAAACCATGCTCTAAAAGTATAAGCGAAGAAATAATCGAAACACTGTGTCATTATCATCATCAGCAGCCTATTAATGTCCCCACTGTTGGGGCACAGGCCTTCCCTTGCACAATGGGGTACGGGCCATGATCCACCGAGCGGGCCCAGTGCTGCTTTGTGGATTTCACACGCCTTCGGAATGTTTTAATTTCCTCAGACATGCAGGTTTCACGATGTTTTCCTTCATCGTTAGAGCAGTCGGTAAATGTACGTAAGTCTTCGAAAAAATCCGATAAAACTCATCGACGCTCTAATAATAACTGTGTGTGATACTTATAATAATAGTGAAATATCTGCCTTATTCATAAAACGCGGTGGATGGGCAGATTCAGACACAGTTTTAACACATTCCCTCTAAGTCAGGTATAGAATGCAAACTGACTATTTTTTGTCCGTTTCACTTCCCTTTAGCTAGTTAAAACAATATAATAATGTCTAAAAAAAATTTCGAGCTTCGTCGGTGGCGGAGTGGCATGGCGCTGACCTTCCATGCGAGAATCCAGCTTCGAAACCATGCAATATTGTGTACCAATGAATTTATCGGTTTTTTGACAGGGAACCCTGTCTTCCTGTTCAGAACCTGCACACCAAGATACCATACCCACCAGAGTGTGAAATAGGGAAGGCAATAGTAACCACCTATTATCCCAAATTCAACCCACAGAAGCAAATATCTTCTACACCGCCACTTTTTGTAGACTTTGGTTTT
Source organism: Hofmannophila pseudospretella (assembly GCA_947369225.1). NCBI lineage: Eukaryota > Metazoa > Arthropoda > Insecta > Lepidoptera > Oecophoridae > Hofmannophila > Hofmannophila pseudospretella. The sequence goes on from OX376320.1 coordinate 338,800, forward strand.
GGTTAATCTGATGATAATGGCATGACGAATGCGATTGTATAAGGTTACAGAGTTGTACATACGGTGACATTAACATGTGATGCGGTTGCGGTTTGCGACCGTTCCCATTGGTATATCTGTCGTAGACACAGCGTAATGGCGCGTTTCACGAAGTGCGTAGGCATTTCACGAAGTGCTAAAAATTTTAGATAGTGTAACAGTCGAATTCTACACTATCTGTCTAAGATTTTTCCCACTTCTGTCTAAGATTTTTCCCAATTCATGAAATGCAAATCACTGTTTAGTGCATAGCGTAATGGTATGAATTAACACTATGTGGCTAGCTCTGAACCGTATTTTATGAATTACTTATCGTTCATACCCAAGACCCAGACCCAAGACCCACATCTAAGACCCCAGACCCAAGACCTAACACAAAGAGATCGAATCGCACGCGACCTCGCACGCATTCAAAGTCGAACGTCCTAGCTACTACGCCACAGGGGTTCAATTACACTATCCGCGTTTTCCGAGCTAGACACATGGTTGGGGATAATGATCATAGCACATAGCGTAATAGTATTGTCATTTTAGTTTTTAGGCATTTCTCGAAGTGCAGATACTTCGACTATTACATCGTGAAATGCCTACGCACTTCGTGATACGCGCCATTACGCTATGTGTCTATATACGATATATCTACTGCTCTGACGCATTCGAAATAATATCTATCGATTTCCCCCTTTTCTTTTAAGATATATTGTATCCAATAGTAGGTACAAATTATTATTATACATATTTAATTCTGCAGGACACTGCTACCGCTCCTATATCATCTGAGTCACAAGTCACAGTCCACGTTGATTGTAGAATTTCCTGCTAAATATTGCGTCGCATCATTGCCTATAAATTAATTTTTTTTATTGCATCAATAAAATTACATGAACATCCTGAAGAAGGATCTAAAATTAGTTTTTCGAAGTCTCATCTAACATCAGAGATATTGATGTTTAAAGTTAGTATTGAACAGATGCTCCGTCCCTTTTTAGCAAACGTCCATGTAGCCAGGACCTGCTTGTATGGCGCTAGTGAACGTTGACGTCATATTTTTTATTGCTGTTTCTTTCTACCGTCTGATTTTTTAATTGCCTGTAACTATTTTATTTTTCAACGAATTTTAATTCTGTTTTCACATTTGTTTATCAATTTATGCATCATCATCAGCAGCCTACTCTAGTCCACTGCTGGACATAGGCCTCTCCCAGGGCGCGCCATTGAGCCCGATCTTCGGCTCTTCTCATCCAGTCGTTGCCAGCCACCTTGCGCAGATCGTCGTTCCATCTAGCAGGGACGCCCGTCCCACACTACGTTTGCCCAAACGCGGTCTCCACTCCAGACCTCGTCTCCCCCAGCGGTTGTTGGTTCTGCGACAGATGTGCCCGGCCCACTGCCACTTCATCAATTTATTCGATCAATTTACGACTATTTCTTAATTTTTAAGAAATACATTTAATATTTGACACTTGGAAACTAACCTATTGCATATTGTTATTTAGTAAACACCACGATTAACTGTTCTAAATAACACGAAGAAGGAAAAAATTATAGAGCCAAAGAAAAGACAAATATGCAGTATCGTTTTTCTCGGTTCAAAATTGTTTTCAAAAAGGACTGCACCTTGTTGGATTTCTGCACCCAACCGTCTGCGCCTATTCAGTATTGTAATGAGTTCATTATGGCCACATACTCCGACCCACCCCTGCCTAGTGCCTAGGACACGCCATGGCACTAGGCAGGGCGGCCGACCTAGCCCTCTTATGGTAATGAGACTACAACTATTAAGAGTCGTTATTCACCATGTATAATAAAGTATCTAGGGTACTACTATTCGAGTAGAAAACACAAGACAAAGGACCTAAATTCTGACTAAAAAAACAATAGTAACATACGACGTAAAAAGTTTTGGTAAAGAGTTACCGAATTTGGACTGGATAGGATAATCGGGTGACGAATCCCTTTCGCATTTCAAGAAACAGTGCCGCGGTATGGAGATTGGAGATAAAATTGTTTTTCCTTGAACAGTAATGTAGAACATCAGAATTGTGGAGGAAGGTTTCAAATTATTACCTACGAGTATTTTAGAGGTAGACTGCAAGCAAGAAAAAACTCCCCGTTCCTTCATGATTGCCGCGCTCATAACGAGGAAAGTAGCGTCTACATACGGAACACGAGGAATCAACTGACAAAATATTGAATGTAGTGTACTCGCGATGTGATAGATTGCAAATTAGCTGTACGCATCCGTCACAGACAGGACGCTGCCAACAGCCACGGTTGGCTGCCAAGGCCTGCTCACAGCACAGAATATATAATAGTATACTTGTCACTGGGTCAAAGGCACTCCTAGCCATTGTGTCGCGTGTGTGCTGCTGATGTGATGATGTTCTACTCCTGACGCATCTACTCACTGTACTCTTTCATCCAATATCTTCGTCATGTCTGTAGTACTTAATGTTTTACTGCTTCTAAATGTCATATGGTTTAATGGCCCCCGTTCGTTTCAATTTATAATGTTATCCTGACTACATTAAATTCTCCATAGGACAGAGTTTTACGTTTTACGATCCTGGAACAAGCCAGGTCCGCCTATAGGCGGAACTAACTTATAAGTTATCTATCTAATATCTAAGGCAATTTAGGATTCATTACTTTAACCTTTGAGCCTTCATATGCAAGAATACCACTGATAAAATAACACTTCTTAATGTTATGCATTATTTGTATATTGAATATGCACTCTATCTTCTAGTCCACGTGCTCTATCTTCGAAAAAATTGTATCGCTTATTTTATTCACAGTCCCCATTGTTGGGGCACAGGCCCTTTGGACAAGGGTTCGGGTCATGATTCTCAGTGAGGGTCGTGCTTTGGAAAACTTCAGTCGGTAAATGTACATCATAAGTCTTCGTAATCAAAAAACTCATTGGCATTGCATTCAGAACTGTGAAATGGCAGACAAAAGGGTGTATAAGTTAGTTTGTGGTATTCAGTTATTCAGCCAAGTCATTATTTACTTTCGATGCGTTGGGTCTAGACGGTGGACGTGGCCGGCGACCTTCGCAGCTGTCTACCGCTGCGAGGGGTCGCTTTACGATCTCGGGTCGGGTTTCAGGTGGTGCGTATATTTCGCGACAACTAGGTGTTTAAAGTAGAAGGTTTTTGTCCTAAGTTAATAACGTGTATGGAGGTTTTATTCGAGAGCCTGGAACATTCTAATCTAATCTAGAAACCCTTTAAAAATGCCTATAAATATAGTAAGAAGAACAAAATTTTTAGTGTGCTCTATCTTTCTAGCGGGGGACCGACAAGTGGCGAAAATGTCACAGTTTATACGCTGAGAAAAGTATAGAGGCCAGCCACCCATCTGCATTTTGATTCCCACATAAGAAGTCTTTCTTACAATCTGCCACTGCTGTCTATACAAACAAATGAAACATTCTGAAATTGTGACCTCTAGATAAATCTAGAGGTCACAATTTCAGAAAACCTTTTTTTTTCTTTAACCTTTATTTTACCTTAAAAGGTAACCAGAATTTCATTGAAATGGAGTGAAATCAGCCATTGATGTAAGTCTCCTTGTCCCCAGAGCCAGCAAGATGAACGGTCTGAACGGTCACAGCAACGGCGAGGTGAACGGCGCGGGAGACATCATCACGCAGAACCAGCAGCGCGGCTGGTGGACCATCGGGCTCATCAACTCGCGGTACCGGTATCTCACGGCCGAGACCTTCGGCTTCAAGATCAACGCTAACGGCACCAGTCTCAAGAAGAAGCAGATCTGGACGTTGGAGCCTGCCTCCGGGAACGCTAATGACAGTCAGTATTGACTTTATTCTTATTTCTTTCTCTGCCCACTGCTGGGTATATGCCTCTTCCTTCAAGCGCCACTCGATTCTGTCTTGTGCTGCTCTCACTTTCAGTAATCTGTTTATCCTGTATTTTGACGAGATCGTCGGGCCAACGGGCTGGTGGTTTGCCCACTGGCCTTCTAGGCTAGGCCTCCTTCTAGACTTATTTTTATCGTGCTTTAATTCTTAAATTTTTGCCTAACTTCGGATTAAATTACCTTGGGATCTTCAATGTGCTTGTTATTTAGTAAAAAAATATATCATTTCTTGAATCCCTATAGTATTTGGAAGTAATAGAATAGAGGACCCACCAAAGGACGTCAGAATCATAACTTTCTTTTCAACTATTGACTTGTTTGTAATCTCTTTATTGCACACACAAAAAAATACACAGAAAATAATAAAAAAAACATTAAAATATGCACAAAGGCGTGCTTATCCCATAGGGATCTCTTCCAGCCATCCTTGCAGTTGACTTGACTTGCTTACAGTTGTACACACTTTGAAACGTCAGTATTTACAAAGATCAAAATAGTTTATTCCAAGTAACAAATACTTGTACGTTACATTTAGACCGTCACGTTTGACAAACATTTCTTATGCTTAGTTATATTATCTAAATTAATCTATTGATTAATTATTTTTTTGTCTATGTATAACTAAACCCGCATTTGACCTCGATCTCGCCTGATGGTAAGCGACGATGGAGCACGCGGGTCCAGTAAATGCCTATTCGCTCTGGCCTTGAAGATCCCAAGGTTGTAGGTTTCGGGAAGTACAGGCTGTTCCATTCCTTAGCCGTTCGCATAATGAATGAAGAAGCAAATCGCTTCGTACGAGCAGATGGGATATCAACAACATAAGGATGGAAGCCCTCCCCGCGCCTGGTAGTCCGAAGGCGGAATGGAGATGCTGGAATTAGGTCGTGCAATTCCGATGCGCACTCTCCGAAATGTATCCTATAAAATACCGATAGACAGGCAACCTTGCGCCGATGTTCCAAACTTTGCAGTCTAGCCTCCACCAGCGATTCGTCACCTATAATTATAAAAATGATGTACATAAGTAGGAACCTAAAATAATTCAATCCCTTGATATCGTCATTATGTAAGGGTCGTCAGTATGTATTTGATACCGTGATATGATAAACACCATTTAACCCTGTTCAAATATTCGACGCACGTGACAAAACAAGCCATAAAAATGAAACCTTCAGTAATTAAACTTTTTGCCTTCGCCCTTCACTAATTGGCACAAAAAGCGACCCCCTACATAACACACCCCTCGCGGGGACTCTTCCCTCGATACCACATATGTTCTGGAACCCTTAACTTAGGTGTCACCTGGAGCCACGAAAGTAATTCGTTTTACACATATTGTAGTGTTGCCATACGATCTAACCCTAGTCCACAAGCCACAACCAATGTAAGAATCATTTAGCTACACGCACGACGTCTTTTACGCCGTAGCAGCAGCGTTTACAGTTTTAACTCGTAGCACGTGGAAAGTACTGAGATTTGCTAAAATTTATGAGCTAACGTTATAGCCTAACTATATGATCAAAGTAATCTAAGGTCCCGTGTAAGATAACACATAGTCACCCTTAAGAGTCAACCCTAGTTTAACCCAGGGTTTGCGTTGGTGTAAGACGTTGTTTTTTTTTCGAGCTTTTCGCAAGTGGGTCTAAGAACTTATACATTGGAACATTCAATTCCCCATCCGTCAGATCACAATTAACATCAGAGTGGACTCATTCGGATGTTTTATAGCTTCACCCCGCCCCGTCAATCGAACCCCGATCCGATCAACAGGGTTACTGCTATATCGATCAGTGTAACATACGGGGACTAGACCGGAAGCATCTCTGGTGCTAAGATAGACAGATAGATAGATTCAAATACAAATAATTTTTTTTATATTTTGAAGCTTATGTTATACTACAATACAATACAATATTTAATACAAGTAGGTATAATACACGTAGGTACGACTAGGTATCTGTTTATAAGGTATCTGTCTTGCAGCATGCCGGTCCTTACAAAGATAGCCAGCGGGAGTGTATGTACAGGGGTGAGGGTGTATGAGGTGTGTGTGCGCGTGTGTGTGTATGTGTGTGTGATGGCCATGATAAATTACCACTTATCGTAATACATCTATTAGCTCTCCCGTTTCAGCATAGTCCTTCATCGACATCCAGGCTACAACGTTCCGCTTATTTATACGAGTATATTCCAGTATCATAGAGATTAATACTTTATTGCACACACGAAATAAGCTAAGCTAAGCTTTCATTTACTGCTAGAAAATACCTACAAAACTTTCTAAGGAGTCTATATCTTTTTGTAATAATATATTGTGCCATCTATTGTATTGTTATTGTAATCAAAGATTAGTTTATTCAAAATAAAGTAATACTAAAATAACACTAAAATACATATTTACTCGTATATTACTAGTAAAACACCTGTCCCAGGTCGCTCCCTGCAGGGAGTGTCCCGAGGAGGCTGGCGGCGGCGTTGCCCCGCTGTTTGGCGAGGCTTATACGCTGAGCGAAGTAGAGGCCAGCCTTCTGGTCCCGGGATGTCTCTACGAGGCATCAATGATATAATATTTAGTTTATAGTTTAATAAGTGCTTGCTATTGAAGAAAAAAATATTAATTAATTTCCTATCAATCGGTATCCACGACACCAGTGTTTGACTTGAAACAAAGCTCTTGCACGATAAAAACGAAGGTATAGGAGAAATGCATGACCACATGCATTTGAAAATATTTGAAAAAGTTATAGAAGAAACGAAAGTATATTTTCAAGAAAAATTGCCAGTTCAAACTTGGTTAAAAATTGCCAGTTCAAACTTGGTTAAAAATTGCCAGTTCAAACTTGGTTAAAAATTGCCAGTTCAAACTTGGTTAAAAATTAGAATTAGATTTTGTTTTGTTTGAAATGAATTTTTATTTGCAAGCATATACGTCATGTATGAAGGGAAGGATCTTAAAATTACATAGGTAGTTCCAGCATATCCTACCACTTTGTGGTGTGCACATTTATGTAATAGATAATAATAATAATTCAAAGATGGTTACTCACGCTAACCTATGATGAAACCGAAAATATTGTTTCGCGATCGCTCTATCACTGACTTCCACGGCACACTTGACTGCACTCACCATGAATATCCTCCCTCTTTCACCAAACCACATTATACACTCGTCCACACACACACTCACCTTAAGACACCCTAGCACACTCACCTTAAGACACCCTAGCACACTCACGCTCATCGTCGTACAACACCCCATAGTTAATTACTTTCTTATCCTTATTTCTGTTTATTTTAATACATGTATAATATAAATAAGTAATAAAATTAATATAAAATAATAATAATTAAATATCTCATAAATAAATATATCTTACCGGCTTATATATCGAACCGGCCTCCGCGATACAGGCTGTTGCCTAGTGCGGAGTCCTATAGTTTAATGTATAATGTAATGAAATGTATCAAATAAATTATTATTATTATTATAGATACATATATTTTTAATATTATATATAAGAAATTTAAAAGATATGTTAATTTATTAAGTTTATTTATTGATTGATTATCGAATTTAGAGTCGAGTGGGGTTGTAGACATTTTTAAACGATTTTATTTTTCAATCCATCAAACCTGTTGAGAAAAGGTGTGTGGTTAAACAGATAACTTTGTAATCTTGGACAGTTTCCAGGATTACATTCAATAACTTACTTTCCATAGTTTCTTTTAATGTTTCTTTGTTTGCACCATTTTACACCCGATGAACGTGTGCCGTGGGGTTGCCCTCGCCAGGGGGTTACTTACACCCTCACTGTCAAGGTCTCGCCAGCTGGCTGTACCCTCACTCATCATTATTACGATCAATACTCTTTGGCTTCCGACTGCTTTGCTCTGTGTATTATTGTACAAGTATTTGAATGTTTGGATTTGAATGTATAGTCGATTCCCTTAGGTATTTGACACCCCCAGTTAACATATCAAAGATGGTCAGACAATTCACTCTGTACCCACAAAACATCTATGAAATCGGTAATGGGTACTTTACTATTGAAAGTTGACAAAAATTATCATCTCAACTTACTTCTGCGGCGACGCACGACGCGCCACTATGATTAGTACCTACTCACATCGGTGTAGAACGCGCTATCGAAATTTTCCTGGGACTTCGCATATATACGAGTTCCAAACATCCATAGTTGGACCAGGACATCTGGTCACCAGGCACAACACCCCGCCTGGTGGAAGATCTTCCCTTTTCCCTTTCATACAACTGACTTTACGTCATTCATGTCTTCACATAGCGCGTTCCTTACACTTCGTTATAACTCGTAGACTAACAGACTAAATCCTATATTATTGCACGAAGCTTCCTTAAAATCCGACTGACTTCCTTTAGTGTAGTTACATTGTAACGATGTCGACTTCATCATCCATACCAACCTCCTCGCCATCAACTTCAACCTCATCGTTAGCGTTTATCTCATCTCATTTCGTGTTGGCATCTTCATTTCTTCATCTATATTATCAAAATTCAAATCATTTCATCATTGTTTTCTTTGTATTTTGCATTTTGTCTCTGTATTTTGTCCTGAACGGACGTGTCTCCGTTTTATTATTGTCTCCTACTACTACCTATTTTCTACATATACTATTTTCTGTGTTGTTCTGTTCCTTAAAAATATAATATCTATTACCAAGTTCTTCTATTACTTCATCTGCACACTGTCCTAGAACCCTGCTAGCCGGCACCTAGAAGGCAGACGGTAGCAACATCTCTTTCTTTATTGACTTATAGACTTTGAATTCTTAGTATAGTGATCTTAGCTTTAGCAACTGATTTTTTCCAAATCAGACCAACAAAGTGTAGTTTGTAACGGTAACGGTTTGGATGAAAGAAACATTAGTAGTGTCCCTCCCTAGGGGCGGGCGTTCGTTCCTTCATGGTATACGGCTTATTCAAAACGTTTTCTCAACTAGTTTTCAACGGCTAATTGAATCCCGCACAGATAATAAATCTAGCCGGAGATATCTTCAGTCTAATCTAGACATACTCGTATCACGGCTGCCCGCAGCACTCACGATACTAGATTTATCACTTCGTGTGACTCGAATAATAAAGTTGTTCGGCTCGTGAGTGCCGGATAGACCGCAATTGATGGGGTTTACATGTAATTAATGATACACAGGTAGTGTGGTGCCGATTATCTGATATTTTGTTTTGATTTATTCATGCGAAAGTATAGATTAATTCTGTGATAGAGATGTGCAGATTATAATAGGAGTAATTTGAATTACATTTGTAGTGAAAGGAAGAGTGTTTTTAGTGATGTTCTCTTTTTTGTACAGTTTTAAAAAGATTCTTGTTTTCTGTAGAAGATACCGTCGTGTTGTTTTGGTGGTAGCAATTAACCCTAAATAATCATAATAATTATTAGCAGTTGCAACCGCTTCTTTTTAGCAATTTTTCTACCGAAAGGACGACTGGAAGAGATTGCTCTCAGCAATAAGATCGTCTACATTATATTCTTTCCTATTCTAAACTTATTCCTTATGATCTACCTGGCTAGCCCATGTAACATCCACTTTAGAGCGTCGGTGGCACAGTGGCTAGGGCACCGAACTCCCATGCGGGACGTCCGGGTTCGAAACCACGTAGTGCCATGTACCAAAGAGTTTTTCGTGTTATTCGAAGACTTACGTACATTTACCGACTGCTCTAACGGTGAAGGGAAATATCGTGAGGAAACCTGCACACTGTGATGACCAGTGTGTGAAATGGGGTAGGCACAAAAGATCCTCAACGGTCGAAGTGCCGCTGGGTTATTCCCGGCCCCCTATCATAAGATAAGAACATCCACTTTTCTGTACGATCTGTCGCCATCGCCAAATATCTTCGCCTCGGTTGTGAACATATTCCGACAGGGTTTAGAAGAGTCAGTCCTTTGAAAGATAATGCATCGGTTACATTACGTGTTGCTGGTGACCACTTACCATCACGTCAACGTCTGCTGGTCCATATAAATAAAGATGAGACCTATTAATCGCACATTGTACCGTTAGACCAGTTCGTCCGCTAAATTACCTGGTCTAGATAACTCGGCGAATCCACAATCGTGATTACGATCACCGTATATACTTAACTACAGATTAAGTTAACTCCGATTCAGTTAAACCGTGTGTCGGCTGTGTTATCATAGTTAATTTATGTGGGGCTTAAGCTTGTTTGAGACTGTAATCTCACGGTTGAGAATGCGATGGTAAATCTGTAGACTTGATAATCATGCACGGAAAGTTGTGTTGGTAAAAGATCAAGAAAAGTAAATATTTTTATGCTATGGAATATAAAGTAAGATAATAAAGTTTTGATAGGTTTTGAGGAAGTTCTTAGTGGGCAGATACATGGTACACCAGCAATAATATTTCCAATTGGACGTAAGTCTTACGACAACACTTCTAATTTTAGTGTGCCTGAAGGAGTAATTGTCGATCTCCCAGTAGCAGTAGTATGGTAGTTGTTTCATGGTTCTTTAAACACCATCATTACTCATCACTACGGATTAGTGGCACAAAAAAGTCCCACTAGTTCCCCATGGTACATATGCTATTACAGTGAAACGAAGCGATAATTTTACCGAAGCAGAAACCTAAATTCGACTTGCCAGTACCGGAAAGGGTGGTACAATCTATTCTCTGTTATTATCTGACCCCCTTAAACCCCCTTTGATACTCAATAGTCAACTGGGGGGAAGGGAGTCAGTATACTCGGGTAATGGAATGTACCAATTAAAAAAATAGAGGAGGATAATACCCTGCAGTTGATTACAATTTATTTAATCATTACCTCCTCTTGCCTGCCTCTTTACTATAACGTTCTAAGACGACGAGAGGACTAAACAGTGTTATTGTGTTTAGGTATGATCTACCTGCGCTCGCACCTGGACAAGTACCTGGCAGTGGACTCGTTCGGGAACGTGACCTGCGAGTCAGAGGAGAAGGAGCCCGGCAGCAAGTTCCAGATCAGGTAACACCGACACTTACCATACTATCCCGTCTCTACGTGCCTCATATGCGTGGTTTACATTATTCCAGTAAACCATTCAGTCCCGCAATCTAGAAGTTACTTCCGAATCCAGTAGCTACTTCATCTTTCATCAATCCAGCTAAAAAAGACTATTTTGATATGAAAACATCTTATAACTCGTGAGGTATGTGAGCCGGTTCGGGCATCGAGTGTCACTTTTATATCTTTCAAAAGCTAATAACTTCGTTAATTGTAAAGATATGTTAAAACAAATACCTATCGTTGAAAACATCGATAATCAAAGTTAATTTTAGAGTCAAATGTATTTGGCTAAAATAATCAGGAGAGATGAGAAAGGAGGTTAAAGTTAGCCAAGATATTTTCACACAAAGATCTTTTATTTGCATTCCGCTGGAAGTAGCTACTGGATGTCTATTGTCATTTATGTTCATTCTCTGTTCAATAGAGGACACAGAGCATTGATTTTTATTCCAATAGAATTTGTTCTTGGTCTTTAAAACGATGTAGTAAGCTAGTAAGTAAGCCGTAGCTGAGTTAAACCAACTAGAGTTGGCTGTGTAATGTAAACCTGTGCTGTGATCCAATCCGTTTCTAGTTTTGGTCTTAGAGCCAGCACAGCATTCATGTACAAAAGTGTGCTCTACATGGCTCCGAGAATCTATTATTATAGATTCTCGGAGCCATGCAGAGCACAATTAATTAAATTTAATGTCTTTTTTAAAAAAAAGATTAAAAGTATCTTTGACTGACAAATGTATTTATAATTTGAAAAAATAATTATAATTGAAAATTGAAAAAACATATTCCTGTACCACATATTAATGAACATTTCACATTAAACTATAACCTCCACACCAGGCGTTGCCTGTGTCCTGGAGATCACATAGGTACACACATTGACCACTTTACAATGTTATGTGTCAGTTGAAATGAATTTTTGTCAATAAATAATGTAGAATTATTGTAATTTTCTTTAAACGTGTATGCCAATAATGGTTGAAAGTAACTATGAATTTTAAGACCTTTTTATCACCTACTTTCAAGAAATAAATTTATCTTTATCTTATGCACACCGCGTTTTTTATACCCGCTTCGAACGAGATTCAGACGCAGCCAGTAAACCTGGCAGGTGGCTAGCAGGTAACGCGCGTCTGTATCGCGTCTTCTTTCTATCGAAACAAACGCACCTTAAAAGAGCTTCTTGCGCGCGTTTGTATCGATACAAACGCAAACAATCTGCTCTTTTGAATTCTACGGCGCCGTAAACGCGCAGATGACGCGCGTTCTCGAAACGCGCGTCATCTGCGCGTATAAAGTACGTGGTGTGTGTAGGCCCTTAGAAATCACAGGTTATGTCAGATTATAACAGCACGTGTATGTAAAAGAAACCTGGATTATTTTCACTTCGTTTCTTTCATTGTTAACCTCTCTATTCTTATCACACCCCTACTTTAAATTACAATCGCGAGGGGAAACGCGATAATGGAGTTGTCTTACAAAAACCCACGGTGAGTCCTTACAAGGTCTCAGACAGTGCCCCTAAACCGGATGCAGGCAACAAATCATTTTTTCGCGCCCTCACGGTTCGAATACTAATCCTATCAATTCCTGTCTGCTTCGCTGCCCTGCTAACTTGGCGAGTGTGGTCGTGACTCACCGGAAGAGAGGTTTTTGAATGTGTTTTATATTGTGTCGAAAAAACTCAACTGAACCTTCCTAATATTTAGAGTTTTGGCGGGAAAGTCGCTGGAGAAGGTTCTACGGTGTTTATTTTATTGCTCATCAATTGATTTCTGGTGATTTTGATAGCTGAAATCGGTGTAGTTTTGTCTAGCAAACTTCAGTAACAGTGACAATGTGTTGAACTCTTAAAATAAACTTCTGTTAGTGGTTCGTTGTGTTTCACTCTGTGATTCTGCGGCGGGCCATGAGGATTCGCCAGAGACTAGACCGGTTGAAATTTCCGTCATAACTCCTAGGAGTGTTAAAATGTGTCTACTCCACAACATTTTCATGCTGAAAAACTAAAAACTGTTTTAAATCGCTTTATGTTTAGGCTGATGGCCAGTGTTGCCAATGCCTTGTTGAATAATAATAGTAATTGAGTCGAAATACTGAACGTAGTACCTTCCTAATGTTTATTTCTGTTTGAAGTATTGCAAGCAGATATGTCACTGGCGGACAGGCCGTAAATTATAAAGAAAAACACAAAATGAATGAACACATTCTTTCTCATGAATGTAATTCAAAATTAGTTTAGATAGATATATCAATTTCATCGCCCTTATCAGAATCAGTTCTCAGTTCAAAATCTTTTATGGAAAAGTAAACAATTTCTAATAAAATACATGCCTCGGACACGAACTTTAGAGAATGCACAACAGAAACGTCTTTCATTGACATACTTCTGAAAGAAAAACTACCAGCTTAGACCAGCCTTAATGTCTGCCTTTGAGTCCTAAGAGAAAGTGAGATGCGCTAACAATTACTCATAGAACTCAAACAATTACTCCCTAAGCCAACAACGCCTAGAAAAAATTTTGATCGAACCCTATTAAAGAAACCAAACCTTTGTCTAGTCTAGCAACGTGATAATATTTACAGTTCCAATTTGTTTATCTCTCGATTTGTTTACAAAAACAACATCCAGGCCAGGCCAAACATCTCGGTTGTTCTAGATAAGTCGCCGCTTCTGACTCACGCCATTTCACCGATAAGTAAACAAAACAAGTAATAGAAGGGATGCTTTTGCTGGAGTTAGTGAGTCAGTCAGTGAATCACTTCGACTTCGGAAATATCTTCAGTTGAAGCTTTTCCAACATATTTCGCATCATTCCAATTCGATTTCATGACGCATTCCAATTTGGAAAACCGAACAAGTGTTATTCTTGTATTATCTTATCTCTATCTTATCGTAATCTAAGTGTTCAGTTGTCCAGATGTGACAAGTATGTTTAATCCGTCAACAAATTCTACCTTATTCTAATGCATTTAATTTTAAATAACAGATTCGTCTAAGTAACTACTGATTCCTCCTAATATTCTACTAGTAGCGTTAAGTAAATTTAAATTTGAAATTGTGTACAAACTTACTATAACATAATGTACATTCGTATTTGACAATGCCTTATGCAGCAGCCATATTTTTTCTTTTGATAATGCCCTTTTACAGCAGCTAGTAGCATGTAAGTAATAATTTAAATGTTGTAATATAACGATAATCATTGTACCATGACGTATCTGACCGTAATTTTGTTATCAAAAGATAAATATATTAAATACAATACACTTTATGACGGTACAGGTCCTTATATTCTCAGATTTTTTTCCTCTTCTTTATTTTCAGATTTGTGATTTCCATGGTCATGGTTTCTCTCAGGAATCTCTTGAGAATAAAAGATGTTACACACACTAAAAGCATTTTTAACTTTAATCTCACCGCCATCGCCTGGATGATCCTTGGTTTTGAAATTGTGTTTTGGTTTTGTGTTTCCCGAACTTTTGTCAGCCTGTACACCTAAGAAGTTTTTAAAATGTCATGTAAATCTTTCTAATATTGATCCCAAAACCTACCTACAGTTGTATAACACCTAGCACAAACTCGGAGGGCTGTTCCCCAAACTGGGGTTGTAAATTTGATGAATTTTAAACCTTAGGCCATGCTGTCGAGATGTGTTTTTGGTTGTAACGGGTTCGTAATTTATCGGTGTGCAATAGGTGGTTAAAAACAAGTGGAGTGCAGAATTTTAATGGGAATGAGTCAAAACTGTCCTTTAATTATAAGTTTTGATTGGGTTTTCTAATTTGCAGTTCCACTACAGGTTTTTTAAAGTTAATATCTTCTTTGATATGTCCATGCATGTCTTTCTGCAGTAATCGAACAGAAAACGAATGTAATTTAGATTTTCATTATCTGCATTTCAAATTTATGCAACCTTTATACAAGTGACTGTAGGTACTATCCTCATTTTCATCAAAACAAACTTAGCAGCACCTCGGCACTTAAACTTTACCGGCAAGGTTTGCGCAAGTCATTCCCTGCGGCATTTCCCATTACACTCGACACCCTAATGCCATCTTAATGCGAATCGCACACCCTCTTCGTTGATGCGACATTCAAGTGAGGTCGCGAGTGTCGTGCGCCTGACATCCTATTTAGGTATGAATAGACTCACCTATACATGCTGCAGTCTATGACTACTATGTGTTTATATGGTGTATCCATAGGCAAAATGTTCACGTCCCCATTAAAATCATTTACCTACACGCACGTGTCGGTAACTTTCATTCTGGATATCGGTACGGTAGACGAAGCTTTGCAAACTTTTAACAATCTCCTATTACACAAATCAAAATACTGAATCAACACCAAACAACAGTTAAACTAGATTTCCTTAGGTGAAATGCTCCTCCCAAGTAAATTCTAATTACAATAGTTCTTCAACCATAATTCATGGTCCGTGTTCCTTAGGATTATTTTCCCGTCCCTAAGTAGAATCATCTCAATGCAACCCTTTTACCGGGGGAGGATTGCCAACCGCTCAGCCCCTGTCCTCGAGTCGCTGCGCATTTTAATTACCTACTCCACAGAGTAAATGTTTGTCTGCCTGTACTCTACAGTTTGCTTCTTACTGTTTCTTTACAACTGAACCCATGTTTGACCTCAAACTCATGTAATGGTCGATGATGAGGTCGGAGATGGAAAGTAGGTTTAATAAATTGCCTATTCACTATCGTTATGTGTACCAAGGCAACTTTAACCATTGAACTCCATTTAAAAGTCATGTCCGAGTATGATCATTAATTACATCTGAAAAACATACAAAGCTTAGGACCCCACTTCTATAACACGTTGACAAAAGCTTGCAATGATAATAACCAAACACGTCTACCATATAATCATACCATACCAATCTATCTATCTATCAGCCCGTGTCTGTCCACTGCTGGACACAGGCCTCTCCCAGGGCGCGCCACATCACTCGGCCCTCCGCCTTCCTCATCCAACCATCGCCAGCAACCTTTTCCAGGTCGTCGGTCCACCGACCATACCAAACCATACCACATTACCAATAAATGTCTAATTGTCAATTTATACCTAGCAGAATACGATGTTTATTGGTATATGAGAATGAGATGAGAATGTATGTAAACTTCATTCTAAACAAGTACTTGAGTAACAGAACGAGAGTGAGTTGCATGAAGTTTCCTTTTCCATAAAAAAGAAAAAGATGTCACTATACTTAAGGTAGCCAAAATTTTAAGGAAACTAGATGCAGTAGGGTTTACACCAAAAATTTTGAAATTCACGCTACTAGTACTATTTCTGTGGTTTACACAATGAGTGAGTACTCGACAGAATTATAATTCTTGTCTAGTGTTGTACATACTTACACTGGATAACTGTGTGTCTGATTACAATCATCTTCAAGCGCTATAGCATGTAATACACAATTAGCGCTTTTGTTAACTGTTCCCCATGTGAAGTGACCAGCGGCTTGGTCTCTCGACCTCTGTACAAGTTCTTTCCCATGACGGACACCATCAACCTTATTCGATTGTCAAAAACATTCATCCGCTGATGTATTTCATTTCAACTTCCTTTTGAAAACTTTAATGGTGTTTTGCCATTGATCAAGATTTCTACTTTGAAAGGCAAGTTATTTTGATTTGATGCTTCCCGCTATATAACCATACACGTTCAATTAGTTCTTCGTCTGCGTTGTAATGAAATAATTGCTTCTCGGAATTTGTAAATGGTTATAGGTTTTATTTTCGTTTGTTGAAGGTTAACTAAACCTTTGTTCAAATTAAGGAACAAGAACAATCTGTAATAGTGCTGTGATTTGAAATAACATCACAGAAAAATCAATGGACTGTATGCTAATGTAAGTGTTTTTAAAGGACCTTGTCTGATTTTAGAAACTACATATTTAAAAACTACATTCACAGATTCATAAATGGACACAGTCAGCCATCTTCCATGTACCATTATTTTTCCTTAATTCTCCTCCCCCATCAAGTGTATTGATATTAGTGTTAATGTTTGTCGTGTGTCCGTTTGCGCAGTGTGTCAGACGACAACAGCGGGCGCTGGGCGCTGCGCAACGTGGAGCGCGGCTACTTCCTGGGCTCCAGCTCCGACAAGCTCACCTGCACCGCCAAGGTGCCCGGCGACGCCGAGCTCTGGCACGTGCATCTGGCGGCGCGACCGCAGGTAACCTGCTCCGCCTGCAGTGACGTCATTATGGACAGAGTGATGCTTTGTTCTACATTTAATGACGTCAATATAGGCCTCTGCACTCTTGCTGCTGATGTCAATTAGGAATAAGCCAAGACAATCGTTATTACATTATTACATTATTCACATATTTAGTTCATGTTGATTTTTTGCTTTAGATCGAGCTCTAAATAAAATAAAACAAATAAGATACTATTAATTGTCTGATGATGATGATTTAAATTTAAAGACATGTTTTTAAAGAAAACATTGGGCAATGTTTTATACATAACCAATATTCTTCATTAACCACTCCAATCAGGCTAAACACCTTTATTTATTCACTAACAAGGTACAGGAAATCGCGTCTTTTAAAAGTATTGAGGAATGAAAATAAACATCATGACCCTCGAGATGCTTGTGGAAATCTCGCTAAAACCCGTGAATTCCTCGCCCGTTATCGTAATAACATCGTCATGACATATCAATTCTGAGATAAAGTATATCCCGGGCATCGCCGCGGCAAATTGAAATCGTGTCGTAATCTTGATATAATGCGGCGGATATAGTAACCGATTACATCAGTGATGCAAGTCATTGGAGCCATTACTGATTTACCACTCAACGGGAAGATTCATACTTTCTTTAGTTACGGCTCTCAGATAAATAGGAAGATGATTTAGAGTCTATAATTAAAACTTACAGTTTAAAAGGAAAAAGGCTCGATCAAAGAATGTCTTCTGACAACATAAACATCCCAATTTCTACATACATGATATATTATCGTTCTGCAATTAGTTGTTCTATATTCTATTGCACTCTGATATGGTTGACAAAGGACATTCTAATCGTATTTTGACTGTCGTGTAATAATATCTGCGTATTAGTTCAGGTGTGCCACAAGGCCGTTAGATGGGACCGCTACCTTTGATGCTTCTTTGATTATGCATTATTATTGTTTTGTCATGACAAAAACGCATTGGTGACTTTTTAAGTCCACTTTTTACTTTATTAGGTAGCATTCTGTGGTATAGATATGGAAAATTACTAGTAATTTTTACCTTTTTATAACTGATATACAGTATGCATTAATTATTCCTCTTCCAACCAGGTCAACCTCCGCTCCATCGGTCGCAAACGCTTCGCCCACCTGTCGGAATCCCTGGACGAGATCCACGTGGATGCCAACGTGCCCTGGGGCGAGGACACCCTGTTCACCCTGGAGTTTAGGGCAGACGAGGGCGGCAAGTACGCCCTGCATACCTGTAACAACAAATACTTGAGCGCCGGTGGTAAGGTAAGCATACTATGAAACTTACCTCTCATTATAGCTGCGAAACATTTTTTAAGTTTAGTGTGATGCGCTGCCATTTCTCGCGACAGCAGGAACGGTCCTAGCTCTATATTTGGGGGGTGGGCTAATTAGGGAGTCGTATATGGGGTCGCACCGAATTTAAGGTTCTGTTCTATCTCTAACTAAGACATGGATGAAAGAAAAATTAGTATCCCTCCTTATGGGCGGGCGTTCGTACTTTCATGGCCTAAGGTTTTTTTTTTGCTATAATGTGATCAGAACATTGACTGACAAGTCAATTACGCGTACCAGGTAAAGGTGTCCCCTCAGAAAATTGCTTTGCTGTTTCGTTCATTGTTTCAAATAATGAGATTGTTACGAGTATACGTAAAATGCTGTGTTGTAAGCTTTTACAATTACGAGTAGGTTTGAGAACCAAGATTAACTTGCGTTTTAAAGTGCTTTTAATAGAAAACATTGGTCATTTGCGAATACATTAATATTTAAAAGAAATAAAGCATTATTTTTAAAGTCGCATCTTGCAACTAGAAGGACTAGAATCTATTTGTTATTGCGAACGCAGCACGATGCGTTTGCGAGTATTTAGCAAACAATGCGCCGGCGCCGGAGCCGGCCGATAAATCTCGCGCATTGATTGAACGCTAAACGCCGCGAACACGTGGGAATGGGCGTCGGAAACTGAGTCGTGGGAGCGGAAGGTGCGTAGCTGAGTCGCGTTGGGGAGATGCCAAGGTCCTTGGGAGATGCCTATGCAAAATATTGTTTCCGATTTCAAGTGGGGGGAGGAGCGCATGTGGTTGCAGCCAAACCTGTGAAGTATTGTTTGCTTTTCTGCTGAGCACTGAGACTGAGACTTTAGAAAAAATACAGCAAATTTATCGCTGGTCCGAAATTTATTCGAAAACCAATTCATAATGGATCGGGAGCTGGAATAGGTGTGTGAATTTGACGTGATAACCAGAGCTAAGAGAAAGAGAGTATGTTCATAGGGGTAGGGTTGTAATGTAACTCATTCACCGGGGAGTCAAATCTAGTGTAATTACTTATTTGAGGATTCCTTTGATCATGTTCCTTAATGTTTGTCAAGCAAAAGTAGGGATACAAGAAATAAAAGGAGATACAAATAGGAATAACAATCATATCATCCATGTTTTAGCAGAATTGTAATTTAATGAGATGGCTATTTCGCAGTATGGTACCAATTACCATCATTATAAGAAATGTTAACAAGGTGTTTATTGCTTTCGTCGGGTCCCACAGTTAATATTACCCATGAGACGTATGTATAGTTCTCATGGCGAACGACTTGTTGTTTTTACGAGCAAAACAACAGCTGCAAATAGGTACTAATACGAATGAAACGTTGCAGGAATATTAATCAGCATTACTAAGAATATTAA
Organism: Hofmannophila pseudospretella; assembly: GCA_947369225.1. Taxonomy (NCBI): domain Eukaryota; kingdom Metazoa; phylum Arthropoda; class Insecta; order Lepidoptera; family Oecophoridae; genus Hofmannophila; species Hofmannophila pseudospretella. Next base: position 358,704 of record OX376320.1, read on the forward strand.
GCTGGCGCACATTATTATTGGCTATTAACAGGCCTCCTATTACAACGATAAGATTAAGCTATGCCTTATGGCAGGTTTTCCGGAGTCAGTTACAGGCTTCCTTTGGGAAACCGTCGAGTCAGTGGTGACCCGAAATAGGACGGTTCGGCACCTACAATAGTACTACGTCTATAGATCCATTCACCCATTATCCATCGCAAAGACCCTGTGCGGATATGAAGACCACACCACACATGCCTTGATCCTCATCTTTACACTGTTGGATGACCTACATATAATATGAGGGTACTAAAACATTATCCAAAAAAAAATCTTCAGTCGTGAAACAATTCTATTGTTCACTTTGTTGATAAATCCCTTAAAAAAGACAATTTGATCCGGCGCCGCAGTGTCGTGCTTTTAGCCTTTGAGTCATTGTCACTTCAAAGCCACATCCATTAAATAAACCTTCCCCTTTGTCTCCAGCTCCTCGACACGTGCACTCCAGTCTGCCTCTTCAGCGCGGAGTACCACGCGGGCGCCCTGGCACTGCGCGACGGCGCGGGCGCTTACCTCGCGCCCATCGGATCCAAAGCCGTGTTGAAGACGCGCTCCACAGCCGTCACCAGGGACGAACTGTTCTCGCTCGAGGACAGCCTGCCCCAGGCTGCCTTCGTCGCCGCTTTGAACGAGAAATACGTCTCTGTTAAGCAGGGTGAGTGAGCTATGTCTACCTAACTTTCAGCTGCTACACTTGGCTCCAAGTGAAGCGGGCTCCGGTGTTGTTACCAGGGATGAACGGTTATCTTTCATAGCCGCATGTCATTATTCATAAAAAACGTGTTATCCCTTTCTACGCCATAGCTCTAGATAAAGATAAAACGAGACTAAAGGAAGCTTTAACTTCTCTGCTGCATGTCTGCCGAGAGAGAAGAATTTGACAGATTTTTACGACAAATTAATCCTTAGCTAAGTGGCTATCATATCCACAAGAAAACCCACTCTACTATTTTTAATTAGATGATATTTCATCAGCCGTAAAAAAAGACATAATCTTGTCTCGTCCTTTTGTTTTAAGAAGACACCAGTACTCATTGTCTAACTAGACTCCGTCGCTCCGTATATGTTGGCACAATGAGCTGGGAGTTCTGAAGATAATTGTTGTCGACTGGTGCAAGAAGATTCTCTTCTGAATAAATGTGATAAGTAATATGCATTGCATCAACTGCACCGCGGAGCTGCACAATGAGCCGGTGTTCTCGGAACGCGGCGATAGCGCATTGTGTCGGTTTAGCTCGATCAGCCCGGGGATAGTCTGCCTTCATTGTTCCGTGGTGCTGGCTCGAGATGCCACCTCACTCTAAGGGTTTTTAATTTTAATGGTGTCAACGATTAGTGAGATCATTGTGGTGAGCATATATATGCTTTCCTTTAAAATTAATTGTCATACATAATTATCTTTCTACAAACGTGTCATCAGCAGCCCACTCTAGTCCACTGCTGGACACAGGCCTCTCCCAGGACGCGCCATTGAGCCCGATCGTCGCTCCATCTAGCAGGGACGCCCGTCCCACACTACGTTTGCCCAAAAGCGGTCTCCACTCCAGAACTCGTCTCCCCCAGTGGTTGTCGGTTCTGCGACAGATGTGACCGGCCCACTGCCACTTCAGCTCGCTAATCTTATGAGCTATGTCGATAACTTTTGTTCTATGCCGGATCTCCTCATTTCGGATTCGATCCAGCAGAGATACTCCGAGCATAGTTCTTTCCATAGCACGCTGAGCTAATTTGTGTACAAACGTGTATTGTTTTAAAAATCTGGGTTTACATTTCTACAATCGTTGTATTTTAGTTGTTTTGGGCTTTCATGCCGAAATGGTTAACGCCAGTTTGCTTCTTTTGAATTAAATTCTAATTCTAAAAAAAGTATACAATAGTTTTTCCTTATGGTTTGTTTCTATGGTATAAACGTTACAGAGATTCGTAATTTCTATATTCAACTTATAATGAAGATACACGTACATACTATTAAATGCGTATAAGACAAAGTGCGTTATGGTGCGACACCATTAATCGTGGGAAGTGATTATGGGAGGAGAAAATATGCGTATCTTCTATGTAAGAAGTCAGTAGAAAATATACAAATTGACTGCGATGATCTAGCTGAACCTTTTCTAAGGTGAAATCTTCACTCCACTCTTTTTTGAGAATATGACGGTATTTCAGCCAGTGTGTGAAGAATCACATTATTAATAATTCAGGATGTAACAAAATTACAGTCAGTAACTCTTTAATGGCGACTTTAATAACTTTAACTCATTTACTTCACAATATTTGTATATTTAATCATTTGGTAAATTTAGAGCACTGCGGTCACGTCTACATAATATGAAACGCATTACACAAAAAGCGTTAAATTGAAATTTTGCTTGGCTTTGCTAACGCATAACTAACTTCCAAAATAAATTATAATATTTTATACATTACCATTTCTCTAAATAGGCTAAAATGCCCACCACAATGGTCCAGAGATGGATTCGATCCAGCGACGACGCTTGCGCCGCAGTGCGTGCCCTATACGAGTATAATACACTGGGACGCAAAAATAACAGGTCGGTTACAAAAGTCGCAATATACGATTTTGTATGGGAGAATTTGTCCTTACAAAACAGCCGCCATCTTGAATTTTTTAAAATTCGGATTTTCTGGCAAACTACATTGTATCCCTGTCAGATCACACCCTTCTAGATTTCCTAGCACATGCGCATCTGGGAGATCATTTCGGGTCTTTCTAGGTCGAAAACCTCAAATCCATACGATTTTTGTACCTGACCCGTTATTTTTGCGTTCCGGTGTTTATAGCTTTTGAGTCATTCTTATTTTACAAAGGTATCCTTTTTGAATCTATTTGTTATTTTAAGCTTCGGTCCATTATAGGACCATTTTAATTTCCCTATGAGTTTTATCTAGACAATCTTCTAAGTCGTATCATTGCTGAGGATCGTGATCATTCTAAGGAATTAATAACATAGAACGACTCTCTTGGCAGAATTAATGGGGTGGTGGTGTTTGCCATTGCACACTGGTTATCTCAAGTGTGCAGTTTTCCTCGCGATGTTTTCTTTGAAAAAACCGAAAACTCATTGGTACATGACATTGCTTGGTTCCGAACTCGGACATCCCGCATGGGAGTACGACGTCCTAGCCACGACGCCACCGACGCTCTTTATCTAGACAATAAAACAAGTAAATCCTAAAAAAATATTGACACGTAAAAGAAAGGAAGTAAAGCGAACGAGGATGCACTGTACCAGGAAATGTCACGTGATTTGCATCCGTGCGCGTCTCCCGCAACAGCAATCAAAGTGCAATTACCTTTCACTGGCTGCACCACATAGTTGCATCGATATCGGAAATATCGATCTGGGTGTCGATGCATTTCCCGGAGATAATTGCTACACACTTCTTTGTAGTAATTACACTTTGTTATAGATGTAATCAGAATGTAGTACAATAACTAACAGATAACATCATAGACTGTTGTTGTTTTGCGTTGTCATCTCGCTATAAAAGCTCTTCAGGATTTTATGTAACGATTGTAATGATGTCGACTTCATCGTCCATATCAACCTCCTTGCCATCAATTTCAACCTCATTGTTAGCGTTTATCTCACCTCATATCGTGTAGGCATCTTCATTTCTTCATCTATATTTTCAAAATTCAAATCATATTCCCATTCCATTTCTAAATTCCATTATTCCAATAATTTCATTGTTTTTACTTTCTCTCTGTATTTTGTCCTGAACGGTCGTTTCTCCGTTTTATAAAATTCCTTTCTACTATTGTGTTGTTCTGTTCCTGATAAATATAATATCTACTATTACCAAGTTCTTCTATTACTTCATCTGCACACTGTCCTAGAACCCTGCTAGCCGGCACCTGGAGGGCAGATCGTAGCAACTGTAATAGGGACATTTCTTTGCGAAGAAAATTCTTTATTCGCTGATCCAAATTAAATTTATTCCGAATTGAATTGTGAGCTGTTTAGAGGCAAGTTTAACAATTTCCAATCGTTACGGTAATCGATTCGCCGGGTAAATGACATTATTTTTTCATTGTTTTGGGTGTGTTAAAACAATAGGTATATCCAAAAATTACATTATCTTAGAAGGTGAAATACAAGCATGGTACATCAGGTAATAGATGAAAGGGTATTTATTCGTTGTCTACTTAAAAGTCTGTTACCTAAAGTAAATAATTCTAAATACCAAAGAGGGACATAATCCTTTTAAAAGTAGTATTCAATTAGCGTGGTGAATTCTCCTAGGAAATTAAAAGAAAAGGAAGACACAACGTGATTGTTAGCTACAGTCCGGCCAGCTCGTCGACCCGGCTCTGACCTCACGTACCCCTGGGATCCAGTTTCCCTAGAGCCATCAATGCACAGGGCATACAAACGTTGCTATATGGGGTATATGGTGTACGTTGATGTCTCGCATGTCGTCGATATTTCCCATATTTTATTTGGTATGAATATACTTACTACCAAATATGTTTGGGTACTGTACTGGCACTTTCTGTATATCCTTCGAACACAGTATTCTGAGTTACATCTATAGCACTAGATTCTGATTCTCGTTTCGTCATTTTAGTACTAAGTTAGTAACGTAAATTGCGGATTAAATGTTCTTAACCCGGGTTAGTTAACCCAGGTTATCTTATCTTATGATAGGGGGCCGGGAATAATCCAGCGGCACTTCGACCCTTGAGGATCTTTTGTGCCAACCCCATTTTATACACTGGTCGTCTCAGTGTGCAGGTTTCCTCACGATGTTTTCTTTCACCGTTAGAGCGGTCGGTAAATGTACGTAAGTCTTCGAAAAATACGAAAAACTCATTGGTACATGGCATTGCACGGTTTCGAACCAGGACCCTCCCGCATGGGAGTCCGGTGTCCTAGCCACTGTGCTACCAATGCTCTAACCCAGGTTAACTCGCGATTTGTCTATGATTTCATGCAAAAAATTTCAGGGTTTGCGTTGTTGCAAGACGCTTTTGCTAGGCACTAACTCTCGGGTTAATTCTTGATTCGACCTTCGGGCACGCTGGCCTAAGTAGTTTATTTTAATATTAACTGAGTTTTGTTGTAATTTTAATTAAATGCAACATACATTTTCAAGAGAAAATGTAGACTAACGTAAGCTTTCCTCGTCGACGGTGAAGTATGTGTGGTCTTGAGCGGAGGGCCCGCTATAGTTGCAGAGTCACGCATGCCCTCGTCCGATGAGCCTCTTTATTCCGCCTCACGGACACTCCAGCCCTCTTACACTGCTGGAGAGACTGTATCACTGACCGAAGTACACAGAGGATAAAACTGCAAATTAAAAAAAAACCACGCCGGAAAAACAAAGCCGTAAAAAAGTAATGATATAACACGTTATGCTTTAATTTTAAAAACATGTTCTAAAAGGAATTTTAATAACTTTCAATTCCAACTTTAATTTTGATCCAACGTGTCTTTCTAGACACAACTAAGTAAGTAGATACCCACAACTAGGATTTTATTCCCTGAAGCTTTATGTAAGTTTCAAACTACTTTGTTATATATGCTATAAAAAGGATAAAATAATAATAAAAAATACATATATCACAATGCAGAGAGCCACAATCTTAACTACTAGTCGTGTACATGTTTGTTGGTACAAAATACCCCCCAAGTGTGGACCGCCGAATGATAGACGGTCTACAGGCGAAAACATTTATTAAAAATATGATATACTATATAAGAAATTCGAAACAACAAAACCGTATATGTTTTGCACCCGTATATTATATTATTTATGACTTTTCCATCACCTGAAGGTTGCCTGGAAGATATCGCTTAAAACGATAAGGCCGCCTTCTGCACATTGTATTGTACGTCTCTTTATGTTGTATGTTTTGTTTTTGTCCTGGGTGTGCAATAAAGTATATTTGTATTGTATTGTAAAAACTGTAACGTGTTGTAAAATGTGACTAGCGCCATCTATCGACGGATAGGGTCAAACAAGTCGTATCGCACGAAAATTTTTACAGGATGCACCGTCAGGTGAAATACCTTTAGGAAGTGATGCTCACTTGGTCCTGGACCCGTGAATGGGAGAAAACATAACAGGTTAGATAGAAAAAAAATATCTTTTTTAAACGGATGATAGCGCACCGAGAGTTGAGGCGAACAACACGTACATAGAAATAAATGTAAATAGTTCACTGCCTGCTGAATTTATGTCAAATTATTTTCATGACACCAGTCACGACACCAGGTGCCAGACTTTGTCACACAATCTCTTAAGTATTACAGTTTTCTGGTTGTTGAAAGTGGTCTTCAACTTCCTCATTCCGTCGTGGGTAACAAAGAAACATGTTTTTTCATTTATTGCAATCTTTTTATTGAAATAGGAACCTGGCTTCGCTTGGCTTGGATTTTTCCCCTCTATTGTATTACTCGGTGGTGTCATTATCTAAAAAGTATACCCATGACTCCACCGGTTGTGTTATAGGGATTGAAAAATACCATTGACACTACCGGTGGTGCCATTGGGTGGAGCCACGGGTATGTCACGTTAATTTCCATAACAATTTAGGGTTATCTTAACACACTCCGATTTTTTTCTCCTCAATTTTACCTTTAATCGACTAATCTTATCTTAGACGTTATAGTTTGGTACATTACATTAATAAGAGTAAGGTACAGAATGACGGTGTGGGGTTCAAATCCTATACTCGCTGATATTACATATGGCTTAAAGACCTAATAAATTAGTTTTTTTAGTTTGTAACTATTTTACATTTAGAATTGAGGAGCTCGTAGCGTAGTTGCGAGCACGGTCCGAAAGTGATCGTGCAGGTTAAGCGACGTTAGCGCGGTCGGTACCAGGATGGGTGACCGCTAGTGGCATATTTCATCTGAGCTCCTCCGTGCCTCGGTGAGCACGTTAAGCAGTCGGTCCCGGTTGTTGTCGTTCGACAGCAGTCGTTAAGCCATGTCAGATGCCTACGGGCTGGCTGAACAACTCTGACAAATAGGTTGGCCACTAACCATACGATAAGCAAGCAAGCATTTAGAATAGAATAACATAACATAAAATAGGTATTGAATATGTGGGGCCATCTTATCGCTGACGGGCGAGCTCTTCCAGACAACCTTCTAGCTCGGATCACTTTAAGACTGAGTACACTCGCACTTGGCCGGTGTGGGTTTCCGCGTATAGATATCCTCATAGATCAGCTTCTACGAGTATTCTTGTCTAGTGCAATGACTATTAACTTGTATCTAATTTACATTGTAATACTGTTTAAAGTTTTTATTAGACACTGTAGCTGTCTAATTGCTATTAAAAGCTGAATTTGAAATGCTAATATCGCGGCGGCGCACGCTGCATGGTCGGTTAAACTATAACTTATTTTATGGCTCTGGGTTACCGGCCGGTTAACGGGCCGCGGTTAAACTGTGCGGAAAGGCGGTTTTTGACGGACTTAATTGATAATAATTAACGAAAAGTATAACATCTGATTTTATGCAGCATATTTATACAGCGTGGCAACGATGATCTCTATGTATCATGCTCATGACTGCGCAGGTCAGCTTGGGGTACCACGCTTTACCTATGGCTGCCACAAAGCTTGCATTGCTGTACTCGGTTTGAAGGGTAATAGAGCCAGCGTAATTAGCGGCATAATTATCACTCCATCTCCTCAAGGTTAGCAGAGCATCGAAAATCCTTTGATAACATTGTAGTGAGGTAAGATGCCTATGGGCGATGGTGACTATTTACCATAATACAATAAATAAAAGCAAAGTAAAGCTAAGTCCATGGTGTCCTTTGCTAATTTGGACTATAGCGCACCTTTTACAACCGTTAATTACTCAGAGAGTTTGTGAGTTAAAATGATAAAGAGGCTTGGTCCTAAATCCAGCTCCAGCTCTGCACATTGTGTATATGATTGTATTCATAATTATTGTAAGATATATTTATTTCAAAAGATGTGCTGCTGAAAGTTTCTTGCGCCGCTTCTTTCCTTTCAGCTATAGCACCTTACGAAGCGGTGGTAGAGTGACGACGTAAAATGTACTTTAAGGTACTTACAATAAAATCATTTTAATTTTTTTGTAAGTAAGTTTAGAAAGTAAATAAGTATTAGAATAAAACATTTTGATTTTATTTTTTTGATTTTGAATACTCCTAAAAAATTAACTATAGTTACCTGAAGTGCAATGCTGACCACGTCAGACGAATCTCGCCGTGTCACGTCGTCAATCGCATACCCGCGCAGCTATGCGCCGGCGCAGCTGCAAAAAACGCGGCATTGTAGCTGCTTTCTAACGTTTCTACTGCACGGATGCCTGCCTCGCGTCTCGTGCGCGAGGCGTCCCCACAACGGCATCTCAAACACATTTTTGTATCAAAATCCACTGACGGACTCCTGCGTAGGAGTCCCTTAGGTCTTTATCGTCACTGTTAACCACCGCCACCACTTCGGGGAGTACTTTGTGGTATTATTTCTCCACTTTTGGTAAAATGGGACACTTTAGTTAGAGTATCATTTCACCATTGGTGGTGACACTGCACAAAATTAGTGCTATTTCGATATTAGTGGTGAAATTGGTGGTGAGATATTCCGAAACTATAGTAATTGTTTTCGTGAAAGAACTAGAGTTTCGAAGCCAGAGAACAAAAAATGATAGCATAAGAAAATGGGTCTCTTAATATGTGACCGAATTCCTCAGTGGATGCAAATGTGTGGACTCAAATCTGATCAAGAGATCGATTCCACTAAATACAACGTAACTAATCTAATCAGTTTAGAATCTAAACTGCATCGTTATGACGTGTTTCGTATGCTACTATCCACTATCCAATTTCAGTCAAGTTCCGATCGAGTCAACGATCGATCGAACAGTAACGTATTTGTGCATTCTACTAAAACGTTTAGTTTATACTGAATGGCAGTTGAACGGTAACAAAACGCTTTAACTGTCAAATATAACGATCGAACATAAGTTCCTCCCGAGGTACTTTTGCCCGAGCGATAGTAAATCGAAAGGTGGCAGTGGTAGAGTTATGTGTCAGCAGAATGCGATTTGGTGTCCAAATGGAATTGGACCGAAAACTAAATTGAAATTGGATAGAAATAGAACTACAAACGTTGTAATTTAGGCGAATTGGGCACCTACTAATGTGGAAATAACGAATAATGTGGAATCTAGTGACGATATCATAATCAACATACATAATGTAAAAGTAGTCTTATACTTCACTGTCTCCAACCGCGTCTAACCGTTATGCAAATTCAGCTGTTCAGTCTGCCGTATTAGATTTTTTATCATTATCAATTATCATACGAACTCTGCACCATAAAAGTGAGGTTAATGTTTAGGTTATAAACATAATATACTCCATCATTACATTGAATAGGGACATCACCAGCAATGTTTAAAGACGTGACCTGCCTAAGGGGGAATCAGGTTGAAAATCTTCTCGTAGCGGAGCAGTATTTGAACCCGTGACCTATGACATTCCATGGCTTGCTTTAAACCAAGTGAGCTATCCCTAAAAACAAAATGATAACAATTATTTTAAGTATAGTATATCTAACGCGTTTGACACGCTGCAGCGATTTTGAAGCTAAAGCGGACCGAATCCATAGAAATCTATTATTCAGTGTTCTAGATTTCTAGAATTTTTCTTGGTTTCGGTCAAAATCGCTGCAATGTTCTAAAGGCATAAGAGACTCTGAGTCTTGACCACCGAGGAAGCGTAATGCATATGCATATACTTACCTCGTAATCAGTGGGCGTCCGCTGCGGCGCTAATTACACGGAGGGGGCGCTGATTATATACAGGGGGCGCTGATTGCATGCAGGGGGCGCTAAAAACGATTTGCGGCGCCCGTGCGCCCGCGCCTATGGAGCAGAACCGCTGATAGCCGCGAATTAATTAGCTGGAACAGCGCATGGCTGATGGTTCGTGTTTTGCTACGTGTTTATGCGTCTGCGCATGTCTATTGATGTTACTGGTTCTTAAACTTTGTCTTTGACACCTGTCCAGATTTCACGATTCTCTAAGCTCCTTGACACATAATATTAATAATTTAGAGACTAAAGATATTTAGGAGTTTTCACAAAATGCGACACATTTACAGTGTACAGTAATATACAGTGGAAGACGCATATCAAGCTATTTCACCGATAGGGGTTATTTTTAGGATAATTTACTAGGTATATGTACCTAATAAATTTGCTGTATGCAGCAAAGTCTCTGTTAGCTGACCTCAGTGAATGGTATAGACACTGTCTCAGACCCATAAACCCAATTGTTATCATCACAAGGAAGCTAAAGCCAGCTACGTATAGTATGTCTATGTTGTGTTGTTCCTGAATCCTGACATAAATAGATTCGATTTACTGACATTTATCTACTTATGTTCTGTTTCTACATTAGTAGAATTTGATTTGTTCTTAGGTCTTCTCCAAGTGTTTCAAGCACAAAAATCGGACTAAGCATGTCTGTCGTTGGCTACATCTGTCCATTGCTCTCGTGTATATAAAAAAAAATCATTTCGGTACAATACAAACACGCCTAACTAAACTAATTCACTACAATTATTGTATAAGTATCTATCTGTAATCCAAAGTATAGTGAACTGTAACAGATTGTGGTCTGGTATCGGTGTGGGGTGGGACGGAGACTGGAGTGCAGCTGAGTAGCGGTACTCGCGACGTGCGCGCGCGCCGTTCGGCGCCCGATCATGCGCTCCGCTCAGGGTTGCTAGCTGACTTCATTACTCTAGCTTCATGATTATGTATTTCTGTACCTAGCGTAGACACTTACAAATGCTTTATTTCTTCAACAAAAAACAACAAATACGCAAAGAGTGACTCTAGAGAGTGAGTCTATACTAGTAATAACTGTATGATAGCTGTCGTAAACCAGAAAATATTTATAGAGCTTAGTAATTGGCTGTATGAAATCCACAATATCACTTCCTGGCGATCGCTCCATAAATGCGTCTACAAAGGAATCTGCAGCCTATTTATATTTTAATTCTAAAGTTTGATATATTAATTCGCTATCGTTCGACGAATCCTCTTAGAAAATCCTCTGAATCCTGAAAGTAGTGTAAGTTAAAGTTATAAAAAAATAATGTTAGCCAGCCCTAGACACGCAGCGATGCGCACGAGTGCGCCCCATTGGCTGCGCGAATGATCCGCGCTGGCTCACTACGCGGATGCTTTGCTTCGCAGCTTTTATCAAACATATTATTACTAAGCTTTTCAGACGACATTAGCCACCGAAAGCTCTTCGTCTTATCTTGGAAAAGACTTGTGTTCTTGACTTACAACTAAAACAGGAAACTAAAGCGGTTACCTGAATTCTGTTCTGCAGTTCTGTATAAATATAAAACGCATGCGTATGCAGATAAGATGAAATCTACGATAAATATTAATAAATAAACTTATGAAAAGCCTTAGTCATAAACCCCGCCCCGTGTCGACCCCGGCGCAAAGGTCCCCATGACGCTCGCGGCATTGCCACGCTGAATCACCACGGCCAACCTCTGCACCAAGAACGACCCGGAGCGGAGGTCACAGCCCCTCAGGCGACGGCCGACCTCCCTGACTAAATCCTTTGCCTCCGCCCCCCAACAAGTTTATTAGTTATTACAAATTGTCTGCATTCGAGGGCTAACGGAGTATTTCATGGTCAATTTAGATATACAATAAAATCTGTAACTATAGTATTATTTTTATTATTATTCGGTTTTCTCGCTTTCGAATTCTGAACTAACAAAGAAGGGATATTAAAATGTCACATTCAGTGAAATACGAGTATAAACTGCACATAAACCCTGGGTAAGTGAAGGATTTCCTAAATTATGAGTTCTAAACTCCCGAGTCGTATTCCTCATTGATGAGGGTCGTGAATCTTGCTCATTCAATGAAATAAATAACGTAGAACGAGAACGACTCTTTTGGCAGATTTAATGGGGTGGTTTGCCATAGCCTTTTCCACACTTCAATTGACAGAAATTAGGTACCATAAAAGAATTTTTCTCCACCAAATTCTTATCTTTGGTCTCCTCTTTGCTCTGATCTCGAACCGAATCCAAGACAGGATGCGCTTGTGACAATGTTTTGGTATCTTGTTACCGCAGTTAAGTTGTTATGTTTTATCAACACCCTGACAGAAGTTACAGGCGCGGTCACAGCCCTCCCCCAAATCTTGGGACCACCATACCCATACATCATCATCATCAGCCCATGTCGTCCCACTGCAGGGTATAAGCCTCCTCTCTTTTGTGCCACCCTATACGATCCTGTGCTAGTCGCATCCAGGTCTTCGATGCGACTTTGGTGATGTCATCCGCCCATTTGGCTGCTGGACGACCTACTCCTCTTTTCCCCAACCTTGGCCACCCTTGGCCACCATACTCATAGAATAACCTTTAATTTGTTTCGACCCACCATGTCAACCAACTCAAAAATCGCGCAAGCTAAACTACGCCTGAGAAATTAGGTGTGTTTCTCCACAAATACGATACGAGTTTAGAAATACTTCCACATTCACCATCGCCTATTCATAACATCGACCATTGTCCGTCCGCTCCGTCGACAAGTGGTCACCACTCACCATCGCATGTTTACTGTCCACCGTTTACTACGGTACTCTCGACACCGCTCGAGAGGATTGCCAATAGAAACGTTTGAGGGAAAACGCCTTATGCCTAATGGCAGAGTGTTTAGCTTACGTTAACGGATCTCTAATGGGGAATCGTTTAGTTAAGTAACTGCTTAGCTTAGCTCAATAACTTGGTTAGTTAACAGTTTAACACGTTATATTCCTTTATGGTACGTTAGTTACGGAAACACATAGCTCTTTATGTTTAGTTAGGAATTCAGTAGAATTTAGAAACAAGTTATTTATCGACACTGATTGATGTAATTGTTTTTGATGGAAATCTAGATATTAAGACATTTTATTTTATTTTTATGTACTACTAAACCCGCATTTGACCTCGATCTCGTCTGATGGTAAGCGACGATGAGGTCGACGATGGAGCATGCGGGTCCAGTAAATGCCTATTCACTCTGGCCTTGAAGATCCCAAGGTTGTAGGTTTCGGGAAATACAGACGCCGGCAGGCTGTTCCATTCCTTAGCCGTTCGCATGCTAGCGCTTTGAGAGCATCGGTGGCGTCGTGGCTAGGACGTCGGACTCCCGTTCGGGAGGTCCGGGTTCAAAACCATGCAATGTCATGTACAATGAGTTTTTCGGTTTACATTTACCGACTGTTCTGATGGTGAAGGAAAACATCGTGAGGAAACCTGCACACTGAGATAATCAGTGTGTGAAATGGAGAAGGCAATGGCAAACCACCCCATTAATTCTGCCAAGAGAGTCGTTCTATGTGATTAATTCCTTAGAACGATCACGACTAGCAATGAGGAACACGACTAAGAAGGAGAAGAAGTCATGCTAGTGTTGTCAAAGGCTGTTATAATGGGAGTTTTCGCAGGGGAAATGTTCTGAAGTGGTTCAGCTGGTGTGGAACTATTGATTTGTCAAGGGTGACGTCTCTCTGAGGCAGGGAAATGAATCTTTGATCAGCACTGCGCCTAGACTTGGCGTGCTAGTTGCTCGTTGGTCCTAAGGCAATGTCGATAAATTGACCGTGTCTGGAGTGGAGCTATAACCTAAGCACAGCTTTGTAGGTAGAAGATTTTATACTGTGATCGTGTGCGAACTCTTGGCTTGACGTTTCTAAGGTGTTAGACTGAGCTCTCACTAGTTAGTGGTTGATGTATCCTTATCCGTTGATATCTATATATCAACGTGCATTGGTGCCACGATGGTATCATCGTGGCACGTGTCCCGACCGAAAAGTTGGAGGTATTCTTGCCGAGGAGGACTTCTTGCCGTAAGGAATCGTAATTCGCTTCGTGATACAGACACCGCGTCAGCGAAAAGAAGCGTTAGACAATAGATTAGTTTTTATTTTTGTTTTATATTATGTATGTTAGTCTGTAAGGTATATCTATGGGTCTTATTGCCTGATAATAAACGTTCATTCATATCCCAGAGAAGAATACATAATATAATATGAACTGAACAGCTGCATCGTTTTGTACGCATTGTATCACACTAATTTTGTGCAATAAAGAGTATTCATTCATTCATTCATTCATTCCTACAAACTGATAGATAGATAGAAACATTTTGTTGTACACAAAATTAGGGAAAGTAAAAACTACAGGAATAATAACACGATATGTACAAAGGCGGCCTTATCGCTTAAAGCGATCTCTTCTCGGTTAAGTACCGTCATTTTCTTTCATTATTTTTTAACAATATTCTTCATTGACCATTTCAAAGTAATATATACTTGTGCTAGAAGTGCTCCACCACAAAAAGGTCCAAAAATGAATTCGATACGACGCCGAGGCTTAACCCGCCGCGCCGTCTCCTTTGAACCATTGTCGTTTCTAATAATCTGTGACCAAGCCTTTAGAACATGATTCCAAGTTTATTATATGTAGAAACAATATGTTCTAAACCTATCTGAACTTAAGAGACTAACCGAGAACCGTTTTACAATTGCAGGCGTGGACGTGACGGCGAACCAAGACGAGATCTCGTCTCACGAGACTTTCCAGCTGGAGTTCGACTGGGCGACGCGGCGCTGGTACATCCGGACCATGCAGGACCGGTACTGGACGCTCGAGTGCGGCGGCGGCATCCAGGCCAGCGGGGACAACAAGTCAGTAACGCTGGAACAAGTTTTTTTTGTTTTTCAAAATAAGGAGAGCAGACGAGCAAACGGACCGCCTGATGGTAAGTGGTCACCGTCGCCCATAGACATCTCACCTCACTGTATTATTATTAGAGGGTTTTTGATGCGCTGCTAACATTGAGGACTAAGATGGATTGCCTCATGTGCTGGTAACTACGCTGGCTCTCTTACCGTTCAGACCGAAACACAGGAATGCAAGCATCTCTGCTTCACGGCAGAAATAGATAAGAGGGTGGTACCACCCCAGGCGATCCTTCACATCGGGATCTACCCCCAGTATAATGTATAAGTATCGGTTTGCACTAATTCCAACACCTAACCCCACACCGGGAATTCAAATCCTTTCCTTTGTATGGTATATATGTATATGTATACACTTGTATATTATTGTATAATGTATAAGTGGAATTGTGTGTGTGCTGCAGACAGCAAATAAACGTTTTCTATTCTATTCTATTCTATTCAACTAAGTCTTATATGTAAAAACAAATAGTATATTTGAAAAACAGCACAGTTTGGAGTCAAAGTATTTGTCTAAAAGAATCAAATGTCTAAGAGGGTGGTACCTCCCCAGGTGATCCTCCATCAAACCATTACATGCTGACTTCCCTCGGCAGGTCCTCGAACGCTCTGTTCGAGCTGGAGTGGCAGGGCGAGGGCGCGGTGGCGTTCCGCGCCAACAACGGCAAGTACCTGATGACCAAGCGGTCGGGACACCTGTACGCCAACGCCGACCAAGTCGACGACAACTGCAAATACTACTTCTACCTCATCAACAGGTCGGCACCTGCACACGCTTACTCCTTGTTAGATACCTCATAGAGGTCTTCATTAAAATACATGGGGTACATTTACGCCATACCATAGCCGTTACCCCCGGGGGTTCGGGAACTCTTTTAACACCTTACATTCATCGCATCAACGATTGGCTAGTATAAGCTTACTTTTTTTTATTGTCTACTAAACCCGCATTTGCCCTCGATCTCGCCTGATGGTAAGCGACGATGGAGCATGCGGGTCCAGTAAATGCCCATTTACTCTGGCCTTGAAGATCCCAAGGTTGTAGGTTTCGGGAAATACAGACGCCGGCAGGCTGTTCCATTCCTTAGCCGTTCGCATAATGAACGAAGAAGCAAATAGCTTCGTACGAGCAGACGGGATATCAACAACATAAGGATTTACTGTTACGATTACTTACTTACTTCCTTTGGACTAAAAAACGAAACGACCTACCAACAACGCTCTGTGACCTGGAAACGGTACACAGCTGAGGCAATTTTGGCCTAGGATTTCGATACACGGGTCGGGCTAAGGAAGCTTAAATATTAAAGACGTTTCTTGTATTTATGATTGATTGATTGTAGTATTAAGACAGATCCCTCAATATTAAAACAGAATTGAAATTAATTGAAAAATATAATAGCCATAAGAAATTAAAAGATAGAAAGAAACGCCATAGCGATTTGTGACATCACATTACTGTAGCGCCATACAAGCTACATATTATATATAAAAAGGAACGAAGCAACTACTCAATACTCACTTTAATATATCTGGTGTTAGTTGAGCTGATCTGGAAACATTTTGAATCGACAAGGAAATTTGACGGTATCGAAAAACTAATTTCAGATCTACCTTCAGAATGTACAAATTAGTCAAATATCTGATTGTTCTGGTTGTCAGGCCCATCCTGGTGCTGAAGTGCGAGCAAGGGTTCGTGGGCCCCAAGGGCGTGCGACTGGAGTGCAACAAGGCCAACTACGAGACCATACAGGTCATCCGCGGGCCCAAGGGGGCCGTCTACTTCAAAGGTAATACATACAATCATCGTTCATCAAATTTTTGCTTAGCTCCTGTCAGATACAATGAGTAAGGGCTTAATATGTTCAGGAAACGAGACCGGGGGGGTGGGGGGTGGGGGGAGGAGATCATTGCCTAGGCAAAATCTCAGTAGATGGATGCAATGTTTCGCCACTAGTACAATTACATAAATATTAACTTTCAACAATATACAATTTACGGAGTGTGCTAGTTGTTATTTGGGTATTTACGAGGATATTATAGTTTTAGAATAAGAACACAGTTCATAAGTTTTACATAGCGAGCAGCCATCTTCTTTATTATTTATATCTGTCATAAAGCAAGGCAAAGGTATACAAATTACACAGTCTAACACTAGTGGCTCCATCTACACAACGCTTTGCGTTTTATGTCCTATTGGAACCGTTTGTGTTGAAGTGGACTTAAGGGTGCAAGATTAATGTAAAAATATGTGGAGATAGAAAGGGAGCTGCCGGTGGACGAGCGTATGTCCGGTCGTTGGTTATGTATGAAACCCTTCTTCACGCTTCTGTCTGCCAGTCAGGTTGTTTCGTCATGGTATAAACTATAATAGTTAAGAATCGGGTGGTAATTAACCACTCTTCTATTAAATATAATTTTTGTCTATTGTAAGACTAAGTTACCCATTCAGAGGGCAACTCACTACACAACACTAGGACTGGCGATGAACTATGAGCATCTAAAAATATTAAGCCAAACAATATTCAAATTATAATCATTTAGCAACAGTGTAGTTACAATGTATATATAAGTAAATATCGGTCTCTACTACACGAAAGCTGACGTATCATACTTAACTCTTTATTGTTAATAGTTAATAGTAATTAATTATTCTTAATTAGTTATAGTTATTATTATAGTTAAGTGATTTGTACCTTATGGTGGGCAATAAAGCTTTCTTATTTCTTATTGTACACAAACATTATAATACAAACTTATACAAAAAAAAATGTGAAACACAAAGGGCGTGACTTATCTCTAAGAGAGATCTCTTCCAGCAAACCCCGTAAAATAACAATTTGATTCATATCAAGGCAGGCAAGTGATGCATACTTTGCCACGTTACAGGTCAGAACGGCAAGTACTGGCACGCCGACGGCGAGAGCGTGACGTGCGACGCGGACGCGCCCCAGGGGTTCCACCTGGAGCTGCGCGAGCCCACGCGGCTGGCCATCCGCAGCGCGACGTCCCGCGAGTACCTCGCCGCGGCTAAGAACGGCAACTTCCGTCTGGCCGGCGCCGACATCGCCTGCGCCACGCACTGGGAGTACTAGGTCGGGGCGCGGGGCATCGAGCGAGGAGGTCGAGTCGGGAGGAGGCGTCGTGGAACACAGCTTTCTGGCGGTTATATGATGTAATGCTCGATTCCGAGCTGTTACACTACACGCGAATGCGTCAGTCCCCTCCTTTAGGGTCGATTTATATTCGGCGGATGAACCGCTCCAGTAATACCGTCACAAAATATATAGATATAGAAGGTCCGCTTATTTGAACAAGCTCGCAAAATGCACGGTTTGGCGCGATCGAGTTGTTAGCATTATTTTTTTGTAATTAAACGAAATATTTTCAGGTCTTTTCCACAAGGCTCTTTCTTTTAAACTGGATACTGTAGCTGCCCTAGCGCTACGGTCGAGTGTAGAGGATTAAATCACGAACGCCCGGAGCGGACCTTCTGTATCTTTATATTTTGTGCCGCCGTTGTACGCGAAAATGTACGATTACTTTGCAATTATTTTTATACAACCGCTCGCGCACACTGGCAGCTGAATATAAATCGATCCTTATGGCTTATTTACACTAGTCCGAATTGTAAACACTTAAGCCTGTTTTAAGTCCAGGCAACTCCGGCGTAAAACTGGCTTAAGGCTCTAGACAAAACTTGAGAACATTGGGGCAAGTCTCTTGAGTATTTCAAAGCTGCGGCCGCTGGACTAGTTTAAACAGACCAAATGCGGCGGATTCCAACATTGTCTATTACCTAACGCACTTTCAGAGATGATATTCTCAAGATTGGGGCGCGGTCAGCACAGTTCGCTCATGAATCGCTATGAACGACCCACAAGGAACCTGTTCACAATACTCTTCCATAGTTTCAAATCAAATGCACGCCTTTAGTTGATTGTAAGCTCGGCGTGCGACTTAATTCTCGAAGGAATGTGAACAAACGCAAGCGCTCCCTCCCCAGTTGACTCCACATTCCCTTCGGCCGCCATCTTGTGTCGCTCTCGACCGCAAGATGGCGGCGTCCGAACGACCCAATCAGCCGATTACAACGAGAATCCGCTGCCAATGGTATATTTAAAGCAAAAAACCGGAATGTTAGTCAATGTCGCCGCATTGAGGTCACATTTCAGCGACAAAAAAAATTCCCTTCGAGACTCTTCGAGTGGAGAGTCAGCTGGGGGCGGGCGACGGCCGATTTGCATTTAGTACGGTTAAGGTTATTTATCGCGCGGGAAACCGCGAATGTGATCGTTGAAATATCGCTTCTCTTTATTATTATTATTAATCATAGATTATTTTCTTATTATTGGTAGATCTGCCGACACTATTGCTTGTTTTCGAATTATATATTTTTTTATTATATCGTGACCATCACTATAAAAATGCTTGAATTATTTATTTTTTAGTATTACGGTAACGATATCAAATTAACGGGCGATATCACATTATTGAAAGTTTTTCGAATATATTTATTGGATATTTGTAGTGTCTAGTCGATGGATTTTATACATTTTTTATCTGCATTTTTAATCCCGATTTGTAGGTTAGTGAAGTTGACACCGTGGGACTGAAACCTACAAATCCGCGAGAAACCAGTAAATTCCGGAATAATTTAAGTTTAGACAGGGACCGACGCAATACCAGACGACTACGTGTGAGAGGTCATAAGTGTACCTCTGTATTCTGAGGCCGAGTAATCGGTCCGGCGACATTCGATTGCAATTTAAAATTAAAGAGCGATAGTGCAATACAAGGAGGCAACAAGGTTGTGAGCGCCTCTCGCTTCTTTGAATGCGAGGTTTCACTTCAATTCTCAATTACAATTGAACGTTTCGCGGACTACAACGAGCCGATCAAGCAATGTCCCAACCCCATACGTTGCTCAATATTTATAAAACGCACGAAGTCTGGCTTATTATAACTATTTAATGAATAACTTAGGTTATGTAATGTAAGTAACATTGGATAGAGTAAGTGTACCGCTTCACAATCGTCCATTCCATGCTTGTAAGTTACACGATGGGAACTTGTAAGTTACACGACGGGAACTTGTGAGTTACACGACGGGAACTTGTGAGTTACACGACGGGAACTTGTGAGTTACACGACGGGAACTTGTGAGTTACACGACGGGAATTTCCACATTTTTTACTATTTTTACATGGAACTTTGTAACTGGTGCGTGTCTTGTATATAAGAGGTTTTTTCAATGTTTTTGATTCATGTATTTGAAATCTCGATGTACTTACAGCGTCGGAAGCGTAACTTAAGATTTTTTACGATAATGAACAAAATGAGAATGTTTTTTTTAAGTATTTGTACTGCAATAAGCTGATCCTGAAAATTAATATTTGTACGATAACGTCTTTGTAAACTATTAATGAATAAATTATAACCATATTGTACGTCGATGATGTTTCATTTTGATTCGGTGGTAGACATCTGTATGTAAAATATGGCTATCCAGTTAACTCTTGTGGTTTAGTTTGTGGGTTTAGTAGAGGTAGCTTAAGGCCCAACGCACACCGCTGGAGTAACGGCGCGGCGCGGCGTCTTTCTGAGATAACAATTGAACTAGACCTTAACTACACTAAAATACGGTATAAAATGGAAAGACATAAAAAAAACTTTATTGAATAGCAAGTGACTCGGCGCGTCGAGGCGGGGTATTCCTCGTGGCCTAAGGCTCAACTCACACTGGCGCAGAGTCGAAGCGACGCGACGCGTCATGTTTTTCAACTATAACGCGCTAATGCGAGCATTGTCGCGCGACAATGCTCGCATTAGCGCGTCCGGATCACAGTGCTGGAACCAGTTCAGAGACTTTTGAACATTCGTGAATGGTGCTCGCTCGACAGTAAACAATGGTTGATATCGATCTTATTATGATTGCGCTAATATCAGAAGCTGAAGAGGAAGTCCATTGTCGTCGTAGTTCAGCACTGCGGTCCGTCCGTAGTGGCCGGCGTCTGACGTGTCACTGCGCCCGAGCAACGCACGGCGACGCGCGAAACCGCTCGACTCCAGCCAAGCGTCTAGCGCGAATGCGCGCGCTTTCATAATTACGTAACACAAGTTTGTACCTTAATAATGGAAAAATAGAGATGAATATGCTATAGGTGAAAAACATGACGCGTCGCGTCACTTCGACTCTGCGCCAGTGTGAGTTGAGTCTAACTGATTTGCCTAACTGTTTAGTTAGTAGTATATAAATTAATAAATAAAAATGTTCCTTCATACTGTGCTCATAAGTACACTCGAAGCCATAATGGTGATCAAAACAAAAGACAACCGGAATAACAAAAGAAATAAATTATTGATTGCTATTGAGTTGTAACTATTTGTGTAAGAATGTACTTTACCATTTTGACAGACTATACAGGGGACCAAATATAGTCTACCTTATCACTAAATCAAAAAGTAAGGCCACGAGGAATACCCCGTCAAAGGCGGCTCGCGGTGTAGAGACCGCGCTCGGAGACGCTCGGAGCCGCCGCGGGCCGTCTGCTACATAACCGGCCAAGTGCGAGTCGTTTTTTTTTAAATTTCAAGTCTTTTTAATCTTAAAAAGACATGAAGTTAAAAAAAAACAACACAACGTTAAAAAGACATGCTCAGCATGTGCTGCGGTCCGACCGGTACGGCAGAACCACAGCGCTGGCCAAACAGCAGGCCAGGGACCTAATCAAAAATATATTAAAAGTATAAATAAATAATGCGTGAGAGAGATGGTAAAAAATTTATATTGGTCATAATCACTTATCAGTGTAGGTAGGACTGTTTGGGGTCAAAGACCTCAAAAGCTAGATTAGTGCTAGGTTAGTATGGACATCTGTGACGTCAGAGTGAAGCGAATTTATAATTCAATAGAATTTCGTCGTCTATTTCATTTCTTTCAAGTATGTCTAAATCCGGGTTTCTTTAGTAGTCTTCTTTTAAATATCGAAAATCCCGGGATTTTTTAATGGCATGTCCATAGTATGATGATCGCAGGTTGGAATTACCAAAAGTAGCTCTATCTACAGCAATTTTTTAATGGCATGTCCATAGTGTGATGATCGCAGGTTGGAATTACCAAAAGTAGCTCTATCTACAGCAATTTTTTAATGGCATGTCCATAGTGTGATGATCGCAGGTTGGAATTACCAAAAGTAGCTCTATCTACAGCAATTTTTTAATGGCATGTCCATAGTGTGATGATCGCAGGTTGGAATTACCAAAAGTAGCTCTATCTACAGCAATTTTTTAATGGCATGTCCATAGTGTGATGATCGCAGGTTGGAATTACCAAAAGTAGCTCTATC
Organism: Hofmannophila pseudospretella; assembly: GCA_947369225.1. Lineage (NCBI taxonomy): Eukaryota > Metazoa > Arthropoda > Insecta > Lepidoptera > Oecophoridae > Hofmannophila > Hofmannophila pseudospretella. Next base: position 380,885 of record OX376320.1, read on the forward strand.
TACAGCAATTTTTTAATGGCATGTCCATAGTGTGATGATCGCAGGTTGGAATTACCAAAAGTAGCTCTATCTACAGCAATTTTTTAATGGCATGTCCATAGTGTGATGATCGCAGGTTGGAATTACCAAAAGTAGCTCTATCTACAGCAATTTTTTAATGGCATGTCCATAGTATGATGATCGCAGGTTGGAATTACCAAAAGTAGCACTATCTACAGCAATTTTTTAATGGCATGTCCATAGTGTGATGATCGCAGGTTGGAATTACCAAAAGTAGCACTATCTACAGCAATTTTTTAATGGCATGTCCATAGTATGATGATCGCAGGTTGGAATTACCAAAAGTAGCACTATCTACAGCAATTTTTTAATGGCATGTCCATAGTGTGATGATCGCAGGTTGGAATTACCAAAAGTAGCACTATCTACAGCAATTTTTTAATGGCATGTCCATAGTATGATGATCGCAGGTTGGAATTACCAAAAGTAGCACTATCTACAGCAATTTTTTAATGGCATGTCCATAGTATGATGATCGCAGGTTGGAATTACCAAAAGTAGCTCTATCTACAGCAATTTTTTAATGGCATGTCCATAGTGTGATGATCGCAGGTTGGAATTACCAAAAGTAGCACTATCTACAGCAATTTTTTAATGGCATGTCCATAGTATGATGATCGCAGGTTGGAATTACCAAAAGTAGCACTATCTACAGCAATTTTTTAATGGCATGTCCATAGTATGATGATCACAGGTTGGAATTACCAAAAGTAGCACTATCTACAGCAATTTTTTAATGGCATGTCCATAGTATGATGATCGCAGGTTGGAATTACCAAAAGTAGCACTATCTACAGCAATTTTTTAATGGCATGTCCATAGTATGATGATCGCAGGTTGGAATTACCAAAAGTAGCACTATCTACAGCAATTTTTTAATGGCATGTCCATAGTATGATGATCGCAGGTTGGAATTACCAAAAGTAGCACTATCTACAGCAATTTTTTAATGGCATGTCCATAGTGTGATGATCGCAGGTTGGAATTACCAAAAGTAGCACTATCTACAGCAATTTTTTAATGGCATGTCCATAGTGTGATGATCGCAGGTTGGAATTACCAAAAGTAGCACTATCTACAGCAATTTTTTAATGGCATGTCCATAGTATGATGATCACAGGTTGGAATTACCAAAAGTAGCTCTATCTACAGCGATTTTTCAATTCCGGAAATCCCGGGATTATCCAAATATGGTTTATAAGCAAGCCGTATCCGTATCATGACCACAGCTTGCAAGTACCAAAAACCGCCCTACCTACTCCGACCGCTGTCATAACACATATACCTAGAAAGTTATTAAAATAAAACCCACAAAATATTGAAAAACTTATATATTTTAATTAAATAGTTACATTAATCTTTACAGTTTCATTCTCCCTAGCTAGTGACACATGGATTAGCATCGATGCATTTTATTGGTCAAAAATAATATATTAAAAATAATTTATCTACACAACGGATAACCATTTCAATCTACTGGTTTAGTAATCAAGCGAAAAAAAAACAATTTTCAGCTGTGTTGCTAGCGAAAAACAAACGCTTATAATTTTTCAATAACCCCTGACACGAAAACTGAAAAAATCACCATACTGCGGAAATGGAATTTCATAACGAACTCCATAACATATACCATAAACATGCCAATGGCGCCCTCTTGACAGGGTTTCTATTTTCCTTGTCAGGATATATATTTTATTACATATTTATTAATAACTGGGATTTATTTTTACGTTTTTTCATTGACAACACAGCAGAAGTGAACTAATAATATAATCATACATAATTTCACTTTACAATATGATCAATAGTACATTATCAGCGAGGTTGTAAATAAAGGATACAACATACACATATAAAATGGAATATTTTGTACGCAACACACACACACGATAATAAAGCGCGGGACTTGGACTGGACGCGGCGCGATATACGATTTTGTGTGAACCACCTTTGCTTATGAAGAACCAAAATGCGAGGTGAGCCACCGCCGTGTCTACAGGCGCTCTGAACTCTCCATATACCAATGTCACATAAGAACCCAAATTTAAAAAAGGTCTTGTGACTTAAAACTTTTCATTGGTAAGTCTTCAGAAGGAACTAACGCAATCGGCGTCAAAACGGTGCAAAAATTATCGTCTTCAGTTACGTATTTAGAGCACAATCTCCCATTTAAGCTTAATGTTGTTCAACTAAGCAAAGGTTGGCTCACTTTGGTCTAGCGTGTCGCTAAGCCGCTTAGTTCAAGTTAAAAGCACTAAATATAATCGAAGTTCAGTGCGATTAACTTACCGGGATTTGCAAGAAAGGTCTTTAATGTTAATGCTTCCTTAAGTCTCGTGTCATCTCTATCTAGGGATAGCATGTAATTTAATGAAGACTTAACTTTAAGGACGTTTCTTGCCACTGACGGTTATGCTCTCGACTAAGCACTAACTTATACATACTGACGAATTTCGCTGCTTTTTTTACTACAGACTTTGGAAAAATTTCTTACCCAGGCTAAAAAACCACAAAGCAAAAATGAATAAATCGGGTTGTTTTTTTCGTCTGTTCCCAGTAGTTCAATTAACAGTACAATCAATTGAACTAGTTGGAAGTTTTTGTTCCAACAGTTCAATTGAAAAGATTGATTGATCTACTGGGAAAAAATTGTTTCGGTAGTGCCTTATAAAATAATCAGTAAGTTTTCTAATTCATTAGTTTACTTTTTTTAAAAGATGACCACCTGGGGGATCCAAATACGGGAGGCTGGTGGACCGTTCGATTCACCGTTCTGTTGAGTTGGTCGGATTATTCCTCTAGCACCAATAGTTCGGTAGTTAATCCGTACAATAATAATTATATATAAATATGTTTGTTTTTGAGATAACTGTTATTTTAAAGACGAAAAATGTTAATTTTAGAGAAACAACCCTCGGTGCGCGGTTTTTTAAAAAAGGGAACTACTGAGAGAATTATTTCCATTGAACTGTTGGGACAAAAACTTCCAACTAGTTCAATTGATTGAACTGTTAATTGAACTACTAGGAACAGACGGATTTTTATAATCCCCAACGACTGTAGCAAAAAACGTTCGCTTAGCAATTGGATGGCGACACACTCGTAATACAAACTGGTATCTAAGGCACGAGTAACAACTTGACCCTAAACCGTGGCCGACCTGTGGACGCTAGCTGTGGACTCCTCAGTGCGACTCGCACATTCCCATCATCAGAGAATATGGGTGAAAATACCCAGGAGCTCATGTGAAAAAAGGGATAGGTGTATTTTCCCATATATCCCATAATTGGTAGCGATTCGCGTAGGTAGGTTGGCGGCCGCCAAATTTAGCGATAATCGCTAAACAAAACATCCCGCTTATTTTATGATACCCCTATCATAAGATAAGATAACCGGGATGTTGTTTTTTTTGCCGGGAATAACCCCAGCGGCAGTTCGACCCTTGAGGATCTTTTGTGCCTACCCCATTTTACACACTGATCGGTTTCCTCACAATGTTTTCCTTCACCGTTGAGCAATCGGTAAATGTACGTAAGTCTTCCATAGATACGAAAATCTCATTGGTACATGGCACTGCATGGTTTCGAACCCGGACTTCCCGCACGGAAGTCCGATGTTCTAGCCACTGTGCCACCGACGCTTCAGTTAAGTTTATCTTTAGATTTGACGGCCGCCCTGGAATCAACGCCATAGACAAATTAATATTCCCTAAAGTAGTAAATAAATCGAAGTTACATATGGCTGTACAAAGGTCTTGCACACGCCCTGACTCGATCTGGTTGATATGTCAGAATTATAATAACAATTATGTAGGTATTGATAGTTTGCAGGGTGACTCAATATCGAGAACGAAACAACAAATACACAAACATGTTGTTCTTGTATGGGAACTGTAGATATGGCAACACTTGTTGGTGGCCCACCTTGAAAATTATCAATGCACTATTTTTTAGTGGTTTATGTATGATGTATCCGACGGAGTCAGGGCGAGCTGAAGACCTCCAGCATCAGAATATTGGAACATCTTGGTTGGAACACCACCCATGACACCCAGAATTGAAACGATAATCTGACGACTGAAGTCTAGAATCTAGACTCTAGAGTACAATGCTGAAAATGCACGCGTCGCACTGTGAGTCCATCTGTATCATACAAATGACCCTTTACCACCGATTTAGTTACTTATTTAGGGCCTGCAATATGTACACTAGTTTTAACACTGAAATTATTAGTGTTTATTTTGTGGAATATGTGGTCTGGACCGGTCACTCACAGAGGTTTTTTCGGACAATATAAATATTATAATACATAATGTACGAAACATTGTTTTGAAAGGTAACTGACCTAATGAATACCTCTGAAAGTGATCAATCAGGTCACCCTGTTGAACTTTGCACAGACCAGAAAACCAGCAAGTATTTCTTTTTCCCTCCTTCTTCTTCTAAGTCGTATCCCTCATTGCTGAGGGTCGTGATCATTCTAAGAAATTAATCACATAGAACGACTCTCGTGGCAGATTTAATGGGATGGTTTGCCATTGCCTTCCTCATTTCACACACTGGTTATCTCAGTGTGCAGGTTTCCTCGCAACGTTTTCCTTCACCATCAGAGCAGTCGGTAAATGTACGTAAGTCTTTCGAAAAAACCGAAAAACTCATTGGTACATGACATTGCCTGGTTTCGTACTCGGACCTCCCGCACGGGAGTCCGACGTCCTAGCCACGACGACACCGACGCTTAAATTTTTTTTAATTGAGAATATTTTTGGCACTGGAAGGCGATTCCCGCAGCGTTGGACATACAAAAGTCGAGCGCTACGAATGTCTTGTTACGCTCACACGTAATGTGAGCGAATGAGATTTGAAGGTTGCCTGGAAGATATCGCTTAAAGCGACAAGGCCGCCTTCTGCACATTGTATTGTACCTCTCTTTATGTTGTATGTTTTGTTTATGTCCCGGGTGAGAGTTTCTCCCGCGCTTTTGTGGCGTCCACGTCAGCTTTGTTTCGATTTGTCTTGCAAATTGTTTTACAGTAGTGCTTTTCTAGTAAGAATGGTGTTTCTAGCTCGAAGAACTTCGACAAGATGTGAATAATGTGTGGGACAGTGAAGTAAAGTCAAATAAGACGCTGCAGCCCGATCCGTACTTGGCTGGATTTTGAAGAGCCACACTGCGCCCGGGACGCCTTCTTATTTGGTTCGGATGGCGCAGAAGCGTGGAAGATTCTCCCAGATAGCATTGAAATGTGTCACACCAGCATTTTAATGAAGACTTGAAAGAGTTGTTTACATCAGACATGGCTGTATGGGCTCAGTTCCCTTTGCCTTAAAAAAAAAACAATTATGTCCCGGGTGTGCAATAAAGTATATTTGTATAGGACTCATGTCGAATTCTACATTCCACTACGAGAATCGCGTTTCAGATGATAGGGCCTATGCCGGGTACAAGATTACTTCAGTCTTCGTCAAATGTTACCAAAATTTGACGGAAATAACTTTAAATTGAAGGAAATAACCGTTTTCTGGCCTGATCAATATTTATGTGTAAATCCTCCAAAGGTATCTACATACTACACGGTCTATATCCAGATCACGACTGGTGCTAGTGTTGCGGCGGCCCTAAAGTCATTATAAATCTATGGATGCTAGTCTATGCTATTTATTTCTATTCCTTGTGTGCGTTCCGAAACACTGGTTAAATAATGAAATTAATTAACGTTAAATAGATTGTAAAGTGTATTTAATTGTCTACCATTTTATTGCTTACGATTCTTATGAACATAAAAAAACAACATATCACAGTACAAAAAGACGCATACAATAGTACATAGTCGAATGTTTTTCATCAATTACTGTCCCGTTTCTGAACGCACACAAAATAGTTCTACTTTACGTCACAGCGTTATCCAGTCTATAATATAAAAACTTCACATATCATTATACTGTGTCTATACTGTCTTACATTAAATTTTTTAAACCTACCACCACGTATTAGTTAGTCCACATATGATCTCACATGATTCTCCGGCACTTTAGTAAACAAATAAAAAAAATACATATAAAATTATTTTGTCGGTCACGTGTCAAGAAATGTATTAGGCTCTATTTACTTGGAATGGAATGGAAGCGAATTTTCGCAACGTAATTGTACATAGCATAATGAACTCTATGTCAATTGTGTAACATACAAACTACATACGAGCCAAAAAAGAGGTTTCGCGTCTTCCGGGGAATCCTCGCGCATTCTCGAGAATCCCCTAGCGGTAAAGCGTATTTATTATTATTATTTATTAATGGGCAGGCAGCTGATGCGCCCATATCTAAGCCGGTATATTGTTCATTCCCTTAATAGCACTTAATCATTGTTCATAGTTAATGTTAGTTAATTAGGTCCACCACTATTTATGCACTGTTCAAAAACCTATCTAGTCTATTTTTGAAACTGTTGACTGAAGATGCATCCACGACTTCTTGCGGTAGCTTGTTCCATATTCTCACGACTCTGTTATTGAGAGAGTTATGGCCGACCAAGGTGTTTGAACGAGTGGTCTTCAGTTGCAAGTCATTATTGTGCCGGGCTCTGTGTATAGTATTCACATTGAAGAGTCTGGGCAAGTCCGGGCAGTTATACTTGTTGGATAAGATTTTGTATGCTTCGATTAGTTCTCCTCGGGTACGCCGTGCCTGTAGCGTCGGCAGCTCAAGAATGTGTAGTCTATCCTCATATGTATTTTTGCGCAGGCAGTAAGGGAGCTTGGTGGCTCTTCTCTGGACACTCTCCAGTCGGTCAATGTCCTTTGCAAAATAAGGGTTCCAAATTTGAAACCCGTATTCCAGCAGGGGTCTTACATAGGTCTTGTATATTTTGATAAATGTGGCCATTTAGTTTGTATGTTACACAATTGACACAAAGTTCATTATGCTATGTACAATTACGTTGCGAAAATTCGCATCCATTCCATTCCGTGGCAATGTAAATTGAGCCTTAGAGAAAAAACAGCTAAATTCATTGAATTAGAGAAGAGAATTTACAAAATAGTTGTTCGTCAGGCGAAGAATAACAGAAATATAAATAAAGGTAAAAACGCTCAAAAAGCGGCTCTGCTTCGTTCGCATCTCTTTATAATTTTATTACGCACACCTCACTTCGCGGAACCAAGGACTGAATACCACCAGTTTAAAACAATAAACAGGTCGATGACCCTCTAAATATTGCACATTCGACACCAATGTCATTCATTACTTTCCAATTAACCGTTGGGTATTGTCATAATCTTAAATATTAAGATTATTCTTAAAATTCATTTCATAAATTAGTCCCAGAATCATACGAAGTAAGGCTTCGCTCTTGGCCCAGCGTTCATTTGAAGAGTGGAGGCGCAGCTACTTTATTCCATAATAATTCAAACTAAACCTTAAAGTCTGTATGTAAGGCTCAATTTACATTGCCGCGGAATGGAATGGAAGCGAATTTTCACAACGTAATTGTACATAGCATAATGAACTTTATGTCAATTGTGTAACATACAAACTAAATACGAGCCAAAAAAGAGGTCGCGCGTCTTCCGGGGAATCCTCGCGCATTCTCGGGAATTCCCCTGCGGTAAAGCGTATTTAGTTTGTATGTTACACAATTGACATAAAGTTCAATATGCTATGTACAATTACGTTGCGAAAATTCGCTTCCATTTCATTCCGCGGCAATGTACATTGAACCTAAGAGGCTAAGACAGATATTCGTGGCGATCCGTTCTCTCTGCCTACCCCGTAAGGGATATAGCGTGAAGTTATGTATGTATGTATGTAAAGTCTGTAAAATATCCACATCGCCTGCAGAGTCGCTTAATATTATCACGCCATTTTGAACCATATTTTAAAGATATCAAGGTTTAGTTTACATTGCTGTCGAAGTCGCTGCGTCTCCACTCCACTTCTAAAGCGTGAACTGGGCGCTTAAGCGTAAGTGCGCTTCGAGCTTTAGTCAATTTAGTGGCCTATGGTTTTGAATTACTAGGATTTAGCTCTACGGTCACATCACTCCACTTTGTAACATCACTTTGGTCTGTTTCACTCGGGTTGGAATTTTGATAGAAACAGTGGCAGTAACCGCCTGTAGTATTAATTAGCTGACGATTCTAGCATGTTCGACGGGCAAGTCGAGCGCTACAGATGTTTCGTTACGCTCACACATATGTTCGTGTCCATGTGAGTGAACGAGACATGTGTATGTCGAATTTGCTTGTGTGACATGCGAGAATCGACCCCCTGGGTGTAATAACGTACTTGTACTTGACCTCTTGCAATGCGAGTCAGTTTTGAGATTTGAACTACTTTTGCTACAATTCGAGCTATGGTAGCTCAGTTGATTTAGAGATAGCCATGGAATAACAAAGTTCCAGGTTAATATCATGCCCGGAATATTTTTGAATTCTTATTTCTCATTTCTCGATATTCTGATATATATTTGTTTCCCATGACATGAAAATTGTAAGGAGTGAATATGTTTACGAGTTTCAAAAAGTATCTTAGTAAAAGATGTCCGGTTATAGACACTGTCCATTAGGCCCGGATTCCACGGGTCCGGTTCCAGCCCCGGTTCGGTTCGCTGCAACAAATCACATGCGTTCCACTTGAAGTCAGCGATTCGACGGGGCTGGAACCGGACTCGTGCAGTGCGGGCCTTATATGTTCATCTCAAATACCTTTGCCATGCAAGAGGTCGGTACATGTATTATGTTACACTGGTATAATACTGTCAGTTACTTGATGTGGCGGCGGAGAGAGGGGAGCGCCGCCGACCGTTGGCCACGTGCGGGGCGCGGCGGCTGCGGCGTGCGGAGTGCGGGGCGCGGTTAGACCCTGCCCTGGAACGATACAAGGTGTTATTAAAACTTAACCGCAAACTGGCGATTAATCCTACCTCCATTAAAACATATTCTGTTCTTTTCTGTCATATCTCTGGAAAGGGACCCCAACTCTTCCCATCGTACGAGGCGATTCAAACCCTCAACTAGGTCCCTCAAACCTATCAAGTTTATCCACCAAATCTTGCCGCAAAAAGTGGGAACTACGTATGACTGAAGGTGGTTCCTCTAGTCTACCTCCTCGGGAATTATGGACGTCAAGATGTATGTATCTCTATAGAGACTCCCATCTGGCGTTGAGGGGCTCGTAGGTTAGCTGCCTGGTCATAAAGTAATCGTGCAAGTTAAGCGAGGTTGGGCCAGGTCAGAAGTAGGATGGGTGACCATTAGTGGCACAGTTCATCTGCCTCGGAGAGCACGGTAAACAGTCGGTCCCGGTTGTTGTCATTCGTCAGCTGTGGTGAAATGTTTCAACCACCAGTGAATGAACCGCGGTAGATGAAACGGGAACAAAGGAAACAAACAAACCTGGCGTTGCGTGGGCTAGGATAGGAACGGGTTGGGCGTGTGCCGCGAGTTCGCGGGCGCTCCACTCGCTCCCGCCGTCCACGGTGAATTGGAGCGGGGCGCGGGCACGGGCGCCCAGGGGTCCGCCGCCGCCAGGGGCGCCATCGGCATCGCCATCGTTAAGGGGGCCCCGGGGGCGCCGAATGAAGGTGACGCGTTAGGGAACGGCATGCCGCTGAGACCCATCTGTTGTTGTTTCAGCTCGTTGATTGTTAGCCGCGCCTGGGGGTGATACAGTAGAATTAGATGTTTACTATAGATCGTCAGTATGGGCAGAGTATCGGTACAGCGTGGGTACAGTATGGGTATAGCGCGGGAACAGCATGGATAGAGTATGGGTATAGCGTGGGTACAGGGTGGGTACTGCGTGGGAACAGTATGGGTATAGCGTGGGTACAGCATGGATAGAGTATGTGTATAGCGTGGGTACATGGTGGGTACAGCGTGAGTATAACATGGGTAGAGTATAGGTACAGTATGGGTAGAGTATGAGTACAGCGTGGGCGCAACATGGGTACAGCGTGGATACAGACCGGCGGCGGCGGCTGGAACATGTTGCGGGTAGGCTCGGGCGGCGCGAACGGATTGGGCGCGGCGGGCGCGGGCTCCACGTGCGGCTGGAGGAGCCGCTCCAGGTTCACCAGCGACGAGTTCTCGCCGAGGAACGCTGAGGGGGACTTCTTGATAGCGCCCATGTTGGCTGGCGATGATTGCTTCGGCGTCAGGTGGTCTGCAACGAGGAGTTAGGAGATTAAAGTGGTATTCTTTTAATTGTTTATTCACAACTAACGTCTTAAGACCGTCGGCGACGTAGTGGCTCCCATGCGGGATGTCCGGGTTCGAATCCATGTGATGCCATGTACCATTTTTTCGAAGACTTACGTACATTTACCGACTGCTCTAACGGTGAAGGAAAACATCGTGAGGAAACCTGCATGTCTAAAGAAAAAAAAACACCGAAGGGGTCCGAATCTCCATAGTTATTGTGTTACCTAGCGCGGACAGGTCGAAGGGGTCTGAGTCCCCGTTGTTGTTGAGATGCGCGGGCGCACCGCGCGGCCGCTGCGACAGCGCGTCGAACTGCTCCAGCTCTGACGATGACGGTGACGACACCACTGACACGGGGGACTTGCTCTGTAACGGACATTAACATATACTTAGAAAGGTAATAGACTATAAATTTAAAAAATATATCTTTATTTTAATGATCACGATACATTAAACTATACTAAACGCTGGACTCCGCACTAGGCAACAGCCTGTATCACGGAGGCCGGTTCAATTTACCTTATCTAATAATTACATCTATTTATTATAAGATATATTTATTTATGAGATATTTAATTATTATTGTTTTATATTTATTTTATTATTTATTTATATTATACTTTTATTAAAATAAACAGAAATAAAGATGAGAAAGTAATTAATTATGGAGTGTTGTACGACGATGAGCGTGAGTGTGCTAGGGTGTCCTAGGGTGAGTGTGTGTTAATGGTGGCCTTCTGCGAGCACGTAATGGCGCAGAAGGAAGGCGAGGAGCGGATCAGGGAGGACGACCCTACGTCCGACCCGATCCGCCGTAGGAGAACCGGGCGAAGGCGGCTGGCTCACGCTCGCCACCTTCCCCCTTAATGAGGGCCTCTGGGCAATGGACACGGGGAGTCCATTGCCTGATAACAGGTCCTCGAGTTGGTCTGGCGTGCCCGTGTTCCGGCACGCCACCACAAGCCGAATGGGGACGTGAGTCCCCAGAGTTGGGTCCGTAATGCGGACACCCGCTGGCGAAGTCGCGGAAGTTATGCGCAAGCGTTCTCGTGGCTTCGCCGTCAGGCGGTGCGCAGGAACACCGGGGGGTTTTTGGCCGGTAAAAGTCCGGCATAACCTCTTCGTCTCCCCCATGCGGCGAAGAGGTAAGCATGAGCGTTTCCCCCCGAAAAAAAAAATGGTTTGGGTATGGGGGTAGGTATTTTTAGCGGAAATACCCACTGGAATTTATTTTATTTTTTTTAGTTTTTTAATTCGCATAGCTTTACCTGTTAATTATTTCTCCAATCATTTAGTTTTACAAATAGAGACACCAACATTACTCACACAATTCTACTTCGCCAAATCACATAACTTACAGTACATTTAGGTACAAACCACAACACACACTCCCCATCGCAGCGCCCACGACACAGGATTACCTAGTGTGGGTGCTGACCGTAGGCTCGGTATTAGGAAATATGTATGTTATTTTTTAATTTAATTTTTTGTAGTATTCATTGTACCTTTCCGTTGTAGTGTTGTCTTTAAATAAATTTATTTATTAATATTACTTTAGGCGTAGTTTTTAAAGGAAAAATGAGCACTTTTCGAATAGGTGGGGTTAAAAAACCTTGTTGGTACTGACATGCGCGAGCGGCGCCCAGGGGTCTGGCGGCGGGGGGTGCGCGGGCGCGGGCGCGGCGGCGGGCGCCCAGGGGTCGCGCGCCGGGCTCGTCACACCAGACCACGCGTCCGACGACGTCTCCTGCAACGGGACGGTGAAATGAAATTGTATATTTAACAAATTGGTACAGCTTGTACACTTTTTGTACGTAATATTTTCGGGTTGTTGTAAATTCGCCCCATTGTAAATTCGTCACATTTTTGTAAGTTCCATACATTGGAAGTAAACTCGCCACAGGCCCAAAAAATATATGTAAATTCGTCACAGGTAGGTATAATACACAGGTTGATGTAAATTCGCCACAAGTCGCCATTTTTGCAAAAAGTACTGTATATGAAAACATCTGTGATTAAAAGAAAAATAAATAATTAATAATTACTACTTTTCTGATTTTGTCTGCTGACTGTACGGAGAAAATCCAGTGTGGCGAATTTACAATTAAAAAACAAGAGTGTGGCGAATTTACAACAACTTGTTACGACCTGTGGTGAGTTTACACACATTTTTTGTATGTGGCGGATTTACAATAACTCATTTTTTCCATTCAATATATAATATAACAATTTAAGAACTTAAAATTACATTTCAAAATACATTTCTTCTCCGTACATTAATAAAAAATAAAACATATTCGTGCCATTGGCACTACAAACAAATCAATAGTCAGTAGTGTTGCCATGCATCTTTGTCAGACATAAAGTGTGGCACAGTATAGTATGCTTTACGAGACAGAGATTTTTGAACAGCGTTTTTTTTTTGTAATTTAGCTGTTTAATTTTTTCTGGTACTAAATTGTAACAAGAAAGGATTTTGACACTTTAGTTACACGTGTAGTTGGTAATATAATTTTGTTTCTATTTCTAGTATTGTAGCTTACTGCTTAGGTGCTTTGTGTTATAGTAACATAGATTCTGACAGGAACGCCGAACACATTGGATAGACAGAGAGAAGGGAATACACTAGCGCTAGCTATATTATGAAGAACATATTGGAAGTAATTAAGATCTTCTTCTTTCGTGATGATGATCCGAATTAAATTTTTCCCGACCAAAAAGCAACCACATCGATAGCCCTCTGGTTGGCCTCGAAAAGGTCCTCCCGCGTGCAGGTGGTCTGACACACGGGACAACAGAGCAAGTGCTCCATAGTTTGAGGGGAGACACCACACTCACACTTTACTTGAACGCTGGAAAACCCCCAGTTGTGAAGATTATCTCCGCAACAGCCAACCTGGGTTCGCAGGCGATTAAGCGTTTTCCAGGTTGGCCACGGGAGTTTGAAACCCGGTGGTAGGTAAGTAGTCTGTATAGAACAGACTACTTATCTTAATTACTTCCAATATGCAGTGGAACAGTTTGCAGTTTTTTTTTTGGTTGGAACAGTCCAAAAAATAAAAGATAACTCGGTTCGGCCTGTCTGCCTTATCGACACAGCACACTGTAGATAATTTCCGTTTTCCTAGATTTATATGGGTTAGGTCCATTTCAGTTTTATATTCGCTGCGGGTTATTCCCCCGTGTGAAACAACATAGAAACCTAGAGAACCGAAAAATAGATTTCTATGGTTTCACCGCAGCGTGCTAAAGTCTTCATGTGATGGGAAATATAATCTTTTTCGGTGCGGCTTTTGGGTAATTAAGAGGTGAAGGCAGACAGTGATGGATGCCTGTTCACGAATGCGTAAAAAACAATGACTGGTGGACAAGTTGGTTTACATATATTATAGGTATATGTGTGAACAATCAATGAACTATATTTTGATAATGGTATGAAAAAACTCACATCTGACTATCTAACGGATTATTTTGAAAGGGAATCGGAACGCGCCCACAGAAATCTAGAAAACGGATAACTAGATTTCAATGGGTTTGGTCCGATTCTGATTCAAAATCGCTGCAGTATGCTAAAAGTTTACATAAATTACATCTTGATAAATCCCCACTCACACACACCCTCTCACGCACACACCCTCTCACCTATACGCATATTTAATTATTTGCATAACCTTATATAATAATAACCTTATTATGTCATCATAATTCTGTACCTTAGAAGCATTAAACTGTAAGTGCCATAACCAATTTTAGAAATGACACAATTTTGTGTAAAAATTAGTCATGATTGGACTTTGATTAAATATAATATTGGTAAACAAATCCTCAAAGTTTTTTATTAACTTATTAAATAAACTATTCTAGATTATAATTTGCCACGATACCTAAGAAACAGAAAATGGTAGAAAATCATTTACAGTGTTATGCTTCTGAGGTACAGAATTTAGAGATATCGGAAGAGACTGGTCCCCACAACACAGGATATCCTAGTGTGGGAGCCAGGGAAATCTGACAAAATGTAGGGGATACTGTTCTTTTTTTAAATTAATATACAGTATTTTAAGAATATTCGGCAAATATTGCAGTCAGATGTGAATTAATTCAAATAAACCACAGTCCGTGAGCTCTTGGAAAAGGATTCGGGTTGCTTGATTATCGTATGGTTAGTGGCCAACCTATTTGTTAGAGTGGTTCAGGCCGTCCGTAGGCCTCTGACATGGCTTAAGACTGCTGTCGAACGACAACAACCGGGACCGACTGCTTAACGTGCTTTCCGAGGCACGGAGGAGCTCAGATGAAATATGCCACTAGCGGTCACCCATCCAGGTACCGACCGCGTCAACGTCGCTTAACCTGCACGATCACTTTCTGACCGTGCTCGCAACTAGGCTACGAGCTCCTCAGGGAGGGAGTCAGGTATCGGATACAAACGGTATGTCTGTAACTTCCTAGTCTTACTACATTCGTGTTAATAACCGAAGTCTCACGACCCGAAGCCCTTTCTAAAAGCTTACGCACTGTTAAAACACGCCTGCGGTGTAAGGTTCTAATATCTCTAGCTAAAAAACGAAACTTCTCACCATAGAGTCAGTAAAAATACTGACATCCAACTGGATGGAACAATAAACAAAACATATTTTTTTTAATTACAAAAAAAAAATATTAAAATATAAAAAAAAATATTTTAAAAAAAATATATTAAAAAAATATATATATTATATATTTTTATTATTTTTTGCTATACTACTTTTGAAATTGCAAAGATTTGTTTCTTTCAATAAAACCTGCATGACTTAGAAAAGGCAATTTGAAAGCCATAACAACTAAGGCAGAACAATTTTAATTACACAATTACAAATGTCCACCAAATGTTATATCTAAAAGTGGGAACTACCTGTGATTGTAGGTGGTTCCTCGGGAAATATGGACGTGAGTTTGTACGTACGTGTCTGTGCGGCGAGCCCATGCCCCAGGGGTCTCCGGGCGGCGGCGCGGTCGCGGGCGGAGCGCCCAGGTTCACATCGAGCAGGTCTAGAAGGTGCGATTGCGCCGGCTCGGGTTTCTTATCCGCGGGCACCCTGCCGACAGATACCACTTTATTTTAGAATTACTAACAACTAAAGTCAGGCATTCAAATATTGTAATATGATATATTTTTATTGCATCAATCAGGATCTAAAATTAGTTTTTCGATATCTCAACTAACTTCAGAGATATTAATGGTTAAAGTTAGTACTGGAGAGATGCTCCCTTTTTAGCAAAACAGTCCTATGCAGCCAGGACCTGCTTGTATGGCGCTAGAGAACAGTTACGTCATAAAACTTATTGCCGTTTCTTTCTACCGTTCTGATTTTTGATTGCCTGTAGCTACTTATTTTTTAAGTAATGCATTTAATATTTGATACTTGGAAACTACCCTATTACAGAGATACCAGGTGGCTTTTTGCACAAAAACGTTCATTAAAATACCAGACTCTACCATCAACACAAATGGACAACTTAACCTACTATTCGTTTCGTCTCTCATCAACCTATTAATGTCCCCACTGTTGGGGCACAGACTCCCCTCGCACAACGGGCCATAATCCACTGAGCGGGCCCAGTCCTAATTGGGGGATTTCACACGCCTTCGGAAAAATTTCTTCTCAGACGCAGGTTTCCTCACAATATCTTCCTTCACCGTTAGAGCAGTACGTGATAGTGTGATATTTCTTACAGAATTTTTGTCATATGTACCTATGTGGTGTATTATTAAAGGATTTTCTATTTCTATTTCTTACGTAAGCCTTCGAAAAAAATCCGAAAAACGCATTGGTACATGACACTGCATGGTTTCGAACCCGGACCTTCTGCATGGGAGTCCGGCCTAGCCACTACGCCACCGACGCTCTACCATACCACCGACCACCGTCTACCATCTACAAATGTGCAACTACAAACAACAAACTACTCTACAGTTGTAACCGTTGCCACTGACGGTATTACATTCGGTCGCAGCCACTCCAGGCAGCCGTACAGCCAGTGGCGGCTCTCGCAGCCCCACTGGACACTCGGGGAGCAGGCGTGAAGGCGTAGGGCTTCTTCACGAACGTATTGTTCCATTCTGAAGAGGGATGGGATAGGGTGAGGAGGGGATATAGGCTTTGGACGGGATATAAGCGTAGGTTAAGATTTGCACTCCTTAATTGTGGCAAGGGCCAGTCTTGCCGCTGAATTGTTATCGGTATCAGACAGACTGGAAAATTATAGGACTTCACGGGTCCGGTTCCAGATACGGTTCGATGAGCTACAACCAATCACGTGTTCTCCGCCCTCCCCCCACTTGAAATCAGTGATTGGATGCAGCGAACCGAACCGTAGCTGGAACCGGACCCGTGAAGTCCTAAAATAAGGCTCTGTCGATGGTACCGAGAGTCTCATATAACGCAGTATACTCACTGGAAGTCGTTCTGCGACTGTGAGATGGCGAGCTGCAGACGCACGTCGTCTGACCGTTTTCGGCGCTCCTCTCTCTCCGCCTCCTCGCGCGACATGGCGAGCGCTAGTTGTAGCTGCAGCTCCTCCTCGCCCGCCGTCAGGGGCCGCGCTAGCTCCGCTTCCCGCCCGCTACCGCCGCCGCCTCCGCTTCCGCTCCACTCCGCTGGAGATCCGCTTAGCTGTACACCATACAAACGTGGGTTTAGTAATCATCATTATCTATTAATCATCCTATTAACGTCCCCACTGTAGGGGCACAGGTCTCCCCTTGCAAAAAAGTAACCAGCCACTGCGGGGATCCAGTGCTGATTAGTGGATTTCATATGCCTTTTGGAAGCTACCGAGTTGCCGAGTCGCTCACGCTAGCTGCCGAGTCACACTAACTGTCGAGTCACACTCACACTAGCTACCGAGTCACACTAACTATCTGCCAAGCTACTCACGGGCGGGTACGTGGGGCTGGTGGGCGTGTCGAGCGCGCCGTCGCTGCCGAACGCGCTGGCCGTCTGCGCGAACCGCTGCTTGGCCTTCAGTGCGCGTGCGCGTTCGTTCTTCAGTCGCTCGTCGTCCTTCAGAAGATTCACTAGTTGTTTCGCCTTCTCGCGCACGTTCAGGCCTGATGAAACAATAATAATAAATAAGTTATAGCATAGCATGACTCTCACGTCCATAATCCCCGAGGGGGTAGACAGAGGAACCACCTTCATCATAGGTAGTTACCACTTTTCTGCCGTAACATTTGGTGGACAAACGCAGCTAACCTACGAGCCCCTCAACGCCAGATGAGACTATAGAGATACATACATACATCTGACGTCCCCGAGGGGGTAGTCATACGTAGTTCCCACTTTTTGCGGCAAGGTTTGGTGACTAACGTGATAGGTGGCGAGCCTACCGCCGTCTACTAGGTGTAGATTTGCATTTACTAAGATCCTTAATCGTTTCGTACGACACCCACGGGAAGAGTTGGGGTGGTGCTATTCTTTAGGGCCGGTACGACACGGCCTACATAATTGCACATAATATAATAATTACAGTAGGCAATTTGACACTAGCCAATGTAGCCCTGAGCCACTTATGAAAACCATTTGTACATAAATTATGCTTAAATTAGAACTTCCCGGCTGCTAAACTAGCTTGCACTGTGCCTTAGTAGCCGGATCAATGAATGGAACATTAGTATAGGGTCTTAAATCTTTTATTTTTTCTTTATTATTAATATTTATTTAACACTTTAATGCACAAAAATAGTACATGAAGCGAGCTTAATGCCGTGCGGCATTTTCTACCAGCTAACCATTGGGTATTGCAAGGCAGGTGCATATAAATTAAATAGAAGAGATTTAGTAATTATTATTTTATTTCTTTATTTGTTAAGAGTCGTTAGGCCACATCAGAAGCCTACGGACGGCCTGAATAACTCTGACATTAGGTGGCCACTAACCACATAACAAGAAAAATATTAAACTCGTACCCAAAAAAGACTTCACATGTCGTATTCGCATACAGAAAAAAATATCACAAATTTCCTGTTTTCCGTTATTGTTACCGCGTTTCTGCAAACTCCTATGAACTCCTGCAGTTATTTCGTACCTCACTAAGATTGTTGGGACCAATCAGGAATACTTTTAAAAGTGGCACGAATTAGAAAAGTAACTTTTAGCACGAATTTCGCTAACCTATTCGGAATAAATAAAAAAAATCTAGCTACTCGACTAACTTGACTTTTGAACGAATCTTTCCTGGCCTCTGATCTGTCCTCCGAGACGCAGGAACTTCCTAGTTCGGAGATCAGCGTTTATTAAATGAAAAACAGCGCTGCATATTTGGTACCCGAGTATGTCAGCATTTGCTTACTTTCCCCCCTTTTGCCAAATATACATTACATATAATATAATGATTTGTACTGTAATTTTAAATTTTAAGATTTATATGATTTGGCAATAAATATATTTCTATTCAATTCTAAATTTTAATGGCAATAAATATGATTCTATTTTTTATATTTTTTATTCTATTATAACTAACTTGTTGCTCACTATTTTTATTTAGTTTAATATAACAAATACTTAAGTTCCTACTGGTGTATGGACTATGAATCCTTTGTAATCTTACCGCACAAATGAACTTATTCTTATTCTCTAATTTTTAATTAATAAGTCTCTCACTTTCGACTAAAGTGTCACGTCTCACGCAATACAGTGCAGCGACGAAACGAGATGACAATTACTATACTCGCATCGAATGTGGGAGGCGGATGGCGTAACCCGAGCGCTGTGACACTGTGCCATTGGCTGGTTGATAACGTAATGTGTCATGCAGATTGATTTCTTTTAACGAGTATTACATGTGATAATTATTGAAATAAAGGTGTTGTTTTTTTATTAAGGCAAAGGGAACTGTGCCCATACAGCCTTGTCTGATCTAAACAACACTTCAATTCTTCATTAAAATGCTGGTGTGACACTTTTTTTTATATATTATATAAGGAGAGCAGACGAGCAAACGGGCCACCTGATGGTAAGTGGTCACCATCGCCCATAGACATCTCACCTCACTTTATTAATATTAGAGGGTTTTTGATGCGCTGCTAACCTTGAGGACTAAGATGGATTGCCTCGTGTGCCGGAAATTACGCTGGCTCTCTTACCCTTCGAATAGAAACACAGAAATGCAAGCATTTCTGCTTCACGGCAGAAATAGATAAGAGGGTGGTAAGAGGGCGATCCTTCACTTTAGGATCTACCACTACCAGATTTTTAATTCAATTATATATTATTCAGTAATTTCAATGGTATCCAGGAGAATCTTCCACGCTTCTGCATCATCCAAACCAAAGAAGGCGTCCCGGGCGCGGTATGGCTCTTCAAAAACCAGCCAAGTACGGATCAGGCTGCAGCGTCTTATTTGACTTTACTTCACTGTCCCATACATTAATCACATTTTGTAGACGTTCTTCGAATAAAAAAACATCATTCTTACTTGAAAAGCACTACTGTAAAACAATTTGCAAGACAACGAAAACATGCTGGTGTGGACGTGACAAAAGCGCGGGAGAAACTCCGAAATAAAGAGGATTCGAAAATTTAGTCTTTTTCTGTTGTTTTTTTAAAAATATTCTTATTTAACAAGGCATTGGCAACACAGGTCATCAGCCTAAACATTAATTGATTTAAAACAGTTTTTAGTTTTACAGCATCAATATATTGTGGGGTAGACACATTTAAACACTCCTAGGAGTTATGACGGAAATTTCAACCGGTCTAGTCTCTGGCGAATTCTCATGGCCCGCCGCAGAATCACAGAGTGAAACTACACAACGAACCACTAAGGAGAAGTTTATTTTAAGAGTTCACCACATTGTCACTGTTACTGACGTTTGCTAGACAAAACTACATCGATTTTACCTATCAAAATCACCAGAAAACAATTTTTGAGCAATAAAATAAACACCGTAGAACCTTCTCCAGCTACTTTCCCGCCAAAACTCCCGTTTTCTGTTGCTGGGCTGCTGAATGTAAGTTTTGAATGCGCAGAAAAAGTAGGGGGTTCAAAGGGGTTTTGTTCGCAAGAGTTCAATAAAACTTTGATAACATAGGTCATCATCATCATCAGCAGCCTATTCTAGTCCACTGCTGGACATAGGCCTCTCCCAGGGCGCGCCATTGAGCCCGATCTTCGGCTCTTCTCATCCAGTCGCTGCCAGCCACCTTACGCAGATCGTCGCTCCATCTAGCAGGGGGGCGTCCCACACTACGTTTGCCCAAACGCGGTCTCCACTCCAGAACTCGTCTACCTCGATAACATAGGTACCTACTCAAATCTATTGAAGTCACGAAATCTTGAGTAAATTGTTAACAAAATATACCTACGGAAGTATACCAAATTGCGCAGGTATAAAGCTGAGATTAAATCGAAGATTTTTGATTGTTGGTATACTTTAGTTAGTGGGTTGACTGTACAACAACAACAACCTACAACCTTGGGATCTTCAAGGCCAGAGCGAATAGGCATTTACTGGACCCGCATGCTCCATCGTCGACCTCATCGTCGCTTACCATCAGGCGAGATCGAGGTCAAATGCGGGTTTAGTAGTCAATAACATCGTGACAAAACCTGCATGTGAAATCCACCAACAAGCTCTGGGCCTGCATGATGGATCATGGCCAGTACATTTTTGTACGGCAAGGCCTGTGTCCAGTGGGGATGTTAATAGGCTGATGATGAGATTTCTTGCAATTAATTCCGTACCTTGGTCTTTCCCCTCCTCCATGTGCTGGAAGTCCTTGAGCGTGTGTATGGCGAAGATGTTCTCCTTGCACTGCATCGCCACCTTCTCACTGCCCGTCTTGATCAGGTACTCCATAAGCACTAGGGCCTGGAATTTACAGTATTTATTTTAATACTATACAAGTGATAACAAGTGTAATCGGTCATGGCTAATGTTTGATGTTTAAAACTGATGGTTTAAAACAGTAGTAAATAAGACTTAGGGTCAGAAAAAATAAAAAAAACACATCCAGTCATCAATCTAACAATCAAAGAGTTTTTTTTTCTTATACCAACTATTAATTAAAGAGAGGCATCTTTAATAAATAGTTGGTATAAGAAAAAAGGCTTTACTTTAATGATCACATTAAATTAACGGGAGTAACGTTAAGTAAACGTTGGACTCCGCACTAGGCAACAGCCTGTATCGCGAAGGCCGGTTCCATTTTCTTATCTAATAATTTACATCAATTTATAAAAGAGTGGTACTGCGGGCACCTGGGGCTCAGAGGTGGGAGGCTTCATTCGGGAGCTGGGGAGGCGGTTGAGGGAGAGGGGGTGTGACCCCCGATCGGGATACTTCCTGGCTCAGCACCTTTCTCTCGCTATTCAGCGAGGAAATGCAGCATGCATAATGGGAACATTTGGGCGGGGTGCGCTAAAAGGCGGCCTTTTTGACCAAGCTTCTCACGTACTTAGTGACAAAGTTTTAGATTCATTGTAAGTTATAATATAATTATATTTTGTGACGACTTATTAATTATAATTAAAATATATTTAGTAATTAATTAATAGACTTTTGAAAATGAAATTCATTTATAAAAGATATTATTTATTTATATTATACATTAAAATTTATTATGTAGGCTTATTTATGTAAGCTATTATATATTTATTAAAATAACCAGAAATAAAATGTTTTGATTGAATAAGTAATTAATTAGGGAGTGTTGTACGACATTAATTAATAGTCTAACAAACCATTCGGTAGGTTACCACAAAACAGCATCGCGAAAGGTTTAGTATCATAGTGACCTATTATTGTACATAATTCTATCTATTAAGACTGCCTCGTAACTGCAGCGTGTCGAGCATGTTCGCCGTCGCCACTTCGCTCGATCGCTTCGATCACTTCGCGGTGCTGAGGAGCGGGCTCGCAACGTTCTGGGACAGAGTGCGTGACTCTAAAAATGAGTTAGTGTCTGTCCTCAATGACAACTTATTTCAAAATGTATTTTTTAAGAGTTGGTTGCGCATGCGTCGGAGTCCGAACAAAAAATAACGTAATATAGTATAATTTAGTAACTAGTTCGTAGCCTCGTTGCGAGCACGGTCTGAAAGTGATCATGCAGGTTAAGCAACGTTGGTGCGGTCGGTACCGTGCCTCGGAGAGCACGTTAAGCAGTCGGTCCCGGTTGTTGTCGTTCGACAGCAGTCGTTAAGTCAAGTTAGAGGCCTACGTGCGGCCTGAACAACTCTGACAAATAGGTTGGCCACTAACCACACGACAAGCAAGCAAGTACCTAGTTTATTTTTGTTTGTTTAGTTATTTTTTACATTTTACATTTGTATTTATTTATTGCATTTTGTCTGAAATAAACGATTTATTATTGTTATTATATCCAAGATGTAGTGGGCGAAGTGAAGTTGAAGTGACCATCGTAGGCAGAGTTACCTTTTTCGATCCTGGTAAAATAATGTAAAACGATTCAATCGTTTGAGCCATGTCAGAAGCCTACGGGAGGATTGAACTCTGACAATAGGTTGGCCATTAACCATACGATAAACAAACAAACTAATGGGTCGTGTTGTAATGGATGGTGGCCATTGGTCATGTTCTGTTCTGTTCGAAAGACAACGACCGGGACCGACAGTTGAAAGCGCCTCCCGAGGCCCGGTTCACCTATAGTTGTATTTTTTTATTGACTACTAAACCCGCATTTGACCTCGATCTCGCCTGATGGTAACCGACGATGAGGTCGCCGATGGAGCACGCGGATCCAGTAAATGCCTATTCACTCTGGCCTTGAAGATCCCAAGGTCGTAGGTTTCGGGAAATACAGACGCCGGCAGGCTGTTCATTCCTTAGCCGTTCGCATAATGAACGAAGAAGCAAATCGCTTCGTACGAGCAGATGGGATATCAAAAAGTAGTATGATCCAATGTCGCGACACGAACCTTGTACACGTGCCGCCAGTTCTTGCCGTGGTCGTTGAGTCTCTTCCAGATCATCTGCATGATCTCCGTGAACGCCATCACGTTGTACGTGAGGTCGGCGATCTCCGCCATCAATGTGCTGGATGGGCCCCATGGGTCGTTCGAGGTTGCTTCGCGCACTTTTACCTGCAATTTTACGGTTCCGAGTTGTATAAGTCTAGATCAAACATTTAAGAAACCCAGACTTACCACTGTGGAAAGCGTATAAGCGTAATGTAATGTAATAACGGGCTGATTTCCGCAACTCGACGTCTTAAGGGCCTATTTTGCGTGTGGTGGAAACTACTACTAATCGAGCCACCCCAACTTCGCCAGGAAGTCCAGCAGTCCTCTGATGTCCTGAAGGACTTCGGGAAGTGATCCTGGGGTGCCAAGGCTTCCCGCCCGGTAGGTGGTCACCTCGCTGCACTCCAAGATCACGTGGGCGACCGTTTCCTCTGCCTCATATGTAAGCTTTGCACAGGGGGCTGTCTGTGATGCCTATATTAAAGAGGTGTCTATTAAGTGGACTGTGTCCGGTTATTATCCCGGTTACCTTCCGCAATTTGACTCTGCTGAGCCGCAGGCGTATAAGCGTAAGTAGCGTAAGTCTTCTGGGGGTAGCCTTCCTGTAAGCTATATAGCGCCCTTGATGCAAAGCATCTTTAAGGAACAGGAAGGAGACTAAGGTTAGGGGTGAGCACAAAAGATCCCTGAGGGTCGAAGTGCCGCTGGGGTTATCCCTGGCCCCCTGTCATAAGATAAGATACCACTGTGGAGATTCCTTACCTTTTTCTTGTCATCATCAGTACCTTAAGGTCCCAGATGTGGAAAGAGCACCATTATTCAAACTCACCTAACTGTTACCATTCCAGAGATCCCATCTGAGATCAAAATCTTGGAAACCCCTAGATCTAAATTTATAAAATTAGGGTTTGTTTCCTGGGAATTCTCGTTCTCGATTTCCCGGAAAAGCGTTTCTCGATCCCGGGAAGTTTCGCTCGAGAAATGGCTAGAGATTATTTAATCGCGCTGGGTGTGTAAATCCTAATAGAATCATTTATCCAGTAACCTTTCAAATAACTTCTTTTAAAAACGGTTAGGGGTAAGTCAGTAAACTGGCGCGTAATAATATGATATCATTCGCGTAAATAATATTTTATATTGTATTGTAATGTAAATAACAACACCAAAGGTGCACAGTTTCACTTTTGAATGCAAAATATGTCAACGCTGAATTCTTTATCATAGTATCACACACTGGCACAAGAAAGCGGTTTTTAGCATAATTACTCCTGTAATATGGAACTGCAAACAGTTTATTAACACGAAGACTTCTACCAGGGGAATTAAACGAAATCTTACTAAGAAGATAAGATTTGTCGACGGTATTAATTAGTATCTTGGATAATAAGGTTTGATCCCTATTAATAGGGATCGTCACACGTTAAGGGGGTGGGAGGGGGGTCAAGAAAGTGTGATATCGTGTGACAACGGGGTTTGTCATATGCTTCGTGACGTCACATGCGTAAATCTAAAAGAAGAAGTCATACATAATATAAAGGAACGGGTTCAAAGTCCATGGACACGAGATGATTAAATTTTGTATCGTTCATTTGATTTGATATTTTGTAAATTTTGTGAAATGTTTGATTTATTGTTGATTTTATGAAAAAATATTTTAAATAAAAGAAATATATAAATAATTTTGGAAGGGCTGTTTTAATTTAATAATTTCTAAATATAAAATTGCAAAATACGAGTATGTGACGTCACACACATGTGACGAATTTATGGATGGCCCCTAAGCTCTAAGGGTTTCCAGTGACTCTAGATTATCATGAATTCGCCAAACTTATATTGCCTCCACTGCGTTTAAGTGAACCGCGTATTGTGGATTCCATACAATCGACTCGTATTCCAGTTGGGATCTATCAGATATATCTATAGGATCAGGAAGTTGTAATTTGGGATGTTGTATCCAAAGCGGATCATTGGTTTAGTTATTGAAATGAAATGAAATTTATTTGCCAGAACATAGTGAAAATTACTGGTTCCACCGACAACGGTATGCAAATCTTTTCTGCTATTTGTTAGTGTCGTTGAGATACTCTTTTATGGAGTAATAACATTTGTCTAGAACCCACTTGGAAATATTAGTTTTAAATTGGCTAGCAGGACCATTTTTAAGGCCACTAGGTAGATTATTATACACTAAAATTGCCATACAGAAGGAATTCTTTTTATACATGTCTACTCTGGAACTTGGCAAATAGAGACGGTTCTTGTATCTTGTAGACGTATTGTGTAGATGTATTGTGATGCCACAGACAAACCGCGTCACACTTATAACACCCCTTTTGGGGTCCGGATTAGGTTAAAAACAAAAAATAGTACTGACCTGAGCATCAGAGTAATTGTGCGCGAGGTTTTTAATATTTCTCCTTAGGCCCGCCACGTTTACTTGCATATCGTCCCGTCCGGGGGGCATCTGGAACGTGCGGGGAGAACGTTATGGAACAAACTACAGTCCGTCAGCTCTTAAGAAGGGGGTTCGGGAGTCGGGGGAAATCGGTATCTATCTTGTCTTACTAAAGCCTTATACATTCGCGTATTGCTATCTATAACCGAAGTCACAAGACCCGAAGCCCTTTCACGCGAAGAGCGTCGGTGGCACAGTGGCTAGGACACCGGACTCCCATGCGGGAGGATCGGGTTCGAAACCGTGCAGTGCCATGTACCAATGAGACTTAGACTTACGTACATTTACCGACTGCTCTGACGGTGAAGGAAAACATCGTGAGGAAACCTGCACACTGAGATGACCAGTGTGTAAAATGGGGTAGGCACAAAAGATCCTCAGGGGTCGAATCCGTTTCAGTCTTGTCTTAATAAGGTCCTAGGACATTCGCGTAGTGCTATAACCAAAGTCTCAAAACCCTAAGCCGTTTCTGAAACCTAACGCGCTACACTTATATTAGATTTAGAAGCGCGACCATAATCTCATGAAAATTAGGAACCGAATTGAAAGAAGACCATATTGTATCCTTTGTTATTGTACAGTTGTTTTTTATTGTACAGTCGACCACAAGCTATAGTATAGAATCTGTCAAAAATTTTCGATTAAATCTCAACCTAATGTCTTGCGCATATATTTCAGATTCTCAAATTTTGACGTTTTGGGTAGGTGACCTGTGGTCGACTGTACACTAAACCCGCACGTAGTAGATGTAACATGTCATGTTGACATCAATTTACCGTTGTTTCAGGTTTTGTATTTTCATGAGTTTATGGTCGCCCTGTACTAGTAGAGTTTCGGACAACTCATGGCCCTCTAGTACTGAAAAAAGCTAGTCCATCTTCACAAGGCAGTTGGAGCTGTGTTTATGAACGATGTCCATCCATCATCATCAGATGATCATCATCAGTTGGACCGTCTGTTCGTCAAGATAAGTCTTCTTCAAAATACATGCACCATAGCTCTAGATAGAGATCACGAGACTTAAAAGGCCTTAAGATAAAGGAAGCTTCATGCAATTCACAGTTAGTTACTGTAGTCTGTGTAATTGGACGAATTAAAACTTATCATACAAGGTAAGACATCTTATGGATATAAATAAACTTATCTAGAAAGTAAACTATGTACTACAATACAATACACGGGATTACAAGATTAATGAAGGGTTAACGTAGTATTAGGTAATTTATGAGGTCCTATAGTGCATTAATTAGAATTAAGAATGTAAATGAAACTAATTATATCTAAAGATATCTATAGATTTCTAACAACCTACATCCTTCTACGTCTCTACGCAGATGATAAGAACGATCAGTTCTAAAAACCTACATGAAACCTCCTCTACTAATATAAAAACTACAAAAACAAACAAGTATGCAATGCAAAGGATAGTTCAATGCAAAGGATAGTTCAATGCAAAGGGATTACATAACAGAATAAATACCACATCAGTACTCAGCAGGAAACAGAGCGTACTATAAATATTTCGAGGAACTACAGACGCGAGCGCATGGCATACTGAACCGGTTCCAGTCGCGGGCATGACCATGAATGGGGATTTCCTTCCTTCCACGTCGCGCGGCCGCCTTATAAACTTGGATGCGAATATAAGTAATTAAAATGCTTGCGTGGAAACAAGAGGTAAGATACGTGCAACTACATGGTAGGATGTGATCAAAAGAAGTGCAGCAAATTGATAGCGCATGAGGATGATTGAATTATTGCTGAATCATGACGATGATTGTACTAAAAATGAAACTGACAGTGTTAAAGATAGATCTAGGCCATTAGTTTTTAAAAGACGGGTTAAGGATGTCCTCAAGTAAGCTATCCACGCACCTGCTTTATAATTTTTATTTTCAATAGATATTTTTAATCAGTAGTATTTTTAGCTTTCCCAACTCAATGTTGTACAACAACCAATTTCCCACTTCCTCACCATGCTGTGTTTACACGTTAAGGTACGACCTAGCTCATATCTTTATATTGATTTTTCTGTAATTTCTCTGGTTGTAATCTGTTGTGTTTACCTAATAAATAAATTAAATTAAATACAAATCTTACGGCAATCTATCGATTCAAACATAATTGCACTAGGGTAAAACACAATAACTGTGTTGCATAAGCGAATACAGAATACATAATATATTTATTTGCAAAAATGTAGGTGTATTTACAGGATGTTGTTGTTAGTTAAGTACCAATACATTTTGCCTTGTACTAGGCGTGCAAATTATATAAATTTTTAATAAGTATCTACATTATATAATAAGTATCTATTTAGTAAAATTAATATCAAAACAAGTATTTATTTAATGCAATCTTAAAAATATATAATAGTGTCTAGAAATATATAATAGATATTGTTAATTCTAAGTATGTCATTACAATTTATCTGCCAAAAATTCATTTAAATTATAATAAGTTTTATTCACCAAAAATGTGAACAACTCATTCCTGAACCTGTTCAAGTCAAGCATTTTGATATTTTCAGGTAACTTGTTGTATATTTTAGGCGCTAGACACACCAGACTTTTGTGTAATAGAGCGGTCCCTGATGCTACTATGCATAGTTTGTCTCTGTTACGCAGATTTCTATCATGAACTTGGGCTATATTTTGGAACAGAGATGGGTTAGTCCTAACGAAGGCAGCAACTTCATATATGTAGAGGCATGGTAAAGTTAAAATCTTCAAGTATATAAAATACGGTCTACAACTATCAGTCACCTTCAAGCCGCACATAGACCTGACACATCTTTTTTGTGCCTTAAAGATGTATTCCTTCGAGTATGAAATTAAAGAGCAAAAACGATTCAGAAAACCAAAATACAACTAGAGAAAACGTAAACCCAGCAGTCATTAAAAATACAACTAGAGAAAACGTAAACCCAGCAGTCATTAAAAATACAACTAGAGAAAACGTAAACCCAGCAGTCATTTAAAATACAACTAGAGAAAACGTAAACCCAGCAGTCATTAAAAATACAACTAGAGAAAACGTAAACCCAGCAGTCATTAAAAATACAACTAGAGAAAACGTAAACCCAGCACTCATTAAAAATACAACTAGAGAAAACGTAAACCCAGCACTCATTAAAAATACAACTAGAGAAAACGTAAACCCAGCAGTCATTAAAAATACAACTAGAGAAAACGTAAACCCAGCAGTCATTAAAAATACAACTAGAGAAAAGGTAAACCCAGCAGTCATTAAAAATACAACTAGAGAAAACGTAAACCCAGCAGTCATTAAAAATTCACAAACTAGAACTACATCGGAAAGAAAAACCAACAAAAATATACAAAAGTTTTAGTTTTCTGTGGACAAACCACATCCGAAAGTTGTCGTAAATAAATTTCGCCATGTCAACACTGAACAGGTTGTCAAAGTAATGAACAAACACTACTCTATTTCAGACAACTCTATGCCGACTATCAATATTGTGCGGTTGACAATATTAAAGCGTTCTTGTTGCAAAAAAAGTGCATCCGTGCTATTTTCGGACTGGATCAAATGGACTCATGTAGGACCTTCTTTAAAAAATATCGGTTATTGACGCTACCCTGTATCTATATTTTAGACATTTGTATTTTCGTCCATAAGCATAAAAACCTTTTTCAACATAACTATGAAGTTAGTTCAAGAAACCTACGCTCTCAATATCGTCAAAAATTATATAAACCTGCATGTAACTTAACATTAGTATCCAAAAATTCGTTCATAATGAGCGTCAAAATGTATAACAAGCTTCCGGATGACTTTAAAACGATGAAACTTAATAAACTTAAATTTACTCTGAAATCATGGCTTGTGAAGAGATGTCCTTATAGCGTCAAGGAATTTTTGGACGATAAACGTTGATTGATTGCTAATTTATATTTAATTTGGATTATTATTGACATTTTGCAAATGTAATATTATTGACATTGTATACATTTTAATGACATTCTCTTTTTTATATTTTTTTTAATTTCTTTTTTTAATTTTCACAATGGCATTCTGAAGATGATAGCGGGCAAACATGACTGTCCTATAATCAGACACCGGGTTCGTGTGTTGACCGAGTTCGGGTAGGTCCCGGTGAACGCACCAACTCTCTGTCCCACATGTCTGCCTAAAGTGTTCTTTGTAAATAATTACTAACATAGTCTTAAGTACCTGCATTGTTACTAACAAATATTGAACCTCTGTTGTTCCGAAAATAAATTCATTTGATTTGATTTTCATAATCTGTATAAATGTATGTTTTTATTAACTTGTGAATTCGGTGTATATGCATGTAAAGGTAACGTTTAGTGTGACATGTTTATGCGACTATATCTGCAATATTTGTAATTATTATTACCTAAACTTTTACACAATAAATCTTATCTTATCTTATCTTGAGCAGAATAAAGACAGAAACGTTTTTGATCATTGGGCCAGAGGTCAGAGCACATTCTCAATTGATTGTAAAACCAAAAATAACAAATTACAGTAACAATTACGATCCAATTATAATTGTGGAAAGACAAGGTTTCTCTTCAAACGTGGGGTTTGATATTGCTTAATACAACTCGCAAAGTGATGGTTTCACCTTGAAGATCTCAATGTTCACGTGAACGATATTATAGTCGACTGCAAGACGATAACAGAATTGATAATGATAATCTATAAAAATATAATTTGCCTCGCCGAGGTGGCGCCAAAACAGTGATAAAAGGGGTGTATTGTAGTTTGGACAAAGAGTCGTTAAAAAAGGAATTGGCGAATACATCCCGCCTGTGGCGAACTGGTGTAACAGCCCGTATTGTTCAGATCAATGTCACACTGTTCATGAAAAATCGCTACACCGTCTGAAGCGTCCCAGATGCCTAGTTCACATTATTCCAGTAGGCGTTCCAGTCACGCAATCCAGTAGCTACTTCCAGCGAGTAAAAATTAAAACACTGGAATGTCTTTGACGACGTGACGATGCACGCTTTGCTTACATCCAAAATAACATTCTATGTGAACGCGAGAGTTCTGAAGCTAAGTTTACATTATTCCAGCAGGCATTCCAGTCACGCAATCCAATAGCTACTTCATCTTTCAAGTCTAGTTTAATTATTCCAGGAGGCAATTCTAGCAATCCAGTAGCTACTTCCAGCGCAATAGAAAATGGACTTCTTTTCTTGCTTGATTGATGAAAGATGAAGCCTAGTTTACATTATTCCAATAAGCATTCCAGTCATTCCAATCCTTCTGAATCCAGTACTTCTTCATCTTTCATCATCTATAATCGATCCAGCAAAAAGAGACATTCCAGTTGATTGAGACAGTATTCTATTTTTCATTACGCTGGATGTAGCTACTATTGCGGGACTGGAATGCCTACTGGAATAATGTAAACTAAAAATTGAAAAATGAAGTAGCTACTGGATTCGGAAGTAGTATGGATTGCGTGGCTAGAATGCCTACTGGCATAATGTAAACTAAAACTTGAAAGATGAAGTAGCTACTGGATTCGGAAGTAGTATGGATTGCGTGACTGGAATGCCTACTGGAATAAAGTAAACTAAAACTTGAAAGATGAAGTAGCTACTGGATTCGGAAGTAGTATGGATTGCGTGACTGGAATGCCTACTGGAATAAAGTAAACTAAAACTTGAAAGATAAAGTAGCTACTGGATTCGGAAGTAGTATGGATTGCGTGACTGGAATGCCTACTGGCATAATGTAAACTAGCTTCAAATTCAGACAGAACTCGCGTTCACAAAGAATGTTATTTTGGACGACCGCGTCGGACGCGATGTAAACAAAGCTTGCATCGTCACGTCCCCGTGATAGGGCTGCCGTTGATAAAGAATCTCGGAACTTCCTAGTGATAGTGAGGTTTGAGCAACACATGCGTCGAAAGTGGAGGTTATTGGGGCTCAGTTTTGAAATATCTTCAACAATTGAGCCGATTGTGAAGTGTTAATTAAGGCAGCACCCCGTGCTAACTAGCGCCACCCCGAGAAAAAAACATTCTGAATTACGCCATCTATTAAAAAAGTGGACAGTAGAATTATTGTTTCACGGAAGAAGAATATTTTTTTCTAGTATCCTCATAGTGAAACTATAAGTAGTGAAAAACGAAGTGAGTTCTGACAATATTTCTTTTTGATTCACTCCGAAATATTATTAAAGAATTCTTCATCCATGGAATAATTCTACTGACCACTTTTTGCCTTAAATCAGAAGATTTATTTTCGGAAGTTCCTATGTATATTTATAGACATAAACCAAACATTAATACTAAAATTGAAATCTCAATCTGAAAAATCTATTGGAATAGCTATAGAAAAGACAATTTCTAGACGCCAATCGTTACCAAACGTGTTCTGCTGAAACTTAACCGTTATCTCGGATTTGGACTGTAGATGAAACATCAGGCCAATCCAGCCCTGTATCACCTCACCTGCCGACCCTAGCTGTGGAGTATTTTTACAGTGTCACTGCCCCCGGGCGAAATATTCGTGGTTATTCGTGCGTTTGGGCGAGTTAATGAGATCGACCTCGACTCGGACGGGTCGCGAGATGCGACCGTGCGAGGTTTTGCGACGAAATAAAATGGTCGGGAGAAGAATGAATAACATGCCGTGGAGATTCTAAGGGCCACTTGCGCGAAATTGCGGGTTAAATGTTCTTAAAACCCTGGGTTAACTCGCAAATTGTCTTTGGTTATCACACCTTTTTTAGAGTTTGCGTTGGTGCAAGACGTTTTTGTGATTTAACCCGGGTTAGGCAGTAACTCTCGGGTTATCTAGAATTATATTAAAAAGCAAGAATAATAAGCCAGCTGAAAATCAGCGCTGTGGCTTGCCTCAGCATTATGCTGAGCTGGTGTACCCTTTTTGGCACTGTACCACACCAGATGTTCTGTGCTGCATGTATTAAACTTTGTATACTTCTGTATTCTGGTGTTTACTGCGCTAAATAAACGATTTCACTTTCAATAAGAATTTCCCTACCGAATTCTCCTACAAGTCTACAACCCATCGAAATATCTGTGGACACGGGGTAGCGATTACCCCGTTCTCTCGTTAACTCACATAGACACTGACATTTGTGTAAGCGGAACAACATTCTGTAATCGCTCGACTGTGCGTGTCGATCGTGCCAAAGCGCCCCGTTCAGGTCCACAGATATTTCCGACGGTCAGTAACAGCACTGTTTCAACAGAACTACTGGGAACACTGCTTTGGTAAGGCGACTAAGTCCAGTAATCGTACTAGCTACTACGTTTCTATAAAGTCTGTCGCCGAATCACCGCCGTCTCGACCGTGATGGGTTCTGTTCCGAGTTTAGAAGAGCCAGAACTTTTTTTTTAACTATGTCTAAAGGGGATGTTTATAAGCAACGGTGACCACTTACCGTCAGGTGGAAAGACTTGTTATCTGTCGAAACGAGTATGTATTTAAAAAAATCTACGGGTTTATTGCAAAGTGTACATAACATAGGAAAGGACAGATTTGATTTTATGGAGGCAGTCAACAAAAGTTAGAACTTTATTTAGTTAGAAATGGTGACACAGTGGCTAGGACGTCGGATTCCCATGCGGGAGGTCCGTGTTCGAAACCGTGGAGTGCCATGTACCAATGAGACTCAGACTTACGTACATTTACCGACTGCTCTAACGGTGAAGGAAAACATCGTGAGAAAACCTGCACACTGAGATGACCAGTGTGTAAAATGGGGTAGGCACAAAACATCCTCAAGGGTCGAAGTGCCGCTGGGTTATTCCCGGCCCCCTATCATAAAATAAGATAGAACTTTATAATGTATTTTCTAACATGCAATTATCACGATATTTTCCCTAACAGTATGAGTAGGTAATATAGGAATAGCTTTGTGGTTAGCTGTGAGATAATGCCGCATGGAAATAAGCTGGAATGTATGCACTATTTATATAAAATAAAATGTTAAAAAATAAACAGCAATAGATTAATACTGAGTTCGGTAACTAAAGGCACTCGACTAAGTCACATGTACATGATATATAGGATTATCTAAAATCAATAGCGACAGGTGTAGCGGAAAGTCAAGCCGAAACTAAACAGGGTGAAGTTAGCGAGATTCAGTCAGTCTACAACTTACTTTTGCTGTTGTTTTGCGTTTTTTTTGTGTCAAAAATGCGCGGGAGTGCTGTTTGGCGCCCTCTGTAGACAATAGCACACACAAGCATCTGTTAACACACACACACCCATAAATATGCGGACTCATTAAACTGTCACGGTAGAGGTATAAGAAAAGTAAAGTTACATCACAGATTCTTAGTACCATATACCATGCAAGAAAAAGAGCATAATGCC
This sequence comes from Hofmannophila pseudospretella, assembly GCA_947369225.1. Taxonomy (NCBI): domain Eukaryota; kingdom Metazoa; phylum Arthropoda; class Insecta; order Lepidoptera; family Oecophoridae; genus Hofmannophila; species Hofmannophila pseudospretella. Next base: position 414,921 of record OX376320.1, read on the forward strand.
AAGATAAAGCTCAAACAATTTTTTATTCAATACGCTATCTCAATGTCGATTGTAGTGTCCGTACTGTGTCTTAGACACTGCGGTACAATCTAAACAAAAATACCCGACTTTATAGTTGGTCTCAAAAATAGAACAGAGATTTCGTCAAATCCGGTTGATACTATTCCGGTAGTCGGTCGGTCGTCTTTTGACCTGACTGTAACACCACAAAATAAAAGACATTGCTAAAATAAACATTGAAAGTTAGTAATGTTAGTGAGTTATTGACAGGTTTAAGATCCACAGAACATAGAATTTAAAAACAAATCAACACTTGTACGCGAAAAAAGAAATAAAGCACAAAAAAGAACTATAACGACTATGAAACAGGGTCTGAAAGAGGTAACCTGAATCTATTTTGCAACGCATACAAAGTTGCACACAAAACTGTATCCAGGTAAGCGTTACTCAATAACAAAATACGAAAAAATAAGATACGAAGAATAAGTAGAAAACCCTTCTGATGTAGAAACGACAAACGCTAGATACAAGAGCGGAGACCACTGGACCGTGCCTAGATGCACGGGACCAGAGGATGTAACATGCGCCAGTTGCAGCCTGGATAGCCTTGTTCTCTTCAAAGAACCGAAGATCACGTTCGATGGCACTTTAGTAGTATCTACTAAAATCTCGGTAGAGTACGGAACAAATCAATTGAATCGGCGAGAATGCTGACTAATTTAGTCAATCAAGACAATGAGACGCTATCCCACGAAATTGACTGCTATATATACATAAAGATTTTTCAAAGATGGAAGTCAAAACTCGAATTTTAGGAGTCCGGATTTGGTCAGATTTGATTGAATCGTAGAATCACGTATCATCTTTTTGTATTCTGTATAAAATAAAAACTCTTTGTTTTTGTTTTAGTATTTATTTGAAGACGAGTATAAAAATGGACTTATCATCTTAATTCCAGTATCTCACATACAACACAACACGCACACACTGTTGCTTTCTTCGTCCGTGCAGTCACTGAGGGGCCAGCTGAAGATCAGCGCTGTGGCTTGCCTCAGCATAAACCTACCCTTTTTGGCACTGTACCGCACCGGATGTTCTGTGCTGCATGTATTAAACTTTGTATACTTCTGTATTCTGTTCTATATTCTGGTGTTTACAGCGCTAAATAAACGTTTTCAATTTCAATAATTCCTGTTCTAAAAGAGTCATATCACTTGCCTCACTACATCATACAGTTTTGCAGACCAACAACGAAATACATAACCTTTCAGAAGCATCGATAATTAATTATCATCTATTATTATGTCTATTTTTACGAGACCTCCACAGATATCGCCCCGCAGGCGTGAAAAACTAGTGCAGTCCTTGAATAAGTAATTTTGTGAGTAATTAATTAAGTACTCTAATAAGAATAGCATCATCAAACAAAGAATCTTCTTCGTCGTCGCATAGAACGACTCTGTTGGCAGATTTAATGGGGATGCTATTTATAGCAAACCACTCCATTAAATTTCCTTCTCCACTTCACACACTGGTTATTTCAGTGTGCAGGGTTCCTCACGATGTTTTCCTTCACCGTTAGAATAGTCAATAAGTAAAAAGTCTAGTCTAGTATCTTATATTATGATTGGGGGCCGGGAATAACCCCAGCGGCACTTCGACCCTTGAGGATCTTTTGTGCCTACCCCATTTTACACACAGGTCATCTCAGTGTGCAGGTTTGCTCACTATGTTTTCCTTCACCGTTAGAGCAGTCGGTAAATGTACGTAAGTTTTCCATAAATACGAAAAACTCATTGGTACATGGCACTGCACGGTTTCGAACCCGGACCTCCCGCATGGGAGCACGTTGTCCTAGCCACTGTGCCACCGAAGCTCAACGCTCGACCATGATCGTTCATAGATCACCACCAGTTAGATGGAACCATATATCCGTTTAAATTGATCTACTGATCTATTAACCCTCATTCCATACCTGATCTTGTCTCATATTTATTTCTCTCTCATCCCCATTATGCACGAATATTATACCACAAACAATGGTTGGTATGATGTCACGCACAATGCAGGTATTGCAAAATACGAAAAACTCATCGGTACATGACACATGGTTTCGAACCCAGACCTTCCGCATGGGAGTCCGGTGTTCTAGCCAATGTGCCACCGACACTCCTAGTCTAGTATACTCATAGTAATATCAAATACTGTATGTCCCGAAAGGAAACCATGTTTTTGTGTGTTGCAAGGACAAAAAGATAGTATGTTGGATAGGATGTTACTCATGTTTGTTTACCCTGGTTCGGTTTAGTAGATCCGGCCGCCCACCGGACAGTCTGTACTTAATTTTTTTTTAGCATTAGCCAGAAGCTAGTTTTAGGTATTTTATCGGGCACAAATATGATGTCCAGATGTTCTGTGCTGCAATACATGCAGCTTAATTCCTAGTATCTCACATACAACACAACACGCACACACTGTTGCTTTCTTCGTCAGTGCAGTCACTAAGGGGCCAGCTGAAAATCAGCGCTGTGGCTTGCCTCAGCATTATGCCGAGCTGGTGTACCCTTTTTGGCACTGTACCACACCGGATGTTTTGTGCTGCATGTATTAATCTTTGTATACTTCTGTATTGTATTCTATATTCTGGTGTTTACAGCGCTAAATAAACGTTTTCAATTTCAATTTTCAATTTTGTCAAAAATTTCAATTATGACGAGGCATTGCCACTAGCGCCGCCAATCGAAAAAAAAATCATATCAATTAAGGCATTAAAAAAAGTGTCTGGTATTAAGGTTTCACGAAAGAAGAAGAAATTTTAAAACTAGTTTTGTATTCTCATATTGAAACAATAAGAAACAAAAAGTGGCACTTTTGTCAGTTAGAAGTATAGTGTAAACAAAGCTTCCGGTTGAGACCGTAATCGACCGGAAGGTTAAGGTGACAGGTGTGCAGGCACAGCATTTTAGAAGAATTTTGCGGTCATCTTTAGTGAAGACAATTACATTAAATAAATTAGCAATAAAAGATCCGACTCCCCATTTAAATGTCACGTCGGTGGCGTCGTGGCTAGGACGTCGAGTACGAAACCAGGCAATGCCATGTACCAATGAGTTTTTCGAAAGACTTACGTACTTACGTACCGACGGCTCTGACAGTAAAGGAAAACATCGTGAGGAAACCTGCACACTGAGATAACCAGTGTGTGAAATAGGGAAGGCAATGGTAAACCATCACATTAATTCTGCCAAGATAGTCGTTCTATGTGATTAATTCCTTAGAATGATCACGACCCTCAGCAATGAGGAAAACGACTTAGAAGAAAGAAATAATTATTACGTACTATTCCTGTAAATTGTATAGAATAAAGTGTTTCTAACTATCTAATTTTTATGCGAATTTTTTTTTTAAAAGTTGTTCATATTTTCTGGATGAAATACTGGGATCATACGCATAATAACCCATTTCAGCCATGACGCCCTGAATAATTAGACCTGATATTTATTTACTTTGTGACAAATTCTAGGTAAATGGCGACCTAAGTCGGAGGCCTATCGTAACCTCATTACCCATGCCCTAACTCCCAAAGTGGGGGTAGGTTAGGTAACAGAAGTGGGCGAGTGGGAGGAAGCCGGCAAAGTAACCACTGAGTAATTGAATACGTAACCAGCCCGCTAGACGAACGTAACTACAGCAATGTACGTTGAATCTGCTACTAACCGTTATGACTTGACTCCTCTATACGCTCAGTCATGATGGGCGATTACAGGCACGCACGATCGTGTGTAATTGGCCATGATGGCCTGTGTAGGGACACTGTGTACAGACACAGTGCACACTGTGTTTGTTCTACATTGTGAATTATTATGTCAGCAGTTTCAAATGTCACGCGGCTGCGCCCGCGTCGGGCTGGTCGTGTCTCTACCACCGTCATGTATGATATACTGTTTGGAAATATAAGTATCGGTTAACAAGTCCAGTATCTCATTGAAGATGACTCCTCGAAGACATACCCTGGCTAGTACGTAGGTATAGACACGTGCCGAACTCTTAGACCAGTCAAGAGGAACTCGTATACCTCTAAACCTGTAATCGGCGACAATCGGATAACCGTCGGTTTTTCGTACACACATCAAAGGAATGCCACACGATCCCCCATCATGGCCCATCGTAATCGCCCGTCGTGGTTGATCGTGAATAGGAGCCTTAGTTGCGTGGAGCGTCTTGAGAATTCGACATCCATTAAAAGATACTCTGTCCTTTTCCACGTCATAACTTTAGAAATATTTGTCATAAAGCAAATGCTGCATCCTCGTCGGCTATTCAAAAGTCGAGCGCTGTGGGTAGGTATCTTATTGCGATCACACATATGCCTTTGTTTATGTGAGCGAATGAGACAGGACTAAAGACGAAATGGACAATTACAGTCATGCCAGGAGGAATCGACAACCTACACTCGCTGGACGACGAAGCCATAGCACGGCTGAAGAATATGTTGCCTTTGTAATTGTAGTGTGATTGTGTACTGCTGACGATCGAACGATAAATAAATAATCATAGTCATGTCGAACGCCTTGAGAATTCCTCTCCAAGTTCATAGATCACCACCAGTTAGATGGAACCATGTATGTTTCAGAATCACAAATTTTGACGTTTAGGGTAGGTTGCCCTGTGGTCGACTGTACGTTGAATCTGCTACTAATTATGACTCCTCTATACGCTACCTCTTATCTTATGAAGGGGGCCGAGAATAACCCCAGCGGCACTTCGACCCTTGAGGATCTTTTGTGCCTACCCCATTTTACACACTGGTCATCTCAGTGTGCAGGTTTGCTCACGATGTTTTCCTTCACCGTTAGAGCAGTCGGTAAATGAACGTAAGTCTTCAAAAATACGAAAAACTCATTGGTACATGGCACTGCACGGTTTGGAATCCGGACCTCCCGCATGGGCGCCCGTTGTCCTAGCCACTGTGCCACCGAAGCTCAACGCTCGACCATGATCGTTCATAGATCACCACCAGTTAGATGGAACCATATATCCGTTTAAATTGACCTACTGATCTATTAACCCTCATTCAATACCTGATCTTGTCTCATATATATTTCTCTATCATCCCCATTATGCACGAATATTATACCACAAACAATGGTTGAGTGAATACAAACGCCGCCTTCATGGTATGATGTCACGCACAATGCAGGTATTACATCATACAAACTGTAGCCTACTACTACCTATAAGTATAGTATTCTGAAGATATCGATCACCAGGTTTCCATATCGATGGAAACCTGGATTTTTTATTGTATAAGGAGAGCAGACGAACAAACGGTTCAGTTGATACCCCTGATCACCGTCTCACCTCACTGTTTTATTATTGGTTTGGAATTGGATAGAGTGCCTCATGTGCATAGGATTCTCCATATGATTATAATTGAAATGAAAATTTACAAGAAATACGGAATAGATTTTAAGTGAAATGGAATGGAATTCTAAGTAACATTATGGTAAGGTGGTGGTGGTAGTTAGTTTACTCGTAAGAGAGATCAAACAATTTCTCAGTACTGCCCCCATAAAACGGACAAGTTTAAAACCGCCGCTATAATGGCTTGGAACTGCTTGGAATTGGAAACCTGTAGTGCATGGTTCGAATATACGAGATGTATAAAAGGATGTGTCTGATATGAAGAGGTTGGTCTGTCAGGTCAGGGCTACAACTTTCAGAAAGCAGAAAAAATAAAATTTTCCCAAACAAATTAATCACCTGCATTTTTGACGTCGGGTACAGTACAAATTCCAAAATCTACAATGTGCTGGTTTGTCCCATTGCCATAATGTACATTTTTGCTAATTTCGAAAAGTTGTACAGTTAAGGCCAACGCACATTGCAGCGACTCGACGCGAACCCGACACGAACTAAACTCAGAGCAAATCATCGAACACTCAAAAGCTTTTTTTGTCAAGGTTTAGCGCGTGAAAGTTCAAAAAGTTTGTGTTGACGGTAATTATTTATTGTGGTAAAAATGCTATTCGAATCGAACGCTCTGCATGGCTCTGCGATATAATTAAGCTATTAACGGTATTAAGTTGTATTATATTATAAAACCACTAGACTAGACTTTTATTAGATGTTTCACTGAACATTAAATAAATAGGAAGTTATCTTTTTATACCTACCTAGTTATTCCCCAATTGGAACTGCTTTCATTTTACCCTTTTTTTAATTAGGTACATTTATTGTATGTACGGTAAGTTGATATTTTTCTAAGGTACATTGTAGCGACTTAACGCGAACTCGACACGAACTAAACTCAGAGCAAATCATTGAAATGTGAGCTTTATATCGTATTACGTACAGTAGGTTTTCACAATCCAAATGAAGTAATTGTCGTCGAGTGGCCCACGCGTTGACAACTCATCGACGACTACTTCACCTTCTACTTTTGAAAACCTACTGTATGTAATACGATATAAAGCTCACATTTCAATGCTTTGCTCTGAGTCGAGTTCGTGTCGGGTTCGCGTCTAGTTGGTATAATATGCGATGGCCATTAACCGTCCCTGATCAAACCCCATACGGAACAGATGCCATTTTTGTTACATGCTGTAATTAAGGATCGCCGCGACACAGGGTCGCCCTAGTGCGGGGTCCAACAGCAAACTGAAAAAGGTGTAAAAAATTATAGTGGTAAATAAATTATTTTGTATTTGTATTTTGTTGTATACTATGCTCCGAAATGCCTGAAATGCCTGAAGACCAAACTGTTTAACCAATGTGTTCTGCCCACCATGACTTACGGTGCCGAAACATGGACGTTCACAAAAGAAGCTGTGCACAAAATAAGGGTCGCACAAAGGGCCATGGAGCGTGCCATGTTAGGTATCACCCTAATGGACAAGATCCGCAACACAGAGATCCGACAACGAACTAAAGTCCTAGACGTGGGAAAGCGGGTTGCGACGCTAAAATGGCGATGGGCGGGACACTTGGTTAGACGTGGTGATGGCCGGTGGACCAGAGCCCTCACTGTGTGGTGGCCAAGGTTGGGGAAAAGAGGAGTAGGTCGTCCAGCAGCCAGATAAGAATAAGAATAAGAATAAAGATAGGCGGATGACATCACCAAAGTCGCATCGAAGACCTGGATGCGACTAGCACAGGATCGTATAGGGTGGCACACAAGAGAGGAGGCTTATACCCTGCAGTGGGACGACATGGGCTGATGATGATGATGATGCTCCGAAAAAACTCGACAAGTCGCACTAAGCCACATAGAGTTCAAAATAAACTTACGGCAGACCTCATGAAAATAAACGTAAAATAATAATAGATGTGCAGACAATTCTGCCAATGCAGAATCAGACTTTTGAGAAACGGTTATTAGGTCTTTGTTTTTTTTCTTCATATTTGGTCACAGAGTAAATAATTGCATAAGTAGAGCCGGTTGGCGATCGATCTCACTCCGGCGCAGCGATGAAGATATACCAACAATGACGCAATCACTTAAGTAAAGGTCAAAGTATCGTAACAAAAAAATATCAGATTGGTTTATCTGATGATAAACATTACATAGAAATTGTACTCCGTGCTCAGAAATCCAACAGGTGGAAGATAAAAAATCTATTAGTGGTAATATTCATAAAATTCTCTTATATATCGTTTTCCGCAATAATTGCACACCTACTACCTCTTTCTCGAAATCATTTCCTCTGCCCGAAGGTTGCCTGGAAGAGATGACTCTTAGCGATATGGCCGCCTAAATTGTACTACACTATTTCCTTTTCTATCTTTTGTTTGTTTATTTATTATTATTTATTTATTTATAATTTACATAATTATTACGGGAATTCCTAATTCAATTATATAAATCAATACTATTCCACCTATAAAATTAATACTAATGACCTACGGAGCCTATACGTGGACACTGACGGTGCGACTGGTTCACAAATTGAAAGTCGCTCAGCGTGCTATGGAAAGAGCTATGCTCGGAGTATCTCTGCTGGATCGAATCCGAAATGAGGAGATCCGGCATAGAACAAAAGTTATCGACATAGCTCATAAGATTAGCAAGCTGAAGTGGCAGTGGGCCGGTCACATCTGTCGCAGAACCGACAACCGCTGGGGGAGACGAGTTCTGGAGTGGAGACCGCGTTTGGGCAAACGTAGTGTGGGACGGGCGTCCCTGCTAGATGGAGCGACGATCTGCGCAAGGTGGCTGGCAGCGACTGGATGAGAAGAGCCGAAGATCGGGCTCAATGGCGCGCCCTGAGAGAGGCCTATGTCCAGCAGTGGACTAGAGTAGGCTGCTGATGATGATGACATAAAATAATTACATGCTTATATCAATCCTTTGGGATACCTCATTTAGTATAAATGAGGTTTTTAGAAGAGCTCTCGTGATTGGAGCAAATTTAAGAAGGATTGTTCAACCACACACACACACACACACACACACACACACACACACACACACACACACACACACACACACACACACACACACACACACACACACACACACACACACACACACACACACACACACACACACACACACACACACACACACACACACCACCCCTTGCATTAACCTTTATTATTGTTCTTATTTTTCTTTCTTCCAAATTTTGCACTTTTAGTTCTGTTACATGTTCATTTGCACTGGTCCAAGAAGAGATCTGTCCTCCGAGATACAGGAACTTCCTAGTTCAAAGGTCAGCGCCTATAGTAGGATAACTGGTTGCTCACTAATTTTATTAAGTTTAATGTAAGTTTAAGTTTAACCGGTTGTTGTTTTCTATTTGTGCAATAAAGTGTATTTTACTTTACTTTTACAGCGATTGTTTAAAGCGCAAGCCAGGCTTGGCGTACATAAAGGCCAAGGACAGTCAAGGGCAGGGCAGGGTTGCAGGTTCAAATTCTACCCGTGTAGATATTTTTAAGGCTCAAAGCTCAAAATAAGTTTTTTTCGGGAGTGGCGTTTCATTCGGATTTTTTTTCGGGAATGGCGCTAGCCTGATGGTAAGTTGTCACCGTCACCCATAGACATCTCACCTCACTGTATTATTATTATGAGCTGCTAACCTCGGCATCGTGTGCCGGTGATTACGCTGGCTCTCTTACCCTTCAAACCGAAACGCAAGTATCTCTGGCGATCCTGCACATCAGAATCTACCACCTGCCGAACCTGTCTCCAGTGTGGTTCCATAAAAATTTGGTCAAATTCTGATAAAGTGATGATTTACGAGATGTGTGCGAAACGCAGCATAGACTATAAATATTATGGTTAAACTAAACGCACACGTCAAATCTTCCCTCTCGTTCTGGCACATACAAACAAGGCATCGCTCTGTTTTTTGTGATCATCATAGTGCAGTTTTGTAATAAAAACTAAATAATTAATGTAAAAAGAATGTTTAATTCGTTTCACAAAAAATAAATGTAACCATATCGTACAAGGACAATTAACTTTTTAGTGATTAATGCTTTGAAGGCGATTTTTATTAAACTAACTTGTCTAACTAAGTTTATCTACTAACAATGATTATACTACATGTACGTCAGTATTGTACAGTAAAGCCGTGTTGTGCCGCCCATAAAGAGTAGCACCACCCCAACTCTTCCCGTGGGTATCGTACGAAGCGACTAAGAGTTTTAGTGGATACTATTCTACACCTAGTAGACGCCGATAGGCTCGCCACCTATCACATTAGTCCACCAAATCTTACGGCGAAAAGTAGGAACTACCTATGATGAAGGTGGTTCCTCTGTCTACCCCCTCGGGGATTATGGACGTGAGAGTTATGTATGTACGTCAGTATTATAGTACTCTGTGCTACAATTACAAGCTAATTTATCATACAGATCCCAAATCCGAATGACAATAGATCACGCCAGGTATAATGAGCATTGTCATCGGGGCGATGCCCTCGCGCAATGATCACCGCGGGCTATTGAACCATATTCAACATCATACGGTTTGCTATGGCTTATGAGAGCTTCCGCTTCGCTATAGCGAAGGTTAGTATAGCTATAGATCTATGGACGAGCGTGCGTGTTGCTATGATACGTTCTCATATTTTCTATTCTATGATCTATCGCCTAGATCGAACCTTTCCATAATAGAAAGTAATTATCCAAGGAATTGATGAGTAGTGCTTTAATTGGCCGGTGAATTGCTGCTTACTCAATTCACCCTACTCCATGGTAACATGACATTGGTTGACCTTGGGCTAAATTGGTATTTGTCAATATTTAGTGCAAATAAGGCTGGTGGTGGTATTAGTGCTAATAAGGCTGGGAAGTTTTATTACAAATAAAACTGGTGGTGGGTAGATCTTAAGCAATTGGCGTAAATAACACATTTGGCTTTTAGGTAGAAAGGCAGTTACGATGCACTTTAATCTTCTTTCAAACTGTGTTCTCAGATATTCTATTTGTACACTGTGACTACGTTCAAAGGGTTCTATTAGCCGGTCGATTCTATATAGAATAGAACGAGCGCCAATGTTCACCTTCTATTCTAAAGGGCTTCTATCGCATAGAAAACTTGTTCACACGATTTAGACGCATATTGCCAATTTCTCTATTTCATAGATACTATCAAATAGAACAGAATAGAAGAGGTGAGAACGTACCCCAATCCGATGACCCGTTTATTATATGGTTAAGAACGTCGGTGGCACAGTGGCTAGAACACCGGACTCCCGTGCGGGAGGTCCGGGTTCGAAACCACGCAGTGCCATGTACCAATGAGTTTTTCGTATTTTTCGAAGACTTACATACATTTACCGACTGCTCTAACGGTTAAGGAAAACATCGTGAGGAAACCTGCACACTGAAATGACCAGTGTGTAAAATGGGGTAGGCACAAAGGATCCTCAAGGGTCTAAAGTGCCGCTGGGTTATTCCCGGCCCACTATCATAAGATAAGATAAGATTATATGGTTACGAGTACGTGTCTGTTACTCAATATGCCTCAACGTCATCCCGCACACATATATGTATTCCAAACTATTGTAGAGGGCTTTCCGAAAAACTTGGTCATACAGCCCGGATCCGGGGCGACGCGGAATTAACCCTCAAAGTTAAAAAAATTTGAGGTGTCAAAGTGTACAGCTGTTTCTAATTTAATTTGACTATAACCATTACACGAGGGTCGTCGCCATAGAATTCCATGGTGATAATTAATTTATTACTGAACGCAGTGCGGCCATCACGATTTACAAATTAGCATGTGGCGATTTTATGTTAGTATCTTCTCGACCTATGTGCAGACTTGCTACGGGCATCAATTAAAACAATTTGTATAGAAATTCTTTCGTCGCTGATTCGAATCCATCTTTGGACCATTAGACCGCACCTAAACAGGCATTACAATGAAGAATATTGTTAAAACTTTACCAAAATTATTTGTACAAAAAAAACTTGAATGTCGTGACTTTTCTAGTTTCATATTTATTAGCCCACTACTTTACAGGCAGAATATTAACTCTTTAAAACTTCAGATAGGGAAATAATACAATCATCAGCAAGGTGAATCGTTATGGATAATCTTCTAGGTATGTTTCGCTATCTTGAATCGCAAGGTTCCCAAAAAATAATTCCTAATCACGACATTTATCTATGTATATCTATTCCGATAATAATTGTACGCCAGGACGCTGATTGGTCGCATTTTGCAGCCGTCATACCCACCATGAGTCACCAACCATACCAAGAAGTGTGATGGATCATGATCAGTCAGAGCCGGATTTTTAAACCATGCGAAAAATAAGATTCAGGCAAAAATGACTAATAAAGGAATGAGTCTTTAAGTTCATAAGGGCCGCCATTTTTGGAATTTAAAATTTCGTTTTTAATCTACATACGAATGTCAAGGAATCATTCCAAAACCTTATTGCGACAGGGTTCCACAGAGTATAACCTGATGTGTCTTCCACTGTACATACTAATATGCCATTTTTACACGGTCTTTATTTTAACACTTAGGGCGTGCGCTGGCGTTATTCATATCGATGTACATTGCTGATTATCGTGTTCTTTCGCCGACGTTTTAACGTCATAACGAGCAATATATATTCACCCGCCGCGGACGTCCGCGTCACGCAGCGGAGGCCCTTAACTGACCCTTAAAATATGTATTTACCTATAACAACAAAATCGTTTCGGAGAAAGTTCTTTTAAAAACTTTTCTTCCCAATTTCCGGGCCAAATCGTTTCCGCCTACATTTTTATTCGACCTTCAAACTTTCCAGCACTATGTATTATTAAATTGACAAGACAAGAATAAAAATAATTAATGGCAACACATACACAAACATACATTAAGTAATTCCGCCTATAAATAGTGTAGTTACGGTTGCTATAATCAATACCGATGTGTCAGGTCAGGCAACAGCCAGTCGGGGCTCATGGTGCTACTACATGTCGACCTTCGTGGCTCGACCGGTACGTTCTTGGTTTGTATGCATCTTGTCTTATCTACACTATGGCTGTCATCAATCTAATTAATTTCTTTTTAGTTATCTCCCTTAAAGTTTGACTTTTAGGTAGAAAGGTAATTACGATGTACTTTAATCTTCTTTAAAACTGTATGTATTTGGTAATGGTAGATCCTAAAGTGAAGGATCGCCTGGGGTGGTACCACCCCTTTTATCTATTTCTGCCGTGAAGCAGAGATGCTTGCATTTCTGTGTTTCGGTTTGAAGGGTAAGAGAGCCAGCGTAATTTCCGGCACATGAAGCATTCCATCTTAGTCCTCAACGTTAGCAACGGATCAAAACCCTCTAACATTAATACAGTGAGGTGAGATGTATATGGGCGACGGTGACCACTTATGGCCTGTTTGCTCGTCTGCTCTCCTTATTTAATAATAAAAAAAATGTAGGTATAGGGACTATAACAATAACAATTTCAATACTGATTATTGATAAATTCCAGATGTTATTTCTAACTATAACCTAATGATAAAAAAATATTCACTAAATACGAAAAAAAAACGACAAAACCAATAGTCTATTCACTATTGTACAAGCTATCAAAGTTGACACAACAAGCTAAAAAAACCAAAGATAACTTTGTTTTATAAACAAGAAAGTTACAGGACGCCATACATATTAGCATAAGTTACCGTTATCATACGCTATCACAAGAATAACAGACGATATCTACATATATCTATAAACGAGTCTACGAGGTGTTATTCACCCTCAAAAATACGAAAGATAATACCAACATGAATATGCAATCGGTTCGAAAGTAAAATCCTTTAGCGAAGGTGCTATCTGATAGCATACATCGCCACTCTGAGACACAATTGCAAGATGATCTGTCATTGCGGAACAGATATGCTTAACTCAAGCGCGATTCAGTCGCACAGAGGTGCTTACACACGCGTCAATCAGAGGAACGCGGACCGTTTAGATAGATCCTGTGCACATGAAACAATGAAATAAAAAGCTGATTCACTGTTGATAAGAAACAGATGACACGAAATCGATACCGAAACGAAATACCGTACATAAATAAAACCGCAAACAACAATACAACACAACATAAACAACACCACATAAACACTCGGGTATCTGCACCTTCACAGTTAAAAGCAGAGTGTGCTGCTGATAATTTCCAAGTCATTAGTAAAAAGAAGGAAACCGCTTCGAATAGTTCGCGCGAATAAGAACAAATTTTATTTAAATAGTGCACACATACATAGGAACAGGTAGTAGTAACGATGTAGCTTTAAACTCTACATTGTTTTAAAGAGAACACAGCAAAGAGTTAACTGTGACTCTTACGATAGGCTAAAAGCCTGTAGACGTTCAACGATGATTAAACATGATTAGCAGCTGCGTATAAAATATAAATCATAGATATATCTAGGTGTAATTAAAAGTAATTTGTATATTAGAAGACATAGAATAGACGTAGAATAGGTTGGGATACCCAATATATTAAAAGTTAAGAAGGGAAAACGTAGGTCAGGAACTAGGAGGAACTACCATTGTGAAGCATATAAAAATAACGGCATGTAGTTGCGACCTTGGGCTCAAGTATCTTCACGGTTACTTCAATTAGGAGAAATAGAGAAATATGAAGGTAATGAATGATACAATTCAGGGGTATAGTAATTATAATTACATATACTTTACATGGAGCTGTTTGCTGTTGTTTAAAATTCAAATAAACATGTGTTTAAATAAACAAGTGTAAGTAAGCCAGCGTAGGATCGCGTAATCTGTAATATCGCGAAAACTTTCATGCTTACGCGAAAAATTAAAAGTGTCGCGTAGTGATAGTCACTCTTTAGACTCGACAGGGACAGACGGAGGACTGGCCCCATTAATATCCCGACTATATTATATAATAACCCTCGGGGAAATACTCCAATTAGAGTAGGGGCTGCCTATAAAGAGTCCAATTGGAATAGGGGTTCCATCTTTTATGTAGGTAATTTATTACACATTTTTTCTATTAATATACTAAACAATATCACAGATAATAATAATAAATAATAATAATAAATTGTATTTAAACCCATTTGACTAGTAATCTCTAAATTACCAATAAATGAATATGAATATCTGTAGCGATATTCCGAATATTCGCCAAATTACGAACACGATCCTACACTGACATTACAACCTATGAAGTGGTTACTTAAATCCAATGATACACTTATCTGACCCATGGGTATTCATATCACTTTAATGTTTAAGGTTCTGAGAGATCAATTAAAAATTATGGTTAGATATGTTCGAAAAAAATTAAAAATTTAGTGCAAATAAAAACAGATCAGCCAAATTCTTTTGGAGAATGATAAATTATAACTTAAATTATAAGTAATATTCATTCATTGGGGAGCTCGTAGCCTAGTTGCGAGCACGGTCCGAAAGTGATCGTGCAGGTTAAGCGACGTTGGCGCGGTCGGTACCGGGATGGGTGACCGATAATGGCATATTTCATCTGAGCTTCTCCGTGCCTCGGAAAGCACGTTAAGCAGTCGGTCCCGGTTGTTGTCGTTCGATAGCAGTCTTAGCCATGTCAAAGGCCTACGGCCGGCCTGAACAACTCTGACAAATAGGTTGGCCACTAACCATACAATAAGTAAGTAATATTCATTTATCACTTTAATCATCAGATAGTTCTTTCAATATATGTTGAATCAAATCTATTTAGACAAAAAGAGAACCACAATAGTAAGGGACAAAAGATCATGTGTGTTATCTAGAGTACTGATTTGAATACACACAAGAACAAAGGTAATAAAATTAGCACCAATGACAGATGGAACTGATAATCTGTTATCAGTACATCATGCAGCTCCATATAAAAAGCTTTATAATGTCTATAGGTACCGAGGTAGCGTAGTGGCTAGGACGCTGGACTCCTATAGGATATCCGGGTTCAAAACCAAGCAAAGTCGTGAGTGAACTAATGGGTTTTTCAGATTTTTCGAAAGACACTGCATTTACCAACTGCTCTAACGTTAAAGGAAAACGTCGTGAGAAAACCTGCAGTCTAAGATGACCAGTGAGTGAAATGGGAAAAGCTGTGGCAAACCTTTATTAAATAAGTCAAGAAGGAAGTTCTATGTGGTTATTTCCATAGAATGATAATGACCCTCGTCAATGAGGAATACAACAAAGAAGGGACTGAAAAAATGCAGGGTCATCTGTTTAGTTTAAAAAAGTAAATAATCACTGGGTTTGGATGTGCCCTTCATGGGACAATAGTTGAAATGATTTGTCATCTATTCAGAGTTTTGACAATAATATTGTTCGTTTGAGAGATGAAAGGACAGTATGATCATTTAAAAATATAGAATTTTATAATTTATTTATATTAGAATAACAAAGCATTCCAGAAACTATTTTCTAGTCACCGAAGTATGGTCACTACATAGTTTGACTTTATAAAGTAGACTCTGGCTTCATTATTTTCAAAGTCTATTGAAGGTATGTCTAACACGCTTAAAGTTAACTTAACAATGCCGAACTTAATCAAAAATCATATTTATTATTAGGGAAGCATTCCAAAACAGGTAATAACTACCCGACAAAGGGTACTAATTGCCTGACAGTTAAAATAGCACTGGGCGATGTGTATGTCAGGTAATTGTTACTGTTTCCAACAACTACTCGGTTACCCGATACAGCGAAAGTGGTTTTGGAACATATCCTAGTATTAGTTTATTAGCACTAGGAGTGTGCAGAAAGTAATTTCAGTTCAGACTTACACAATGAAGGTGGTCCCTTCCTCACAGTTGTATAAAGTCTAAGTAACAACACAAACGACACGGTTTCCACCAGTCCAAATATATTCCTACTACACAAATAACAGCACCTGATATCAACCACTATCAAATACAAGATAGTGCTTATCATATCTCACTATTAGCACGAAGATTCTTGAACTCACATGACGTCACGATAACAACCATCCAAATCGTGTGAAGACACAGTGCCTAGATCTACTACTAACACTATAATCACGGCCTAGATCCAACTTTCCAACTAGTACGAGCACTAAGTCCGACCTTTTAGTGTAGGTACTACTCTTTGGTCCGACCTCGCAAACTAAACTCATGTCGCTGTCACAAAAAACGGAACCACCTGATGGGGTGAAGGTCTACGAACACAGGCGAATACACGAAACTTTGCCTCGGTCCGGTTACTGCATAGAAAGTTAGTGACAGGCAAAATTTTGAAGCAACACAGTAAACTTACCAAATATCTTCTTTCGCCTCCTTAAGTCTTGTTTCTTTTGACTTATTTATGTAAATATATATCACACATTATACTGCTATCGTGTTGCGCAGCACGATATTACTCACGTTTACTGTATAAATTTTGTTAATTTCTGTCTAAACAACACACTTTTTGACGAATTGACAAATAGGTATCGTTTTTCGTGACAAATCAACATGGCCTCCAACAGGTCATCCGGTCAAAACAATTAATAAGATTATTTGTCGCTTAGAAACAAACACTAAATTAATTCCTGTATTAACGGTAGACAATAAAAATATAAGCAACAAGTAAATAAAGACGAATATTTTCAGTTCAGGTTTAGGAGGATTGGAGATATAGAAACAGTTTAACAACTGACTTTAATTTCCTGCTAGAGAACGTAAACATTAGAATGTCCGTCACTTTCACACGAACGTTTTTAGTATTCCTTTGTAAGTCTATGGTACTAAGGAAAGCGAAGGGTGTATCCGAATTCGAAAAAAATCATTGCTGCCAAAATAAATCAATTTTCCCCAATAAAAGGGTAAATTATAACAGATTAAAATTGAAAAGTTAAGATTGTGAATTCCGCAAAATCTAAGGTTTAGTGAAACCATCGGTCGGGGTGTCGTTAGAGGGGTGAAGAAAACAACTACTTAGAAATTTTGCCGTTTTAATTATTTTTTCCCTGTAACGACACCCTGACCAAATCATCAGGTAAAGTTTGGTGTTAGTGTTAGATCATTGTTCCTCCAGTTACTGGCATCGATCCCGCGATGGCCGCCAAATCTAAACCTATATGAAACTATTACGCTCACTCGTGTACTAGATTGTGTAAAAGAGTGAGCGGGACATTTCGGTTGGCGATCATCGCTGGCGGCCATACAAGAAACGATACCACTATATATCATTATTTACCCCTCAAAATAATTCTGAGATTCACTCCAACCGCCTGGCAAGACCATGGCATTAAAAAAAATGAATTGAAAGCGGTCGGTTGTTGGTTGTGTTGTGTGGTTTTATGAAATTCTCGAATAATACTATCCATTTACTATCAGAATCTGTGTAGAAAATGAATTCCTCAAGTTTTTCTCTAAAGCCGTCAACTTCCAGTAATGTGGAAACGAATAGTCGTGTGAAAACTTTCGTAAGTAACTTTTTGGCTACACTGTAGGTTATGTTTTATTGTTGTGTTCTCATCCTTTATTATTTTCAGAATTTACCTGACAAATGTTTCGAGAAACACGTCGCTTGCACATGGAGACGCGGAAACAAGTTTACTATTTACCCTCGGAGTCAAACTGCGAGCAAAACAAAGCCCGTCATACCCGAGAACAAGATCCTGAATATCCAGCAAGAAATCTTACTTTTCAATCCGATTTTGCGGAAACTCGTGAACGAATCTAATGGGACGTACCTGTCGTTGCAAAAAGCGGCCGAATCTTCTAAAACATCTGATAATCAAGTGGAATTCCTGAAACTTTCCCGCCAATACCGTTCTATCATTCGAGTTTGCATCGAAAGTCTTCAAGAGGCCGCTGAAAAAGAGGCCAACGGCGTGGAGAAGAATAATTTATTATCCTACATCACAATTTTCTACTCAATTGAGTGTATTTGGCATTTATGTGAGATTTTATACATCGATAACATTCCTGGAGACATTGTACTACCTTTCTTGTTAGAATGGGTACGCTTCCATTTCCCGTGTCATGAGCAGACGGCAGCTCAATTACTGGAGGCTTGCGAGCGAGGTTCAGAAGACCATCCTCAGTACTGGGACACGGTCACAGGCATGGTGGTGCAAGGCAGAGTGGATGTGGCAAGGGCACTGCTGAAGTTACACTCTGCTACTGACAGCAATGAGTTCAAATTGGTTGATAACTCTTTGAGGAGTATGCCGGTTTATAGTGTAAGTTTGAAATCTGATTATGTTGTATAATATTTATCTAGAGCAGTTTAGTTCACTGCCGAAAACCAATCAGCTTAGTTCACTGCTCTTTGGTGAACTAGTTCACCTAAAAAGATTTCAGGTAACTTTATCTCAGCACAGCAACAGCAGGTCATAAGATATATTATCGATATTTTACCTTCATTAATATAATTATAACTGAATTGGTTTTTGCTGTGTGTGAAATAAACATACTACTTACATTATGCTCAGGCCACATTAATCTAACGACCTATGAATGAGCGTTAGATTAATGTGTTCTCTTAGGTAACATGTGGAATAGGTCTTTTGCAAATGCATACTATAAAATACAAGCCTAGTAAATTACCAATAATTTGATAGCAGTCAAAATCTGTTATTGTATTGACTTTATTGTTGCCTTGTAGGTTTATGGAGGGATATCAACAGGAGAGTTCACCATATCCTGGAAGCATTGGCAGGCCGAGTGCCGTTCTAAACTTGGCAGCAGAGTGCTGGCGTCGCAGCCACAGCTGCAGCTCATCATGAGAGTAAGAAATTCCACTTTTGCTTTTTGTTCAAAACTATGCTGTATGTGGAGATTTCAATTTTCTAATAGGTAGCTTTTAAATCAATATCTTATGCTGTTGGTATTGTTTCATCATTTTTTCAAATATTGTATTAAAAAAAGATAGGAGTTAAGTTGGATTAGGATACATAGCATAATATTCTGTTAACAGCTGACTAAAACTTCTTTGTGAACTAGGTTAATAAATGTTTGTTTAATAAATGCTGAGTAGATGAATAATAATAATGTAGAGTGAAGATAAAGATAGTGGCATTTGTATAAGATGCGATTATAGGACTGGGTGATCAGCCAGAGAATGCAGTGGCTAGTGATTTTGATGATCTAGACCTTTCAGGTAGACAGCAGCCTTTGAAATTTTATTTCTGACTACCGGCAACACCAGAGAACTCGACTAAATACTTTTGTCTAACATCAACAGCTGATAATCGGAGACTACTCAGCATTCGAGTCAATCCGAGACAAGTACAACTCATGGTTCGACCTGCTGGGCGGCTGGGTGATGTTCTCCGCCCCATGGTCGCGCCGCCACGAGTTGCGCGCCGCCGCCGCCGCGTGCGCAGGCCTGCGCGCCGCGCCGCGCACGCATCTAGACGTCATGGTCCGCGCGCTACTGGAGGGAGAACTGCATTTGGTATGTTCTTAGCATAGTAAAAGAGAAAAGTAGAAAAATCGGTTTGGGGCACTACTACATAAAATCTCATTTGGTCTCACCTCAATTGATCTGATGACATTTTATGTAGCGTTGGCGCACACACATGCTCAAACCGAAACGTGGTGCTATTCTTTAGGGCCGGCACCACACAGCATAGAAGGATTTTATTTGATTGGATACTAAAGATAGACACTCAGTGGGTTTTGTCACGGTACTTTTAAAAGTTTGTTTCCGACGCCTTTGGGTCACCTGATGTTAAGAACTATTACGTTGAAACTCTTTACTTCCATTTTACAACAAACACATTGATTAAAACAAGTCTTCAACAAACAACCCAAATTCGAACAACCTGCAGTGTTACTTACCAGTTGTAAAAAAAATCATTTAGCCTAAGTTTGACCTTTTCCACATTCCAGGTCATACACGAGATCCAGCAAGTGGCAGACAACGGCTGGTTCGCGACACACTTAACAGACATCTTGCATCACTGTGGCAAGCTCAAAATATTGGATAAACACCAAACCAAGTGAGTGGAGCATTCTCTGTCTCATTCCGTATTAAATTAAAGGTTTTAATGGAGTACTGATAACATCACTCATCCATCACCTCAACGCCACTTACCACCAGATGAGATTGAGGTCAAACGCGGATCAAGTCATAAATAAAAAAAAACTTATTTGACTAGGAGAGCCTGAGAAATCTACAGCAAAAACGTTCCCTCTAAGTAAAAACTACAGAATAAGATTTTGCAAATCGGACATGTTACGAAATCCGCTCTGTGCGAATACTAAAACGTTTTATAGCTGTGTCCATATAAATAAATTTTAAAATTGAAACTATATAGTGAGAAATTTTAACCATGTAATTAACTACGGATTACTTTCGACTAGTTTCGGCCATATCACGGATCATATCAGTGAGTGATCCGTAGTTAATTATACATAAATAAATATTTATAAATAAAGTTAATGTCAAATGTTAGATAAATAAAACTAAAAATCTAAAAATATTTCAGTGTCATATAAATAGTCAATAAACAGGTATAACCATCCAATCGACAGTTCAGTCAAACAAGCCCCCTCTCACCGTGTCCCTCCCAAAAGTGCCCATAATGCTAGCCGCATTGCCCCGCTGGATTGCGATGGAGATGTGTTGGGCGAGGAAGTTTCCGGACCGGGGGTCGCACCCCTTCTCCCTCAGTCGTCTCCCCAATTCGCAGATGAAATTCCTTGCTTCGGAGCCCCACGTGCTATAAAGTTAATTCTAATTTCATCAAAAGCTACTTCAGTGATAAAAACTAAAAACTTTCTCAGCGTAACAGCCCGCCTCCGAGACAGCCTAATCCTGGAATACGGCAGCCTCCTCATGGAGCACCCTTCTCTCTGGTCCGTGGGTCTGTCGTACCTGGCCTCATGCCCCCCTGAGGGTCCCAGACGAGCCGAGCTGATACTGGAGCGGATGCCCGTGGCGTCTGAAGCTAAGGCCATGAGGGTCGTGGCTGAAGCCAAAAAGTATGGGCTGCTCGGTGTTGGTAAGTTTTGTCTTTTTCAATATCTCACACTACCTATCTTATCTTATCATTGGATGGGGGCCGGGGATCCCAGCGACACTTCTACTCATGGGGATCTTTTGTGTTTAACCCCTTGTACCTATCCCATGACCACATCACCGAATATGTCGTGCATGAGCAAGACTATGCGTCTTAGTGGGACGGATTTGAATTCCCTTGGGTCTGGATAGGCAGAGCCTAGCAGACCCATCCTTTTTGCCGCGAAAGCGTCACAATCACATAGGAGATGTGAAACGGTCTCCAGTTGTTCACCACAAGATGCTCTGCAAGATGTGCTGTCAGTCAGCTTCATCTTGTGTAGGTGGGCATTGGTGCTAAAGTGACCGGTGAAGGCACCGACCAGTAGGCGCACTTGATCTATTCAGGCCCCAGATCTTGCTGTTCAAGCCTGTGACTTTGTCCCCAATGAATTTCTTAGAGTGTTCTAACCCCTTTAGGGTTAGCCACTCATGTTTGTGCCTATCGATACTGTACTTCTTTAATACTGTTTTGATAATACACTAACTATACAAATAATAGAGTCGTGTTCTTATAGAACAAGTATGTGTCGTGTCGTCGTCAAAATCGTGTATGTTCTGTTAATAGTTTTAAAAATAGATAATAACAGGTTTTAATTAGTGCATGGTGCATAGTGGTGAATTTAATGTAATATGAATTCAATTGTATTTCACTAGCTTAGAAATGGGCGTGGAGTTTTTCAGGATGCCTCTGATATGGATCTGTGGGGACTAAAAAGTTTTTGCACTTTGATAATTAAATTAGTCTAAAGATTGTATTAAAACATAGAAATTGGATGAGAAACCTTGACTTCCTAACTAGCTACCCGCAGTACCTTTCAGACGGGGAATAATAACTAAATAACAATTTCAAAATTTTAAGTACCTCGCTAATTCAAATTGGCACCCAACGTGGGACCGATTACAGTGTCGCACGCATCGATCTCAGATTTGAATTCACTTACCAGAGTTATTTCATAACTGCCCGTTCTCTAACCATGATCTTTACCTACCAGTGCAGTCAGTATGTTCGTGCGCGGGCGCGCGGCACCTGTCCGCCGGGCGCGTGGGCGCGGCACTCGCGTGGGCCGTGCGCGCGCGCAGCCCGGCGCTGTGTGCGCGCGCCGCCGACGTGGCGCTACGCTCCTACCGCGAGCGCGGTTCGCTACCCGCTGCTGATCTGCTGTTGACCGCCGGCGCCGCCATGCTGCTCGCTGATAAACTTGTGTTCCTAGGTGAGTCCTTGTGTTCCTGGGTGTGTACTCGTGTTCCTAGGTGAGGTATGTTGTGGTAAGATGATTCCGAAGGTCTAGAAGTGAGCGTCGGTCGGTGGCGTAGTGGCTAGAACACCGGACTCCAATGCAAGAGATCCGGGTTCAAAACCATGCCACGTCATGTACCAATGAGTTTTTGGTTGTTTTAGAAAGTTACGTACATTTTTCGATTGCTCTAACGGTGGAGGAAAACATCTTGAGAAAACCTGCATACTGAGATATCCAGTGTGAAATGAGGAAGGCAATGGTTAACCACCCCATTAAATCTGCCAAGATAGTTCTATGTGGTTAATTCAATGATCATGGTCCTCTTCAATAAGGAATACAACTAAGAAGGAGCCTAAAGAATGGAGAACTGACGGTGACATACTTTTAAAATTAGTATTAACAAGTGCTTTTTGTCTCTGTTACAGGAAAGTATTGTGATTTCCACAGACTGTACAAGAATAGAGAATTCAAAAAAGCTGCCAAACTCCTGGTGTCCCTGATAACATCGAAGATTGCACCTGATTAGTGAGTACAAACATAGTCTATTTCAATATTACACTAATTATAATAAGATCAGTTACTTTCTTATTTTCAACATTTTCAAGCTCATTCATGTCCCCAATACTGCCTTCTCATGGAGACATCGGACACGATCGCGGCATGTGTAATCCATAATTGGCAATAATTTACTAAATTATGGTGGTTATGATGTGCAGATCGCCTGGGGATGTACCACCATCATACCTATTTCTGCTGCAAAGCAGCAATGCAGTTTCGGTCTGAAGGGTAAGAGAGCTAGCGTAATTACCGGCACATGAGGCACTTCATCTAACTCCTCAAGGTTAGCAACTCATCGAAACCCCTCTAAAATCATTATAGTGATGTGAGATGTCTATAGGCGATGGTGACCACTTACCATTAATTGGCCTGTTTGCTCGTCTGTTCTACTTATACCAAAAAAACTCTAAAGTCTTACAAAGAACAAAACTCCTAATTACACAGTAAATCCAATTCAACATTTCTTGTATGCCCCACCACTGAATCATATATTTGTTACATATACATATACATTCTTCTTTCCACAGCTTCTGGGAAACCCTCCTCCTGGACACACTGCCCCTCCTCGAGTCAGACGAGCCAGTGTTCTCATCAGCGGACACCTTCGAGATCATGGCATGTCTTGAACTCCGACCCGCGCAACTAGCAGGCGAGAAGGCGGACTTACTGCGGCTAGCGCTCGCCAGGAACCTAGCGCGAACCTCGTTAGCTGATGTGGACGAAGTGTGATGAGACGGTGACAGTGTAGGTGGAATTTGAAGTGAAAAGTGAAGTGACAAGTGTTTAGCAGAGGAAAACATTTCGAATACAAAATCAAAGTGCAAAATCGGCACATTTATATGGGAAACAAAATTTAATTAAAATGGAATTTGGGACTACCTAGCCAGTTTCACCTGAAACTGATGGTGAAAACTGACAGGACCACATCATTGTAAAATCTGGTTTTCATTCATTTTTCTTTAAAGCATATAATGAAGTTGACATAATTATAATATAATTGAATGTTTGTTTATTTCAAATTGCTTGACTAATCAATAACCAGCATAAATTGTCTGTAAACATGCTATGGTTTTAAATGGTTTCATCAGTAGACCATTAAAAACAGTTTACCAGAACAAATAAACGTATTTAATTTTTTACAACTCGAAATATGATAACTAAAATATATATGTGTAAAAATCATTCGTTTTGATACTTTTTCTTACTCCCATAGGAGCTGGTACCTACTTGTTATAATATCACTAAAGTAATTGTAATTAAATAACAATAGCTTGTAAGTAATTATGTTTGTATGAGTGTGAGTGGTTGAGGAATGGTTGTATGTTGCATTTCCAAATAAAATTGTATTTTTGTATAACCTGTATTTTTTTACATATTCTGCATGTGTACCACAGATATTTTGTTCACCATCTCGTTTGACAAAGACTATTGTAGTATCCATAAAGAAGTGAGTAAGGGACTTACCGCCCTAAAACCTACAGGACCATACAACATACGAGGAGTGGACCATTAATTTTTTGTCAAATAGAAACTAAAAGAAATAATATAAAATAAATAAATAAAAACAGCCATTATTCAATTAACTTATGAACTAGTATTTTTGCACTAGGTTTAACATCGGCAGGTTGTCTCTAGACATAGGCCTCCTTCCACTTTTCTCTCTCCCGGGCCGCTCTCCATCACTAGGGCAGGTCGTCCTCCCAGCGTCTCGCTGGATGGCCTTTTTTACATTTCCTGTCTTGCGGGTACCACTCTGTGATATTTCTTGTCCATTTATCCCTTCTGGATCTGTCTCGGTAGAATGCTTATATATCTGTCTATTGAGTAACCATTGTTTCTATTTTTGCATGTGATACCTCACTACCCCAGGTCCATAGATATTTCCAATGGGTTATACTAAAATGATTTGTTCAAACGAATAATCAAACTTCAAAACTGATTTACTTATCGAGTTTTATTTATTTTCAAACAATTTTCATTCTTATCATAATCTTAAAATTACACAAACATCAGAATCATCACAGTTAAATCACAAAGTTACAACTATTTATTTGGAATCAATGAAAAATCACAAAACGTTTGGCAACAATAAAGCTTTTAAAATTGCAGGATAGGCTGCACTTTTCAGTAATTATTTTGTAATACTATCATTTGTTTCTATAGCCATGTAGTAAAGATGAAGCATCGAAGAAATCAGAATGTTGAGTAATGTTGCAAAACATTTTTGAGGCTTATTGAAATGAAACCATATGGTTTAAAAAAAATGTCCATGCTACATCTAGTATAACCTCTCATACAACACACTTACAAAATATTAAAACATTTTATAGCAAGCTAACCGTTTCACAAAGTACAAGTCTACACAGTATTCCTTTCATTTAAAGGCCAAGATTCATGCTCCTGCAACCTAATCGTCTTTATTAGCATAAAAATCCGCCATAGATTCAATCTCCTCAACTTTGTAGTCCAAGATCTTGTCAAAACCTTGATAATGGAACCTTGCGTAGAACAGTTTCCCTTTCAGCATGGTAGGGAACCAGATCCTGTCATCAGGCCACATGTCATTGAACGGAATCTGGTCGTAAGCGAACCATTTTGGGGCCATTTCTTCGGTTTCTGTCGGGGTTCCTTCGAACACTTTGGCGGTAAAAACCCTGACATCCATCATAACTGGATCGCCTTCAAACGTGAACTCTAGATGTCCAATATTCTTCAAATCGCTGGTATTAACCGTTACACAGCATTCTTCCTTTAATTCTCGAGCTGCAGCAGCGATAATAGTTTCATTTGGCTCAAGTTTGCCTCCGAAGCCGTTCCATTTATGTAGGCCAAAACCGCGTTTTTTCCAGCCTAGGAGAACCTGACTTTCAGTTTGAAGGAAGACCAGGGTGTAGACTTTCTTCAGCAACATTTTACAAGCACGCTAATTATATTTTTATTTTAAAAATTTATAAAAATACACAATAAAAACACTTGCAGAAAAAAATGATCTGTCAAAAAATCAAAATACGCGCGAACATAGGCTGGTCGTTTCATTGATAATAATATAAAGTATATAATTATATCCGTTCTCATTTTGCTAATTCAGTTCGTTCCATCCAATCACGATGCATCGAACCGAACCGGGGCTAGAAAAGGACCAGGTGTAGGCCATTCTTATTATTGGTAGGCAGCGATAGTATCTTTAGTAGTGCGAACAGAGTTGTAAGTTATGAAGACTGTTTATTAAATGAAGAGATATGAATGAAGGCAGATGAATAGAAAGAAAAGAATAATGCACCGCTCACACCTAAGCGATCAAACGACTGCGAAGTGGTGGCGATGCGACAACGTCTGCAACGCGAAATTAGTCATACACGCCTGAGCGTTAACCTTCTAATTTTCCTATACTTTACAGAAAAAACGGTTTTTCTGGAAAAAACCTACCTAGTTTTCAATAAATTTCTAGATGGGAAAAAATCAAGAAAATAAATAAATGTTTTTTTATATTTTTCAAATTGTTTCTTGCTCCATTCCGTAAATACCTATTTCTTTTATATCCTTTTATGAATACGATCCAACCGTGAAATGGTGAAATAAACAAATTTCCTATTCAATGCCGAAAAAACGTTTTTTTCATGAAAAAAAAAACCGTTCTTTTAATTGAGTGTCTCGGATGGAAAAATTAAGAAAAATATAGTTTCATTTTATTTTAGAAAAGTTACTAGTTGGTATCAAGCTAAATTATATTAATCGTACATATTTGATGTTTTTTTACACGATTATATTAATTTATAGGTTAGGTAGTGGTCAACCTAATTGTCAGTGTTGTTCTGGCCGCCCGTATACCTCTGACATGATCACATGACATTACGACTGTTGTTGTTGGACCGACTGTTTAACGTGCTCTCCGAGGCACAGAGGGGCTCAGATGATATTTGCCACCCATCGTTGCTTACTGCTATGGGGGTGGGACTTTCAGTAAATTCGGTTATTTTCGGTTACTTTGAGTTATTTTCGGTTCCTTTCGGTAACTTCGGTTACTTTTCTGACGTTAGTCATTACTTTATTAGTAAAGTAAGTTTCTGTTTCGTAGAACATGTGGTCGTGTCCGTTCCTCTATGCTGACATTGCCTTCCCGCGTCGCCGACACGTAGGTGCATACATATAAATAATATGAGCAGCGGCTACCGCGCAACAGACGCTCCCGCTTCGCAGACGCTTTGGTCGCTTAGGCGTGAGCGCTCCTTAACGAAATAACTCTAAATCAAAAATTTAAGAAACCCCCGACGTACTCCAAAATCTTAGAACCACTGATCCAATTTTCATCTGACATGACTCCCTCAAACGGTCGGGGGTTAATAAAATCTCGTATTAAACGTCGCTTTATATTATTACAATGAAACGAACAACCCCCAAATGATACAGGCAGCGCAATAAAAAAAAAATGAAAAGCATTGCACGAAGTTACATTTTATTTATATAATTAATTCAAATCTTTTATATTTAAAAATACATTTAACACATAAATACATGTTTGTCCTAAATAAATAAAATATACACTTTTAATACTTTTTACCTATCGCTGGCCAAATTACCGCAGAAAAAAACAAAAGCCTTGTGTGTAAAACGAATAAAAAATAGCGACTTCAAAAAATATTTCGTAAAGCACAGATTAAAGATATAAAATAAAGCATCAGCCAGGAACCGATAATTTTATAAATCTTACTATACTTACTCCACGCTATACCATACCTACTCTCGCTCGTGGTCTCGTCTATCACCAACCGTGTTTACCAACTTAATTACAATGTTCCCCTTTCCGAGGAGTTGCCAATCAATTATGTTCCCTTTTACGTTTGTTTTGAATCAAACTCCATTCCGGTCGAGTTGTCTGGCTTGTCCAAACTTATAACGAGATTTTCCTGCCAACCTTTTAGTCGGTTGGGGTTGGATACCAAACGAAACCAAATCATGGTACATATTAACTAAAAATAGCAGTATTGACTTCTCGCAGGGCGACTCAGTTTACTTAAGGCGGATCTCACACTGGAACGCACCACATTGCGGTCTGCGGTGTGACCATGTGCGACGGCTCTACGTGCTTAGCGACCGTGATGCAGATCATGCACCTCCGTATGGTTTGCGACGGCGGCGACAGTGGGGAAAAAACGGCGCTATTTAGAGTTCTTTTCAATAACGTATATCGACACGACTCTCCCATAATCTCGACGTTGGTAAACTGTTTTTTTTTTCAAAACTGACGCCAAAACGTTCGAGTTATTTTCAAGATTCTAACACGGTCATTGGCCAAATTGCAGTGTAAATCACTAGCAGGGGCCATTCAATAAACAAACAAAAACGTATAAACGGTCTTAATAGATTTTCGTTCTATGGAAGCGGAACTTTCAACAAGATCGTATTGCTTTTCCTTAAAAGCTCTTGAGTTGAAACTTATACTGGTCAAAGATCACGCCGTAGTACCCCACATATATGTAAACTACCTAATTCCCCCGCGTCCCGCTTTTCCCGCTACAGGACGTCAAAGATTACGAGTTTAATATAAAGCCAGATAGATTCAACATCGATTAATTTACAATGAAATGCATGTTATAAAGATATAAATGCATAAAAAACCTTAAACAGGTAAAACAAACTACAAAACAAGGCATTAGGGTGACCATGCGCTATAGGACAAAAACAACTGAGTCATACTTGCAATGGCACAACAAATGCCAAAATTCGTAATCTTTGACGCCCTCTAGCAGGAAAAGCGGAACGCGCGGGGATGAGGTAGTGTATATGTGATGTAGGGTGCACTACGACCTTTCGACCAGTATAAGTTTCAACTCGAGAGCTTTAAAGGAAAAGCAATATGATCATGTTGAAGTTTCGCTTCCAAAGAACGAAAATCTATTAAGACCGTTTTCTACGTAACTATACGTTTATGATAAACAATCTAAATATTAAAAAAATTGTAATGTTAATCTAAATCGAAGTACATAAACAGTTTTCATCAAATACGGAGTTGAATTATTGAAAGTTCTATTTCCTCTAGCGCCGTTTTTTTCCCAGTGCGCGAAGGGCCTCTCGAACTAGAGCAGCTACTACGGAGCTTGCCGTGTCATAACCTGCGGTTCTCGACGCATCTCCGTGGGGTCCCGCGTTGTCGGCGTGTCTTGCAATGCGTGTTTTCATACAAACTTTGGTGCCTACAAACAACGCTAAAACCGCAACCCCGCATCACGCACCGGTGTGCGGCGTAGTGTGAGATTCTCCTAAATATATTTTTTTCAAATCACATTTTAAAATAGAAAATTGTATGGAGTCATAATTTTTTTGTGGCCTTCCAAAAGTTTCTTGAAAAGTTTATACGGGAGTTATTACAAAGTTATTACAAGAGATAAATAAATAAAATTATTCTGAAATACTACGTGAAGACACAATTGGCTGGAGTTATCTAGCCAGCCATTAAACACAGCAGTTAGTTTTACGACTTTGCTAAAAGAGTAACGGTAACAAAAACGACTAAAGTTGAAGTGGAATGTCACCCCCAGGAGTTAAGGCACAAAATACTAGGAGTCCTTTCTCATTTCGCCAGGCGTGGCAAACTCTAAAGTTAGTATCGGGAAAAACTAAGGATATGTATAATTCCTCCTCTAAGTCGTTTTCCTCATTGCTGAGGGTCGTGATCATTCGAAGGAATTAATCACATAGAACGACTCTCGTGGCAGATTTAATGGGGTGGTGGGGTTTCCTTGTTACAGGGCACACAAGAAAAGGACCTCCGACTTACAAACTAGGTCGAGAACCTGTATCTTGTAAGTCGGGATTCCGTCGCACTTTCTGTGCAAGCAAATTACAAATTATATTCTTAACCTAAAAGGAATTTGGAAAATTTAGAAAATCTTGTCTAGATCGGCGCTGGAGTGTTTTGAGTTGATTTTAGAGAAGTTTATTTACGTGTGGCACGAGATTTTGGGATTTTATTGAATAATTTTATCGGAGCGGCGGACCGACGACGCGACGGCGCGGGCGCCATGTTCTTCTCGCACTCTTTTTTAAATTGCGGATTTTTTCCGCTAGGTGCGCTGCTAGTTGGCGCGTTGAGAAATATCCAGAACTATCTGGACGGCGATTCTCGAAGTGGAATGTCGAATTCGACATGAGTCCTATCTCATTCGCTCACATTACATGTGTGAGCGTGACAAGACGTTCGTAGCGCTCGACTTTTGTATGTCCAACGCTGCGAGTATCGCCTTCCAGTATTGAATCGCGAAAGTTGAATTTTGAAAAACTTTCTAAATCGGTGCAAAGACGAATACGAACAGTGATTAATTCCTTAGAATGATCACGACCCTCAGCAATGAGGAATACTACTTAAAAGAAGCCGCGGAGAACTTCGTTGGCCCAAAGTTAGCCATGCCTGTGCCAATGAATGTGTTAGGGCTGTGGACTGTAAAGTAAAACCGTTAGGGAAGGTTTGAGTTTTGCCCCTCAGTGGCAGTTCAAGGGCACCTCCCGGGATAGTTTGTAATTTTAATTTGACATCAGCAACTTTTGACAAAGTTTCGGCGTTATAGGCAAAATATAGGATTTATTCCGTCTCTAGTTATTTATTATAATAATGATTTAAGTACTTAATGTGTAATGTCAGAGCGTCGGTGGCACAGTGACTAGGACACCGGACTCCCATGCGGGAGGACCGGGTTCGAAACCGTGTAGTGCCATGTACCAATGAGTTTCTCGTATTTTTCGAGGACTTACGTACATTTACCGACGGCTCTAACGGTGAAGGAAAACATCGCGAGGAAACCTGCACACTGAGATGACCAGTGTGTGAAATGGGGTAGGCACAAAAGATCCTCAAGGGTCGAAGTGCCGCTGGGTTATTCCCGGCCCCTATCATAAGGTAAGATAAGAAGTACTTAATGTAAAAAAAAATCAATTATTTCTATAGTGTCATTAGTCATTAGAATATACTAATCGCCACTGGATAACGCGACGATCTGCGCAAGGTGGCTGGCAGCAACTGGATGAGAAGAGCCGAAGTTCGGGCTCAATGGCGCGCCCTGGGAGAGGCCTGTGTCCAGCAGTGGACTAGAGTAGGCTGCTGATGATGATGACTGGATAAACCGTGTCGTACTAATCTGAGTAACCTGCTGGTGGTAGGACCCCTTCGCCCACCCCGGACCCCCTGGATAGCGACGTCCCTAAGTCGTCAAAGAAAAGCCAGTACTTATTAAGCCCGTGTGCTCCATCTTCGATTTCATCGTCACTTACCACCAGGTGAGATTTAGGTCAAACGCGGGTATAGATGTAAATTTTAAAAAATTAGAAATTAAGCTGCTAGGGCGGCGGCGTAAAGTGCGGTTTCCGCGTAGCAAGCTACGGTCGTTTCGCTACATAATCGTAGCACGTGTAGCGCGTTTAATATTTATCTGCGTCAAAAAAATTACCAAGTTTTGAAAGCTACTAGGTGTTTCACCCGTCTCATTGTAGGGGCGTTCACGGGCCATTTTGGCACTAGGAGCCTCCTACACAGGATGAGACGCTAGACGCAGATGGCAGACGATCCCACCTGCAGAGCCTGTGGTGACACCGTTGAGTCAATGGAACACTTGCTGTGTGAATGTATCTCGTTGGCTAGAAAGCGTATGAGTCTTCTGGGGGTAGCCTACCCGAAACCAGAGGACTATAGGCTCCTACCTGTAAGCTGTATAGCGTCCTTGATGCAAAGCATCTTTAAGGAACAGGAAGGAGACTAAGGTAAGGGGTGAGCACAAGAGATCCCTGAGGGTCGAAGTGACGCTGGGGTTATCCCTGGCATGGCATGGTCATAAGATAAGATAAGATACCTAAGCTACCTCTTCAGGGCATCTTTATATACTCGATAGTATTTCTGACTCGGATGTATCTAGCTATTAGATGTAATAAGAAACGAGACGTGATTTGATGAAAAACCTCAACCGAATACAGAATGAAACTTGAATCAATTCTTTATTATATAAACGTTTGACTGTTGATTTTCCGAGCAACTTTTTATTCAAAACTATAAAGTTTTCCGAGAGAAACACCAGGGGCTACGTTGGGCATTATCAATATCATGCAAGATCTAATAGAATCCAGTTTAACATTATTGATTTTCTTTCACGAAACTTATCAAAAACCTATTTACTTAAGTAACTTTCGTCAAAGTAAAGGTTTGGTTCAACGATAAATTTAACCAAAGATCTTGTTATTAATGTTTTAGTAATGGTGGAAGGTGGAAGGACGAATCGTCCACTTCCAAAAAGGATGGTATAAGGACGCCGAGGATAGGGAACAATGGGAAGGAGGAGGGGAGGCCTTTGCCCAGCAGTGGGACAGTCTATAGGCTATTAAAAAAAGGTATTATTACCATTATAAAACCAGGCCTACCTACATATTTGAGAATTTTGTGGATTTTTGGGCAAAAATTGGGAACAGGACCGAAACAAATATATCTCTATAACCGTCAGATAATTGGAACGTCCTATGGATAAGTTTTTATTATAATAATATGCTTTTTTCATAGCTCTATGATAATACAGAGTGTCCCAAAAACCAATGTCAACCCGACAAGAGCTGATGATGGGCTAGCTCATGTCTAACCAGAATAATTAAATTTGACCTCAGTAAATTTGACTCCAGTAAAAATCCCTTGCTGTTTGAGCTATTGGGATTTTGCAAAAAAAAATCTGCCTCCAGTGAATGTATCGGATGAAAGGAAGGAAGAAACGTTGGTAGGTTGCCTGGAAGAAATAGCTTAAAGCTATAAGGCCGCCAATTGTATTTGTATTTGTATCTTTTCTTCTGTCCTGTATTTTTGTCCTCTGTGCAGTAAAGAATATTTGTATTGTATTGTATTGTATTTGATGACCATCATTCTATTATATATAAAATACCACATAAGACCATGCTTTTTCCCGAGTTTGGAAAATGCCACCAGTACGAAAACCAAGGGGTTTTTACGAAGATCAAGTTTATTTATTCTGATTAGGCATGAGCTGGCCCATCAGCTCCTGCCGGGTTGACGTTAGTTTTTGGGACACCTGTAGATGACGAGACTAGAAACGTTCCTTGCAACCCACGGTAAATCCGTTGGGAGTTGATGCCTTAATTGTTACAATATCCAAGTGTCTGGAGCACTATGCTTTGCTTTGTAAACCACTATAGTGTTGCCTGCGTCTTCGTTCACGTGGCCTACTTTTTTAATAATAATAATAAATCTTTAATTCAGGCATAAAAAACCCATATAACACAAGAACAATACAACATACAAAAAAAAAATTAATACTAAAACCAAATACAAAAATGAGACCAAAAAAAAATAATTAATAATATTTGGCTACAACTTATTCATTTACGGTTCTCGTCCCGGTGGACAGCCAACCAATGTTTGAATATGGGACTGCGTAGGTCCTCGCACACAGCCTTCAGTATGCTGTTGTCAGATTGACGCAACCGCTTCCAAAAAGAAGCGATGCGAGTCCTGACAACCGCAAAGAAATCGAGCACCCGTGCGTCAGCGAACATGCCCGATGCACTACAGAATCGCGGCAACCGCATAAGGGTGCGAAACGCATCATTGTATTACACCCTTATGGTGCTATGCGATTTCCGTAGGCATTTAACCCAAAGTTGGCAAGTATAGAGACACTGGCAAATCGCTTTAAATAAAGTTATTTTGACCTCATCGCTACACTTGTCAAATTTGCGCGCGAGCATGTTGCATCTGACAGACTAAGAATACAATCACATTTATTGCTAAAATACATTATACAAATTTTACAAAAAAAACATTAAAACTTAATGTAGATGCTGATACTTATCAACTACGTAAGTATCTGTGCATATTTGGCAAACGGGGGAAAAGTCAGCAAATGCTGACATAATCGGGTACCAATTATGCAGCGCTGTTTTTCATTTCACCCCTTATCCCAAGATGTTAGTGCGAGCGATAATCTTGTGGACAAAAAATTAAAATAAAAAACTAAAAATCAAAAAGATTAAATATGTTAAGAATTTAGATAAATTTATAGTAAGAATATGCTAAAAATAAATAAATGCCGTGCAGCACTAATGCCGTGTGACACATATTGTGTGTGTGTGTTGTGGATGCCAGTGAGTGTCATGGAGGGTGTGTCAGTGTGTGCACGCACTTTAAAGCGGTAAAGACGTTAGGATGATAATCAATGGCATATTTAAATATATCCGTGAAATCTCCATACAAAGTAGTTCTTACGTGATATTCAAACATACAGACAAAAATTTACATTAAAGATTTGATTAGATGTACTTATAAATATTGTGTTCTAGTTAATTTTACTGATGAAAGAGGTTCTGTGAACTTTATTCTTACAAAGCCTTCATTGTGTTCCGTACCTCAAAGGGTTTAAAAACGTTTTAAATAAATTCCTTTCTAGGAAAGCTCGGAATAAGGAAATAAAAGCGTTATTCCATAAAAATGGATCACCCTTTGATAGCCATAGGAGCTCTTGCAGGGCACGATTGTGACCCAGGGGCGGATTAGGGAGCTGAATACACAACGGGGGGGGGGGGGGGGGTCAGACGCTTTTATCATTTCATCATCAGCAGCCTACTCTAGTTCACTGCTGGACATAGGCCTCTCCCAGGGCGCGCCATTGAGCCCGATCTTCGGCTCTTCTCATCCAGTCGCTGCCAGACACTTTGCGCAGATCGTCGCTCCATCTAGCAGGGGGGCGTCCCACACTACGTTTGCCCAAACGCGGTCTCCACTCCAGAACTCGTCTACCCCAGCGGTTGTCGGTTCTGCGACAGACGTGACCGGCCCACTGCCACTTCAGCTTGCTAATCTTATGAGCTATGTCGATAACTTTTGTTCAATGCCGGATCTCCTCATTTCGGATTCGATCCAGCAGAGATACTCCGAGCATAGCTCTTTCCATAGCACGCTGAGCGACTTTCAACTTGTGAACCAGTCGCACCGTCAGTGTCCACGTTTCGTCTCCGTAGGTCATTACTGGTAGGACGCACTGGTTAAAGACTCTTGTCTTTAGACATTGAGATATGGGTGACGAGAAGATGTGACGTAACTTCCGAAATGCTGCCCAACCCAGCTGAATTCTTCTGTCGGCTTCTTTCTCGAAGTTGTTTCTACCTAATTGCACAGTCTGCCCGAGGTAGACGTATTGTTGCACAACTTCGAGAGCCGTACCATCGACGATAATCGGTCCCGGAACGACATGGTCATTGAACATGACGAACATGACCTTAGTCTTGTCCAAGTTCATCCCGAGACCGACACGTCGTGAAGCAGCATTTATCATTTATCAGCAAATTTTATCATTTATCAGTGGTGAATTCAGGGGATGGGATAGGGTGGCCCTGGCCCCTCTGTAAGATCCTGTAGGGTGCGAGGCTCGCCCTTGACCATTTATTTTAGAAAGTATCCTTTTTCTAAAGGAAATCCTTTTTCTTTTTACGCTTAAGTTCCTACTGGTGTATGGACTATAATTCTTTGTAATCTTACCGCACAAATAAACTATTCTTATTCTATTTTTAACCCCCGACCGATCGAGGGAGGATAGAGAATTTTGTCAGGAGTGTTCTTAGCTAGGTCTGATAAAAATTGGACCAGTGGTTTCCAAGATCTTGGAGTACAGATGGGATCTCTGGAACGGTAATAGTTAGATGGTTCGAGTTCGAGCTCAAATGTTCAGGTTCATGGTGCGTTTCCGACATCTGAAACCTTGAGGATCTGATGATGACCAGGAATAAGTTTTTAATTTAGAGTTATAGTAACCGACCTAAAATTTGCTATTTTGTGAATCAGAGAATAAAAAAACCTTAAACTAGTATTTTAGCAAATTTGATCAATTCGAACGAAAAAGGTATATACCTACTTTGGTTTAGTTCTAGTATCATGTTCTAGTATCAACTCTTCGACTTCATATCTACATTACACTTTCAACGCTAGGCACATACATGATTATTTTTTTCATTTTTCCAAAATGGAAGAACATATTAGACTGGTAGTTGTCACCTGTGGGATTAAATATCATAAGGCTGAATACATCTCATGAACCCAAAGATGAAGAGAGCCTTATGAGAGCCACAGGTTATCTCGAACAATGGACTACAATGACTGATGAATATCATATTATATGGACTTAGCTTTGGGGACCCAAAGCTCCACAAGTCCATATAATATGATATTCAAGTCCAAATCGGGGGGTCACTGAATACGGCCCTATGGCCGATGTTATGGTTAGAAAATGCCACAGGTGGCAAATTTCCCTTCGATCCAAGCCGTGTAGAATGCGCCTTTGTATTCTTAATCTCATTGTGAGGTGATGCATTTGGGATTAGGGGTCATCCATAAATCCATCCCTCCCCTGGTGTGACGTCACATATTTTGCAATTTTAAATTAGAAATTATTAAATATTAAAACAACACTTCCAAAATCATTTATAAAGTTACCTAATTCTATTTAAAATCTTTTATCATAAATCAATCATTTTAGATTTTTTTATTTATTATCAAATCAAATGAACGATACAAAATTTAATCATCTCGTGTCCATGGGACTTTGAACCCGTTCTTTATATTATTTATGACTTCTTCTTTTAGATTTACGCATGTGACGTCACGAAGCATATGACTCGTCCCCTCCCCCCTTGTCACACGATGTCACACTTTATTGACCCCCTCCCTCCCCCTTAACGTGTGACGTAACTTATGGGTGGCCCCTTATGAAACATTATTAACATTAGCCCTTACTTTTATGGTTGCCTGTCTATCGGTATTTTATAGGATACATAAAAATTATCCGGGGTCTGTATTTCCCGTAACCTACAACCTTGGGATCTTCAAGGCCAGAGTGAATAGGCATTTACTGGACCCGCATGCTCCATCGTCGACCTCATCGTCGCTTACCATCAGGCGAGATCGAGGTCAAATGCGGGATTAGTTATACATTAAAAAAATATATGTATATTTGTAAAATATTTCTATCTTTACCTATTAAAGATAAAGAAACATGATTGCCACACATACTTATCTCCTTACACATTTTATGACTTATAAATATGACATACAATATACATAACCAACACATAAAAATAATCGTATATTTATGATAAAACAATAACATGACATTCGGCGACGTAGTTACCGTTTCCAGCCCTCTAAGTCTTATTATTGGGTCTAACCTCTGCTCTTACCTATTAGTATTTTATGATGCACACATGGATGAAAAAAATTAGTTTCCCCCTAATATAGTCTAGGGAATGGCGTTCGTACCTTCTACTTAAAAAAATTATCGAAACTTTGATTCTCCCTGCTAGGAGTCCATTCCCTCAGTTTAAATTCACAAATGTAATGCCATACCTTGGTAGTTAACGTTAATTTGCCGACAGGTGTCGCTGTGCATTTATACCTGGCGACATCGTTTTGTTACCTCGATTTTATATAACATTTTTATATTTAGGAATAAATTGTTTGCTTGTTTGACCGCGCCGACAACTCCGTCCACCCATTTCTACGCGAGATGGCACCGCTGCACGACCGCCCGCCCGATCGTTCGAGCAGAGCCCTGCTCAGGGGCGAAGCCACATCCGCCGAGTGACATCGTGCACCAGTATCTCCCACCGGACTAGACCACGCCAACGGCCACCTAAGGACCCACCCGTAGCTACGGGTGGCGAATGACACCGCTGCAAGAGGGCATAGCCCTGAAGCAGCCTCATGGGATGTGAGAAGATTTCGACGTACGTACGAATGAATTGTACTTTTCGAAACTTTATGGCTTTCATTCTTTTTTGATATAGGCACCCTCTGCGCAAACAACAAACTTGCATTACGTAAATAATCGTCTACTGTAATAAACATTGAGTGAGTAGGTACAATGATAAGCTAATGTTTTATTATATAATTAGATAAATGCTGTTTCTTATCAATAATAACACGACTGTGTTTAATCACAAACAAACAGAGTCAGAACAAGGAGTCATCTGTTCGAATTTTGTGAGCGTTACAGAAATAAACTTTACTCATTTTTATCAAAGAAAAGGTATTTGTTTTTTATATTCCACGAAATACGAGTACTTGCTCTTTATAGTATTTTATTAACGACAAATACCTATCTAATTATTATTATATTTATTGCTTGCTTGTTTATCGTATGGTTAGTGGCCAACCTATTTGTCAGAGTTGTTCAGACCGCCCGTAGGCCTCTGACATGGCTTAATGACTGCTGTCGAACGACAACAACCGGGACCGACTGCTTAACGTGCTTTCCGAGGCACGGAGGAGCTCAGATGAAATATGCCACTAGCGGTCACCCATCCAGGTACCGATCACTTCGGATCGTGCTCGCAACTAGGCTACGAGATTTTATTGAAAATGTACATAATTATATTAAAATTTTAAATGAACAGTGTAGCAAAGCCAATCTAGGTTTATTCAGTACACTGATAGACCGTCCACGGTAGCAGCTTTACAATTTTCGCGTAAACATAATAACTTATTGTAATCAAATTAGCTCGACGATACGCCATGGACGGGAGAATAACATACCTAACCTACCCACGTCTACATTTAATTAAAAATAACTCTTCAAAAATGGGACTAGTTTACAAAGTTACGGCCATTTTTGCAACACAGCAATTAATACTATAAAATAATAATATATAATACTATAATATATAATACAATTATCTATTGACGAGATTACAACATTGGAGCAAAAGAAATAGAAAAGTTAAGTAAGTACCACCTCTTGAAAACAGAAATAACCCGGCTGTGGAAGACCCCCACTACTGTAATACCAATAGTGATAGGAGCAACAGGAGTAGTAGCCAAAAGTATACACAGGCACTGTGACAAACTGGACGCGCACATAAATATACACATAGGACAGAAGCAGGCAGCTATCCACACGGCAACAATAGTCAGCAAAGTGTTAGGAGACACAGTTTTTGTTAACAGGGACTCCGACCCTCCTCTTCCCTGAAGGTTTCGGGGCGGGAGGTCGAATAACCACCGATTACTTTTAATCGAGGCTCTTAGAGATACTTATCTATTGACGACAATATATATATTTATTATCTATATATTGTCGTGTTTCCTTGGTCCGGCCCTGAGAATAACAAACTGTAATCTCACTTCTGATATCTTCACACAGTTGTCTTTATTGCGAGGTACAAATTAGTGTACTTTGTGCTCTCAATATTATTAGTATGTGATATTGTATTGTAATAATTATTCACTAATTAGTAATAACAATTGTAAATGTGTGTTGGATACTTACTTAGGTATACCTACTAGTAGATAGAACCGAATAAGGTGGGTTTAACTGTGGTTCAACTCCAGAAAATATAGGACATGGTTTCGCTTGACATTTACAATGTACTCTCGTTTAGCTACCTATACCTAGAGTCGGAAATACACATACTGTAAGTCGGAGTAAATTTTCAAAATACCGTTGGCGTATCTAACATAAACTTTGGAAGTTAGTATGGCTCTGTACAGAGTCAGCCTGGGGTGGTACCGTACCCCCGTTTTACATCTACATGCTGTTTCGGTTGGAAGGGAGAGAGACTCACCGTAATTACCGGCACATAAGGCACTACATCTCAGTCCTCAATTTTAGCAGCTCAATGAAACCCTTTAACATTACGGTTTACGGTTTTAAGACATTTATTTCTCTAAAAAAGGATACAATCCACTTAGCTTAGAGAAATACAAGATAAACTTATTGTAATTAACAATGTGTACGGTAGACGTGATTTTAAGATTATTATTTTAAGGTTTTACTAAGATTATGTCTAGTATATAATACTCTGTTATTAAGGTTAATCTATCTAATTGATGAGCTGTATTTTTTTTGAGCTGCGGGTAAACAGAAGACGAATATAAAAACACACAAAATATATCGTGCTGTCCACAGTGGCACAAACTTATCTGTTTCGGTGGCTAAAACTGGAACTATCGTTATTAATGTTAACACTATTCTCTGACAGCTACCAACAGCGACACCATCACCGGATCAGACAAGCCCGTGACGCGTACATTATAGGTGAGATGCCTATGGGTTGGGCGGCGGTACATTATCTGGTTGGTTTGCTCCTCAAACAATAAATAAAACGTGCGTCATCTTTCAGCCACCATGCCAAGTCTGGACAGCCCATGTCCCTCGTACAGCCAGGGTCCTGCTGGATCCACATTCGCGAGCGTGGTGACACAGCTGCTGGCCGCACAGTGCCTCCTCACAGAACAATGGCCGGAAGACAAGCTCGGCAGAGTTTCTAGTGAGTTTCCGTTGTGTCCAGTCCATAGAATATACATGCATACATACATACGAGTACCTTCACGCTATATCCCTTGCAGGGTAGGCAGAGAGAACGGAGCGCCCTGAATCTCTGTCTTGGCATGCTTCTCTTGCTTCCATTACGGTAATTTGTCGTTTCATGCATGCTCGCCGTTGGGGTCTTCTGCTCTGTCAATCTGATCTTTACTACTTACTAGTGTAGTAGTAAAAATACGTTCGGCCTCGCATAATTTGTATTATAACTTTGTATATCCCATGGCTGGAAGTTTGGAACTTCAGGAGGAGATATAATTGACCCCTTTAAGTTAATAGTATGTAATAATAATAATATGTAAATTGACTACGACAAACAGGCAGACGGACCACCTGATGGTAAGTAGTCACCGTCGCCTAGAGACACGTGCAGTACCAGGGGTATTGCTTGTGTGTGGCCGTGGCCGTGTACCTGCATTCTTCTTATTTTTTTTGAAATTGAAATTGAAATTGAAATCGTTTATTTAGCGCTGTAAACACCAGAATACAGTTTACAGAAGTATACAAAGTTTAATTACATGCAGCACAGAACATCTGGTGTGGTACAGTGCCAAAAAGGGTACACCAGCTCAGCATAATGCTGAGGCAAGCCACAGCGCTGATTTTCAGCTGGCCCCTCAGTGACTGCACGGACGAAGAAAGCAACAGTGTGTGCGTGTTGTGATGTATGAATGTGTTTGTTTGTATGAATGAGGATATTAGTGTGTATGTGAGGTACTGAGTGTGTGGGAGGGCGATGGCATGGTGCGGGTGTATTTACATGGTATTATGTGTGTGGATGGTAGTTCACAGTAGAGGCATAATATTACCGAGCACTTCCATTTTGGTTGCCTCTTCTTTGACAAGAAGGAGTCTTGATCAATGGAATTGATAGATGTCCATAACAAGAAAAGCGTCGGTAGTTCAAAACAAACTGACTTTGTAAAAATGTACTTTAAGGTACCTACCTACTTACTTGTCTTTTATTTGCAATAAAAAATGTTATTCGATTTAAAAACAGCTGTATTTTTTAACGTTCAATCGAATTCATTGATAAAATTGCTTGGTCTACTTTATTCCAGGCGGCGATACCTTTGACTTCATCATCGTCGGGTCTGGCACCGCCGGCTCACTCCTCGCCAACAGACTGACGCAAATCGAGGACTGGAAGGTGCTGCTCATTGAGGCTGGTGACGATCCACCGATGGAAAGCATTGTTAGTACGTCTACAAGAAGTTAAAACATTTGGTAGAATGTGAGGTTAAATACCTGAAAGAATTCGGGAAGGCCATGGACGATAACCGGTTGACAGACTGTCAGTCACAAATGAGCCGAAACTTTGACGGCACAGAAATAAATCAAGATAGAACGGTGAAGTGGGCCCCCACTCATGTCTCAATCTTGCAATATACTGCAAGATTTTATTCATTCAGCGCCTAGTCTTCGACGCGGACCGATCAGAGTGGCTGTGCTAAAATGCCTTATTGTGCGGTTTGTAACTGTAAGAACAACGGGTACGACAGTGAATCGATCAAAAGGAGGTATTCCGTTAGTAATCACGTCACTTTGGGGGCGTGGCTTATGAACATGTTGACACGCGCGATTCCTATAGCAGCTCGCCAGCGTCACCGTTCTATCTTGATTTATATCTGTGGTTGACAGGGAGTAACTTGCATGCAGTAACTAGATTCTCATAGCTCAAAAAGACGTAATCGAAGGTCTTACATCAGGTTAAGCCATGAAGGTATTATAAGATTATATCTTTCATATCAAACTGTCGCCTTATGGGGTTTGCTCGAAGAGATCTCTCTTAGAGCTTGATTCGATGACTACTCGACAATGATTTTAAACGTCATGCTTTCTCATTTCTATTATTCACAATCGGTGTCGTTATTTTACTTTCTTATTTCTGTTCCAGATTCCAAATTTCTCCGGAGCCATCCATAGAAGCCCTTACTCTTTCGAATACTACACTGAAAGAGACGAGACCACCAACAGAGGCTGCGTCAACGGGCGGTCCTTCTGGCCTCGAGGTAGACTCCTTGGAGGCACCGGCTCCATCAATGGGCTTCTCCATATGCGGGGCAGTCCTGGAGACTACGAACCCTGGCATTTAGAAGACGATGACGGCTGGGACTGGCCATCCTTAAAGAAATATTTCATTAAAAGCGAAAACGTCGTCGATCCTTTCATTCTGAATAATCCTGATTTGAAGAAAGATCACGGGACTAAAGGGGAGTTTATCGTAGATCAACTTAATTTTACACATGTTGATATAGTTGATAAGTTAATTAATGGTTATAAGGAGATGGGTTTGAAATATTTGGATGATTTAAATGGCCCCACTCAAATGGGCGTCGGAAAAATAAGAGGAGGGAATCATAAAGGCAGAAGAGTTAGTACAGCAACAGCTTTCTTAAATCCTGTTAGAGATAGAAAGAATTTGTATGTTTTGAAGGCTACTTTCGCATATCAAATAGAAATGGATAAAAATAAACAAGCTAAAGGAGTTAAAGTTACGCTAAGAAATGGTGCTAATGGAACATTTTATGTCACAAAGGAGGTCATTTTAAGTGCTGGTGCCGTCAATTCTCCAGTACTATTGATGTTATCGGGTATCGGACCCAAATCACATCTTGAAGAGCTAGGGATTACCGTAATAGCCGATCTACCAGTGGGAGAAAACCTTCAAGATCATGTTAGGATACCTATTCCAGTTACTATTGAAACAGGAGCTAAATCGAAAGATGAAACGTACTGGGTAAAAGCAGCTGCTCAGTATTTACTAGAACAATCTGGGCCACATGCCACAAATTACGATCAACCTAACATAAATGCATTTCTATCGGTACCTGACGGCAAACAACTGCCTGATGTACAAATAGATCACAATTATTTCGTACCAAATACATCTTACGTCTATTCTGGTTGTATAAAAACCATGTCTTTTATGGAAGATATTTGCAATCAGTTTGCTGAATTCAATTCCAATAAAGAGATGATTATTTTCTTTGTTTCCTTATGTAGACCTCACTCTAAGGGGAAAATTATGCTGCGTAGTAGAAATGGCATAGATTACCCGAAGATATTTCCAAAATACTTCAGCGATAACCGGGATATGGATATTTTTATCAAAAACTTGAAGAGAGTAATGGAAATTATTGACACTCAAACATTTAAAGAAGCTAAAGCTGAATTAAAAAGAATTTATTATGAAGAATGCGACGATACTGAGTTTAAAAGTGATGATTATTGGGAGTGTATGGCTAGAACTGTCACATATAATGTCTATCATCCAGTAGGGACGGTTAAAATGGGTAGAGCTGATGATCCTACCTCCGTAGTAGATAG
This sequence comes from Hofmannophila pseudospretella, assembly GCA_947369225.1. Taxonomy (NCBI): domain Eukaryota; kingdom Metazoa; phylum Arthropoda; class Insecta; order Lepidoptera; family Oecophoridae; genus Hofmannophila; species Hofmannophila pseudospretella. The sequence continues at coordinate 458,865 of OX376320.1, forward strand.
TGAACTAAGAGTTCATGGCGTCAAAGGTTTGAGGGTGATCGATGCGAGCATTATGCCCACAATGACCAGTGTAAACACGAATGCTCCTACAATGATGATAGCAGAGAGGGCTGCGGATTTCATTATGTCTGAATATGGTGTTTCTGAATATAAAAGGGATGAGTTTTAAAATTTTTTTTTTTTTTTTATATCACCCATTAGAAATCTAAAATAAATGATTTAAAGAAAAAATGCTTATTTACAGAAAATATATTCGCTTATCCTTTCAATAGGGTACAGATACAGAATGAGCACAACTTTATCATCATAGGACTTGTTCATGGGCACCAGAAAGACATCAATACGTTTTATTGGGTACTAATGGGCACATAGAGCTCATATTTTTCTATTTCACTTGGGCATTAATCTGACAAAGATTTTAGGTACATAATAATAAAATTTCTTTGATTTTAGTAATAGTATGACTTCTGTGGTTGGTCACCTTTTGTCAGTGAAGAGTATTATAATCTCTATCATGTTTACTCAGACAAGATTTCTTGACTTCTTGAAGTCATCTTCTTTGACGTCTGAATTTACTTGTCAAGCTCTGGTCAAGCTGTCAAAACACAACGATGCAATGTTTATCAAGAAATGTTTATTTATTTATTCATATATCTCTTCCTATACGAAGCATTGGCCACCATAAACGTTCTAGATAAAGGCATACTACCACTGGAGAAGGATTCAGTTGGTATTCAATTCTTTATAGACATTGATAACGCTGATAGTTTAGTCGGATGTACAGTTCATAGTTGGACCAAGAAGTGTTGTTTATCTGACGCAGAGGCTGAAAATTGTGGTAAAATGTATGTGTATACTGCAAGCACGGGAGTAGTAAAGCCGAAAGATCGGCAAACTTTAATCCACGTCTATCCAACTTTGGTCCAACACGACCAAGTTGGCTACTGCAACTTTGTCTTAGAATTCCAATGTTTTAAAAGTAAGCTGAGAAATAAACGGGTAATCAACATTCCATTTGATACCAGAATCTCCAATAAGGAAAGGAGCACACATAATTTAATGGTAAATTATGTTGGAGAACAGAAAAGTACGAACTGTGAAACGTTAGATGAGGACTCGTTAAATAATTGTAGACCAGTTAATTGTGACTTAAAATATTCTGGTTTTAGACCTTTCTATGATCGGAATATCAACAAATGTGTTGAAGCAGTGACTTGTGAAGGAAACCCCACAAAGGAATTACCAGATATAGTTCATGTTCCTAACAGTAATGTATGTAGAGATTTGGAGAGTCCGTTATCGGTTAAGGATGTGTACCAAATCACTACAGGATTTTATAGAACAGCAAAATCAGAATCAGGAAAACGGAAAGCTGAAGGTATGAAGGTGGAGTTGAAGTCAAATTGTTCGACGATATCACAGAACTTGAATCTAATACGAGATTTAATGTTCGGGAAGCTGTATCCAGATAATGCAGACACATCATCCTACGGCCAGTGCTGCAAGAAGGCTATCTTGAAGATCTTAGCTTGTATCGTGGGAATATGCGCTTGCCTTCTATCTTTCGTCTGTTGTATGCACACTTCAGTCTGGATTTACGAGAAGTGGAGGGATGGATCTTTGCAAGAGGGCTGGAGAGATTTTAAAAGGAAGTTTAAAAGACAAAAAAAACCGCAGTGTAGTGCGTACTCCTATTTAAATGCTGACATCACGAATTCTTTGTTACGTCAAGTGATAGTTAGAGATATACCTATAGAGCTGAGAGACAGTGTGGTGAACATTTGTGACAGGATAGGGAGGGAGGTGAGGTGTAAGAGGAGGTATAGAGGGGAGGAAGTGGGTAGTCAGTTCAACTTGAACAGAGACATGTCTTCAGATACATGTTCAAGTAGCTCAGAAGACTGTGATGAGCAGGAGAGTCTGTTGAAATAAAGATTACTATAATTATCTTATTAATAAAGTCTTGAATAGATTATCGAGAAAAGTAGACGTTGCACCTGGTGGTAAATGATCAACGGGTCATTGTTGCCTACTATTATTATGTATATCAATCAATATTCTACCCCGTATATTCGGTCCCTAGATTTTTACAGTGTCAAAATTCAGCTCCGCTGCTCTTCCTCTATAAGTTTACTTAACAGTTTCCCACAGTTTTGCCGCTTGCTTGTAGTTACAGACGAACAGAATGTAACGATTTTCAGAGGTGGCGTTAGTAGCTATGAAAGTCCTGTTACTATACTTATAGTTTTTTGCCACACACTAAACACATGTCAATCTGTACGTATAATTATGTATATCGGAGGAGTGTTCTAAGAAAGGAACTATGTCTTCCAAGACTGTCCGCTGAAAAGAACATTTAAGCGTCCGCAATTGTCAGTTAGGTCCTGTTTTTATTTTCTGTAACAATAAGGAGCAATTTATTTAACACCACCAATAAGGATTAATTTAATTGACTCTTTTTTAAATTTATTTTTATTGACTACTTAATCCGCATTTGACCTCGATCTCGCCTGATGGTAAACGACGATGAGGTCGATGGAGCATGCGAGTCCAGTAAATGCCTATTCACTCTGACCTTGAAGATCGCAAGGTTGTAGGTTTCGGGAAATACGGACGCCGGCAGGCTGTTCCATTCAAAGCAAATCGCTTCGTACGAATAGATGGGATATCAACAACATAAGGACCTACCTATAAAGGTTTAGAAATAAAAATTCGACGACATTGTTCAGACAAACACACGTGTTCTCAACGACTTCATCTAAATTTAGTTCTACATTTAAACTTGAAACTTATTTCCCGCTTGCATGCACCAGCTGAACGCTGCGGTGTAACTGTACTTAAAGCTTCCAAGAACAAAGTTTACAAACGTCATCATCAATCACACCGCGAAACGTGGCACGGAACCCAGAACTGAACTAAAAGCTCAGAGAGCTCCTAATGTATTGCCATGCGACCACTGTGTTGCCAGAAGTTAGACTATGTCGCAACTTAATGTCAGCTAAGTCGACAATTGTTATTATTATTATTATTATTTATTAATGAGCAGGCAGCATTAAGCTGATGCGCCCATATCTAAGCTGATGTATTTCATTCAGTTATAGCAATTAGTCATTGTTCATAGTTAATTAAGTCCACCACTACTAGTGCACTGTTTAAAAACCTATCTAGTCTATTTTTGAAACTGTTGACTGAAGATGCATCCACGACTTGTTGCGGCAGCTTGTTCCATATTCTCACGACTCTGTTATTGAGAGAGTTATGGCCGACCAAGGTGTTTGAACGAGTGGTCTTCAGTTGCAAGTCATTATTGTGCCAGGCTCTGTGTATAGTATTCACATTGAAGAGTCTGGGCAAGTCCGGGCAGTTATACTTATTGGATAAGATCTTGTATGCTTCGATTAGTCCACCTCGCGTACGCCGTGCCTGTAGCGTCGGCAGCTCAAGAATGTGTAGCCTCTCCTCATATGTATTTTTGCGCAGGCAGTAAGGGAGCTTGGTGGCTCTTCTCTGGACACTCTCCAGTCGGTCAATGTCCTTTGCAAAATAAGGGTTCCAAATTTGAAACCCGTATTCCAGCAGGGGTCTTACAAGGTCTTGTATATTTTGATAAATGTGGCCAGAGTGAAGAGCTGGAATGATTTCCTAATGGCATACAGGACACTATTAGCTTTCTTTACAATGACACCAATGTGGTCAGCTCATTTCAGATCAGAGCTCACAACTACAGTTAGTTGTTAGGATGAACTCGGAAACTAAGAGAAGGTAAAGCGTTACTTGTAGCGATTCGGAGGCTTGCATCGCGACACTAGGCGCAACATATTGTTGCAGTCGGTATAGTTGCATTTTTTCATAGTCATAGTTATTTATTCAATAACAATTAATATTGTGTTTGAATTTGCTTGAAATAGATTATATAATATCATCATCATCATCAGCAGCCCACTCTAGTCCACTGCTGGACACAGGCCTCTCCCAGGGCGCGCCATTAAGCCCGATCTTCGGCTCTTCTCATCCAGTCGCTGCCAGCCACCTTGCGCAGATCGTCGCTCCATCTAGAAGGAGGGCGTCCCACACTACGTTTGCCCAAACGCGGTCTCCACTCCAGAACTCGTCTCTCCCAGCGGTTGTCGGTTCTGCGACAGATGTGACCGGCCCACTTCCACTTCAGCTACCAACAGGGGGTCATGTATGTGCTGGTCATTTGTACCACTTTACACGAAAAAATAACCCTGTTGTATGAAAAATTTTCTTACTAAAGGAAAATGAACCCCATTATTTTGCGCCTTGGTGTCATAAACTCATCCATGTCGTTATAAATGAAACGAGTTCATTCTACTTCTTATTTCTGTATTAGAATAGCAATAATTCATTCATTTGTAGAATTTTCAAACAAACAATTTTAACGTTTTTCTAGAAAATTTAATAAGATTTTGTTTAAATCCTATCGTTATTGTTATAACCTATAGATGACACCCTAGAAATATTTGCCGCTAATAAAGTAGGACTCTATATGAGCACATTCCAACAAGAAAGTTTTCAGCCTGAAGCTGCTATGTGTCACAAGTAATTTCAATTCATCATCACTCCAACTCTTACCGTGGGTGTCGAACGAGGCGACTAAGGATCTTAGTGGATACTATTCCACACCTAGTAGGCGGTGTGGTGGTAGGCTCGTCACCTATCACGTTTGTCCACCAAATCTTACGACGAAAAGTGGGAACTACTTGTGGTTGAAGGAACTACCTCTGTCTACTCCCTCGTGAATTATGGATGAGTTGTGATGTGTGAGTTATGTGTATATATGTTATGTATGTAGTACTTACGTAAAATTAATTTCTTTATGTTATTGTATCACTGAATTCTACCGAATGTAACTCAGTGTTGGTTTCTAAACTTGCCAACTCGGGTTCCCGGGGCAATGTTCTCCAAATACCCCATAATTCCCTGTGAATCGCGCCACAAACGTGTTTGTTTATCCACGTCTGAACACAGGAACAACATTGGCTTACAGTTTGTTTGGGTAGAGTTTTAAAGTAATACGGGTTGGGAAATTTCAATTAGGTGTTTATGAAGTCACGGTAATACCAAAGAGCGTCGGTGGCCTAGTGGCAAGGACACCGGACTCCCATGCGGGTGGTCCGGGTTCGAAACCGCACAGTGCCATGTACCAATGAGTTTTTTCGTATTTTTCGAAGATTTACGTACATTTACCGACTGCTCTGTCGGTGAAGGAAAACATCGTGAGGAAACCGCAGACTGAGATGGCCAGTGTGTAAAATGGGGTAGGCACAAAAGATCCTCGAGGGTCGAAGTGCTGCTGGGGTAATCCCCCCCCCCCCACCCCAATACCAAAGGATGTAAATAAATAAAGAGATTTTGGCGGTAATTTTGTTGATCGTGGTGTCAAAGCTCACGCATACACGGGTTTTGCGTTCAGGCGATCTCAGGGCGAATTAAAGGTACTCAGGCTAAGGCTTGTATCACACTAATTTTGTGCAATAAAGAGTATTCATTCATTCAGGCGCGACATACACGCACTGTGCCGTGATCGAGTGGTAGGTATACCACACGGTTTCAGTACAAATTCCATACCATTAGTCGAGTCTCGCCATTTATAGGGATCCGTACCGTATAAGGACTAATTGGAAGCGAAAAAATATTTTTCCCTCTTTGCTCACAACTTACAAAGCATCTATTATAGATGTATCAAGTATTAGTATTTGTTTTTAAGTAGAAAATATGACTAATACTTTAGCCAATTTTCAATTTCCTAGATAATAAATAGGTACCGTTCATGAGATAGATCTGGGAAACAAAAGTGATCTAAAACGGAAATAAGTTCGTTATTTCTCTACAAAAAAATAATAAAACATATGTTCATACTCTGCTCGATGAGGTCTAAAAAACGATACCCCACACGATAGGATCCAAAAATATTTTGTATGAATATAACCTCTAAAAATAATGTTACAAAATTTAAAAGTTGATATTCGGATTTTCGTCAAGGGCGTAGTTATTATGTGTTTAGAAGACTGTATCTTATTCCGTTTAGGCGCTAGTACCGCGTGGTAGACAGACGGTCGGTCTATCACGCGGGTCATACGGATCCCTAAAAATACAGTCATTCCTGGTCCTGAATAAATAACAGTCAAGTTCCGTCGTTGCCCCCAGTAGACGTTGTCAACAAGGATCTGCCGGACTACTTCACCGAGCACGCTAAATAAAAATGTCGCAAATTCGTCTCCTGTTGTGCTTGTTCTCAATATTATCTTTATCCGAGTGCAAAACGTCGTACATATTACAACAAAATGGCTGGAAAAACGAAGTGAAGAGGTGTGCAAGCAAAGGCGAAGACTGGCATACTTACACATTTTCGATCGGCAAACTTTCTACTCTGGGATTGGAGTACAAGGATATCGATGAACTAACCAAGGTCATAGCTTTTGGAGAGCTCTACGGGTACACGAAGGCTATCTTACTGACCGCGCCACATCTGCTGCTCCAAGATTACCAAGACAAAGGCACTTTTAAGTCTTTTTATGGAGAATGGGGGATCGGTGATGCGGTTTGCGGCTGGGCAATCCAGAGGGCCAAGGTGCACCTCACGGTGAAAATCATGGCGAATGGTGACATTCAGCTTATAAGCTACGTGTATGCTGCCTCCTGGGGAGCCGTTACTTGCGCTGAGACCAAAGCCTACATGTCAAAGATACAAATTATCAACTAAGGAACCTGTCAAGACAGTAAAAATTCATAACAGTCCTTTCTCTCTGCTTTTACCCAACTTAGGGAGATAGGGTGTGTGTCTATGGTAGTTTTAGTACATGATTGGAATATGATATGTATTTTTAAGAAACCAAACTAAAATGATTGTTTAAGGTCATGATATTTTATTTATCGATGTAGTAGTAGCACACAGAATAGGTAATGGCGCATATCACGAAGTTCTAAAAGAGTTAGATAGATACCGGCATCGATTTCGGGATGGCCAAATTTAGCTTCAGATTTGGAGGCGACACCGGAATCGAAGCCACTGTACATGATACCTTGTAGTTTGGCAATAGTCGAGTTAACCCTATCCGTAAAGTAAAGTAAAGTAAAGTAAAGTAAAATACACTTTACTGCACAAATAGAAAACAACAAACAAGAGATAGAAAAGGAAATTGTAGTGGTAGATCCTAAAGTGAAGTTATCTATTTCTGCCGTGAAGTAGAAATGCTTGCATTTCTGTGTTTCGGTTTGAAGGGTAAGAGAGCCAACTTGTGTGAAGTTGACCGGCCCCAAAGCCGTTGCCCGCAATTCACCTATGCAGGTCGAAAGTACTCGGTAAGTACTTTTAAGTTCTGTGTAACTTTTCGTTAGTACTCTTACGCAATTCGATTATTTTTAAAAAACTTTTTGGGGCCGGCCAACTTCACACTCCCGGCCCAAAACGACTTTTTCGACTTTTTTTTTCGCCAATCGACAGACAATCGTTAGTACTCGATTGTTCCAAAATATTATCGTTAGTACTCTAAAACAGAATTTAAAAAAAAAAATTGAAATGGGGTGGCTAACTTCACACCTGCCGCCCCATATGCAATTCACAATCAACAAAATACACAGGCGAGGTGTTATCGTTAGTACTCGATAGTTCTGCAAAACTTTTCGTTAGAACTCTCACCGTAACGAGAGAAAAAAATAAAACAATTAAATTACTCAAAATTTCAATAGGTAATATAACTTTACTCAACTTCATACTTCAGGAAAGCTATTTCTACGGTAGCGGAACCAAGTAGTGACTGACACTGATAATATTAAATCATCAACGTATACCAAAAATTAGCTAATTAATTAAGTAACACCGAATATTATTATATTTAGCACACGCATAAAACAGTCCATTTGGAAAAAACTGATACATGAAATACCTATCTCATGTCTTGGAAAAAATCTTTAAACGTGCATTTGATGAAATTCATTAGAGTCAAGCCCGATAATTCAGTAGTGGTAATAGCCACCCCGGATATTTTCAGTATACGTAGACAACAGCCCATGTGGAACACTCCTAGTCGACTAACAACGTTAGTACTTTCATCAACTAGTGGAAAATAAACATATTCTAAAAAAAATTAGACCCTTATTACTCGGTAGCGGAGATAGCCACCCCGGATCTTTTCAGCAAACGTAGACAACAGCCCATGTGGAACACTCCTAGTCGACTAACAACGTTAGTACTTTCATCAACTCGTGGAAAATAAACATATTCTAAAAAAAAATTTACCCTTATTACTCGGTAGCGGAGATAGCCACCCCGGATCTTTTCAGCAAACGTAGACAACAGCCCATGTGGAACACTTCTAGTCGACTAACAACGTTAGTACTTTCATCAACTCGTGGAAAATAAACATATTCTTAAAAAAATTACACCCACATTACTCGGTAGTTGAAATAGCCACCCCAGATCTTTTCAGTATACGTAGACAACAGCCCATATGGAACACTACTAGTCGACTAACAACGTTAGTACTTTCATCATTTCGTGGAAAATAAACATAATCTCAAAAAAATTAGACCCTTATTACTCGGTGGCGGAGATAGCCACCCCGGATCTTTTCAGCATACGTAGACAACATCCCATGTGGAACACTCCTAGTCGACTAACAACGTGAGTACTTTCATCAACTCGTGGAAAATAAACATAATCTCAAAAAAATTAGACCCACATTACTCGGTAGTGCAACTAGCCACCCCGGATATTTTCAGTATACGTAGACAACAGCCCATGTCGAACACTCCTAGCTAACTAACAACGTTAGTACTTTCATCAACTCGTGGAAAATAAACATATTCTAAAAAAAATTAGACCCTCATGACTCGGTAGCGGAGATAGCCACCCCGGATCTTTTCAGCAAACGTAGACAACAGCCCATGTGGAACACTTCTAGTCGACTAACAACGTTAGTACTTTCATCAACTCGTGGAAAATAAACATAATCTCAAAAAAATTAGACCCTTATTACTCGGTGGCGGAGATAGCCACCCCGGATCTTTTCAGCATACGTAGACAACATCCCATGTGGAACACTCCTAGTCGACTAACAACGTGAGTACTTTCATCAACTCGTGGAAAATAAACATAATCTCAAAAAAATTAGACCCTTATTACTCGGTAGCGGAGATAGCCACCCCGGATCTTTTCAGCAAACGTAGACAACAGCCCATGTGGAACACTCCTAGTCGACTAACAACGTTAGTACTTTCATCAACTCGTGGAAAATAAACATATTCTAAAAAAAAATTTACCCTTATTACTCGGTAGCGGAGATAGCCACCCCGAATCTTTTCAGCAAACGTAGACAACAGCCCATGTGGAACACACCTAGTCGACTAACATCGTTAGTACTTTCATCAACTCGTGGAAAATAAACATAATCTCAAAAAAATTGGACCCTTATTACACGGTGGCGGAGATAGCCACCCCGGATCTTTTCAGCATACGTAGACAACATCCCATGTGGAACACTCCTAGTCGACTAACAACGTGAGTACTTTCATCAACTCGTGGAAAATAAACATAATCTCAAAAAAATTAGACCCACATTACTCGGTAGTGGAACTAGCCACCCCGGATATTTTCAGTATACGTAGACAACAGCCCATGTGGAACACTCCTAGCTAACTAACAACGTTAGTACTTTCATCAACTCGTGGAAAATAAACATATTCTAAAAAAAATTAGACCCTCATGACTCGGTAGCGGAGATAGCCACCCCGGATCTTTTCAGCAAACGTAGACAACAGCCCATGTGGAACACTTCTAGTCGACTAACAACGTTAGTACTTTCATCAACTCGTGGAAAATAAACATATTCTTAAAAAAATTACACCCACATTACTCGGTAGTTGAAATAGGAACCCCGGATCTTTTAAGCATACGTAGACAACAGCCCATGTGGAACACTCCTAGTCGACTAACAACGTTAGTACTTTCATCAACTCGTGGAAAATAAACATAATCTCAAAAAAATTAGACCCTTATTACTCGGTGGCGGATCTCCGCCACCGGGATCCGGGGTGGCTATCTAGCCACCCCGGATCTTTTCAGCATACGTAGACAACATCCCATGTGGAACACTCCTAGTCGACTAACAACGTTAGTACTTTCATCAACTCGTGGAAAATAAACATATTCTAAAAAAAATTAGACCCTCATGACTCGGTAGAGGAGATAGCCACCCCGGATCTTTTCAGCAAACGTAGACAACAGCCCATGTGGAACACTCCTAGTCGACTAACAACGTGAGTACTTTCATCAACTCGTGGAAAATAAACATAATCTCAAAAAAATTAGACCCACATTACTCGGTAGTGGAACTAGCCACCCCGGATCTTTTCAGTATACGTAGACAACAGCCCATGTGGAACACTCCTAGCTAACTAACAACGTTAGTACTTTCATCAACTCGTGTAAAATAAACATATTCTAAAAAAAATTAGACCCTCATGACTCGGTAGCGGAGATAGCCACCCCGGATCTTTTCAGTATACGTAGACAACAGCCCATGTGGAACACTCCTAGTCGACTAACATCGTTAGTACTTTCATCAACTCGTGGAAAATAAACATAATCTCAAAAAAATTGGACCCTTATTACTCGGTGGCGGAGATAGCCACCCCGGATCTTTTAGGCATACGTAGACAACAGCCCATGTGGAACACTCCTAGTCGACTAACAACGTGAGTACTTTCATCAACTCGTGGAAAATAATCATATTCTAAAAAAAAAATAGACCCTCATGACTCGGTAGCGGAGATAGCCACCCCGGATTTTTTCGGCATACGTAGACAGCAGCCCATGTGGAACACTCCTAGCTAACTAACAACGTTAGTACTTTCATCAACTCGTGGAAAATAAACATATTCTAAAAAAAATTAGACCCTCATGACTCGGTAGCGGAGATAGCCACCCCGGATCTTTTCAGCAAACGTAGACAACAGCCCATGTGGAACACTTCTAGTCGACTAACAACGTTAGTACTTTCATCAACTCGTGGAAAATAAACATAATCTCAAAAAAATTAGACCCTTATTACTCGGTGGCGGATCTCCGCCACCGGGATCCGGGGTGGCTATCTAGCCACCCCGGATCTTTTCAGCATACGTAGACAACATCCCATGTGGAACACTCCTAGTCGACTAACAACGTTAGTACTTTCATCAACTCGTGGAAAATAAACATATTCTAAAAAAAATTAGACCCTCATGACTCGGTAGAGGAGATAGCCACCCCGGATCTTTTCAGCAAACGTAGACAACAGCCCATGTGGAACACTCCTAGTCGACTAACAACGTGAGTACTTTCATCAACTCGTGGAAAATAAACATAATCTCAAAAAAATTAGACCCACATTACTCGGTAGTGGAACTAGCCACCCCGGATCTTTTCAGTATACGTAGACAACAGCCCATGTGGAACACTCCTAGCTAACTAACAACGTTAGTACTTTCATCAACTCGTGTAAAATAAACATATTCTAAAAAAAATTAGACCCTCATGACTCGGTAGCGGAGATAGCCACCCCGGATCTTTTCAGTATACGTAGACAACAGCCCATGTGGAACACTCCTAGTCGACTAACATCGTTAGTACTTTCATCAACTCGTGGAAAATAAACATAATCTCAAAAAAATTGGACCCTTATTACTCGGTGGCGGAGATAGCCACCCCGGATCTTTTAGGCATACGTAGACAACAGCCCATGTGTAACACTCCTAGTCGACTAACAACGTGAGTACTTTCATCAACTCGTGGAAAATAATCATATTCTAAAAAAAATTAGACCCTTATTACTCGGTGGCGGAGATAGCCACCCCGGATCTTTTCAGCATACGTAGACAACATCCCATGTGGAACACTCCTAGTCGACTAACAACGTGAGTACTTTCATCAACTCGTGGAAAATAAACATAATCTCAAAAAAATTAGACCCACATTACTCGGTAGAGGAGATAGCCACCCCGGATCTTTTCAGCAAACGTAGACAACAGCCCATGTGGAACACTCCTAGTCGACTAACAACGTGAGTACTTTCATCAACTCGTGGAAAATAAACATAATCTCAAAAAAATTAGACCCACATTACTCGGTAGTGGAACTAGCCACCCCGGATTTTTTCAGTATACGTAGACAACAGCCCATGTGGAACACTCCTAGCTAACTAACAACGTTAGTACTTTCATCAACTCGTGGAAAATAAACATATTCTAAAAAAAATTAGACCCTCATGACTCGGTAGCGGAGATAGCCACCCCGGATCTTTTCAGCAAACGTAGACAACAGCCCATGTGGAACACTTCTAGTCGACTAACAACGTTAGTACTTTCATCAACTCGTGGAAAATAAACATATTCTTAAAAAAATTACACCCACATTACTCGGTAGTTGAAATAGCCACCCCGGATCTTTTAAGCATACGTAGACAACAGCCCATGTGGAACACTCCTAGTCGACTAACAACGTTAGTACTTTCATCAACTCGTGGAAAATAAACATAATCTCAAAAAAATTAGACCCTTATTACTCGGTGGCGGATCTCCGCCACCGGGATCCGGGGTGGCTATCAAGCCACCCCGGATCTTTTCAGCATACGTAGACAACAGCCCATGTGGAACACTCCTAGTCGACTAACAACGTGAGTACTTTCATCAACTCGTGGAAAATAATCATATTCTAAAAAAAAATAGACCCTCATGACTCGGTAGCGGAGATAGCCACCCCGGATTTTTTCGGCATACGTAGACAGCAGCCCATGTGGAACACTCCTGGATAACTATCAACGTTAGTACTTTCATCAACTCGTGGAAAATAAACATAATCTCAAAAAAATTAGACCCTTATTACTCGGTGGCGGAGATAGCCACCCCGGATCTTTTCAGCATACGTAGACAACATCCCATGTGGAACACTCCTAGTCGACTAACAACGTGAGTACTTTCATCAACTCGTGGAAAATAAACATAATCTCAAAAAAATTAGACCCACATTACTCGGTAGTGGAACCAGCCACCCCGGATTTTTTCAGTATACGTAGACAACAGCCCATGTGGAACACTCCTAGCTAACTAACAACGTTAGTACTTTCATCAACTCGTGGAAAATAAACATATTCTAAAAAAAATTAGACCCTCATGACTCGGTAGCGGAGATAGCCACCCCGGATCTTTTCAGCAAACGTAGACAACAGCCCATGTGGAACACTTCTAGTCGACTAACAACGTTAGTACTTTCATCAACTCGTGGAAAATAAACATATTCTTAAAAAAATTACACCCACATTACTCGGTAGTTGAAATAGCCACCCCGGATCTTTTAAGCATACGTAGACAACAGCCCATGTGGAACACTCCTAGTCGACTAACAACGTTAGTACTTTCATCAACTCGTGGAAAATAAACATATTCTAAAAAAAATTAGACCCTCATGACTCGGTAGAGGAGATAGCCACCCCGGATCTTTTCAGCAAACGTAGACAACAGCCCATGTGGAACACTCCTAGTCGACTAACAACGTGAGTACTTTCATCAACTCGTGGAAAATAAACATAATCTCAAAAAAATTAGACCCACATTACTCGGTAGTGGAACTAGCCACCCCGGATCTTTTCAGTATACGTAGACAACAGCCCATGTGGAACACTCCTAGCTAACTAACAACGTGAGTACTTTCATCAACTCGTGGAAAATAAACATAATCTCAAAAAAATTAGACCCACATTACTCGGTAGCGGAGATAGCCACCCCGGATCTTTTCAGCAAACGTAGACAACAGCCCATGTGGAACACTTCTAGTCGACTAACAACGTTAGTACTTTCATCAACTCGTGGAAAATAAACATAATCTCAAAAAAATTAGACCCTTATTACTCGGTGGCGGAGATAGCCACCCCGGATCTTTTCAGCATACGTAGACAACATCCCATGTGGAACACTCCTAGTCGACTAACAACGTGAGTACTTTCATCAACTCGTGGAAAATAAACATAATCTCAAAAAAATTAGACCCTTATTACTCGGTAGCGGAGATAGCCACCCCGGACCTTTTCAGCAAACGTAGACAACAGCCCATGTGGAACACTCCTAGTCGACTAACAACGTTAGTACTTTCATCAACTCGTGGAAAATAAACATATTCTAAAAAAAAATTTACCCTTATTACTCGGTAGCGGAGATAGCCACCCCGGATCTTTTCAGCAAACGTAGACAACAGCCCATGTGGAACACACCTAGTCGACTAACATCGTTAGTACTTTCATCAACTCGTGGAAAATAAACATAATCTCAAAAAAATTGGACCCTTATTACTCGGTGGCGGAGATAGCCACCCCGGATCTTTTCAGCATACGTAGACAACATCCCATGTGGAACACTCCTAGTCGACTAACAACGTGAGTACTTTCATCAACTCGTGGAAAATAAACATAATCTCAAAAAAATTAGACCCTTATTACTCGGTGGCGGATCTCCGCCACCGGGATCCGGGGTGGCTATCTAGCCACCCCGGATCTTTTCAGCATACGTAGACAACAGCCCATGTGGAACACTCCTAGTCGACTAACAACGTGAGTACTTTCATCAACTCGTGGAAAATAAACATAATCTCAAAAAAATTAGACCCTTATTACTCGGTAGCGGAGATAGCCACCCCGGATCTTTTCAGCAAACGTAGACAACAGCCCATGTGGAACACTCCTAGTCGACTAACAACGTTAGTACTTTCATCAACTCGTGGAAAATAAACATAATCTCAAAAAAATTAGACCCTTATTACTCGGTAGCGGAGATAGCCACCCCGGATCTTTTCAGCAAACGTAGACAACAGCCCATGTGGAACACTCCTAGTCGACTAACAACGTTAGTACTTTCATCAACTCGTGGAAAATAAACATAATCTCAAAAAAATTAGACCCACATTACTCGGTAGAGGAGATAGCCACCCCGGATCTTTTCAGCAAACGTAGACAACAGCCCATGTGGAACACTCCTAGCTAACTAACAACGTGAGTACTTTCATCAACTCGTGGAAAATAAACATAATCTCAAAAAAATTAGACCCACATTACTCGGTAGCGGAGATAGCCACCCCGGATCTTTTCAGCAAACGTAGACAACAGCCCATGTGGAACACTTCTAGTCGACTAACAACGTTAGTACTTTCATCAACTCGTGGAAAATAAACATAATCTCAAAAAAATTAGACCCTTATTACTCGGTGGCGGAGATAGCCACCCCGGATCTTTTCAGCATACGTAGACAACATCCCATGTGGAACACTCCTAGTCGACTAACAACGTGAGTACTTTCATCAACTCGTGGAAAATAAACATAATCTCAAAAAAATTAGACCCTTATTACTCGGTAGCGGAGATAGCCACCCCGGATCTTTTCAGCAAACGTAGACAACAGCCCATGTGGAACACTCCTAGTCGACTAACAACGTTAGTACTTTCATCAACTCGTGGAAAATAAACATATTCTAAAAAAAAATTTACCCTTATTACTCGGTAGCGGAGATAGCCACCCCGGATCTTTTCAGCAAACGTAGACAACAGCCCATGTGGAACACACCTAGTCGACTAACATCGTTAGTACTTTCATCAACTCGTGGAAAATAAACATAATCTCAAAAAAATTGGACCCTTATTACTCGGTGGCGGAGATAGCCACCCCGGATCTTTTCAGCATACGTAGACAACATCCCATGTGGAACACTCCTAGTCGACTAACAACGTGAGTACTTTCATCAACTCGTGGAAAATAAACATAATCTCAAAAAAATTAGACCCTTATTACTCGGTGGCGGATCTCCGCCACCGGGATCCGGGGTGGCTATCTAGCCACCCCGGATCTTTTCAGCATACGTAGACAACAGCCCATGTGGAACACTCCTAGTCGACTAACAACGTGAGTACTTTCATCAACTCGTGGAAAATAATCATATTCTAAAAAAAAATAGACCCTCATGACTCGGTAGCGGAGATAGCCACCCCGGATTTTTTCGGCATACGTAGACAGCAGCCCATGTGGAACACTCCTGGATAACTATCAACGTTAGTACTTTCATCAACTCGTGGAAAATAAACATAATCTCAAAAAAATTAGACCCTTATTACTCGGTGGCGGAGATAGCCACCCCGGATCTTTTCAGCATACGTAGACAACATCCCATGTGGAACACTCCTAGTCGACTAACAACGTGAGTACTTTCATCAACTCGTGGAAAATAAACATAATCTCAAAAAAATTAGACCCACATTACTCGGTAGTGGAACTAGCCACCCCGGATTTTTTCAGTATACGTAGACAACAGCCCATGTGGAACACTCCTAGCTAACTAACAACGTTAGTACTTTCATCAACTCGTGGAAAATAAACATATTCTAAAAAAAATTAGACCCTCATGACTCGGTAGCGGAGATAGCCACCCCGGATCTTTTCAGCAAACGTAGACAACAGCCCATGTGGAACACTTCTAGTCGACTAACAACGTTAGTACTTTCATCAACTCGTGGAAAATAAACATATTCTTAAAAAAATTACACCCACATTACTCGGTAGTTGAAATAGCCACCCCGGATCTTTTCAGCATACGTAGACAACATCCCATGTGGAACACTCCTAGTCGACTAACAACGTTAGTACTTTCATCAACTCGTGGAAAATAAACATATTCTAAAAAAAATTAGACCCTCATGACTCGGTAGAGGAGATAGCCACCCCGGATCTTTTCAGCAAACGTAGACAACAGCCCATGTGGAACACTCCTAGTCGACTAACAACGTGAGTACTTTCATCAACTCGTGGAAAATAAACATAATCTCAAAAAAATTAGACCCACATTACTCGGTAGTGGAACTAGCCACCCCGGATCTTTTCAGTATACGTAGACAACAGCCCATGTGGAACACTCCTAGCTAACTAACAACGTGAGTACTTTCATCAACTCGTGGAAAATAAACATAATCTCAAAAAAATTAGACCCACATTACTCGGTAGCGGAGATAGCCACCCCGGATCTTTTCAGCAAACGTAGACAACAGCCCATGTGGAACACTTCTAGTCGACTAACAACGTTAGTACTTTCATCAACTCGTGGAAAATAAACATAATCTCAAAAAAATTAGACCCTTATTACTCGGTGGCGGAGATAGCCACCCCGGATCTTTTCAGCATACGTAGACAACATCCCATGTGGAACACTCCTAGTCGACTAACAACGTGAGTACTTTCATCAACTCGTGGAAAATAAACATAATCTCAAAAAAATTAGACCCTTATTACTCGGTAGCGGAGATAGCCACCCCGGATCTTTTCAGCAAACGTAGACAACAGCCCATGTGGAACACTCCTAGTCGACTAACAACGTTAGTACTTTCATCAACTCGTGGAAAATAAACATATTCTAAAATAGTACATTATGATATAAGTGCGGTAAGTTGAAAATTACAGCCGAGGCGATATTGCTAGCCCGAGCCGTAGGCGAGGGCTATAAGGAAGCAGAGGCTGTAATTTTCAAAGCGCACGTATGTCATACGACGTTTTATAACATATTTACGAGGAAATAAATAAAACTTTGACTTTCTTAAACGAATAAATCTTTAATTACTTGTTAAAGCAGTTATAGAAATTTGAACAATTTTTAAAAGTGATTGTTACGTTGCCAGTTGCTTTTTAGCATTGAATAGTAGCACCACAATGAGCTTGACTTATATTTTTGAGAAAGTTCCATGAAATATGCTAAAAACACATTTTCTGAAAATGAATTTGCATCTTTGCTTGTTTTCCATATGATGAAATTTTGATACGCTTGTAAGTATCTATCGGTCGATTTTTCAGGCAAGAGGCTTAGAGTAGCCTTTTTCGCTGCGTTTAAGACTTGTGGCGGTGTCAAATTAATAAATTCATCACTACTTGACGACATTTTCAAATAAAAACAATACAGCGAAAAGAAAAAGCGCGCGGAATAATTTTACTTGTCCACAAATTAGCGATGCGCGCGCATCAACTTTTTTTAGGTAAAGGTACAAAAACAGCCAGTATTACTAATAAAGTAAATTAATATTTTTGTGTTTTTGTTACAGATAAATGGTTGTAATTTATTGTCAAAATTAATTAAATTAAAGAATTAAATCTTTATTTATTATATTTTATCTCCCAAAGTTAATTTTATTCATAAAATATTGACCACTTTTTTAACATAAAAACTCTTTGCTAAGATTTTAAAAAGTATCGTTCATTTTTAGACGGAGCATCTTAAAAAACCGTACATGTTACTTTATTTAAAAAAACTCGTGCGTTTCACATTACTATAACGCACAAGTGCGTAATGAGATACATTACGATATTGAAATTGGTGTAATTACAGCCACTTTACGAGCAAATATGTTATAAAAAAATTTACCCTTATTACTCGGTAGCGGAGATAGCCACCCCGGATCTTTTCAGCAAACGTAGACAACAGCCCATGTGGAACACACCTAGTCGACTAACATCGTTAGTACTTTCATCAACTCGTGGAAAATAAACATAATCTCAAAAAAATTGGACCCTTATTACTCGGTGGCGGAGATAGCCACCCCGGATCTTTTCAGCATACGTAGACAACATCCCATGTGGAACACTCCTAGTCGACTAACAACGTGAGTACTTTCATCAACTCGTGGAAAATAAACATAATCTCAAAAAAATTAGACCCACATTACTCGGTAGTGGAACTAGCCACCCCGGATATTTTCAGTATACGTAGACAACAGCCCATGTGGAACACTCCTAGCTAACTAACAACGTTAGTACTTTCATCAACTCGTGTAAAATAAACATATTCTAAAAAAAATTAGACCCTCATGACTCGGTAGCGGAGATAGCCACCCCGGATCTTTTCAGCAAACGTAGACAACAGCCCATGTGGAACACTTCTAGTCGACTAACAACGTTAGTACTTTCATCAACTCGTGGAAAATTAACATATTCTTAAAAAAATTACACCCACATTACTCGGTAGTTGAAATAGCCACCCCGGATCTTTTAAGCATACGTAGACAACAGCCCATGTGGAACACTCCTAGTCGACTAACAACGTTAGTACTTTCATCAACTCGTGGAAAATAAACATAATCTCAAAAAAATTAGACCCTTATTACTCGGTGGCGGAGATAGCCACCCCGGATCTTTTCAGCATACGTAGACAACATCCCATGTGGAACACTCCTAGTCGACTAACAACGTGAGTACTTTCATCAACTCGTGGAAAATAAACATAATCTCAAAAAAATTAGACCCACATTACTCGGTAGTGGAACTAGCCACCCCGGATCTTTTCAGTATACGTAGACAACAGCCCATGTGGAACACTCCTAGCTAACTAACAACGTTAGTACTTTCATCAACTCGTGTAAAATAAACATATTCTAAAAAAAATTAGACCCTCATGACTCGGTAGCGGAGATAGCCACCCCGGATCTTTTCAGTATACGTAGACAACAGCCCATGTGGAACACTCCTAGTCGACTAACATCGTTAGTACTTTCATCAACTCGTGGAAAATAAACATAATCTCAAAAAAATTGGACCCTTATTACTCGGTGGCGGAGATAGCCACCCCGGATCTTTTAGGCATACGTAGACAACAGCCCATGTGGAACACTCCTAGTCGACTAACAACGTGAGTACTTTCATCAACTCGTGGAAAATAATCATATTCTAAAAAAAAATAGACCCTCATGACTCGGTAGCGGAGATAGCCACCCCGGATTTTTTCGGCATACGTAGACAGCAGCCCATGTGGAACACTCCTGGATAACTATCAACGTTAGTACTTTCATCAACTCGTGGAAAATAAACATAATCTCAAAAAAATTAGACCCTTATTACTCGGTGGCGGAGATAGCCACCCCGGATCTTTTCAGCATACGTAGACAACATCCCATGTGGAACACTCCTAGTCGACTAACAACGTGAGTACTTTCATCAACTCGTGGAAAATAAACATAATCTCAAAAAAATTAGACCCACATTACTCGGTAGTGGAACTAGCCACCCCGGATCTTTTAAGCATACGTAGACAACAGCCCATGTGGAACACTCCTAGTCGACTAACAACGTTAGTACTTTCATCAACTCGTGGAAAATAAACATAATCTCAAACAAAAGTTACCCTTATTACTCGGTAGCGGAGATAGCCACCCCGTCTTTTCAACATACATAAACAACAGCCCATGTGGAACACTCCTAGTCGACTAACAACGTTAGTACTTTCATCAACTCGTGGAAAATAAACATAATCTCAAAAAAATTACCCTTATTACTCAGTAGCGGAGATAGCCACCCCGGATCTTTTCAGCAAACGTAGACAACAGCCCATGTGGAACACTCCTAGTCGACTAACAACGTGAGTACTTTCATCAACTCGTGGAAAATAATCATATTCTAAAAAAAAATAGACCTACATTACTCGGTAGTTGAAATAGCCATCCCGGATCTTTTCAGTATACGTAGACAACAGCCCATGTGGAACACCCCTAGTCGACTAACGACGTGAGTACTTTTATCAACTTGTAGAAAATAAACATATTCTTTAAAAAAAATTACCCTCATTACTCGGTAGTGGAAATAGCCACCCCGGATCTTTTCAGCAAACGTAGACAACAGCCCATGTGGAACACTCCTAGTCGACTAACAACGTGAGTACTTTTATCAACTTGTAGAAAATAAACATATTCTTTAAAATAAATTTACCCTCATTACTCGGTAGTGGAAATAGCCACCCCGGATCTTTTTAGTATACGTAGACAACAGCCCATGTGGAACACTCCTAGTCGACTAACAACGTGAGTATTCATCAACTCGTGGAAATTTATATATAGAAATTTATTTTCTAAAAAAAAATTGATGAAAGTACTCACGTTGATAGTCGACTATGAGTGTTCCACATGGGCTGTTGTCTACGTATACTGAAAAGATCCGGGGTGGCTATTTCCACTACCGAGTAATGAGGGTCTAATTTTTTTTAGAATATGTTTATTTTCGACGAGTTGATGAAAGTACTAACGTTGTTAGTCGACTAGGAGTGTTCCACATGGGCTGTTGTCTACGTTTGCTGAAAAGACCCGGGGTTGCTATCACCGCTACCGAGTAATAAGGGTAATTTTTTTTTGAGATTATGTTTATTTTTCACGAGTTGATGAAAGTACTCACGTTGTTAGTCGACTAGGAGTGTTCCACATGGGCTGTTGTCTACATATGCTGTAATATCCGGGGTGGCTATCTCCGCTACCGAGTAATAAGGGTCTATTTTTTTTTAGAATATGTTTATTTTCCACGAGTTGATGAAAGTACTAACGTTGTTAGTTATCTAGGAGTGTTCCACATGGGCTGCTGTCTACGTATGCCGAAAAAATCCGGGGTTGCTATCTCCGCTACCGAGTCATGAGGGTCTCTTTTTTTTTAGAATATGATTATTTTCCACGAGTTGATGAAAGTACTCGCGTTGTTAGTCGACTAGGAGTGTTCCACATGGGCTGTTGTCTACGTATGCCTAAAAGGTCCGGGGTGGCTATCTCCGCCACCGAGTAATAACGGTCCAACTTTTTTAAGATTATGTTTATTTTCCACGAGTTGATGAAAGTACTCACGTTGTTAGTCGACTAGGAGTATTCCACATGGGCTGTTGTCTACGTATGCTGAAAAGATCCGGGGTGGCTATCTCCGCTACCGAGTAATAAGGGTCTATTTTTTTTGAGATTATGTTTATTTTCCACGAGTTGATGAAAGTACTCACGTTGTTAGTCGACTAGGAGTGTTCCACATGGGCTGTTGTCTACGTATGCTGAAAAGATCCGGGGTGGCTATCTCCGCTACCGAGTAATAAGGGTCTAATTTTTTTGAGATTATGTTTATTTTCCACGAGTTGATGAAAGTACTAACATTGTTAGTCGACTAGAAGTGTTCCACATGGGCTGTTGTCTACGTATACTGAAAAGATCCGGGGTGGCTATCTCCGCTACCGAGTAATAAGGGTCTAATTTTTTTGAGATTATGTTTATTTTCCACGAGTTGATGAAAGTACTCACGTTGTTAGTCGACTAGGAGTGTTCCACATGGGCTGTTGTCTACGTATGCTGAAAAGTTCCGGGGTGGCTATCTCCGCCACCGAGTAATAAGGGTCTATTTTTTTTGAGATCATGTTTATTTTCCACGAGTTGATGAAAGTACTAACATTGTTAGTCGACTAGAAGTGTTCCACATGGGCTGTTGTCTACGTATACTGAAAAGATCCGGGGTGGCTATTTCCACTACCGAGTAATGAGGGTCTAATTTTTTTTAGATTATGTTTATTTTCCACGAGTTGATGAAAGTACTCACGTTGTTAGTCGACTAGGAGTGTTCCACATGGGCTGTTGTCTACGTATGCTGAAAAGTTCCGGGGTGGCTATCTCCGCTACCGAGTAATAAGGGTCTAATTTTTTTGTGATTATGTTTATTTTCCACGAGTTGATGAAAGTACTAACATTGTTAGTCGACTAGAAGTGTTCCACATGGACTGTTGTCTACGTATACTGAAAAGATCCGGGGTGGCTATCTCCGCTACCGAGTAATAAGGGTCTAATTTTTTTGAGATTATGTTTATTTTCCACGAGTTGATGAAAGTACTCACGTTGTTAGTCGACTAGCAGTGTTCCACATGGGCTGTTGTCTACGTATGCTGAAAAGTTCCGGGGTGGCTATCTCCGCCACCGAGTAATAAGGGTCTATTTTTTTTGAGATCATGTTTATTTTCCACGAGTTGATGAAAGTACTAACATTGTTAGTCGACTAGAAGTGTTCCACATGGGCTGTTGTCTACGTATACTGAAAAGATCCGGGGTGGCTATTTCCACTACCGAGTAATGAGGGTCTAATTTTTTTTAGATTATGTTTATTTTCCACGAGTTGATGAAAGTACTCACGTTGTTAGTCGACTAGGAGTGTTCCACATGGGCTGTTGTCTACGTATGCTGAAAAGTTCCGGGGTGGCTATCTCCGCTACCGAGTAATAAGGGTCTAATTTTTTTGTGATTATGTTTATTTTCCACGAGTTGATGAAAGTACTAACATTGTTAGTCGACTAGAAGTGTTCCACATGGACTGTTGTCTACGTATACTGAAAAGATCCGGGGTGGCTATCTCCGCTACCGAGTAATAAGGGTCTAATTTTTTTGAGATTATGTTTATTTTCCACGAGTTGATGAAAGTACTCACGTTGTTAGTCGACTAGCAGTGTTCCACATGGGCTGTTGTCTACGTATGCTGAAAAGTTCCGGGGTGGCTATCTCCGCCACCGAGTAATAAGGGTCTATTTTTTTTGAGATCATGTTTATTTTCCACGAGTTGATGAAAGTACTAACATTGTTAGTCGACTAGAAGTGTTCCACATGGGCTGTTGTCTACGTATACTGAAAAGATCCGGGGTGGCTATTTCCACTACCGAGTAATGAGGGTCTAATTTTTTTTAGATTATGTTTATTTTCCACGAGTTGATGAAAGTACTAACGTTGATAGTTATCCAGGAGTGTTCCACATGGGCTGCTGTCTACGTATGCCGAAAAAATCCGGGGTGGCTATCTCCGCTACCGAGTCATGAGGGTCAATTTTTTTTAGAATATGATTATTTTCCACGAGTTGATGAAAGTACTCACGTTGTTAGTCGACTAGGAGTGTTCCACATGGGCTGTTGTCTACGTATGCGTAAAAGATCCGGGGTGGCTATCTCCGCCACCGAGTAATAAGGGTCCAATTTTTTTGAGATTATGTTTATTTTCCACGAGTTGATGAAAGTACTAACGATGTTAGTCGACTAGTAGTGTTCCATATGGGCTGTTGTCTACGTATACTGAAAAGATCTGGGGTGGCTATTTCAACTACCGAGTAATGTGGGTGTAATTTTTTTAAGAATATGTTTATTTTCCACGAGTTGATGAAAGTACTAACGTTGTTAGTCGACTAGAAGTGTTCCACATGGGCTGTTGTCTACGTTTGCTGAAAAGATCCGGGGTGGCTATCTCCGCTACCGAGTAATAAGGGTAAATTTTTTTTTAGAATATGTTTATTTTCCACGAGTTGATGAAAGTACTAACGTTGTTAGTCGACTAGGAGTGTTCCACATGGGCTGTTGTCTACGTTTGCTGAAAAGATCCGGGGTGGCTATCTCCGCTACCGAGTAATAAGGGTCTAATTTTTTTTAGAATATGTTTATTTTCCACTAGTTGATGAAAGTACTAACGTTGTTAGTCGACTAGGAGTGTTCCACATGGGCTGTTGTCTACGTATACTGAAAATATCCGGGGTGGCTATTACCACTACTGAATTATCGGGCTTGACTCTAATGAATTTCATCAAATGCACGTTTAAAGATTTTTTCCAAGACATGAGATAGGTATTTCATGTATCAGTTTTTTCCAAATGGACTGTTTTATGCGTGTGCTAAATATAATAATATTCGGTGTTACTTAATTAATTAGCTAATTTTTGGTATACGTTGATGATTTAATATTATCAGTGTCAGTCACTACTTGGTTCCGCTACCGTAGAAATAGCTTTCCTGAAGTATGAAGTTGAGTAAAGTTATATTACCTATTGAAATTTTGAGTAATTTAATTGTTTTATTTTTTTCTCTCGTTACGGTGAGAGTTCTAACGAAAAGTTTTGCCGAACTATCGAGTACTAACGATAACACCTCGCCTGTGTATTTTATTGTGAATTGCATATGAGGCGGCAGGTGTGAAGTTAGCCACCCCATTTCAATTATTTTAAAAAAAATTCTGTTTTAGAGTACTAACGATAATATTTTGGAACAATCGAGTACTAACGATTGTCTGTCGATTGGCGAAAAAAAAAGTCGAAAAAGTCGTTTTGGGCCGGGAGTGTGAAGTTGGCCGGCCCCAAAAAGTTTTTTAAAAATAATCGAATTGCGTAAGAGTACTAACGAAAAGTTACACAGAACTTAAAAGTACTTACCGAGTACTTTCGACCTGCATAGGTGAATTGCGGGCAACGGCTTTGGGGCCGGTCAACTTCACAGAGGTAGAGAGCCAAGGGTAAGAAGTACAATTATTCCGTCTAAGATTTAGGTACCTACTTCATGAAATGCAGAAACATAATTGTGAAAAAAGGGCCAAGTTCGGTTCCAAGTTAAGACACTAGGAAGACTCGGCTTCGCCGATGAAAGGACTGAGATCTTAGGGGTGCCAAGTTCAATTAAAGTTCTTTCAACCTTACTTACAAGCAATGATTTCCAAGATCTTGAACTATATTTTGATGTCAGAAAGGATAGGATCTCTGTAACAGTTAGGTACAAATGTTTATGAGCATAGGCACCACGTCTGGAACCTTGAGGACCCAATGATGACCAGGAAAATGTAAGGGGATCCCCACAATGGTATAAGGGGGTTTCTTATTAAATTAGATTTATTAAGTAAGTAGTGTTGGTTAGATACGTGATTTTTTCAATTCAATTTAATTCAATATATTTATTTTTCAGATAACTAGATCCATAGTGTTAGTGTACTTAAAAACTATGTTAGTAAATATATTAAGCAAAAATTACGAGCTTTTACACTTCGATCAGATGCTGATCAACGATAACATCATTGGATCAGCACCCGAACGAAGTGTTTAAGGATAGGGGAATCAAACTTTTCCGCTATCACGTTCAGGATGCTGTTGGAGCTGCTCCGAAGCCTGCAAAGCAGAGACGCAGTTCTTTTGCGCATAATGGCTTGAAACCCATCGGTATGTGCGTGCGCAAACATGCCGGAGGCACTGCAGAAACGAGGGACAATATAGGACATATATTTTTAATCGCTGGGGTAGACGAGTTCTGGAGTGGAGACCGCGTTTGGGCAAACGTAGTGTATTACGCCCCGCTGCTAGTAGGAACGACGATCTGCGCAAGGTGGCTGGCAACGACTGGATGAGAAGAGCCGAAGATCGGGCTCAATGGCGCGCTTTGGGAGAGGCCTGTGTCCAGAAGTGGACTAGAGTGGGCTGCTGATGATGATATTTTTAAAACCGTAAGTCAACAAGTCTTCATAAAACAAAAAAAAAGTGCGAGGAAACTTAAAAAGGTAAACGAGTAGTACCCAGACTAACTCTGCACAGATTCATACCACCACTCATCATCATCATCAAAATTAAAATCATGACAGCCCATTTTCTATACAACGTTTTCCATAATGCTTGCACACCTTCTACCTCTTTCTCAAAATCATTTCATTTTTAAGGCCGCCTAAATTGTACTTAACTATTTCGTTTTCTATCTTTTTCTTTTTTTTTCTATTTGTGCAAAAAATCAGAACAAAATATAAATATATTTATTTTTATTATATTATTTTCTTCTCTCTTTCTTTACAGTGATACATACCATAACCTCTTCCCATCGGAATGAGGAGCCGCACAATGGACAGACACTCACTCTGTATGCCTGTCCCCTTTCTCTCCAGTTTTAATTGTTATCTATTTCATCTTTAGGTATTTATTTATTTATTATATAGTGATGCCTTCGCCCTGGCACAGCTGAAAACCAGCGCTATGGTTCTGCCGTACCGGTCGGAGCGCAGCACATGCTGAGCATGTCCTTTTAACGTTGCATTATTTTTTTAATTTCAAATATTTTTAAGTTTAATTATGTATGCATAATGCAATGCAATTCTTTCTTTCAATAAAGTGTATTTTACTTTTACTTTACTTTACTGTCCAGCTTTGGATGAAGGCCTCTTCCCTCTCCTCCATTTCTAGCGATCTTGAGCCCGCTCCATCCAATCCTGTCCTTCATATCGTCGGATGTCATCGACCCAGCGTCTTGGTGGCCAGTCTCGCACTCCGAGCATAGCTCTCTACATTACCATCACTCACCAGCGTTCATATAGTAAAGTGGGGTTTCTAACAAAAGTAGCTCAGCTGAATGGACTTGTAAGATCGTAATAAAGAGTACAATACCTCTTCTTAGATGTATTCCTCATTGATGAGGGTACGTGGTCGTTCTATGGTACATAGCTTGTGATAAATAAAACTTTTACGAGTATTTCCCTGCCTAAATAACGACAATTCCGTATGTTTGTCATTTTACGTAACCTACAAGATAGGAAAATTTAAAGCGAGATTTGTTACCCCGAGGATAACCACCGAGGTTATCTATATTACTATCGGAATTTGGTATTGAACTCATTAAAAAAAACGGCCAAGTGCGAGTCGGGCCTCGTCATAATGTACAGGGAACCGTACTATATAAGGACTATTGAAAAAAAAAACTTTTACCGAGCAGAAGCTCAGAACTTAAAAACAATTACAGGTGTATCAAGTTTTAGTATTTGTTATTTAAATAAAGAATATGACTAATCATCATCATCATCATCAGCAGCAGCCCACTCTAGGACATAGGCCTCTTCCAGAGCGAACCATTGAGCCGGATCTTCAGCTCTTCTCATCCAGTAGCTGCCAGCCACCTTCCGCTTGCCACACCGTAGCCAGAAATAGTGGGGCGGCCGGGAACTGGGAGCCTTTTTCTTTGTGTGCTGTCCATCGGAGGTAATGCCATATAATCGGCGTGCTAGGTTTACGGGTTGGCGATCGCAGTAGCCGGGTCACTTGCACTGATGCCGCTGCTGCTCCTCATCAAGCTTGTGGTATTTTGAGCTAGCCAGTTGATATTCCGCCACTAGTCGGCGGCCAGGGACTCGTTTGCTGATCGGCTGGATGCACCACGAGCAGCCGAGTTTGGCGTTTGGGGGTGTCTCGATGTTGGTAGCCCCCCTTACATCCCTTGTGTATAGCAGCTCCTACGAAAGAGCGTCGGTGGCCTAGTGGCTAGGACGCCGGACTCCTATGCGGGGTCCGGGTTCGAAACCATGCAAGGCCATGTACAAATGAGTTTTTCCGAATTTTTCGAAGACTTATGTAAATTTACCGACAGCTCTTACGGTGAAGGAAAAGATCGTGAGGAAACCTGCATGTCTGAGGAAATTTAATGTTTCCGAAGGCGTGTGAAACCCACCTATCAGCACTGGGCCCGCTCGGTGGATCATGGCCCGTATAAAGGGGAGGCCTGTGCCCCAACAGTGGGGACATTAATAGGCTGATGATGATGATGGCGAAACGAAACGGTATTGTCGTCTATAAGTACGTTATTATATTAGAGACATTATACTCGTACGTCCTTTATTACCATCATTTTATCAGGACAGGAGAGAAATCTGGAAAATGGGTCAGATCAGTAGACGCAGAATTTTCCGTGGGTCATGATGGCATTACTAACTCAATTTCGGCAAAATGTTACTATCTCGCCTTTTTCCTTAGCACGGTAGTACGGAACCCTAAACACACGGCCATTACAAAGACCCATGTATATATAACACTTAACTATATCATTCTTCACAGTATAGGTAACTTTGTCAGTAAGAGAATACCAAAACTTGCGTTAAAATGACGCAAATCCGTCTTTTATTGTGCACAATCTTTTGTGTAACTCTGCTAAAACAAATCGAGTGCAAAAGATCCTACATATTACAACAGCCTGGCTGGAACAGCGAGATCAAGAAGTGCGTGAGTCAGGGCGAAGACTGGCACACTGACATCTTTTCAATCGGCAAGCTACCTGACCTAGGCCTGCAGTATAATGATATCGACGAACTAACCAAGGTCATAGCTTACGGGGAGCTCTATGGCTATACTAAAGCCACATTACTGACTGCACCACATCTGCTGCTCCAAGAATACCAAGACAAGGGTACTTATAAGTCTTTCTATGCAGAATGGGGGTTAGATGATGCGGTTTGTGGCTGGGCGAAGCAACGGGCCCAGGTGCATCTCACGGTGAAAATCATGGCGACTGGTGATATAGAACTTAGCAGCTACGTGTACGCTGCTTCCTGGGGAGCTGTCAGCTGCGCCGAGACCAAGGCTCATATGACTAAGATACAAATTATCAATTAAGTGCTCGACTTACTTATACGGTATAATATTCTAAATACAAAATACCTACTTAATAATTTTTTTATTAAACCAGGGGAGCAGACGAGCAAACGAGCCACCTGATGGTAAGTGGTCACCGTGCTCATGTGCCGGAAATTATGCTGGTTATCTTACCTTTCAAACCGAAACACAGAAATGCAAGCGTTTCTGCTTCGCGGCAGAAATAGATAAGAGGGTGGTACCACCCCAGGCGATCCTTCACATCGGGATCTACCTCCAGTATAATGTATAAGTATCGGTTTGCATTAATTCCTCACCTAACCCCACACCGGGAATTCAAATCCCTTCAACTAAGTCTTATATGTAAAAACAAATAGTATCTTTGAAAATCAGCACATTTTGGAGTCAAAGTATTTGTCTAAAATAATCAGGAGAGATGAAGGAGGAGATCAAAGTTAGCCAAGCTGTTTTCACACATAAACTACCACCCAGAATCAGCGCCGTTCATACAAACGGAGTATCGAATAAACTACTAATTGTACGAATCGAGAATTGTACGAACAGCGAATGTAAACGGACTGAGAACTTTACCAATTGAGAAATTGCACCAATTGCTCACAATTCGATGTTATTACTTACTGTCCAATATTGTACCCCGATCGCCACTAGATGGCGCCACCGTCAAGGTAAAACGCGGTTTAGTCTTGTGTTAGCGGATTTCATCAGCAGCCTATTAATGTCCCCACTGTTGGGGCACAGGCCTCCCCATGCACAAGGTGGTACGGGTTATGTTCCACCGAGCCGGCCAAATGCTGATTGATGGATTTCACATACCTTCGGAAACTTTTCATTTTTTTTCAGTCGGTAAATGTACATAAGTCTTCGAAAAAATCCGAAAAACTCATTGGTACATGGCATTCAGCATTGCATGGTTTCGAACCCGGACCTGCCCCGCATGGGAGCTCGGCGGCGTCCTAGCCACTAGATACACGACCATGTGTTGCATTCGTGTTACTCGCAACAACTTGTTTTTTTTAATATTTAGTTTTACGGTTCTGGTTCCAGCCCTTTTGAGCCACAACAACTTGCTTGTGTTGCGAACAATACACCCGTAGCCACAATTTTGCTCTTTCCGCACTATAGTACTATAATTTAATTACATTTTTGGTAGTTATTTACTTCCTCATTAAGCCAAAGTTTATCTTGAATAGATAATATTGTCAAATGTCAATAATTTGGTAAAACCATTAATTAAATAATATTATTGTTTTTAATATGTGTTTCTCGGAACGTTAGTAGATTAGGTACAGTCGCACACATGTAGATGTACAGTGGACAACACGTCAGCCTGATGGAAATAAGATAAAGCGACAAAGTACTAAGGAGTGGACTTCAGTACTTTGTCGTTTTATCTTATTTTATACAGTCATACAAACGTCAACGAATCACAACAAAAAGGTATTGCGACAGGGTTCCACAGAGAATAGCTTGATTTGTCTTCCACTTATACACACCACTTATAAGCGCACACACCACTTATAATCACCATACGAAGCGGTGGTAGAGTAAAAAAAAAATTACGTTGTAAAATAAAATAAGGTACTTACAATAAATCCGCATTCTATTAAGACTGCCTCGTTACTGCAGCGCGACGAGCATGTTCGCCGACGCCAGGGTCCCTGATTACTTCGCGGTGCTGAGGAGCGGGCTCGCAACGTTCTGGGACAGTGTGCGTGACTCTAAAAATGAGTTAGTGTCTGTCCTCAATGACAATTTATTTGAGAATGTATTTTTTAAGAGTTGGTTGCGCATGCACCGGAGTCCGAACAAAAAATAACGTCTTCTATTGTATAATTTAATAGGTGCTTAGGTTATTTTTGTTTAAGTTCTTTTTACATTTGTATTTATTAATTTGTATGGGTTGCATTTTGCCTGATTTAAAATAAATAATAATAATAATAAAAACATTTAAATTTGATTTGATTTGAATGAACGTTCATTCAAATCAAATCAAATTTAAATGTTGAATTACGATGTAAAGGACGTTCGAAAAAACAAACAAAATTAATATTCGATGATATAATAACTTCGACCATGGTGTCCGCTAAAATGTAGGTACATTACAAGTTATTGGGCGAAGTAGGTCGGTACCTACTTCCATACAAACTCCATACAACCCGATCGACTGGACGTTCCGGTAACCCAACGCCCCGAAATTTAAAGTCGATATCATTATAGTTGTGAGGAAAAATGTATTGAGATGGCGAGGCCCGACTCACACTTGGCCGGTTTCTAAATAGCCTATATGTTAATCTAGACTTATTTAAATATATCAGTGAAAGCTCCATCCAAATCCGTTCAGTAGTTTTTGCGTGATGTGCATTTAAAAAGACAGAGAGACATAAACAAAAAACTATACTTTTACGATCTCTCTTAGTGGTTTTTTTTCCAAACGAAGACTGTAACAGTGAAGGTATGATCTAAGGTGATGACCTCAACCAGTTAAGCAAGACCCAGAAATGTCTTTAGCCTTGATCGATATCCACCAGCATATTTGACTGAGGCCAAGTTACGTGGTGGAAGGTGGTGGAAGGATGATTACCATTTTTTTCAAACGCAAAACATAATTGCACACATTGAGAGTGAGACTGGCCATTTTGGAACTAGTCACTTTGGGAACTGGTCATTTTGGGAACTGGGTAGTTGTTTTGGGAACTAGGTAGTTATTTTGGGAACTAGGTTGTTGTTTTGGGAACTAGGTAGTTGTTTTGGGAACTAGGTAGTTGTTTTGGGAACTAGGTAGTCTTTTTGGGAAATGGATATTCCGCACTCAAACGACGTCGTGCATGTTAATTTTAGAAAGTACATAAGTATCTAAGAACAAGGGACCCTTGGGTAAGAATGTGGGAATGGATGGGATCAATTCCCATAATTGTCAAAATTGAATTCAAGTTCCGTGCCTCGGTGGTCTAGAGTCTAGTGGCTAAGATGCCGGACTCCCATGCGGGAAGTCCGGGTTCGAAACCATGCAATTCCATGTACCAATGAGTTTTTCGATTTTTTTCGAAGTTTACGTACATTTACCGACTGCTCTAACGGTGAAGGAAAACATCGTGAGGAAACCTGCATGTCTGAGGAAATTAAAAGTTTCCGAAGGCGTCTGAATTCCACCAATCAGCACTGCGCCCGCTCGGTGGATCATGGCCCGTACCTCCCTTGTGCAAGGGGAGGCCTGAGACCTTGTGCTCCAACAGTGGGGACATTTGGGCTGATGATGAAGACGATTTCTAGTTCGAGTTTTCAATTTAGGTCCCATTTATCACATTTTAGGTCGGATTTATGACCCTTTGCTATAACAAATCCTTTCTGGGTTTGATATTCGTTGCGGAGGGTGAATTCGAGGGTGAACGGCGGGTCCTTCTTCCCCCAATAATATGAATAATTATTACTAAAACTAAAATGACATAATAAAAATTGGTAATGTATAGAACATTTGTTTTTATTTATTTCAGTATTAATAAATTATAGAGCGGCACAAGAAAAATATAGACAGGTACTTACAACAAAATACTTAAAAATATATACACTTATAAATAAACGGCCTACTGGCTACGATTCCTAAATTAATGGATAAATTATCGCGTGTCTCACGTGCGCTAAGGGCCAGATTGTCATACCTCGTGTATCACAATCCTCGTCTATGACTCGGATTGCGATCCAACACTCGGTGTTACAAAGAGGCCCTTAGCACACTTGTTCCACAACTATTATTGTCAATAGTATAGTTACAAACGGGGTTCTTACCACGATTCTTGGTGACAACGAAAAATGGTAGTGGTCGATACTGCTACTGTCTTTGGGTGGTGTCATAAACCCAGAACCGTCGCAATCATCATCATCAGGAAGAGGGTAGACAGATCCTGACGTCTACAACAACTCGTAGCCCAGGCTTGCCAGATTGGGGTTTTTTTTCGCGATTTTGGGGAAAAAATTGGTGTTTGGGGAAAAAAATAATTACATTGGGGAATTTTGGGGTTGACTATGGCTGACATGGCTCGATACCTTTACCTATCCGTACAGTTGAATTGTAAAACTATGGCTGATTGATAATCGTCAAAACCAAAGAGGATATAATGAATTTAGCCTGATAGGTGTAAAAATCACTCATTTCTGAACGCACCCCAAGTAAACCGTGAGTTGAGTGCGTTTGCGTTGCGTTATGCGTTCTTTTTCAACAAACAAAAGTGAATTTATTTATGTTCAGAAAAAATGGCTAGACGTTATAGGCCGGCTTGGGAAGCCAAACCTCAATTTTCTGGTGAGTTTTACTTAAGCGATACAGCGTCTGTAACTATAAATGTTGACTGATTACCAGAATTTAGGTTGAGAACTAAGATTTTGGGGAAAAAAATATATCAATCTGGGGAAATTTGAAAATTCACATCTGGCAACCCTGTCGCAGCCTATGTCAGTCTACCTGCGACCGCGGCATAGTGGAACTGCGTCGAAATATCGGGAGCTCAGAACAACCCCCAATAGTCGTAAGAATCCCGTGTTCTAACTATAGTAATGATGCATTAGATGCCAGCATTCTAATAGTAAAAGTAGTACGAGAGGACATAATTATGTAGAGTTCTTATCTTTTTGAAATAACACTAAAATTACAAAATACTTATCTTTAAAAGTAACAGTAAAAGAGACACAGAGCTTTTCTGTAGATCTTTGTCAAGGCACCACATCACCAGTCCGCAGCGTCAGAAGACTGGCTCCTCCTGAAGTAGTTCCTCTGACACCTGCAGGTACAGGACCCTGGAGTGACCACCAGCTGTCGACACGTCTCCGACCTGAAGCTATGGGCCTCGCAGACACTGGAGCAGACGCAGGGAAATCTGCAGGGTACGGTGAAGTCCTTCACTGCTGCGGTGAACCAGACCAGGGAAAGCAGCGTGATGATTATGACCGTCTTCATTTCTGATGAAAATGTAGTCTCCAGTTGATAGTTTGCTCCCAAGATTAAAGATGCGCAGTTAAATTTCAGATGTTGTGCCTTTCTTGGTTCGTCTAACAAATAATGTTTTATTATTTATAATAGTGTGAAGTTCTGGGCACACAGTTCGCGAATATGAATTGAATTATTTCTCGCGAATATTTATATGAAGATGTAAACAATGAAATAGATAAGTAGTGCAAGGTCAATTATTTGGAAAAACAAATAGGTTATCGAACGGTTTAGCTAGAAGCGAAAAACAATGATGAGCTGATGATAAACAATAATGACTGAGGTACAATCGTAACTATTATTTTTAATGGCTATCATATAAAAACACCAGCGAGCAGTCATAAACTGAATGATGACCGGAAAGTTTTTTTTTCGAGCAACTCTTAAGTCATTATCTAAATTAAAAAATAGGGAAATCCCCGACTTGCCATCATTGTGAAGATTCCTTTACTTTTTTTCTGGTCAGTACCATGTCCTCGTCATCATTAAGAACTTGTTATTGAGGATATCCTGCTTCTGGGGATAAATAATTTATCCGTCCGCCTGTGTCTAGGAAGCTTTATCATTTAGCAATTAGTAAACAATTTAAAATCAAACAAGTAAATACATTTAGTATTTATAATGAGTATATAATGAGTACCTACCAATTATTAAGAAGATAAACATTTATTGTATTTTATTTATTTACTTACATACTTTATTTATATTACAATTAATTTGTGAGATGAGATCGTCTAATACTACAGATGAGATCTCATCTGTAGTATTAGACGCTTCAAAACAGCGTCTAATACTAAAGATGAGATAACGGTTACATACTCGTATGTTACTATAAGACGTAGCTACTGATATTTTTCTGCAATATGTAAATAGGTAGCGTGAAGAAAGGAACGCTGGACATAAGTATCCGTCAAAGAATAAGAATAAGTTTATTTGTGCGGTAAGATGACAAAGTATTCATAGTCCATACACCAGTAGGAACATAAGCATAGGTTATATTAAACTAAATAAAATTAGTGAGCAACAAGTTAGTTTACAATAAACGCTGACCTCCGAACTAGGAAGTTCCTGTATCTCGGAGGACAGATCTCTTCTGTGACCAGTGCAAATGAACATGGGAAAATATAAAACGGACAAAATTTGAAAGAAAAACAAAAAAGAACAATAAGGGAATAGTGGAATATTAACCAAGGTTTATAATATTTTTTCACCAGTACTATTCAGTCTCCGCTTCACAGCCTCATCACGGAGCTGTCTCACAAATGAAGCTTTATTTCTCGCTGCAGATAAATTTGATCAAAGTCACGGCAGACGTCATTCCACCGCAGTTTTTCCAGATTGTTTTTGTTTGCCATCCTCGTGTTTGCATTTCCCTTTCACATCAGTATTACGTGTCCAACGTGTGTGTCATCTTCGTCGCCACTTCTCCAGGTCGCGTACCCTGCGTCTTCATGCGCCTGATCTGTAAAGAAAAAGATTTTGACTGGGAAACCTGTGTTCCTATTCGAAATGGGCGGTACGGCAACCGCCCGAGCGACACCAAAAAACAATTGCAATCTACATACAGGGTTTCCTGCCCAATAGTGTAGGCATGATTAGAATCGTACTTCGGTTTTTTTTGACATGGAATCTTTTTCATGTCTTACACACTCGCTTCGTACGTGAGCGAACTTGTGTTGAGTCACCTTAACGAAAATGTGTACTTTCAGCATACCTCTAACTCTTTAACTATATAATCTATCAAAATGGAAGTTGTACCATTGGATAGAGTCACGCGACCCCGTTCTAACGATATCTAATAATAACTGAAACATTGTTTCCCCGCTTCGCTACAGCTTGCAGAAGTGGGTCCCTTTTTGGCCAAAAAAATTTAGGTACCGACTTATATTAAAAACTATATAACTTCGGAACTATTATAGATATCGAAACACTTGAAACTCCGTTGTGATGAGCTTGAACTACGCTACTTAAAACCAGGTCTCACTTCGCATCTGGTTTCAACAGTTGAAAATAATTGTCAAGTTATATAAACTTCAATTATTTAAGCCGTGTTATAAAAAGGGAGCGCAGCCGAATTCGACAAACACCCATGACTAACGCAGAGCATCTCGACATCTCAGTTCACTATATTCTTGTTAGAGGGTTTTTTATGCGCTGCTAAGCTTGAGGAATAAGACGGATTAACTCATGTTTCGCTTTCGAAATTACGCTGGCTCTCTTTCCCTTCAAACCTAAACACAGAAATGGAAGCATTTCTGCTTCACGGCAGAAATAGATAAGAGGGTGGTACCACCCCAGGCGATCCTTCACATCAGGAACATCTTCATTAATTCGTTGGTGGTATATGACTTTTATCTATTTCTGCCGCAAAGAAAGTGCTTTCTGCTGCTTTGCTGTGTTCCGGTTTGAAGGGTAAGAGAGTCGAAGCGATGTTGATGACCAATTAAGTAGATTGCTTAATACATTTTGGTGGTCAAAATTCGAAGGTAGGTATTCTAATTTCAATGTTTTTTTTCGGAAACTTAGGTACATTTATCTTATCTTATGATAGGGGCCGGGAATAACCCAGCGGCACTTCGACCCTTGAGGATCTTTTGTGCCAACCCCGTTTTGCACACTGGTCATCTCAGTGTGCAGGTTTCCTCACAACGTTTTCCTTCACCGTTAGAGCAGTCGGTAAATGTAAGTAAGTCTTCCAAAAAATACGAAAAACTCATTGGTACATAGCACTGCACGGTTTCGAACCCGGACCTTCCGCATGGGAGTCCGGTGTCCTAGCCTGCTCTAACGCCGAGGAAAGAAATCTGAATAAGTATTTATCTGAGACAAAAATAGGTTTCGTAACCATTATGTATTATGGAGTACAGTCAGATGCAAAAATAGGTTACCACTATAGTACCACGTTGTTTACGATTTGTATGGGATGCCATAGAAAGGGTAGGTATTGGTTTCATCTGGCGGTACAAGTTACAACGTCGTTTGAGCGTCGGTGGCTTAGTGGCTAGGACGCCGGATTCCCGTGCGGGAGGTCCGGGTTCGAAACCATGCAATGTCATGTACCAATGAGTTTTTCCGATTTTTTCTAAGACTTACGTACACTTAATGACTGCTCTAACGGTGAAGGAAAACATCGTGAGGAAACCTGCATGTCTGAGGAAATTAAAAGTTTCGAAGACGTGTGAAATTCACCGCACAGCACTGGGCCCGCTCGGTGGATTATGGCCCGTACCCCCTTGTACAAGGGGAGGCCTGTGCCCCAACAGTGGGGACATTAATAGGCTGATGATGATGATGATGAAAAGTTACAAAGTATGTAAAGGAATAGCAAGAGAATGATTTATTTATAAATACCTTAATTAACAAGAATTAAGAAAAGTATTATCCATATTTGTCATATGTAAATTTTTTGTATAATTTTTGTCATATGTATGTCTATTTCTATTTAAAATTCTATTTCTATTTCAATGAATATACCTACATCAAATCTGTCACTAGCAGTCGATTAAACCTGTTAAGTAATCTCATAGATGTAATGCACTTGTATTACATATGAAGATAAGCGATGCTTAAAAGCGCTGGGTGACTTAAGCGATGCTTAAAAGCGCTGGGTGACTTAAGCGATGCTTAAAAGCGCTGGGTGACGTAAGCGATGCTTAAAAGCGCTGGGTGACTTAAGCGATGCTTAAAAGCGCTGGGTGACTTGAACACCACTGTAGCGGAATTTGATAAAGTGCCGGCTGCTTTTAAGCCGGAAGTGTGGGTTCAAGTTCCATGAGTGGTGTAATTGCTTGTGTCTGGAATATTAATTGTTACGCTAATTTGTTCAGTTAACAAATTGTTTAACCAAATTTATAAAATTATTATAAAGTCATTGTCAGTCTATACTGCCGGTAACCTTTTAATAACTCTTCCAATAATACTTTTATAGAACCAGTCGCACCGTCAGTGTCCACGTTTCGGCTCCGTAGGTCACTTACCGAATTAACCAATACATATTAACAGCACAAATTTAAACAAACTAGATTTCATGTTGGTGATTTTCACTTAATTATTAACACTGGTTAGATTATAAAGTAGGTAAATTTTTAAATATTACTCTCCTACGTAATTTCAAAGTAAGTAAACTACGAAGTAGGGGAAATAAGGGTATAATTGCTCGCTGACAGCTATTGTCCACAAGAAAAAAAATACTGCCTCTTAATGAATACGTACTTATTTGTCGGAACTCTTTTCATAAATCTCATTATTGTTTAACTTTATGAATTTCAGTGGACAATAACTGTAATATCCAGTGGGAAATGATAGCGTCGACTGGGCAATCAATGACAGATAGATAGATAGATTAATACTTTATTGCATACAAGAAATTTACATAGGAAAGAATAGAATAAGTGTATAAAGGCGCCCTTATCGCTCAGAGCGATCTCTTCCAGGCAACCTAGGCGATAGAAGAATTATTAATAGGTTACCGGCAGTATAGACTGACAATGACTTTACAATAATTTTATAAATTTGGTTAAACAATTTGTTAACTGAACAAATTAGCGTAACAATTAATATTCCAGACATAAGCAATTACACCACTCATGGAACTTGAACCCACACTTCCGGCTTAAAAGCAGCCGGCACTATCAGATTTCGCTACAGTGGTGTTCAAGTCACCCAGCGCTTTTAAGCATCGCTTAAGTCACCCAGCGCTTTTAAGCATAGCTTTAGTCACCCAGCGCTTTTAAGCATCGCTTAAGTCACCCAGCGCTTTTAAGCATCGCTTATCTTCATATGTAATACAAGTGCATTACATCTAATATATTACTTAACAGGTTTAGTCGACTGTTAGTGACAGATTTGATGTAGGTATATTCATTGAAATAGAAATAGAATTCAAAATAGAAATAGACATACATATGACAAAAATTATGTAAGAAATTTCACAAAATGAGTAAGATTCTAACTTACTCATTTTGTGAATTTTTGTTTCTTAAACTGTGTGAATGTGACTTGTTGGCTAGAAAGCGTATGAGTCTTCTGGGGGTAGCCTACCCGTAATCAGAGGACTATAGGCTCCTTCCTGTAAGCTGTATAGCGTCCTTGATGCAAAGCATCTTTAAGAAACAGGAAGGAGACTAAGGTTAGGGGTGAGCACAAAATATCCCTGAGGGTCGAAGTGTCGCTGGGGTTGTCCCTGGCCCCCTGTCATGAGATAAGATAAGATAAGATTCTAACTTGACCAAATTTTCCATTCCACGAGTAACAAGTGATAACATATAATATGATATGATAATAGATCATATTATATCATATAAAAGGGCCAAGTTCAGCTGAGTGTCGCCAGATGTATAGATACCTATATATCTAGCGGTACCTATATTGCGATAGTTCCTGTGAACAATCACTGTATGATTTCCCCTACTTATGTTTTTCTCTGGTTATCGCCAGGTCAAGTCCAGAGCCGGTACATCGATACAGGCGAAAGAGGCGATCGCTCGAATGTCGGGGGCGCTAAAGCGAGAGCACGGGGCGACTAGTTGGCCGGCACAGTCTGTGTGATGATGAGAACGGTGGCGTCGTGGTTAGGACGTCGGAATCCCATGCGGGAGATCCGGGTTCGAAACCAGGCAATGTCATGTACCAATGAATTTTCACTTTTTTCGAAAGACTTACGTACATTTGTACATTTACCGACTGCTCTGACGGTGAAGGATAATATCGTGAGAAAACCTGCACACTGAGATGATCAGTGTGTGAAATGAGGAAGGCAATGGCAAACCACCCCATTAATTCTCCCAAGAGAGTCGTTCTATGTGATTAATTCCTTAGAATGATCACGACCCTCAGCAATACGACTTAGAATAAGGTTCTAATGACGCTTATATTTGTGTGTACGCACTAGGTAATGAAGCTTAAGAAACAAGTATAAAATTTTGGTATAGCTTTTACTTTAGATAAAGAATCCAATGCGGAACACGCACGCACATTACATCTAATTTCTCATACAGGAAGGCGATTCTCGCAGCGTTCGACATACAAAAGTCAAGCACTACGAACGTCGTGTCACGCTCACACATATAATGTGAGCGAAAGAGATGTTCCTTGAGTCCTTCGTGTCGAATTCGACATTCCACTACGAATCGCCGTCCAGGTAAGGATTTAGAAACAATAAAATCAAATAAAATCGAAGTAATACACCCGCACCATGCCAACACTCTCCCACACACTCAGTACCTCACATACACACTAATATCCTCATTCATGCAAACAAACGCATTCATACATCACAACACGCACACACTGTTGTTTTCTTCGTCCGTGCAGTCACTGAGGGGCCAGCTGAAGATCAGCGCTGTGACTTGCCTCAGCATTATGCTGAGCTGGTGTATCACACTTTTTGGCACTGTACCACACCGGATCTTTTGTGCTGAATGTATATTTGTATACTTTTGTATTGTGTACTTGCTGTATTCTGGTGTTACAGTGCTAAATAAACGGTTTCAATTTCAAAAAACTTTCTGCCGAACTGAGTCCGTCTGTCTCGTCTGTTTAATTGTGTCTTAAAGGGGCGCTATTTAAATCCAGTCTAGGGCTTCTTGTGCCGGCACTGGTCAAATCTCGACAACAATAAATCTTCAGATACCCCCACTAAAACCAGAACGTACTCGTTCTAAGAAATCAGTTTTTGACGTTTCCACGAATTGATTCGATTCTTAATACAAAATTGACGTACTCACAATAATAAGGTGGGTAGCCATGTAAGGCCATGCTCTTTGTAAGGCCAATTATTCAAATTTAGTTGTTATGGTGGCCTTCCATGGTTCACCCACTATTTGTTTGTTTTTAAACTACTTACTTACTCCGCTGGCGCAGCGACCCGAAGTGGCTCTTGTCCTCCGATACCAAAGAGCGCCATCGCTCTCTCCTGCGCAGTCTCGAGCCAGTCAGGCGCCCGGAGCTCACGCAGATCCCTCTCCACTTCATCGCGCCAGCGGTATCTGGGACGTCCGACCGGACGTAACGGACGACGGTCCGTTAGGGCGTCCCACATACGCTCGTTTTACTTCCCGATCCTCCCCCATCTTTGTGACGTGTCCGAGCCATCGGAGTCCAGCTGCTGTCGTTTCTCCAGTAATGTTCGGCTCGTTCACCATCTCTTCAATCTCCAATCTCAATCGGAGATTGTATTTAAACACTTTAAATTAATGATAACTAAAATTAGAGAGTTACATTGTATTGTTCGTAATACTGCTCTGCTCTGTATAATAAACAGGAAGCTTCGAAGCTTATGGTTCTGTCTGAACAAATCCGTTGGCATAACGAAGCTGTAAATATTCCGTGTACCCCCATCGTAAACATCTCACCGTACCTTATTGAAAAGCTACAAAGCAAAGCATTTACGCTCTTACATTCCCCATAATTTTTGTAAATTGTAGGTTAGCAAACAAAATATGTAAAGTTAAGTAAAATACACTTTACTGCACAAATATAAATCAACAAACATGAGATAGAAAAGGAAATAGTGAAGTACAATTTAGGCGGCCTTATCGCTAAGAGCGATCTCTATGTATTATACGCATCGGCTATGTTTTCCTCTTTTTTTCCATTGGAGCATTTGTAACCAAAAAAAATTAGTTGACTAATAAATCCGCGTATGACCTTCTCACTTGGTAGTAAGTGACGATGAGGCTGAAGATGGAGAAGAAGCATACGGACTTAGTACAAACTGTATCTTCAAACACACCAACGCCGAAGCGAAGATGTTTGACGACAGACTTTACACAGAAGGGTGGTCGTTACCATATCACCAGCTGTAAGGGTCCTATCACCACCGAATTACTCGGGATCGATGATAAAAAAATCTTTTTTTTTAAATTGTAAGTAAGGACCTTATGGTACATTTTTACAACGTCATTCTTTTTTACTCTACCAAGAGCTATGAGGAGCTCGTAGCCTAGTTGCGAGCACGGTCTGAAAGTGATCGTGCAGGTTAAGCGACGTTGGCGCAGTCTGTGCCTGGATGTGTGACCGCTAGTGGTATATTTCATTTAAGCTTCTCCATGCCTCGGAGAGCACGTTAAGCAGTCGGTCCCGGTTGTTGTCGTTCGACAACAGTCGTTAAGCCATGTCAGAGGCCTACGGGCGACCTGAACAACTCTGACAAATAGGTTGGTCACAAACCATACGAAAAGCAAGCAACTCTACCACCGCCTCGTAAGGTGCTGTAGCTGAAAGGAAAGAAGCGGCGCAAGAAACTTTCAGCAACACATCTTTTGAAATAAATATATCTTACAATAATTATGAATACAATCATATACACAATGTGCAGAGCTGGAGCTGAATTTAGGACCAAGCCTCTTTATCATTTAAGTAGTCATTTATTATATAATAACCCTGTTTACATAAGGAAAATAAAACAAAATATTACTTAGTTCTTCACACTACACACCAAATCAACGTCTATTTATTGCCCACACTGTCCCACTGCTGGGCAAGTCTCCTTCACAGAAAGATAATGTGAGCACTGACAGCGGCCCATAGGTGTTTGTGCAAATCCAGATATAGTTCCATATATTTAACATTTAAATGCCCGACTAATGCTCACATTGCATGCTCCAACGGGCAGACGCGGTTTCCATATAAAACTTTTACTATACTACACATAATTATACTACCTACGTGTTGGGAATTTCGTCACAAAGCATACGTACGTCAATACGTGAGCGATTCTGGCGCGTTCGACATTGAAGTAGAACGCTTGTGATGGTTTGTCATAGAATTCATTTTTTTAAATTGTATATAAGGAGAGCAGTTTTTCTAGTTAAAAAATAAAAATATGTTATTTTTAATTTCTCAAAAATTATAAATTTTTATACTAATTTTATTATTTCTGTAAAATATAGCTGGTTATCTATGAGTCAGAATTTTTTCAGATTTTTCGGCTCGGACACTTAGGAGACAAGGGGGAGCATTTCTGCACATTTTTGAACATTAATAAAAACTATAACGAACAGTTTTGTAATGTGTAAATTTTGGACACCATTTTCGATAAGAAAAAAATATTTCTAAGTTACTTTTTATTTTTTATTTTTTTTATTTTATTTATTTGGATTACCAACAAATGATACACTCAGCAATTATATATATATCTTACACTAATACATGTCATAGTGCACATTCCATTACAGGTAACCACAGCAAACTTAAATGACAAGCAAGACAATGCAATAAAAACAACTAGTTTCAAACAGTGCGTTACAAAAATCTCCACAAATTAAAAATACTTAGATTTTAAAACGAAAAAAAAAGTACCTACTTACAAAAAATTAAAAAGGAACAAAAAAAAAAATTTTTTTTTTTTTTTGAAGAATTGCAATACTTACCACTAATCCATCGACGTAGTCAGGTATACGCGTACCTTTTTCTTAAAAACGGACAAACTGTCAAAGAATATGTCTACGTCGATGGACTTGGGTAAGTGATTAAATAATTTTAACATTCTAGAAATACTGTAATTAAGTCCTAGATTTGTTTCTTACAACAAAGGCAAGTTCTAAAACTATGCCAAATTTCAAATCGATATCTTCAGTAGTTCCAGTGACATACAGACCGGAGGAGACGGACGGACACCGAAGTCTAACCATACCACGGAGCCCTAAAAAGGATAGCAGACGAGCACCTGATTGTAAATGGTCACCGTCGCCAATAGCCATCTCACCTGACTACAATGTTATTAGATGGTTTTCGAAGCGTTGCTAACCTTGTGGTCTTAGACGCAGGGCCTCATGTCCTGGCTAATTACGCTGGCTCTCTCACACTTCAAACCGAAATACAGCAATGCAAACATTGCTGCTTTGCGGCAGAAATTGGTAAAAGGCTGAGTCGTACCACCTTCACTTATATGCAGGACTAATGTCGAAACACTGCTGGTCACAGAGGGAGCTCACGACCACAACCATTTATCAATTAAGAAACAAAATCTCTACTCTTCATAAATACCATCAAAAGATGGGAAGA
Organism: Hofmannophila pseudospretella; assembly: GCA_947369225.1. Taxonomy (NCBI): domain Eukaryota; kingdom Metazoa; phylum Arthropoda; class Insecta; order Lepidoptera; family Oecophoridae; genus Hofmannophila; species Hofmannophila pseudospretella. The sequence goes on from OX376320.1 coordinate 502,849, forward strand.
CGATGTAGTTGCAATCATCAGCAGCCTACCCTAGTCCACTGCTGGACATAGGCCTCTCCCACAGCGCGCTATTGAGCCCGATCTTCGGCTCTTCTCATCCAGTCACCTTGCGCCCCGGGGCACTGGGGGTCGTTTTCTTTGTACGCTATCCATGGGAGGTAATGCCATAATCGCCACGCTAGGCCTGCGGGTTGGCGATCGCAGTAGCCGGGTCGCTTGCCCCGATGACGCTGCTGCCCGTCACCTTGCTTCTGGTATTTTGACCCAGCCATAATTTGAGTGGTTATACCGCCACTAGTTGGTCGCCAGGGACTCGTTCGTTAATCGGCAGGATGCACCACGTGCAGGTGAGTTTGACATTTGGAGGTCTAGATGTTGGTGACCCCCCTTACACCCCAGTAGTTGCAATAATAGGAAATAAAATGGAAAGACGAAGCACTAGACAGAGAAAAATGGTGAAACAATATTTATTTTTTATAAATTAGCTACGACAAACAGACAGACGGGCCTGATGGTAAGTAGTCACCGTCGCCTAGAGACACGTGCAATACCAGGGGTATTGCACGTGTGTTGCCGGCCGTGGAGGGAGAGGACTTTTTTAACGTTCTTTTTGAAGCATCCCATGTCGTAGCGTTTGTTTAATATTATTTTTATCTTCTGTACCTAATTGTTTGTATGTGTAGTGGAAATACATTCTTTCTTTAAACTAAAATATATAATGAGTACATAACATATAGGAAAAGCAGAATTACAACCAGGGTCTTCTTCTTCTTCAATTTAAGAGCTATGCTCTTGTCGGTGTAGTAAACGCCACTGTGTCCTGTCTAGGGCCCTTTCCTTGACCTCCTTATACGACGCAACGCCAGCCTTCTCTTTGATTTGATCGAAGTAGCTTATTCTCGGTCTTCCTCTTCCCCGATTGCCTTCAACTTTTCCTTCTATAAGGTTTCTTATGTATTCGTCGTGTCGTATAAGGTGGCCCACCATATTTCCCCTTCTATTTTCAATAGCCTTTAAGATGTTTCTCTTTTCTTTTACTCTCGTCAGTACCTCTTCATTTGTCACTCTCTCCGTCCAGCTTATCCTTTCCATCCTCCTCCAACACCACATCTCAAACGCCTCTAAATATTGTCTATCTCTCTGAGTCATGGTCCAAGTTTCGCATCCGTAAAGGGCTATGCTCCACACAAAAGATTTGACAAATTTCTTTTTCACAGATTTGGATGTTTTAGATCGGAATATGTGTTTTTTGTTGTTAAATGCTTGTTTGGCTATTGAAATTCTGGTTCTAATATCGGGCGTGCATCGCGAACCAACCAGGGTAGATAAAATAAATAAAAATGTCGAAATCGATATTTACATTTCGACATGAAAATATCGATTCCTGCGAGAATAGCCTCCAAACGAGTATTAAGTTGGGAGAATAGCCGCAAAAGTGATTGATAAGCGCCCGTGTCACGGTTTGTTTTCTTCAGAAATTATCAGAACCAAGTTGAACCATAACATCAATTAAAAACCCAGCTAAGTGCGAGCCCAGTCTCTCAAAAGGGTTCTTGCTAAATTCTGGGGCAGCCACCAACTGGTCCCGTGAACTGGTCACACGCGCGGGACGAGATGGTTAACTCGAAATTACAACAACAACAGTAATATTTTGTATAAGTGTAATATAAATTTATTCATAAAATTAATTTACATGTCATTTATTTAAATAATAATAATAATTTTCCAATAAAAAAAATAATGTCAATCAAATAGCCCGCCCCTTGTCGTCCCCGGTGCAAAGGTGCCCATAACGCTCGCGGCGTTACCGCGCTGTATCGCTACGGCCAACCTTTGCACCAGGTACGACCCGGAGCGAGGGTCACAGCCCCTCTCCCTGAGGCGACGGCCAATCTCTACCACGAATTGTTTCGCCTCCGCCCCCCAACAACCCGTTGTCTCCACCGCGAACGGGACGAACAGGTAGTTCTGTTGGAGAGCGGAGTACTTATCCCGCTTTTTGCCCGCTGCAAACTCGGCTGCTGCCCCGGCCGTTCGTGTCGTGCGTCTGACATGGCTTGCCGCAAACGTACTAACGCACGTGGCGTCCCACAGCAGACACTTTCCCTCCCGCCATGGCACTAACGTCAAGCCGTCCGTGCGACTAAGACCCGGCGGCTCGACCACGCACGGCACGTATATTTTGTATTCTAAAAATATTAACACCACCTGTGTGAAGATACTTAGTGAAACTTGAAATATATCACTTTTGGTTTTTGCCAACTTTTTTGTTTTTTTTAATAAAATTCTTTATTAAGCAAACTTGTAAAGCAAATGCATAACTAACTTAAAGTTATACAATACACATGATTTTATTGTCTACCACAGGCTAAAAATGCACCTTCTAAAGTTATTTACATAATTAATAAATGCTCATAACAACCTGAAATGTGTCAAAGTTAAGTAATAATTTTACGTTATCGTATAAATATGTAAGCTATTGTATAGACTTTACTTTTTTCATGTGACAATAAATAAATAATTAATACACTAAGTAATATTTCGCTACGAAAATAGCGGGTACACTGTAATTTTATCAACTGGTCCCACTTAAAATAAGTGGGACCAGTTGATAAAATTACAGTTTACCCGCGTAGTAATCTAGTTAGATTACTACGGATTTTAAGTGGGACCAGTTGATAAAATTACAGTTTACCCGCTATTTTCGTAGAGAAATATTACAGTTGTACCACAAGTTTTCGTACAGAAGTATTACAGTTGTACCACAAGTTTTATTTTTAACTTTCTTATAAAACTTCTTTCTTCTTTCTCCTCATAAAGTGTATATAAATGTATGTGTATTTTTATATGTATTTGTATCTGTGTAGTATTCGTATTTATGTACTTAAAATTGTTATGTAGTAACAAACATACGTGTAGGTATATTTTTATATATTATACGAGTAGTTATTTTATAGTATAGTAAATCATAACAATTAGTAATTCTCTTCTATTTAATTTGTATGCACCTGCCTTGCAGTATCTGTATGACCTAATGGTTAGCTGGTAGAAAATTCCGCATGGCATTAAGCTCGCCTCTTGTACTATTTTTGTGCATTAAAGTGTTAAAGTGTTATTCCGTTTAGAGCTTAGATACTAGTGATAATCAGGAGTGACTTGAGTCACGCAAATAAGTATAGATTCCGTATGTCTCTGCTCCGGAGCACGGATCCCTAATTAGATTAAACACTGGTTATTTTGAGCTTGTATACTATATAAATGCTCAAAGAAAATAAACAAGTCAGTGTATTACAAATCTCAGTCATGAAGTTGTTTCTTGAGCTTTGCTTGGTGTTCGCGTGTGTTCAGCTGTACGGTACGTATTTTTATATATACATAAACCCCGACCGGAAATATAAAAAATCCTAACTAAATTATACTATTTTTTTCATAGCGAACTCCATAACCAGAAATTATTAAACTACCAATGACGCCCTCGTGACAGTATACTTAGAGTCCCGTGCCTCAAGTGAAAAAAACGGAACCCTTATAGGATCACATTGTTGTCTATGTCTGTCCCTTTTAATAAAATAGTATTTAAAAATGGCCAAGGGCCAGTTGAACATCGTGCCCTGTATGGATCTTATAAGTTAGGGGGGATGACCGCCCCAGTCGCCCATCTGGATCAGAGTCTTCTGCAGCCAGTTTCCTCCTCCGCCAACCCTTAATGTCAAGGTAGAAGTTGATGCGTTCTGGTGTTTCCACATAGTCTCTATCCAAGAACTCTTGTTGTCCATCACTTTCTGCACATTCGTGCAATATGGCCAGCCAGCTCTCCACTTCCGCTTGGCTATCAAGATTTGAAAATGATATATGTTGAGGATTTCTGTTTATCCCTCTAATTCCTTCTATTTGAATTCTAGTACTCAAACACTGTATAAAAAAATATAGTTTCCTTCCCTTCCGCTTCGGCCGCCATAGTTCCGTAATCAGTTACGAACTGACTTAAACTAACAAAGTGACTATTTGCAGGCGCCACGAGGTTCCGTTCGGACTACACGTTCCTGGAGGAGGTGGACGGATGGATCAAGCTGCACCGCGTGCCGACCACGTGGCCGGAAGCGCGCCTGCGCTGCGACCTCGAAGGTAAGTCACGTTAACAGTAGTGAGCGCCCTCTATCTAGTTGTAGAGTAAGAAACATCCTCCTCATCAAAAGTTACTTACCTATTGCGAAATTTTATTGGATTTGTATGAGTCTTCTGGGGGTCGCCTACCCGAAACCAGAGGACTATAGGCTCCTTCCTGTAAGCTGTACAGCGTCCTTGATGCAAAGCATCTTTAAGGAACAGGAAGGAGACTAAGGTAAGGGGTGAGCACAAAAGATCCCTGGGGGTCGAAGTGCCGCTGGGGTTATCCCTGGCCCCCTGTCATATAATAAGATAAGATACTCGTAAGAAGAAGAAGGATTACATTTATTTATTTAAAAAAATATATTTCTTCAAGTTGTTAGTGTCCCAAGAAACAGGTAAAATGAGGTATATCAGAATAGAGATTCGTGATGACTCCACTAGGATTACGCTTTGAAATGGAGAAAGCGTGAAGATACGAGCAACCCAAGTCTTTGTGTGATATTTTTACTCGTGACACTAAAAATCCTAGACGGTCATAGAATATTCAATGCGGCATGGAACAATAAGATGATATGCTTGACTTCTTCACCAGCCTTATGGCTAAGTTGTAATAACCCTTTTTGTTATGTTTCAGGTGCGGCTCTAGTGTCACCAACGAATGTAGAAATGCTGCAAGCTATGATGACCCTGATGTCAGATAACCAGCTGTCCCCACCTTCTACGGTATTCACGGGAATCCACGACACTTACTCCAAGGGAGACTATTATTCAATCGAAGGTAATTATGCTTTTTTTTTAATATACATACAATTCTATGGTATATGCTATCAAGCTAAGACATTAAATAGATTCAAACGGACACTTGAATATGAAGCTTGAAAATGACGTATTGTAGAAACCGGTTGCGGTGAATTTAATTCAAAATAAATTATAAATTGTAGAACAAAGTGCTGAAAATCTTATTTTCCATTAATTAAAATGAAGTTCTACCGAGTAAGGACACAGAGTGTGAATAATAATAAATAGATTTTTGAGTTTTTTTTCTTCTATCGACTTCTAGTAACTAGAAATGGACTGACGAATTGACAGTGCAGTAATTTTACTGGTGTAGGCTTAATTTTAGCGTAATTTCCGGCACATGAGGCAATCCATCTTAGTCCTAAAGTATAGCAGCGATTCAAAAACCCTCTAATATTACTACAGTGAGGTGAGATGTTTGCTGGTGGTCCGTTTGCTCGTCTGCTCTCCTTATTCAACAAATAATAATAATAAACTAAGCGTAAAACACATGTCCATAGCAGGAGTCTCACCCGTCTCATTGTAGGGGCGTTCACAGGCCATTTTGGCACTAAGAGCCTCCTACACAAGATGAGACTGGCAGACAATCCCACCCGTAGAGCCTATGGTGACACCGTTGAGTCAATGGAACACTTGCTGTGCGAATGTGACTCGTTGGCTGGGCGTATGAGTCTTCTGGGGGTCGCCTACCCGAAACCAGAGGACTATAGGCTCCTTCCTGTAAGCTGTATAGCGACCTTGATGCAAAGCATCTATAAGGAACAGGAAGGAGACTAAGCTAAGGGGTGAGCACAAAAGATCCCTGAGGGTCGAAGTGCCGCTGGGATTGTCTCTGGCCCCCTGTCATAAGATAAGATATAAGATAAGCGTAAAACACCATTCAGATATATTTTTTTCCTTTATAAAATCATCATCTTTACAGGAGTCCCACTTGAAAAAATTCCCGCTAATTGGGCACCTAACGAACCAGACAATTTTAAAAATGGACAAGACTGCTTGATCCTGTACTCTAACGGAACCATGGCTGATGTCAGATGCGATACCATACACTCTTACGTATGCTATAGGAAAAAGACAGAGGACATGCCAGAGATGTCTGAGTGCGGTACTATTGATCCTGGTAAGTAGACACATCTCCAGAAGAATCTTTTATATCATCTCATAAGACAATGGTTTCTTCATTACTATTATTATCATGGACGTATCCATACAAAGTAACTACTTACACTGTACCTAATTATAACACTTACGAATTTAGTTCTTAACAACAATATATATTTATATTCAATATTATACCAATTTTTTATTCGAATTCCGAATCAAAAAGTCATTTATCTGGTACATTTCAACTATTCTAATATCTTATGCTACCCCACAGAATACCACTATGAGCCTCGAACTGGCAGCTGCTACAAGTACCACCGCTTCGCCCGCACCTGGTCCCGCGCCTTCAAGGTCTGCGCTGCCGAAGGTGGTCACCTGGCCATCGTCAACAGTCCCATAGAAGCCCAGGTCTTCAAGGAGCTCTACACCAAATATCCGAATCACACAGGGAACAAACACAAGTCGATTGTGTTCTTGGGCTTCCGATACACATTCGAGCAGGAGCAATGGCTGACTATACACGGTGAGCACTTTACTTGTGTCATGTAATGGAAACGGTAAATACCTCGAATGAAGAAACATTTGTAACCCTTCAAGGTTGTTCGTTCCTTGAAGTTCTAAAGATTGTAAATATCTAAAAATCCCCATTATTTGACTGATCCACAAAGCAAAGATGTTTGCGCTCACGGCGGCATCCAGATAATGAAATATTATTTCTAACTGAAAATGCTCTTCATTGACACTTACGGTACACCTTCACCTGAAGGTTGCCTGAAAGATATCGCTTAAAGCGACAAGTCCGCCCTCTGCACATTGTATTGTGCTCTCTCTTTATGTTGTATGTTTTGTTTTTGTCCCGGGTGTGCAATAAAGTATATTTGTATTTGTACAATTTACCACAGATTTAATAGAATAAATATATAATTATTTTTTGCAGGTGAGACCCTCGAGAAAGCAGGTTACGCGAGCTGGTCAAAAGGCGAACCAAACAATGTTAAAGCTAAAGAACAGAACTGGGAAGGCGAATACTGTGGCTCTATAGATATGGGATATCCAGACATAGGCCTCAACGACATGTGGTGTGGATTTAAGAACCCGTTTATATGCGAGAGACAAAGAAATCTAGTTCCGAAGGTTTATGAATGGCCAGACACCACACGCCTGCCACTTTTCTCCATACGTGGTACTGCAACAAAGCGCCAGGAAGAGACCACCACAACATAGGATGACATACGTTTCAAAGAATGTATCATATACTACTAACAATCAAAATTTTAGACATGTTGAACATAAACCAATCTGGTATTTTTACAAATTGATGTTTTTATTGTAACAGTCATACAATAATTAATTATTTATTATAATAAAGCATAGAGGGGTAATACTCAAATACTCATTTATTGAACCTTTGGGGGACTTATAAGATCACTAGGTTAAGTCACTTTTTAATATAAATACAGGTGATCGTAACATGACTAGATGGCGCACATTAAACCTTGAGCAGGTTAAGTAAAGCTTGACCAGAAAAACAAAAATCCTCGCCAAGCTGTGGAATTATATGAAATTATTTTTTCGTTGCGATCTCCACAACACACGTATTTAAATTAATTTAATTTATTTATTAGGTAAATACTACAGATCTCTGGTTACGAGAAATTACAGAAAAATCAATATAAAGTTATGAGCGTCACCCTTAACGTGTAAACACAGCATGGTTAGGATGTGGGAAATTGGTTGTTGTACAACATTGAGTTGGGAAAGCAAAAAATACTAATGAATGTAATGATTAAAAATACCTATTGAAAAATAAAAACTAACTATTATGACTTATAACTATTATAACTTTATTATTTGCGTGGATAGCTCACTTGAGGACATCCTCAACCCGTCTTTTAAAAACTAATGACTTAGGATCGAATAAGTCTAACGATGACTTATTGTTACTGTTCGAAGAGAGTTAATTAAACAATTTCCTGTATGCATGAAAAAGGTACATAATGAAGACCGGTTTCTCGAGCAACTGTCGGCCGCCGCGCCCGCGCGCGCCGTGCGCTCCCGTGATAGATGCCTACCTGTTATCAATTTTTTACCTACGGTCATGTTTTAGATTTGTATGTGTTAAGTTGTTTTTATATTTGGTGTTTCATTTAACTGAGTGGATTGTGCAGCGCCCAGACAAACCAGTTTCTGGTTTCAGGGCGCGAAGATTTGTAAATAGTAAAACCTAATATGTACACAACAATAATAAATAATAATAATAATCATCTACACATTCGCACTTCGTTTTAGGATTGCGTATAAAAGTAGGCACCAGTGGCGCCCTTGTGACAGGGTTTTTAGTTCAATATTTTTATTTTATTTTATAATAAAATTTACATCTAAAAGTCGTTTACTGATTTCATAGCCTTTAATTCGCTCCACTGCACTATACTTCATACGTTGTAAGCCCTCATTAAAAACAAGACGTTCGTTCGTATGTATGAGTTCATTGAGGAAGTTCGTAGAAATAACTTTGAAGTACCTGGCTGCGTCGCATTAGAGAAAATTTTAATAGGAGAAGATTGTAATAATGTGGAAAAAATAAAACGAAGGGAAATAATTATGAATGAATGAATATACTTTATTGCTCAAAAATACAGTGATACAGTGCGTACGAAACGATTAATACAATCTAGGCGGTCTTATCGCTAAGAGCGATCTCTTCCAGACAACCTTTTACTTACTCCGCTGGCGCAGCGACCCGAAGTGGATCTTGCCCTCCGATACCAAAGAGCGCCAAACAACCTTTTGGTGGAGTAATTTTGGTAGAAAAAGGTAGGTTGTGTACCGTTTACCATAAAGAAAGAAAGAAAAACATTTATTTAACATTGCATACATTATTAAACTTAAAAAGTATTGGAAATAAAAAAAAAACAATGCAATATCAAAAGGATACATGCTCAGCATGTGCTGCGCTCCGACCGGTACGGCAGAACCACTGCGCTGGTTCTCAGCTGTGCCAGGCGAAGGGATCGCGGGCGAAACGGCAGTCAGGGACGAAACCAAAAATATATTATTAGTACAAATAATAAAAGTACAAATAAATACCTAAAGATGTAATAGATAACAATTAAAACTGGAGAGAAAAGGGACAGGAGTACATAGTGAGTGTCTGTAATTGTGCGGCTCGACATTCCGATGGGAAGGGGTTATGGTATGTAACGTATGTATGGTATGTATAATATATCCCTATACAATAAACTCATACAAATAAATATATACTTATACATAAAATATCTAGATATACACATATACATATGTATGTATATTTATTATTAATATTTATTAATTATAATTAATTAAAACGGTTACATAGTTAGTAGTGGTAGATCCTAAAGTGAAGGATCGCCTGGGGTGGTACCACCCTCTTATCTATTTCTGCCGTGAAGCAGCAAAGCTTGCATTTCTGTGTTTCGGTTTGAAGGGTAAGAGAGCCAGCGTAATTTCCGGCACATGAGGCAATCCATCTTAGTCCTCAAGGTTAGCAGCGCATCAAAAACCCTCTAATATTAATAAAGTGAGGTGAGATGTCTATGGGCGACGGTGACCACTTACCATCAGGTGGCCCGTTTGCTCGTCTGCTCTCCTTATTTAATAAAAAAAAAAGTTACACCACTTACATTAATTAATTAGCTAATTATCAATGTATATGTGGTTGTTGTCGTAACTTTGGTTTCTAGCTAAATATAACTAGAAACCAAAGTTGTGTGTTGTGTGTTGTTGGTTTCTAGTTAAATAAAAAACCAAAGTTGTGGAAAGTAAAGGAAGGACGAAGGAGTTATTGGGTTAGGTAGTGGGCCTTAACCTGTGCTTTGAATTTTTTAAGGATTTGTTTTGTCTTATGGATTCAGGTAAAGAATTCCAGAGACGGATAGTATGGACAGTGAAGGATTGGTCATAAAATGTAGTAGTGTATGTAGATAGAAGGTGGTTTTCAGAGGAACGAAGAATGAGGGGGGGGGGGGGGGGGGGTTTTGAACAGTACGGAATAAAGAAGTGAGAGAATGTGAGTGTCCCTGCGACGGTAAACAGGTAGCCACTTGACTTGATCCAGAAATTCGGAGACATGTTATGAAATATGTAAATAATCAAATAAATAAACATGATCATACATGCGCAGGCCAAATATGAACCTAATGCAAAGATTTGGAGACGCTCAAGTTTACTTGTTTGGAGCTGCTCTAAGGTGAGACCAGAATAGTAGACGTCAGCATAGTCGAAGATGGGGAGAAAAAGGGACTGTGCTAGCGCAAGTTTGGTGGACGTCGGTACAAAATTGTGCACCCTTTTCAATGAACCAGCCGCAGCAAATATCCTTCTACTGACCTCGGTGATCTGTGCGTTCCAGGACAGGGTTCTGTCAAAGAAAACATCAAAATCTTTAAGCCGTCTCGCTGAACGGTATGTGCACACCCACGAAAATGATGGGAGGTAGTTGGTCTAGAAATAAATGAGGAACTGCCAATGACAATAGTTTGAGTTTTACTGGGGTTGACCCTGAGACCGAAGGCCTTGTTCCAATCCAGAGTGGCAGCCAAATCAGTATTCGCTACTTGAACTGCAGCATCAATATGGCTCAGGGAAGCTTGAGTGTAAATCTGCAAATCGTCAGCGTGGTAGGCAGAAGAAAGCCAGTGAGTAATACAATTTATGAAGATAGCAAATAGAAGAGGAGAATATACATTATGAGTGTACGAATTTGTACATACTATAGGTATACTATTAGTAATCTTAGCAAGAAAACACAAGCAGTGTTAACCTAAGATTAATTAAGTATTTACCTAGAACCTAGCAATTCTCTGTAAATGATCTGTTATTAAATGGTGTAGAATTGAATTGAAATGGTCTAGAATAGAATATAATTGAATCAAAGACACTATTTCATGTAGGTAGGTAGTTGTGATAAATTAGGTTATTTCATAAACAATTGTGTATCATTATTCATTATTTGTTGTTATTATTTAATTTCCTCGTGCTGCTGCTGCTGCTTTATGGATAAACTCGCTGTTATTTCGATAACAGTAACCCGAACTTACGTCGCCGCCATCTTTTACAGTAGGTATACGAGTACATTATATTTATTACACATAAGCTACAGTGGACTAACTCTTAAAGCCTGTATTTTGACGAGTAGTAGGCACGCATCGCACTTGTAGCGCCCTTAGTCTATAAATCTGAGGCGGCACATAATATATTTTGGGTTATTCACCAACTGGTCGCAGTCTGGACGCAGGACGAAATGGTGAAGCTAGAAATAAACGATATTTTGTTTTCGTCAACTGTTCACGTAACGTTTTGTCATTAATAATTATCCCTCCCTTGCTTCCTTCCCCATTGACCCCCACAGACGCCCAGTTACCCCCACTTATCCCCACTTACCACCACTCCTCGCTTAACTCCCCCTCTTGCTTTGCACTCCCTTAATTTTCAAGTTACCAACAATTTCGAATCAAATATTTTCAATCATGACCAATGTAATGATGATTAACACTAAAACTAAATTAGTCATCAATTATTCCGTATGATTAGCACTAATCATTCATAAATCATTAGTTTTTTAGATAAGTATATCTTAATTAAAAAAAGCTTAAGATTTTTTTTGTAAAACGTGACGGTCTAAATGTATCGTATTTTGTTACATGGAATAAACGCTTTGAACGTTGAACTTTTAGTCTTAAGTTCATAGGCCTGATACGTCTATTGAAGACGATTTCCTTTCGACGCAGAACGCCAAAAACGCAAAACGTTAAGCAGCGTCGCAAAGGCATCGCTTTTCGTGGCTAAATATTCTATCTTATTCGGGAGCGGCACACGCCCGCACGCGCGGCAAGCGATTGGTGCGCCGGGTAGATGAGTGATATCTCGGTCTTTGATTGCTCTCCTGGCCGCCAGTACTTCGAACCACTTTCCATCGTGTCCCTGACCTCCCTCCCGAATACGTTTCCTCCATGCATCTCTGTCACCCGCGAGCTGCCTCCAATCATCGTGACTGATTGCGAATGCAGTCATGTCACGCTTAGCGCAGTCTTTCAAACGCAGCAGGGGTCTACCGACATTACGCTTAAGTACCTGCATTGTTACTAACAAAAATTGAACCTCTGTTGCTCCGAAAATAAATTTATTTAATTTGATTAATCAGATTGAATTTTGCCCAACACTGCAAACACTACATAATACTTAAATCTTATAAAGCGTTGTTTTTCTTGACTGTACTTTTTATTGAATTTTGATTAAATTCCGACCGGTTGGGGAAAACAAAGAGGTTTATTTTAAGACTCACTATTTCGTCAAGTCGTCACACATACTTTTAATATAAAAACGTTACGTGACCAGTTGACGAAAACAAAATGTGGCTTATTTCAAGTTTCACCATCTGGTCCCGCGTGAGACAAGTTCCACGGGAACAGTTGGCGACTGCAACTTTTATAAAAGACGCGACGTTAAGTTGTACGAGTATTTAAGTATGTACTTAATATTATTTCTTATATGTAGTAGCTTAAACTACCACTATCTCATTCATGACGTCATTAACAAGTTTCATTGGTCAGTTCCCCGTATCATAAGGTTCAATTTACATTGCCGCGGAATGGAATGGAAGCGAATTTTCGCAACGTAATTGTACATAGTATAATGAACTTTATGTCAATTGTGTAACATACAAACTAAATACGAGCCAAAAAAGAGGTCGCGCGTCTTCCGGGAATCCTCGCGCATTCTCGAGAATTCCCCTAGCTACTTTTCTTTTTTGGCTCGTATTTAGTTTGTATGTTACACAATTGACATAAAGTTCATTATGCTGTGTACAATTACGTTGCGAAAATTCGCTTCCATTCCATTCCGCGGCAATGTAAATTGAGCCTAAGTGTTCCGATAAAAATAGAAGCGAATGTATAAGTATAGCTACCTATATGCAAAGTACTTATAAATTACTGGTCTATACGAGATTTTGGGGTTATCTCTATTGCATATAGATTTATTGTGGTAAAATAAAAATGAGACTCCGCATATAAGAACTAAAACAAGGAAAACAAACAGCAGTGTGGCAGTACCCCTCCAATTATGAGGTCGGTTCTCGAATACTGTGTGTTAGTCTTGTGCGTTCCTCTTCTCGGTAGGTATATTTTCGATATTATTTTTTAATATTGCTTGACAGCTTAGCAAAAGAAATCCGTATTGAACACTTAAAAGCAGACTCAAAATTGTATTATGGTAACAAATCAATAATACAAGTCTAAAAACAATAATAAAAAACATGTACGCCATAAACAAATTCAAACAAGTTTGAATTCCCCTTTAAATCATTGTGGTTGGCCACTCTTATCTCATAAACATTGTCTTTGAGGTGTTTTTAATTTTTTGGTGTCATTTATTAGTTTGTGTATTATTACTATTTAGTGTATTATTGTGTATATATTTGTGTATTATTACTACTAGTTACGTTGTAAAAGTAGTCGTTCAATTTCCACCCTGCATACAATACAAGTATAAACCTAGTATCATTTTGAAAGGGCGAAGATCCTTGTCCTCTGCCCGAAGGTCGCTCTTAGCGATAAGGCCGCCTAAATTGTACTTCACTATTTCCTTTTCTATCTCATGTTTGTTGATTTATATTTGTGCAGTAAAGTGTATGTATTTTTTTTCTGCAAATAAACGATAATGGCCTTTTTGTCACTTACCATAGTTTACGTGGGAGGGGTCGATTTAATGACTCACATAGTGTTAAGGAAAATGCTAAGGAAAAATGTTGTAAACAATTATAATTATATAATTGTTACCTGTGTCTAACAAAAACCAAACAGAAGACAAATCCGTAATATAATTAAGTTTGACTTTCGTTTAGGTAATGTAGTAAATAAGGTAAAATATGAAATTGACATAAAATAGAAATTAAATATTATGAAATTAATTACTATTGTGTTTATTAACTATTTAACTTTCTTTTTTCTATTTATAAGGTTGTATCAAATATTTGTATGCTACACAATGTGGTAGAAAGTAGTGATACTATATTATAATTTAAGAACTCTGTATGTACTAATAAAATAGTATATTTGTTGAAAGTAGGTGCCTACTTTCAACAAATATACTATTTGATTTGATTTGAACAAACATAACCATTGTGTGTATAATAATAACCAAATATACTATTTGATTTGATTTGAATAAACATAACCATTGTGTGTATAATAATAACCAAATATACTATTTGATTTGATTTGAACAAACATAACCATTGTGTGTATAATAATAACCAAATATACTATTTGATTTGATTTGAACAAACATAACCATTGTGTGTATAATAATAACCAAATAAATGAATTCTAACAACACAAGACTTTGAATTATGCAAATAATTGACGATTATTTCGCAAGATATTAAGACAAGTCACAGGATACAGGATACAGATAGACAAGATACAGGTTTTCGAGCTAGTTTGTAAGTCGGAGATCCTTTTTTCGTGTGCCCTGTAATAAGTAAATAAACTTATTCATTTTTTTTTTCACAATCAGGGAACATTTTTGCGAATTTTTAAACATTTAATATAAATAGCCTGATTGGTCCTATATCAACCCACTGTTTGGAAATATTTAAATTTTGGAATAAATTGCTAATGTTGTAAAATTTATTTTAGTTTAGTCAAAATTCAAAATTTACTTATTCATTGTACTTTTACATTAAAAAAAAATTTTTTTTTACTGTGTATGTCATGCGAATTTTTTGTCATCTTATTGTATTTGATGGTCCCAGAATCTTCCTCAATATCCTCCTCTCGGTCACCAAGAGTCCGTTTTCTTCCTTTAAGGTTAGTGCCCAAATCTCGCATCCATACATCAAGATCGGTCTGATGACAGAGGAGGATATTGAGGAAGATTCTGGGACCAGCCAAGAAGGAAGATGGAGGGTGGAGGATGAGAAAGAATAGGGAGATAGAAGAGATGGTGAACGAGACGAACATTATAGGAGAGACGAAAGCGGCTCGACTCCGATGGCTCGGACACATCACTAGGATGGGGGAGGATCGGGCAGTTAAACGAGCGTATGTGGGACGCCCTAACGGACGACGTCCGGTCGGACGTCCCAGATACCGCTGGCGCGATGAAGTGGAGAAGGATCTGCGGGAGCTCCGGGGCGCCTGACTGGCTCGAGACTGCGCAGAAGAGAGAGCGATGGCGCTCTTTGGTATCGGAGGGCAAGATCCACTTCGGGTCGCTGCGCCAGCGGAGTAAGTAAGTAAGTATTATATTTGATGTAATTTATAACTTACAAATAATTATGGACTGTTTTGTCTGAATTAATAATTTAATTTTAATTTAAAGAATGATTGGCAAAAGTCGCCTAGGAATTTGTTGCTACTGACTGATCCTGAAAGAACACTACTGTCACAATCTAGGTGCACGGATTAGAACGTTTAAATAAAACGACCCTCGATTTGGAACCTTCCAGAACTTCGAACTTCGTCGAAAGTTCGTCTACATTCATAACCGATTCATAAAGCTGTCATTTGTCGACACTTTTGTCACAAATCTTTATTCATACCGTTGTCTGCTGCTGTGCACTGTCGGGAAATTATTCATTTCAAATTTGAGTGGAGACAAGGGTTTGTTCGGTACTGGAGGCTCTACGCTTTCGGAATGCTTTTTGTCTGACTGATGCTTGTTGTTTTCGGCGTCTCCGGCTTGAGGGTCGAAGTCGATGATCAGATGCTGACCGCGAGCTGGTTCTTTAGTCAGCTCTGGTATTATCTGTAAGGGCATATTTACTATTGATTCTGTTTAGGTTGAGTAAATATAACTGAAATTTAGTCACAGAGAACCCCAGTTTCTATATTCCAAGTTGCCATTCCCAAAAAAAAGCTGAAACTAAGTTAAGTATTCGTTAGGCGAACTTGCGCCAACATTTTAAGCCTGGGTTTAACTCGCGGATTTTCGATGCTATTAATATGCTCCTCTCCCCTTCCCCTAATCCATAACTCTTCTCCCCCATCTCCATGTGCTAGCTATGTGTTTTCTGCTTTCAAGATCACCTGTGTACCTACCATTGTTTAACCATACATTTTACTCAGCTTTCTTTATGTAACAACATAATCTTGATGAAGACTCTGACCGTGCCTACAAATTATTAGACTATATAAAATGTTTAGAAAAACCAACCTTAAAATCTTCAAACGACGGCTTTTCACTTGCCTCCGACTCCAGTTCCATCGGCATGTTTCCACCACACGGACAGCAGCTGGTCACGAAGACACAGGTCAGCCAGGCTGACACCACCTGGGTGTACCTCCATAAGGTCACGAACCTCGCCAGGAGGGGGTGGAACGTATAACAGCTGATCGTGAACATCGCTGACGTATTGTGGCAAAATTCTAAGGTGTCTTATGGCAGCTGTGGCCTCGTGTGGAACGTGCCGCTGTGTTTCGTTTATGTTTAAACCATCCTAAATTTTGAATGCTTTGTTGAGGCAATTTTAAATTTCACAGCTTTAAACGTCAACGTATCCACCAAAAACCACAGATAAAAGATTAAAGTGACTAAAGAGTATACAAGTAAAAATTCCTTGATATAACCATTACCCATGAAGTTAGTAAGTACCTCTGTACCTATAAGGTAAAACAGGGTAAAACACAGTGGTTATATTTTTAGTAAATTAGTCGTGTTTTGCGAATAATGTCAAAATAAGAACTTCAAATTAAGACATCGACCTCCTCGAAAATGTACAACGCAGGGTCACCAAGATCCCATACATTTTACGGCGATAACCTTATGAAGAAAGGCTCAAAGTCTTGGGTTTTACACTCAAGGAGCGCCGAGAGGAGATCTCATTGAAACATATAAAATCCTCAAGCACAGATACAACCTTCCAGATCTGCACGAGCTCTTCAAAATGAAAGATAAACGGCCCTTGCGAGGGCACCATCTAAGAATAAGCCGCACCAAAACCGCAACCAACGTCGCATATCACTTTTTAAGTAATAGAGTAGTCCAAGCATGGAAGCAGCTCTCCGAGGATGTCGTGTCTGCCCCTTCGGTGAACTGCTTTAAAAATAGACTAGACAACTGGTTTAAAAAGCAGTGATAAATAACCCTAATTTTAATCTTATGACCACTGATCGGAGTAGGTAGGGCTCTTTCGGGTCAATGTCCTCAAAGGTTATATTAATATGGATATGATTTCGGGATTCCGTTTTAAGTTATCGAGCAAATGTTGTAAATTACTTTTATAAATCTCGCCCTTACTCGGCGGATTACGATTTTTTAAAAATTGTGAACTTACGTAGAAGATAAAACACTACCATAGGAAAATCAGCGCTGTGGCTTGCCTCAGCATTATGCTGAGCAGGTGTACCCTTTTTGGCACTGTACCACACCAGATGTTCTGTGCTGCCTGTATTAAACTTTGTATACTTCTGTATTCTGTATTCTGGTGTTTACAGCGCTAAATAAACGATTTCAATTTCAATTTTCAATTTACTATAAAATTACGTTACTATTTGAAACCAAATGAGTCAGTCAGTCCTAACTAGGTATTTTCCTTTCTTCTTAGTCGTATGATCTCAGTGTAACGGTAGTCTCTTCTTTACACTTTGACGTGATTATTCTATAGAAATAACCACATTGAACTGCTTTCTTGGTTTTACCTTATCGTGCAGTCTTCACGATGTTTTCCTTCACCGTAATAATGATACCAGAGCTTCAAAGAATAATATTTCTAGAATTAATTTGCGTTGCACTCGATCGATTCTTCGGTATAATGTCACCACCGGAGCCGGTCCCTTGGTGTAGCTTCATAATATATTTAGTTCCAACAATATTATGAGACACGAGGTGCCGTGGTGCACCCGCCTCGCGCCAATTTCCTCTAATTATCGGTCCGAGGCGATGGAGCGCGGGAAATGAGGTTTGCGGGTAGCCCCGTGGCGCCACCGTCGCGACAATCTCATTTGTACGCGAGCCGGCGACACGAGCGGACGTGCGAGCTAATCTAGTAGCGTAAATTGATTTTAAGGCAATTACGTGCTTTATTCCAGTTGCTAGACATAAATCACAGGGATTAAAACAGGGTAACAAATTGAGCAATGGTTCGTCACTCCGTTCATCTTGAAAATGCGAGTCGAAGATCTCTATCTAAGGATGGTACGGACCATGAGTTGTTTTTGATAAAAAAAACTTTTGTTTGTTTTTCTTACAGCTTATAAACTATTACATATATATGAAGTTTTAGTAATGACCAATATTTTAGTCAATTTTCAAGATTCAATCTTTCATGAGATAGACCTGGTAACAAAAGAGGTCTTTATTTGACTGTTTCTCTGTGAAAAAAATACTTACTACGACCCCCTTTATTTGTATTCGACCCTCTTTAAAATACAATGATTGTACAAAATTTTAAAGTGGATATGGATTGGGTCAATTTTGTTCCATTTACGAGCTAAAAGCAGGAGACAGATGGATGGACGACGGAGCGAGCACCCTTCAGGGTACACATTCCTAAAAACAGAAACAGAGGAGAAACACGCGTCAACTGTATATTTTATTCACTAAGTAATCGTTTTTGGATTTTTCTTGCAGACGAAACACATGGGCACGTCGCACCAAATGTCATCCAAGCCTAGAGTTTCTCGCTCCAGAGCGCAGCAGTTCTGGTCGTAATTGTGTTCCGTGGTCTTCAGGTTGTTGGGCTGGCCTGGCGCCCATTTAAAGAACCCTGTTTTTTCCAGGAGCTGCCCTGAAAATTTAACAGATTTCCATTAATAGGGGGTTGAGAAAGTTATTAATATTTTGTATGTACTGTTCTTTTATTTTGACAATACAATATTTCGTTTTAATGTCTGTATGATGTCTTACGTTCCGAGAGAGAGAGAGAGAGAGAGAGAGAGAGAGAGAATAGATTCGGGAGTTAGTAAGGCAAATAGAAAGTAATGACACATCTGCCACACTAAGGAACATTAGATTAGAGATGTCAGTCGCTATTTTACTTGAGATTGGAACATAGCTCTTTCCAACCCAGGGGTGAAGGAAGGCCTTTATTAGTTGTGGTTATGGTGGTTCATAGCCAAGCAAGTTGTTGTCTACTGTCCAGTCTCTAAATGAATGTTGCCACTAGTGTTTATAATTTCTTGTCCCTAAGTCACCTTTCTTTCATTCAACTTTAGAAGGTGGTATGACTCTGTTTTTGATAGTAATATGTAGAGTCAATCTGGAGAGGTACCACACATTATCGAGGTATCTATTCCTGCTGAAATTCATGCTTGCACTGAAGCTTGCAGAAAGTAGATAAAAGGGAGATACGACCAGCAGCAAGGCTTGCATTGCTCTTGGCTAAGGTCGACGGTGACCACTTACTGTCAGATGACCAGTTTGCTTCTCTCCTTATACAATAAAAAAATATATCACGCGACCAAGACCACATTATCTTCCACCAACCTGTTATTGTCTGCCAAATTCCAGCCTTCTTGAATACGCCTACGGCCAGTGAGTACCTATATTTAGTCGCCATGTCTTCATTAATTTGTTGGTTGAAGATGCTTATCAGAATCTTTGCCTCGTACATGCTCTCGATGATGGCCAGATGTGCCCCTTCCGCCTGACAGGTCTTGACTGCGCGAGGCCAGTTTCTAGCGTTTATGTGGAACTTGTAGCAGCTGCCAGTCTTGTATAGCTTGTATTCTGAAATGAGCAAATGGCCCTGTAGTCTCGGGCGAAGAATAGATGGTGGCCCCTGTCTATCGTACGAGGAGATTAAAAAGGGTTATCAAGTCGCGGGAGGACAAAGTGGTGACTTTGACCGTCAATTAGCTGGCAATCCTGGGAAAAGCAGCAGTGTGCCATGGCCGCACGCTGCCGTGACGGGAGGAACTGAGAGATGGAACATACACCTCCCAGGAGGGGCCTGCAAAGTGCTAGGGGAAACCGGTGCATTCCACTGGATTTTCCGAAGTCCTCCGATCTGAATGAGGATTATTATGTGATCGCGGGTAGACCATGCAACTGCTACGAAATATCGGGAGCTTAAAACAATCCCGAACCGTGTCTAACAGTAGTAAAATCTCATACTTTTGTCATAGGTCCCGCACTCTGATATGTCGTATTTTTCAGTTCTTTTCTTGTAGCATATGTAGGGGTTGCTCAAGCTGCATGAGACATCGTGCAAGAAGCCTAAGTCGTCCATCATCAAGCACTCTCCTAGTGCACTGGAGTTGCCAGAGCTTGGGATCCAAGAAGCTGCCATCTTCGAGAGCAGAATTCCTGAAATGATTCCACATCATCATTAGCTCGGATGTTCACTAGCTACAAGTTCGTTAACCTATAGTTTCTTAAACATATTGATTTATTTTCTGGATATCCTGGTAGGTCATCATTCTTTTTATGCTCCTGTATATGTATCTACAGAGGACCACGAAAATGATAAATTGATAACCGTACTTAGAACCTTGTCGTATTCTTGTGGTAATATGAAGTTTGACGTAAATTTTTGTATCCTGTCGACTAAATTTGTTGTATTGAATGGATCTGTCTCTATTTCACAATTGGACAAAGAACCATTATCAGAGGCCTACGGACAAACAAAACAAAAAAATCTCTACTAATGTTGGCCGTCAGTACCGCACTCTCCTTTGGCCTGACAAAACAATTCGAAATTAGTTATATGCTGACGTTCCTAAGCTTCTTTCCACTTTCTGACGTAGAAACGTTTGATGACTTAGAAGAACATTATCTGCTACAAGCTACAAACCTTCGATGGACATGAAGGTCCCCTTGATCAACGTCGAGCTGATCCCCGTGCAGATCCCCATGCCGAAGATGTCCAACGTCTCAGTTAAGAACATCATCGCCTTCAGAAGAGGCTTAGTAATAGGCGACGCCAGAACCGCTCCTGTACAGAAAATATCGTCAGGGCTCTCAACTGATGGACAAGAATGATTTTGAAAGCGATTAATTATAAATGAGGATCCCCAAAACCACGTTTCTAACGTTGAAGATGTTGATAAAAGCCAGTCAAGTCACATCTTAGTCCAACATTTTGAGGGGTAGTATAGTATTCATCAGAGAGAGTTGGTTTGGATGATCTCAGTGGAGCTGTGAAAGTTTAGAGAGGGTAGACGGGGGTGGGGTCACAAAAGGGAAATAAGGAAAGAGTGGTCTCAAGAATAATTTAAGGGGCGATCCAGGAGGTTAAGGAGAATCAATAGGAGATAACGAGAAATAATTTTGATTAATAAACTAATTTACTTACTGTAGAGCTTCTATTTTATTTATTTAGGTAAGCCAACAGCACACATATTATAAATTTCAAATAATCTTAATAAAATTGCACTTTAACTGATATAGGTGCCAATTGTAACGTAATAATTACTTATAACGTTACAGCATATGTCTAGAGATTCAGAGTTTACCAATCTTCGTTTGATGAAGGCCGGCAAGTAAAAGAAGAAGAGGACAAGGATTTTCCATATATTACATAGAAATAGGTGGTAGGAGATAGAGAAGTCAAAAATTTCTCCTATCAACCCAATCCATTTTCAAGCAAGATTCAGTTGGTTTTCAACACAAACCTTCGAGTTCGCACTGCTCGTGGGCCTCTATGAAGGGTAAAGGTATATCTTGGAACTTCAGCCACCCATCAATCTCCGAATTGAATGCGTAGTCGGAACGGAAGAACGGGAATGTTGCCTCTAGACAAAAAAAAACTAAATTTAACCTTGGATTACTTCGCGAACTGCGAATTTACCTTCGGTCAGGTACCAATGAGGTTTTCGCCTTTACTATTTTACACCTAGAGGATGGCGGTAGGCTCGTCACCCAATCACGTTGTGTAATTGTGAATCTTACGGCGAAAAGTGGAATCTAACTGATTGAAGGTAGTTCCTCTGTCTATCCCCTCGGGGATTATGTATGTATGAATTGCTCACAATTCATACATACATAATCCCCGAGGGGATAGACAGAGGAACTACCAATTGCTCACAATTGGTATAGTTCTTAGTTAGTACACATTCGCTGTTTGTTTGTATTATATTTATTAGTAAGTATATTTGCTCTATCTTATCTTATGCCGGGAATAACCCCAGCGGTACTTCGACCCTTGAGGATCTTTTGTGCCTACCCCATTTTACACACTGGTCATCTCAATGTGCAGGTTTCCTCACGATGTTTTCCTTCACCGTTAGAGCAGTCGGTAAATGTACGTAAGTCTTCGAAAAATACGAAATACTCATTGGTACATAGCACTGCACAGTTTCTCGAACTCGAACCTCCCGCATGGTAGTCCGGTGTTCTAGCCACTGTGCCACCGACGCTTGTGATTGAAAAATAAACTCACCTATAACATAAACGCTAATCAAAATCACGAGTAAAAAAGTTAACTGGACCATTTTTACTTCAAGAAATATTTTTTTTAAATTTTAGGCGCCGATCTACGCGCCTAAGCGATCTCTTCAACGCGTCTGAGAGTTAAGTCTCGAAAAACATTGATGAGAATAGTATAGTAATAGCCTAGCTAGAGTCTAGAAATACTTAGTGGCCAGGTAGACGTAGGCATAGTAGAGCAACTTGAACTGCGGTAAAGTGCGGTAAAGTCAGCTTCATGCGAGCGCTCGTGGAATGTCGCGATGGCGAATATTTAAATCATCATCATCATCATCAGCCATGTCTCAGTATAAGCCTCTTTTGTGCCACCGTATACGATCCTGTGCTAGTCGCATCCAGGTCTTCGATGCACCTTTGGTGATGTCATCCGCTCGCCACCACTCAGTGAGCGCTGGAATATTTAAATAGGCGTATAAAATCCACCGTATAGTTAGAAAGAACTAATATGAGGTGAATTGATGATACACAAGAAGTTTCATTCTGTGCTAATGATGTAAATCGAGTAGGTAAAAATTAGGTAATCTTATTTTAATACCTATTGAAAATGTGTAAAACAATTTCCAACTTAATTTTTAACAATAATTGTTGTAATCACAGAAATTGTACTAGCTGCTAGTCCTGAAATATGAAAATATTTGGTTGTAATCAAATTAAATTAATTATGGTTCCCTGTAAGAGATCGCTCTTAGTGATAAGGCCGAATAAATTGTACTTCAACTATTTTCTTTACTATATTTTGTTTGTTGTTTTATATTTGTGCAGTAAAGTGTAGTGTATTTTACTTTACTTTATATACATTTTAACTAAAATCTATGAACTAAGTTATTTTTGTTTCAAAATCAGTGCCAATTAAGAGTAGCCAATAATGTTATTGGCAGATATTTTTTGCTATAAAAATGTCTTTACAATTGGATATGGCATTATTTTTAGATTGATATTAGTTAGACCGTCGGTGGCGTCGTGGCTAGGACGTCGGACTCCCATGCTCCCGAGTTCGAAACCAGACAATGCCATGTACAAATGAGTTTTTCGGTTTTTTCGAAAGACTTACGTACATTTACCGCCTGCTCTGACGGTGAAGGAAAACATCGTGAGGAAACCTGCACACTGAGATAACCAGTGTGTGAAATGGGGAGGGCAATGGCAAATTACCCCATTAAATCTGCCACGAGTGTCGTTCTATGTGATTAATTCCTTAGAATGATCACGACCCTCAGCAATGAGGAATACGACTTAGAAGAAGAAGATTAGTTACTCTACTGTCTGCCTGTACTGTGCCGTAAGTATGTACAAGTGACACTAAATTGGACACAGAAAGACATAATTTCCATTTATATTACACACAGATTATTTCAACTTGTCCAAGTCAGGTGTGGCAAACTCAGGACATAAAATTTGTAATTATCGAGCGAAAAAAACCTTTTGCCTTTTATACTCATCATCATCACCATCATCGGCAGCCTATTAATGTCCCCACTGTTGGGACACAGGCCTCCCCTTGCACAGGGATGGTAGTGGTAGATCCTAATGTGAAGGATACCTGTGGTACCACCCTCTTATCTATTTCTGCCGTGAAGCAGAAATGCTTGCGTTTCTGTGTTTCGGTTTGAAGGGTCAGAGAGCCAGCGTTATTTCCGACACATAACAAGTAAGTAAGTAAGTAATACGTTTATTTCCCACACAGCAATGACCGAAACAGCTTATTGCTGCAGACAAGAATGCCTCCAGCGCTGGTATTCTGTTGGACCGTGACCGATGGCTGGCCAAAACCTGTCCAAGAGGACAAAAGATATATATATATATATATATATATATATATATATATATATATATATATATATATATATATATATATATATATATATATATATATATATATATATATATATATATATATATATATATATATATATATATATATATATATATATATATATATATATATATATATATATATATATATATATATATATATATATATATATATATATATATATATATATATATATATATAATTATACTAAAGGGGTACAGTACGGAATGCTAAGAAGGAGATAAAGGGGATGAGGCATGGAGGAATGAGACACATGAGGCAATCCATCTTAGTCCTCAAGGTTAGCAACGGATCAAAACCCTCCAACATTAATACAGTGAGGTGAGATGTCTACGGGCGACGGTGACCACTTAACATCAGATGGCCCGTTTGCTCGTCTGTTCTCCTTACTTAATAAAAAAAAGGGGTACGGGCCATGATCCACCTAGCGGGCCCAGTGCTGATTGATGGATTTCACATACAATACAAATTATGTTCTATTCATTATTATACATACCTTCTTTTATACTTACAAATTAAAACTATTACAATACTTAATGAGAGAGCGTAACATAAATGGTCTAATACAATTTTGTCGGGTGCTTACGTCATTATTTCTCTATATACATTTTTTTTTCGTACTGATAATTGTTGTTGGTCCTAATGACCTTTACAGCTTCACCGGGGTTTTTGGGCGAGCGCTAAGTGCGCTCCAGCCTGGAGGAGGACTTAGGCACCCAGGTGGGTACGGACCTCGGCTTAGGACGTCGCTGAGGAGGGACGGGTCGGGGAGAAGCGGCCTGGAATACGCCGATAGCGCGTGTGAGCGCCAGAAGCGGGTCGCAGTAGGTGCTGTGTGTGAACTACTATCGGGTGGGGTTTGTACTCTACTTGACAAGCTCTAAACAAAGAAAGAAGGAAAAAAAAACAACACATTATTGCCACAAAAAAAAATTATTTCTTTTTTGTGGCAATAATGTGTTTTTCTTTCTTTTAGTTCACAACGATATCCCATACGATAGGGTACAATTTTTTTGATCGGCCCCCTTTACTTTTATGAGACCTCTAAAATATAATTCTTATTCTTATTCTTCAATGGTTACTTACTTACTCCGCTGGCGCAGCGACCCGAAGTGGATCTTGTCCTCCGATACCAAAGAGCGCCATCGCTCTCTCCTGCGCAGTCTCGAGCCAGTCAGGCGCCCGGAGCTCCCGCAGATCCTTCTCCACTTCATCGCGCCAGCGGTATCTGGGACGTCCGACCGGACGTCGTCCATTAGGGCGTCCCACATACGCTCGTTTAACTGCCCGATCCTCCCCCATCCTAGTGATGTGTCCGAGCCATCGGAGTCGAGCCGCTTTCGTCTCTCCTATAATGTTCCTTCAATGGTTAGCTGGTAGAAAATGCCGCATGGCATTAAGCTCACCGCATGTACTATTTTTGTGCATTAAACTGTTAAATAAATAAATTCTTTTAAATTTTATAATTGATATTCGGATTAGATCTAGGGAACACAAAGAAATATGGAAACACGTGATAAAAGATAGACAAACAAAGATAGAAATTTAATCTGTAAGTATTCAGTTTACGAGCTAGAACAGTCAGTCGGACGGACAACGGAGCAACAATAGAGATCCCTTTTCCCCTTCGGGGTTCAGATCCCTAAAAACCAGGTCGGATAGAGCAACTTACAACCTTGGGATCTTTAAGGCCAGAGTGAATAGGCATTTACTGGACCCGCATGCTCCATCGTCGACCTCATCGTCGCTTACCATCAGGCGAGATCGATGTCAAATGCGGGTTTAGTAGTCAATAAAAAAAAAGATAAATTTCATAAATGTTGGTACGAAGCGATTTGCTTCTTCGTTCATTGTGCGAACGGCTAAGGAATGGAACAGCCTGCCGGCGTCTGTATTTCCCGAAACCTACAACCTTGGGATCTTTAAGGCCAGAGTGAATAGGCATTTACTGGACACGCATGCTCCATCGTCGACCTCATCGTCGCTTACCATCAGGCGAGATCGTGGTCAAATACGGGTTTTGTAGTCAATAAAAATAAAGAATATATTTTATTTTTAAAACAAAATGTACTGTGGAATCTGTAAATAGAGTTACAGCTGTTTGAATTTTTGAAATCGTATATGGGGTGTGACATTACGCGCCGAGAGGGGGATGAACTGTACCTCGATAACTATATCTAGTGATACAGTTCATCCCATTTACGAGTCACAAGTCATGACCCCAATACGTCAGGCACGGACGGGGTGGATTTTAATGAGGCAGCGGACTCCGTGACCCAGGAACTGATATGCTGTTATCATTTGTCACACAGGCTGAAATGTAGAGATAATTAGATAGTTAGACAGAAACACTGAAGAAATTGCGATTTGAGAAAATGCGGGTTTAGTAGTACATAAAATGCGGGTTTAGTAGTACATAAAATGCGGGTTTAGTAGTACATAAAATGCGGGTTTAGTAGTACATAAAATGCGGGTTTAGTAGTACATAAAATGCGGGTTTAGTAGTACATAAAATAGCATATTTTTACAGTATTTTTATGCGGGCCGTAGTTTGACATGGCTGTTGTTAATTATGTGATACAAGTATTATTCCTTATCCTAAGATATTAGTATATTACAAACAATACATAGATTGTTTAAATTTTTTCTAACACTCGTAGATATTTTTAGTAAATAAATTAGTTTTCAGTAGCGTTTACACGTGCAATTTGGCATTGTAATGTTTTTTCAGTTGTAATGGATTATTGGTTTATTATAAACGACAATCAATTTTACAAATGAAGGAAATAATCAATTCATAGATCGGCGCAGTATGAACTCCAGTTGAAAGCTTTATTATTAGGGTGTATGCATGGCACACGAATACTCATTCTTCATCAAGCAAACTCACTACGGAGAAGCTACGGATGGATTGCACGATGTTCACGTCACCGCACAAGTGTACGTCACGTTTGATGACGTACACTTGTGCGGTGAAGTGAACATCGTGCAATTCGTAGTTGATATGCCTTTATTCTTGTTTATTTGTTTTATTCTAGTTACTTACGGAGTTTCTCCCGCGCTTTTGTCGCGTCCACATCAGCTTTTTTTCATTGTCTTGCAAATTGTTTTACAGTAGTGCTTTTCAAGTAAGAATGGTGTTTTTTATTCGAAGAACGTCTACTAAATGTGATTAATGTATGGGACAATGAAGTAAAGTCAAATAAGACGCTGCACCCCGATCCGTACTTGGCTGGATTTTGAAGAGCCATACTGCGCCCGGGACGCCTTCTTCTTTGGTTCAGATGGTGCAGAAGCGTGGAAGATTCTCCCAGATAGCATTGAAATGTGTCACACCAGCATTTTAATGAAGACTTGCAAGAGTTGTTTACATCAGACATGGCTGTATGGGCTCAGTTCCCTTTGCCTTAAAAAAAAACAATCTAGTTACTTACACAGCATAATGTCTTATGGCATTCTTCTGTGGGGCCGAGCGGCTGATATTGAAACCAGTTTGCTTCTTTTCTTTTCTTTTCTTCTTCTTTTTCATTTTCATTCTACAGAAGAGGGCATTTCGTGCAATATATAATCTACGTTGCAGGGACTCTCTAAGGGAATTGTTCAGGGAAATAAATATACTGACTGTTTATGATAATATTATGATTGTACGCAAAACCTTACAGTTGTTTCCGAAAAACTGCGATAATCGTAATTTCAATACCAGAATCAAAAAAAAATTGCAGTCCCACGCTTTAGACTTAGTAAAGTAAACATCATTTATAGGTCACTGTGTACGATTGTATAATAAGATACCTGATACTGTAATAAATATGACAGAGAAAACATTTAAGACCCACATAAGACATACCATATATGATATGTAAAATAATAAAATACATGACTACTTAAATGATAAAGAGGCTTGGTCCTAAATTCAGCTCCAGCTCTGCACATTGTGTACATATATGATTGTATTCATAATTATTGTAAGATATATTTATTTCAAAAGATGTGCTGCTGAAAGTTTCTTGCGCCGCTTCTTTCCTCTCAGCTACAGCACCTTACGAAGCGGTGGTAGAGTGAAACATGACGTTGTAAAAATGTAGGTACTATAAGGTACTTACTATAAAAACATTTTGATTTTTGATTTCTACATCCCGTCTTGCCACAATTTTTCCCAGATGGCTTTTAGAGAAATACTAATTTAAATATTTGTATGTATATTATTTAGTATTTGTATTTATCAGAATTACTATGTGCGGTGAGATAACATTGCATATTGTAAAACCACTAGTAAGATTTTTTATTAGAATACTTATTTTTTGTGTCAGGGTGTTACAAAAAAGTGCCGATATTTTTTTGAAACCTTTTTTAGGTATTGGTATACCGGAAGGAACGAACCCAGAAAAGGGTTCCCTACGCCATTTCGAAAAACGTTTTGTCGATACTCATTCTATCGATAACGTTTAATAAATCAAGTATTTTATTATACGAATGTTTATTTTACTATACCGATTACCGACCACCTTAGCCTTTTGGGGTTGGATCTGACTTCCAATCTTAACTTTGGGCGCTCCATTGAGTCAAAAGCTAAGACCGCAGCCAAAAAATTGGGCATCCTGAGTAAGGTTAGGCGGTACTTCACGCCGGGACAGCTCTTAAACCATTACCAAGCGCAAGTCCGGTCGTGCATGGAGTACTGCTGCCACCTGTGGGACGGCTCAGCTAAGTACCAACTGGCTGCCCTTGACTCAGTGGAGAAACGCGCTAAGCGCCTTATAGGTGACGAATCGCTGGTGGAGGCAAAGTCTGGAACATCGGCGCAAGGTTGCCTGTCTATCGGTATTTTATAGGATACATTTCGGAGAGTGCGCATCGGAATTGCACGACCTAATTCCAGCATCTCCATTCCGCCTTCGGACTACCAGGCGCGGGGAGGGGTTCCATCCTTATGTTGTTGATATCCCATCTGCTCGTACGAAGCGATTTGCTTCTTCGTTCATTATGCGAACGGCTAAGGAATGGAACAGCCTGCCGGCGTCTATATTTCCCGAAACCTACAACCTTGGGATCTTCAAGGCTAGAGTGAATAGGCATTTACTGGACCCGCATGCTCCATCGTCGACCTCATCGTCGCTTACCATCAGGCGAGATCGAGGTCAAATGCGGGTTTAGTTATCCATAAAAAAAAAAATTATAATTGGGAAGTATACTATTTGGTACACCCTGTGTGTGGTAGTAATAAAAAAGTAGGTACCTAAACATGTGTGGGAAAGGAAGTAGGAATACATCATCACGATAACATGTCACTATAAAATATCAGTCCTTCGCTGAACTGACAGGAATCTAGTTTATTTCTGAACTAATTTTCAACCAAAAATGTTTCGTTTATTTCTACTGCTGTTATGTGTGTTAGTGGCAGTTGCTGCTGGTAAGTAAAGTATTACATCTTAGAGGTCCCGGGTTTGACTACTGGGAGGAGCTTTAAAGCTGTACTGAAAACAGTTGGTAATGTTTTTTACTAATGGCTAATTTACCGGCCTCAGTCTATCTGAAAATCTGCGTTAAGAGCCTGTATACAGAAGTCTATCTTATCTTATCTTATGATCCCTAGGCCGGAAATAACCCCAGCGGCACTTCGACCCTTGAGGATCTTTTGTGCCTACCCCATTTTACACACTGGTCATCTCAGTGTGCAGGTTTCCTCACGATGTTTTCCTTTACCGTTAGAGCAGTCAGTAAATGTACGTAAGTCTTCGAAAAATACGAAAAACTCATTGGTACATTGGCACTGCACGTTTTCGAACCCGGAGCTCCCGCATGGAAGTCCGCTGTACTAGCCACTGTGCCACCGACGCCTATAGTTTGTACACTTATAAGTCTTATAAGTCGATTTAATTCAGTCAAGTGCGATATGCATTTACCACTCCCCATGTGTATAATTCTCTTTTTCTATTTTTATGATTAAACCCGCGTTTGACCTCTATCTCACATGGTGGTAAGTGACGATGGGGCCGAAGGGTGGTCGTTTGCCAGACGGACCCAGAAGGGGTCCTACCACCTGGTTAAGTCGCATCGTACGATAGGCTTGACCAATGGCGGTAGGGATATTCTAAACCGTCCCATATCTGGACAATCTCTAACAACACCTTTCCTTTCAGATACTGCCAATTCTCAAGAAAGCCTCAAGTTTTTTGAGAATGTTGGCTGGCTGAAGCTTCACCGGGTGCCGGCGACATGGGATGAAGCGAGACGCACTTGCCAGCGTGAAGGTAAGTTGTCATCATCAACCAACTGCGAAGGTCTCGCACACAGTGATCACTGTCGCTAGAAATACCAGAAATAATCTTGATGCTGCTGACTTCGATTCTTCATCGTTGAGCTATGTACAGTGTCACGGAATCTGGCAACATACTAAGGATAAAAGGTTTGCTAACCAAGAAGATCCTTAAAGGGTCCTATCATCAGGCAGCTACTGGTGAAATGAGGTTCTGGACTCTCACGTATTACAACAGAAATCAGGAGTTAAACCCACCCCACTGCTCCCATGAATATCCTAAAAGCGATTAAAGGGAATGATAGGCAATATTGTAGAACACCGTTAAGTCTAATAAGGGTTAATAAGTCATGAAAAGATTGTAGGAATTTTTCAGGGTCCGTCTGACCATTGCGCAAGTTTATGATATTTGGTACTGGCCCTAAAGACTACTAGACACTACCCCAACTCTTCCCGTGGGTGTCATACGAGGCGACTAAGGATCTTAGTGGAAACTATTGCACACCTAGTAGACGGTGTGGCGGTAGGCTCGCCATCTATGACGTTTATCCACCAAATCTCACGGCGAAACCTGGGAACTACCAGTGATTGTAGGTGGTTCTTCTGTCTGGATTATGGACGTGAGAATTTATGTATTGTATGTTATCTTTGTATGATGCAGGCGGAATACTGGCCTCTCCTACAACGGAACCCTTGCTGGCGTCTATGGTGGAACTAATGAACGACCACCGTACCCTGCTGTGCGGAGTGTTTACAGGCATTCACTCGACCTACACCAAGGGGAGCTACTATACCATCGACGGTTGGTACATTACTATCATTACCATCATCCAGAGTTGTACACCATCGTAGGTGTTGAAGAATTAAGCAATTCTGGTTTCACATTGCCTTACCTATTTTTATATACCTACTGGTTATCTCAAGGCACATGTTTCCTCACGAATGTTGAATGGTGTGGTTTGAACCCGGACCTACCATGGGAATCCGGAGTCCTAATCACTACGCCATCGACGACGTAGGTTTGTTGTGGTTTGTCACTTCTATTTATTCTATCATGTAACTTTCAGAGATACCACTTTCCAAGATAGCAGCCGGATGGTCAGCAGATTACTCACAGAACCGCCGAGCATATGCCGACAATAAATGCTTCAAAAGTTTTAATGATTGCCTGATTTTGTATCGTGACGGAAAACTTGATGATAAGGAGTGCACATCATACTTGCCTTTCATTTGCTACAAGGCGATGAATCAGATGACCGAAAGTATCAATACGTGTTCTACTACGGATCATGGTAAGTTATAGAGGTTTTTCCCCGGGTAGAACCTTTCAATATGGTAAGGGTTGTCTTTACCGGCAGACCAAGCGTATTCACTGGCACATGAGGCTCTCATGATAATCTAAGTCCTCAAGGTTAGTAGCGCTTAGAAAAACGTATTGCAGAGATGTCTATGAGCGAAGGAAAACTTACTATCAGGGGGCCGTCTGCTCATATCTTTTATTAAGGTTCCGTACCAAAATGGTAAAAAAGGAACCCTAATGGCCATCGCATATTATAACAACTAGACGAGAACACAACACGAACTCGACTCAGAGTAAAGCATTGAAATGTGAGCTTTATATCGAATTACATACAGTAGGTTTTGTAAATTCAAAAGTACAAGGTGAAGTAGTCGTCGATGAGTTGTCAACGCGTGGGCCATTCGTCGACAATTGCTTCACTTGAAACTTCGTTAATTTTAAAGATATGTAAAAACAAATAGTATCGTTGAAATCATAGATAAATTTTGGAGTCAAATATGTTTGGCTAAAATTGATAATTGCTTTCGAGAAAAGCGATAAATGTATGAGTTCTAACTCACCGCTGTGTGCCGCGCCGCTCCCGCCGCCGCTGCCTTCGTGAAAACGGCCTTACACAGAGTTTCGTTGTGATAAGATTACTGCAAGAATTTTGCAGCAAATATGACAGCTCAAAACGAAATTATACTCTTCAGAATACAACCTGGATTTTCGCACCGGCAGCTGCTACAAGTTCCATCGCTCGGGTCAGACCTGGACACAGGCGACTAAGACCTGTACAGCCGAAGGTGGACATCTGGCCATCATTAACAGCCAGGTCGAAGCCGAAGTGCTTAAGGAGCTGTTTACTAAACATCCTACCAACACTCTTGGATCCCAGTATAAGAATTCAGCTATGCTGGGTTTCCTAGATTGGGGTCAACAAGGATCTTGGACAACTATATATGGTAAGTATGGGCTCGTAGCCATGGTGCAAGATAATGTTAGGCACGATCAGAATGATAGGTGGAGCGGCACATTGTCATCTTAGCGAAGAATTTTCCTGATTGCTGTCGAATGACAGTTATTTCAGTGATCGGATTAGGTTGTGTAATTTTGCGGGATTCCATGACGAAATATTAACATGTACATGCCCAACAAATAACAATATCCCGGGATTACAAATTCGCTAAGAGCTGGTTGCATTGGACAGTAATATCGTTCAAAAATATTATTAAACATTCTTATGAGAATTTTCAGAGCCTAAAATTGTTGGTTTTTACTTTACACTTGACAAAAGTTCTTAATTTTTTTTATTGTTTCGGCAAAGGCGACGCTTGATAAGAGCATTCTGAGAAAGTGTGAATGTGAGAAAGAGACAATAAATCCCAAAGATAGTCCTAAAGCTAGTATCTCTTTGTCTCTCTCTCTCTCTCGCAAAAGAGATGATGAGATGATTTCGTTTTGGAGTTCCCATTAGGAGAAAAAGTATTTTTTATATACAGAATATTTTCGAAATCCCGCAATCCCGCGGGCGTATCCACACTAATATAACGTTTGAGGTCGTTAATGTTAATAGTATTTTAACGCTACCTTGTCGCCAAACTGACGGAAGGAACTGGTATATTCCATAGACAATGGAACCTTCAGTCACAGGTAGTTCCCACTTTTCCGTAGCTCCCACGGGAAGAGTTGAAGTGGCGCTATTCTTTAGGGCCTGCACACAGAACCATTTCTATTTCAGGGCAAACTCTTCAGGATACAGGCTACGCATCCTGGTCTCCAGGTCAACCTGACAATGCCAAAGGTCCTTCAGGGCAGCTAGGACAACCCTGCGGAGCAATGTTCAGATCCGGGCTCTTGGATGACGTGTGGTGCGATGTGAAGCTGGCTTTCATTTGTGAAAAATCTCCTACTCCTCAAGCTTAATGAATTGATGGAGCTTCAAATGATGATGTGACCATCCGCCTGTAAGAGGTGTGTCGGAATACAAGCACGCCAGCCAACTAGAAGATTTTAAATTATTTAACCCCTAGAAATAACTTACAAGTTCCATTCCCATATCGTCCATCGTATGACCAGTTGTTGAATAACTCGAATAAACATGTGTCTACGTACTTTTAAATTTTCCGTGAGTTTTAAGAAATGTCCTTAATGTTAAGGCTTCTTTAAGTGTCTTTTCATCTCTATCTAGAGTTACTATGGCATAGAAACTGATGACATGTATTATAATGAAGACCTAACTTTAAGGACACATTTTATGGAACTGAAACGGTTTGTTATTCTTTTATTTACGAATACTTACACAAAATCCATAACTTTTAGATTAGAATTATCTATTTTTAAAATAAGTAATATAATCTTACTAACATATATCATTCTAAACACAGAGGAAATAGATATGAAGTCATAGACAAATCGACACGCGTTAAATTTATTAACATCCCCTTTTTTATTGGTAACGGGGGGGGGGGGGGGGGGGAATCTTCGAAAGATACCCAGCCTCCTGGGGGAGAGACTGGGTTATGTGAGATTTCCACTCACTAAAACCCCCTCGATGGCCGGCCTCGTGCTAATCGGAGGGCTCCGGGATCTCCAGTGGAACCACCGGTGCCCTCCTAGCATTAGCCTTGGGCTCCTCCTGGGAGGTGTACATTCCACCTCCCGGTTCCTCCCGTTACAGCAGCGTGCGGCCATAGCACGTTGCTGCCTTCCCCACGGTCGCCCGCCAATGAACGGTCAAAGCCCCCACTTTGACCGCCCGCGACCCTGATCCCTCCTTTTAGTCGCCTTTTACGACAGGCAGGAGTTACCGTGGCTCTATTCTTCGCCCGAGACTACAGGGCTGTATTAACATCCCCTGTACCACGCATACCTAGTTCATAAGTTTTGTTTACACTAACGACAGTTATTGTGGGTAGTTTTAACTTCCATTTTTTGTTTCGTTCTGTCGAATATGAATGTCCAGTGAGGGTACTTTTTATCGTTGATTGCACACTCGCCGACACAGTCTCGGAAATACAGCCCTTAAGACAGCGTCATTTTGCGCGCGCGTTACCGAATTTCATCATCGCGTGTGAACTATCACCTCCATGGACTCCTCGCAGTGCTGATACAGTGCTGGTGCTTCGGTGATATAAAAAACTGCCAGAATTTTGAACATTGTCGGCGCCGACGGGTGATCTCGGACTGAGACGCCGGTGAGTGGGTTTTCATTGGTATTTATTGCTTGCCCTGGACATTATCTCGTTCCCCTTAGTTTATTTCGCCCTCGAAAGATCCCTGGAATCGCACACCCCTCCTCATTTGGTCGGGGCTTAAAAACACTAATACATTTTTGTTTTGTTGCTTGTGGAATATTCTCCAAACTTTTCCGCATTTATTTAGATGCTAGATGCTGAGCAAAGCAAGAGAAGAGAGAAGCGTGCAAAGAAAGAGATTCGTGGCGCTCCATTCTCTCTGCCTACCCCGCAAGTGACATAGTGTGAAGTTATATGTAGATGCTGCACAAGTAATTTTTACATACCTTGTTTTACATATATGCCGACTGCACTAACACTATGAAGGATAATATCGTGAAGGAGCCGCACATGAGATGGCCTGGAATGTGAGAGTGGGAAAGGATACGTGTGAAATTGGGAAAGCAATGGCAAACCACCCCCTTAACCATAAAACTGCCCAGAAAGTCGTCCTATGTGTTTTAAATCTTACACAATCGTACCGCACAGAAAAAAATAATAGTTTTATTGTAAAAATAACATTATAATATTTTCTAGCGTATCTGAATTGCAAAATTTGCTACGAATTATCAGTATTTTCACAGGTAAGTATTTTACTTTTTGCATATGTCAAAGGCATTAATGTATAGGAAGGAATGTATAATATAATGTGTTTATGTGTAGAAATGGTTTGGTATGGTTGGTATGGCTGTTTCACATACTCAATTCTAATTCAAGTTTTTCTAAAATTTTCTCCAAATTCTTATGTTTGGTACAGTGTACAAGTAGCTCTAGCTCTCCGTATTCAAAGATTTTTGCTTTCAGTTTAATTTTGCATAAGATTTGTACAAGCATGAATGCCGTAGGCGGCTAAAGGATTAATAACACTGAAACTTTCCCGAAACTGAAGGTTTCCCGAATGTAATGTTTCCCATGGATGGTAAACCCCTGATCTGCGTTTACATAATCCGCTCCTCCCGAAACTCTACTACACCCAAATTAATGCTCAGCCCGAAGCCGGAACTAAAAGCCCCAGATTATATATTTTTTAATGCATTAACTCTCGGTTTCCGAAACCTCAGACTCCAAAACCTATAAACTCCACTCACACATCAGCGCAAGGCAAATGGTCACGTTGTCCGTAGATATCAATCTTAACCTCTGCTCTTACAACCCATACAATTATCCAAAATTACTTCATATTTCCAGCTATATAAAAAGAGAATAGAAATAAGAAACTCACAGGGAAATCATGATATTAAGAGTCGAGCAGAACTCTGCCAGGAATTCAAATAAACCATCGCGTCTGCAGATGATGGGCGCATGGGACAGCAGAGCAGATTAGACCAGGTATGTCTGCTGCCAGCAGCCGACCTTTCTGGCTACGTGGCTATATATGTATATCTTACCTATTGCACAAAATAAATAAGTAAGATTATTGTAAAAATAACATATAACCGTACCTGAACTACCTAAATTGAAAATTCGTTACGAATTATCCATAATTTCATATGTATTTATTTTTTGCCTATATTTTTATCACATGACAAATAGTTACATTTATTAAGTATATAAGAAAGGATTGGTACGGTTGGTTGATTGCTGTTCGGTATTTTCAGTTCTGCCAATAGATTTTTGTCATTTGTGTTCGGCATAGTGAAGATTTCTGCTCACAGTTTGATTTTGCATAAGATTTTCTAAAACCATGAATTCTGTTTCATTATATTTTGTGTTTTGCATCTTCGTTCCATTATTTGGTAAGTTAACATTGTAACCCACGACCGATCGAGGAGGGGGTGATATACGAGAGTTAGGTATGTCCAATAAAAATTTGATCATAGATTTTCAATTCCAAGAGTAACGTAACGTTGCACGTTAATTTTACGAATAACCTATTAAAACAAACATTAAGTCTAGAATTAAAATTAAGTAGAACTTACTATTATTATAATAAATTACTAAAATTAGTCATAAGAAACTCATTAATTGAACTACTGAAATAATAATACTATCACGAACTCGGTCAGCATATTATCTTAATGACTGTACTTTACTCGATTTCTATTGTTTTTCCGTGGTACATTTTTAAACTAACGATATCAGCGGCGGAAGGTGTCCGAGGGAATCGTGCGCGCGCGCATCAGCTGGAGCATGCACCGGCCGCCATGCCGGCCATTTGCAATATTGCAACTGAGCTGTGCAGAATTATTTTGAACATACGTGCGTGGTTGTTCGATTCAACTTTAAAAAGCCGTCTCTGAATGTTCTGTGACGTTGGATATGTGACGATAATAAATCTACAAATAATTATTTAATGAAATGGAAAATCCCCTAATTGGGTAAGTGACGAACTTGCACAATACCTATCCGATTCTATTATGTAGTATCATCATCATCATCAGCTTGTTAATGTCCCCACTGTTGGGGCACAGGCCTCCCCTTGCACAAGGGCCATACGGGCCATGATCCACCGAGCGGGATTATGTAGTATCATTAATTGGTAATTGGTTATGTCTTTTGTTTATGTATTAAACAAGCTATGAATTCAATTTGAAGCAAATACGTTACGATTACCGTTTCAAAAATAGTTTTTTTAACTTACCCACATCCATTTGTCATTCAAATGTTTTTTTTACCATTCCATTGATTTCTTCAATTAATTTTTAACGTGTAAACTCTGTTCTGATTGTGACCCCACGGCGACATCTTCAACATTTAGTGGGTACTTATATTGTAAATTATAATGAAATGTAATATTCTATTCTATTTAATACTAAACTCTCTTATAACAATATATAACACTACTTTGGGTACTTACCGATGCCCCACTTAGAGGCCACCAATGAAAGTCCATCAAATTGATTCTGACTAAAGAATCGTTTCCTTGTAACGATTCCAGGGAACAAGATTCGTGCTGAAGAATGAGGCACCTGCATTTTAGAAATTGCCCTGAACCCTGGCTGGATGAATTTCCGTACATTTCTTCGCAATACGCTCGCCCTCCACCGGACAACTGCAGGAAAGTCCTACGGCTCGGGAGAAGACAGATAGGCATTTGAACCCAAAGTTATTTTTTTATTCTTAATATAATTATTTGTGAAGGTATGCCTTTTATTAAATGACTATAAGGTAAAACCGTAGGGGAGTATCTTTGAAGTCAGATGGAATATCTGGGATGGTAACAGGTGGTTCGAGTTTAAGCTGAAATATTTAGGACTATGAAACATTGAGGACCTGATGATGACCAGGAAAAAGTAAAGGGATCTCCACAGTGGTAAGGAGTTATTGTCATTGATAATATAGTTATCGATAGAGAAAGTCGCCAATTCAGAATTAGGTTCAGCTTCAGCTTTGTTTATTGACAAACAATCATGGTCGCCATTCACATCCCTATTCCAGGAAAATAATTTTCCGTTCAGAACGTCAACAAATATTTAAATATGATTCAAAACTGTGCCAAAGTGTTTATCTAGATTCTAGAACTTTTGGTCACACCCAATAGTAGTTCACACACCGCACCTACGTACGACCCGCTTCCCGTTTCTGGCGCTTACACGCGCTATCGGCATGTTCCAGGTAGCTTCTCCCCGATTCCTCCCTCCCAGCGACGTCCTAAGCCGAGGTCCTTACCCACCTGGGTGCCCTTAGGCAGTCGCTTCTTATAGTAGTTTCTAAGTCCTCCTCCAAGCTGGAGCGCACTTAGCACTCGCCCCCAAAAACCACGGTGAAGCTGTAAAGGTCATTAGGACCAACACATAGTTGTGTTAAATACCTAATTACTTTTTTAATGAGATGTTTATTGTAGAAGCAGTGCCTTTTCGCTGCGACTACAGTTACTACTACGTACAAGATAACGCAAATAAGGGCTGGTTCAAGTTCCACAGCGAGCGTCGAACCTGGACCCAAGCGATAGAGATCTGTTCCTTTGAAGGTACCTGGATTTTAAATTACGTAATTTATAGGTACTCTTATTGAGACCTAGGAGTACATATGCGCTGAGTTTCACTTTGACTTCAGTACGTTTTAAAACCAGAGGGTTTCAAATCAAATCAAATCAAAAATGTTTTTATTGTAAGTACCTTATAGTTTTACAACGTCATTTTTTTACTCTACCGCCGCTTCGTAAGGTGCTATAGCTGAAAGGAAAAGCAGCCCAAGAAACTTTCAGCAGCACATCTTTTGAAATAAATATATCTTACAATAATTAAGAATACAATCATATATGTACACAATGTGCAGAGCTGGAGCTGAATTTAGGACCAAGCCTCTTTATCATTTAAGTAGTCATTTATTGTTATAAAATTGGAGGTTTGTAGTAGTGAAGTTCAGCCCAAGAGTTCAACCATAAAGCTCAAACTTTCTTTTAGTTCAACCAGCTCAAATTTCTTACGTCTTTATGAGTTCAACCAATTATTGCTCTTTATTTTTTTGTGATCTGAAAGACAGCATGGGATTGCAAGTGATTTTGCTTAATGGTCTCTAAACGTCCCCTTGAAGAGGGTACCCGATGATGATGAACTGGTACACGTATTGTTTTATGGTATTCTAAATAGAAGCGACTGTACTGTTGTCCTCAGATGACAAAATATAATATCTAAATATTTTGTGTTTATAGTTTCAAACTTTCAACAAGTTAGGGGGGCGACCGATCAGGGCACAACCATACGATTAAGGAGGATCTTATCTTATGATGGCGGCTGGGTTTTACCCCCAGCGGCACTTCGACCCTTGAGGATCTTTTGTGCCTACCCCATTTCACAAACTGGTCATCTCAGTGTGCAGGTTTCCTCGCGATGTTTTCCTTCACCGTTAGAGCAGTCGGTAAATGTAGATACGAAAGTCTTCGAAAAATACGAATAACTGATTGGTACATGGCCCTGGATGGTTTCAGCCACACAGCCATTGTGCCATCGACGCTCTTAAGGAGGATAGGATAGGAGGGTGCAATTGCCCTAGATCACTGCACTGCATGGATCGGCGCAAGGTTGCCTGTCTATCGGTATTTTATAGGATACATTTCGGAGAGTGCGCATCGGAATTGCACGACCTAATTCCAGCATCTCCATTCCGCCTTCGGACTACCAGGCGCGGGGAGGGGTTCCATCCTTATGTTGTTGATATACCATCTGCTCGTACGAAGCGATTTGCTTCTTCATTCATTATGCGAACGGTTAAGGAATGGAACAGCCTGCCGGCGTCTGTATTTCCCGAAACCTACAACCTTGGGATCTTCAAGGCCAGAGTGAATAGGCATTTACTGGACCCGCATGCTCCATCGTCGACCTCATCGTCGCTTACCATCAGGCGAGATCGAGGTCAGATGCGGGTTTAGAAGTAAAAAATAAAATAAAAATAAAATGTTGTCATTGTGTCACAGCACAGCTGCTTTTAGGGGTAGTTTCAAGTATGCGGCATCTAAGATTTGGAATACCTTGCCACCTCCTATTAGAGACGCGCAGACTCTTGACACCTTCAGAAGAAAACTTAAAATCTATACAATTGATCTACAAAAATCGGACACTGCTCCGTACATTCTTTAGGTGCCTTGTAACTACTGTCCTTCACAATCTGGAAGTGCTCGGTAATATTATGCCTCTACTGTGAACTACCATCCACACACATACTACCATGTAAAT
Organism: Hofmannophila pseudospretella; assembly: GCA_947369225.1. Taxonomy (NCBI): domain Eukaryota; kingdom Metazoa; phylum Arthropoda; class Insecta; order Lepidoptera; family Oecophoridae; genus Hofmannophila; species Hofmannophila pseudospretella. Next base: position 543,488 of record OX376320.1, read on the forward strand.
ACACCCGCACCATGCCATCACCCTCCCACACACTCAGTACCTCACATACACACTAATATTCTCATTCATACAAACAAACACATTCATACATCACAACATGCACACACTGTTGCTTTCTTCGTCCGTGCAGTCACAGAGGGGCCAGCTGAAAATCTGCGCTGTGGCTTGCCTCAGCATTATGCTGAGCTGGTGTACCCTTTTTGGCACTGTACCACACCAGATGTTCTGTGCTGCCTGTATTAAACTTTGTATACTTCTGTATTCTGGTGTTTACGGCGCTAAATAAACGTTTTCAATATCAATTTCAATTTTCAAATTATTAACCTAGATATCTTACATTTCCAGAAACAAATTTGGCAAACTCCACAACCACTGACATGAGAAGTTTTATGCAATTTTTAATGTCACTGAACAACGTCACTGCAGTACATATCAATTTTACCACATTATGTAAGTACCTATAAATCATTACAAAAAAAATTACTCCACCAAAAGGTTGTCTGGAAGAGATCGCTTTTAGCGATAAGACCGCCTAGATTATATTAATCGTTTCATACGCACTGTATCACACTATTTTTGTGAAATAAAGTGTATTCATTTGTGGCGACGCACGACGCGCGCCACTACGATACAGTACCTACTCACATCGGCTTAGAACGCGCTATCGAAATTTTCCTGGGACTTCGTATATATACGAGTTCCAAACATCCATAGTCGGACCAGCACATCTGGTCACCAGGCACAACACCCCGCCTGGTGGAAGATCTTCCCTTTTCCCTTTCATACAGCTGACGTTACGTCATTCCATTCCTTACATAGCGCGTTCCTATACATTCATTCATTCTATACCACATCTCAACTTAATAAGTAAAAAGTAAGTAAAGTAGTAAGTATATTTGTATTTAATTACATTTTACCGTGAAGGAACGAACGCCCGCCCCAAGGGAGATTACTTTTATTTCACCTCAAGTGTCAGCCTAGGTAGGTGCAGTCGAACAGCGTACCCAAAACATCAATATTTGAGAATCCAAAATATACCTTATGTATAACGCTGACAATAGGTTGAGATTTAACCGATTGATTTTGAATGATGGCATACTTTACGACTACCACCCTTTTATCTATTTCTGCCGCAAAGCAGCAGTGCTTTGCTGTGTTCCGATTTGTAGGATGTAGCCTCCATAAGTACCTCATCTAATCTAAAAGCAGTATTAGTGGATGTGACAGTTCCAATTTAGCATTTGATCGAGCGACTACGCCGGAAATAATACAGTTAAAATACTCTTAAAAGTTGCTACAGAATTCGGAATAATGGCGCCTCTTCTCTTAAACGATGTTGTGAGCACTGACAGCGAACCACAGCACATCTTATCTTATCTTATGATGGGAGCTGGGAATAACCCAGCGGCACTTCGATCCTTGAGGATCTTTTGTACCTACCTCATTTTACACACTGGTCATCTCAGTGTGCAGGTTTCCTCGAGATGTTTTCCTTCACCGTTAGAGCAGTCGGTAAATGTACGTAAGTCTAAGTCTCATTGGTACATGGCACTGCACGGTTTCGAACCCGGAAGCATGGGAGTCCGGTGTCCTAGCCTCTGTGCCACCGCTATAATCAAAGCACATACAGTTTCATACATTTGATATTTCAAAGCCCGTCTTATGTATAGGAAAATGCTCATGTCGCATGCGCCAACTGGCAGAAGCGTTATCCATATTAAACTTATCTAGCGAGCAATCTGCGTTCACCTAAATCTAATCTGAAAATCTTTGATTAATTCAGATAACATAACGAACGGAAATGCAGTTGAATATCAATGGGCCTTGAATGTTGATGAGGAATTAGAAATTGTATCCACGGAGACCAGGCATCCGTTCATATGTCACAAGAAGTTAGGGGAAGTGAAGGAGATGACCCAGTGTGGCACTATGGACAATGGTAAGCGGTTGACCGTAGACTGCATTCACCCAAGCAGGTACATAGCTGCAACAAAGATAGACCTGTAAAATCAAGGTGGCTGGCAACGACTGGATGAGAAGAGCCGAAGATTGGGCTCAATGGCGCGCCCTGGGAGAGGCCTGTGTCCAGCAGTGGACTAGAGTGGGCTGCTGATGAAAGTAGAGATTAGAAAATTATTTAGAAGTAGTTAGAAACGATGGCGGAGTAAACGCTGCTGGCATCATCATCATCATCAGCCTATTAATATCCCCACTGTTGGGCCACATGCCTCCCCTTGAACAAGGAGGTATGGACTATGATCTACCGAAAAGGCCTAGTGATAACCCAGCGGCACTTCGACCCTTGAGGATCTTTTGTGACTACCCCATTTTACACACTGGTCATCTCAGACATGCTGGTTGTCTCACGATGTTTTCCTTCACCATTAGAGCAGTCGGTAAATCGAAAAAATCCGAAAAACTCATTGGGACATAGCATTGTATGGTTTCGAACCCGGACCTCCCGCATCGGAGTCGCTGGACTCACTGTTGCTGGCATGCCGTCCACGATTGAAAGGCTTGCCACTATAGGAACCCCATCGAAGTTGTCAGGCCGTCACTTTACTACTCCGATTACATTAAATAACCAAGTAGAATTAAAAACTTACTGGTGTAATTACAAGTGGAGGTGCACATGCTTTCTCTGCCAGTAGTTTCCAATTCAATTCTTGATCGAAGGACATGAACCTGTTTCATTTGTATTTAGAATCCGGTCGCTCGTTTCTCTGTCAGAGAGTGTATGAAACTCCTCATTTTAGAATACATTCACGACAACCAAACTGGTCGCTGCTACAAGTTCCATAGGGTCAGCGACCCCTTGCGACATATCAAGTGCTCGGCCGAAGGTGGTCACCTAGCCGTCATCAACAGCGACACCGAAGCCAAGGTTATCGCCGAAGTGATCACCAGGAGCCAGAATGGCTCCACCCCTCTTCCATCGACCTATAGGGCCTATATCGGTATCCAAAGGGGCACGCGGGGTCAGTGGTTTACTTATACTGGTAAGTGTTGGAAGTAAAACACCTAGCAGTTCACTTAACATTGCACTTCGCCCGTACAGACAACGCCTGGCTGTAAAGGTATGGACAATGAGCCAAATAATTCATGTTTTTCATAAAATTAATTTAATTTAATATGAATTTGCAATTTTTAATATGAAAACTCCTCTCCATCCTAAACTGTGCAAGGTATTCCTGCAAAGAAAAAGTTTTAAATTGGCTATTGACACTGGATTACTTTGATACTGAAAAAATATTGTTACCAATTAGTCTTCCACACACACACACACACACACACACACACACACACACACACACACACACACACACCACTCATAACACAAACGCGCAAACACCCCCCCCCCCCCCCCACCACATCGTAATTTTTGCTGATAGACCACTTGACTCGACAATCTTCGACAGAGGAACCACCTTCATCATAGGTAGTTCCCACTTTTCGCCGTAAGATTTGGTGGACAAACGTCTACCGCTGTCTACTAGGTGTAGAATAGTATCCACAAAATCCCTTAGTCGCGTCGTACGACACCCACGGAAAGAGTTGGGGGTGGTGCTTCTTTATGGTCGGCACGACACGGCACAATATAATGGCATGGCATGGCTGATAATTTTAATAGTGATAATGATGACGCTTCCAGATCAACCATTAAATGAAGCCGGTTACGACGAGTGGTCGCCAGGGCAGCCCGACAACGCGAGTGGAGACGAGAACTGCGGATCGGTGGGAACCAACGGGTTGCTACATGACGACTCGTGCTCTCTAGACTTGCCGTTCATATGCGAGAAGACCACAGAAAGTGTTCTCTGTTTATCATAATAATTATGAAGTCTATGTTTATGAAATGAATCACATTCTACAAAAAATCAATCATATGTTTGCATTTGATGTAATTATTATTTTAGTGTAGGTATTTCTATGTACGAATACCATATGAGTTTTTTTCCGATGATTTTCGAACATTTATAGCGACTGTATAACGATGAAGGATAACGTAGTGAAGAGGTGAAGAGTTTGGTAGATAATCAATGTGTAAAATTGTGAAGGCACTTGCAAACCATCCCAATAAATCTCAGGAAGTTGTTTTATATGGCTACGAATTACTACCTATCTGTACTTTCATATTTATTTGCGCGAGATTTTGCGTACGCGAGAAGTTAAGTTGATTTTTTCACTTATAGTTTGCACATGGCACAGGTGAAATAGAATAAGTATAGAAAAGAATTGTTGCCTGTTCTTCATATTTTCAGTTCCGCCAATTGGCGAATCTGCATAATTCTTCTTTCTCGTCTAAAATACATAATGAACTGCAGTTAGCGAATTGTGTAGGTACTATAGTATGCCAATACGAGTATAGGTGATAAATTCGGGTAAGGATTTCTGATACACAGGATCAGTTTTACGTTGTCTTGCTAAGAATTCAATTAAAATAAATAAGATTTAAGTATTAATTGGTATCAATTCCGGTGTAGCTGATAAATCTAATCTAAATAAACCTAATTGAATGAATAAACTGGGTGAATTTGGTGGCCACCCGTAAATAGATGCCTCTATAGAAATAGAAAAACGTATATTTGTTAACTGCAGCACAAATGCAATTCCACTTAAGGTAAGTATATGATATATTATACAATATATAATATATTCTTATACAAATTAATTAATAATGGACGGTGTACATGCTGCAGCACCAAATAGGCCACAGCTAGAGTAGTCTAGAGCATCATCAGCAGCCTACTCTAGTCCACTGCTGGACATAGGCCTCTCCCAGGGCGCGCCATTGAGCCCGATCTTCGGCTCTTCTCATCCAGTCGCTGCCAGCCACCTTGCGCAGATCGTCGCTCCATCTAGCAGGGGGGCGTCCCACACTACGTTTGCCCAAACGCGGTCTCCACTCCAGAACTCGTCTCCCCCAGCGGTTGTCGGTTCTGCGACAGATGTGACCGGCCCACTGCCACTTCAGCTTGCTAATCTTATGAGCTATGTCGATAACTTTGTTCTATGCCGGATCTCCTCATTTCGGATTCGATCCAGCAGAAATACTCCGAGCATAGCTCTTTCTATAGCACGCTGAGCGACTTTCAATTTGTGAACCAGTCGCACCGTCAGTGTCCACGTTTCGGCTCCGTAGGTCATTACTGGTAGGACGCACTGGTTAAAGACTCTTGTCTTTAGACATTGAGGTATGGGCGACGAGAAGATGTGACGTAACTTCCGAAATGCTGCCCAACCCAGCTGACATCTTCTGTCGGCTTCTTTCTCGTATTCTAGAGCATGGCGCTGATATTCTGCTTTAGCCGGTCGAGGTCGGAGGCGGAAACCAAGCAACGATAATCTTTGTTTTAATTTTATTTTTATAAATTAGCTACAACAAACAGACAGACGGGCCACCTGATGGTAAGTAGTCACCGTCGCCTAGAGACACGTGCAATACCAAGGTCATTGCTTGTGTGTTGCCGGCCGTGGAGGGAGAGGACTTTTTTAACGTTCTTTTTGAAGCATCCCATGTCGTAGCGCTGTGGAAAAACGTCGGGTGGAAGAGAGTTCCATATTTTACAGGTGCGTGGCAGAAACGTTCGTGTAAAACGGGTCGCGGTAGACACCCAAGGCTTCAGAAAGTGCGGGTGAAAATTGAGTCGCCGACGAGTGGTGCGATTCAAGAAAGTAGACGACGGCACCAAGTCAAATAGTTCTGAAGAGCACTCCCCATTATAAACGCGATAGAAGACGCAGACTAATCTACATGTAGATATGAAAAGTTGTGTGCTTAAAATCCAGATATGAAATTGTGTAGACGAAAGAGTAAATAGGTAAGAACTAATTTAAACTATAAGGTAAGACGAGCGGGATATAAAATACAAAAAATAATAAATGTTAGAGAACCATGGGTCGACAATATATTTATAGGCACCGCTAGTTATACGTAAGAATTTTATGTGATGCCCATCACTGTATGGTTTTCCCTGTGTAATAAATTGTCATCACCTCAATGATAACATGACGATGCATCTTAATGCGGATGTTTCTTTATTTATTTACACAATTTCCGTGAAACAGTTCGCTATCTTGTGCGTTGTGTGTAGAGTACTTTTATCTTAGTGACCCTAGGTTAACATGGATAACTTCGAGATTCTTAAGTATAACCGTTATTAACAGCCCGTAGATATGAGTACCAATTGCCATCATGAGCGTGATTTACAGGTCCTCACGCTCCACGGTGATGAGAACCTAAGAACCATTTCGATAAAAAATTCCAACTGTTAGTAATTCAGTTTATTTCGCTTTTCTTGGACAAATGTGGGGTAGATATGACCGGCCCAGATAATTATTTACGGCCACCTGCCTTTTTTCGTATTTCGTCGTCGAGTGACAGTCGCCCCACTGCGTCCCGGTCGCACGACACCCGCCGCGCCGACCGCATTCATTTTGTCGCGATCGCAAATCGATACCTTTTTTTGAGAATTGTGATCAAGGATCATTTTCATCATCAACTGTGCTCACCACCGTTATCCTCATCCGCTGATTCGTCACCACCCCGGAACGACGACCCTGAAGAACGGAATCAAAGTAAGTGGTTTTAAATCATTATCTGCGACCGTTTCGTTCTAACTACATTCTATCCAACTTAATCTTTCAGAATTTGATATAGTCCACTATTCTTTCCTTCATGATTGGTCCTTCACCCCGTATGTATATCCCTATTTTAGTAAAAGAACAAGTCAAGCAAATCCGTGCTTGGATTCAAAAGACAGTGGGGTAAGTACATCGCGTGAGATGCAAACACCAATTTCGTTGTTCGGGGGTTACATACCAAGAACGTTACATTCATGCCAATGCCCAATATCTGTACCCTAAAATTGGGAACGGTGGTAGGCTGATGAGATTTATTAGTACAGCCGGAATTCAATCAGGGTCCCGAAGCCTTGAAACATGGCCAATTTCTGTGGATGCATAGAGATCGAATCCTTTTACATTCCGCCATATATGTAAGCTGTATTTTAGTTTGACTTATGTGGTCATACCCACAAATATCAAATTTTCGGTATTTTCATACGCAATTTGTTTATGTCCATCTCTTTTTATGAGAAGAAGAAGAAACACACTATATTGCCACAAAAAAATACATATTTAGTTCACTCCATAATACTATTGGCAATAGCACCTGGCTCAGCTGATGCTTGAGTGAATACACTTGCGTGTAAACACACAGCGCTGATACACAGCCAGTCTTTATACAAAGTTAACCAAGTAAAAAGAGCGACAATCTGAGTACTGCCCCACGGTATGTGTCATGGTAGGTACCAGCGACGCAGACGTGATCAGGGTTTTTTGAGATTTACTTCAGTACACATTTAATTATGTTGTATTTGTTTGTACATAATCTACATCGGTTATTTTACTTGTATTTAATAAGTAATAAGTAATAACAATCAGGTTAAGAGGTCACAAATTCCCGTTATTCAACACAAACAAAACAACTTCAAAGGTATAAATATTAAACACTGGGGTAATGTCTGTCAGTATTCGAAGATTTTTTCTCAATAATTCACTTTGGCATAATATTTTCATAATGTCTTATTCTGTTTTAGGATTTTGTGTGATTTTCTTCTTCGTTCCTTTGTTTGGTAAGTTAACTTATTCTTATTATATATTTTTTAACGACAGATTTTCGCTTAGAGTTAAATCTTAAATCTTATAGAACATATAAGTTTAAGATTAAATCCGTGGGTCGCAGGTTCAAATCATGTACACAATGTGCAGAGCTGGAGATGAATTTAGGACAAAGCCTCTTTATCATTTAAGTAGTCATTTATTATATAATAACCCTTTTTACATAAGGCCCGTCTTATATGGGTCTTAAATTTTTTTTCTGTCATATTTATTACAGTATCAGGTATCTTATTATAAAATCGTACACAGTGACCCATAAATAATGTGTTTGCTTTACTAAGTCTAAGGCGTGGGACTGCACGTTTGTTTTTGTTTATGGTATTGAAATTATGATTAACGCATATATTTTTTTTAAAATTTATTTTACAGGTAATCCTAAGACCTTTTAGTATTACCTAGGGAATAGAGTTACGTATACCGTGTAGACAAATAGATTCACAATATCAACTTTCTAAACTCATAACAGGCATTTGAATGTTTAGAAAAGAACCAACTTCAATCAAGGGTTTCTTGTCATAGCACCTAGTACTTTTTTTTCAGAAGCGGCGCGTTTTCGCTGCGACTACACGTACTATCCCGAAGTTCAGGGTTGGTTCAAGCTGCACGAAGAGCTTTCAAACTGGACCCGAGCGAAGCAGATCTGCCTGAATGAAGGTAATGCCCAGTAAAAGGAACTTTTATAATTCTATCCCAGAGACACACAGGCTGTCTGACTGTCTGTTTTTCTTTTGTCCTGTCATGTGGTTAGCGGCCAACTTATTGGCCTAGAGTTGTTCAGCCAAGTCCTAGGCCTCTGGCTTGGCTTTAGTTTTAGTCTTTTCGTTAGAAAGCAACTAACTATCAGCTAGCAGCGTTGGTTAACTTGCACGATCTGCCGAATCCAGAACAAAGGAATAGTACATCATCCTATGCCGTTAATTCCAAACTGTTTACCACTTTCGTTCTAGTATAAGCTGCTCTCATCTACGCTAAGGGCTATCTGATTTTAAGTGGTCAGATCACAGTCATGATACGATACGGATAAACAAAGAAAGTTGCTGTCAGCCCTGAAGAAATCTTTTTACATTAAGTTAAAGCTTTCACATATAATTTACCTATCTTCATTTGCAGGAGGAGTATTGGCGGCACCAACGTCCATTGAGATCCAAAAGATAATGCAAACGTTAATTCCAAATAACCCCGTCTCTGCAGTACATACTGACATCATCACGATTTGTAAGTACAAAACCATAATCAGCTTCCCTTACAAGTGTATGAGGAGTGATAGAGGCCCCATAATGCATTCTGATGTAGATACTAAGGCCGGCTTGCGCGAAAGTCGAATTGAGAGTTAATCCGAGAGTTAGTGCCTAATCTGGGTTAAATCACAAAAACGTCTTGCACCAACGCTATGAGCCTGAAATTTTTGTATGAAAATTATAGACAATTCGCGGGTTATAATGTAATGTAATAACGGGCTGATTTCCGCGTCGACGACTTAAGGGCCTATTTTGCGTCTTAAGGGCCTATTTTGCGTGTGGTGGAAACTACTACTAATCGAGCCACCCCAACTTCGCCAGAAAGTCCAGCAGTCCTTTGATGTCCTGTAGGACTTCAGGAATGCCAAGGCTTCCTGCCCGGTAGGTGGTCACCCCATCTGCACTCCAAGAGCACGTGGGCGACCGTTTCCTCCGTTTAATTCGCGGGTTAACCGAGGGTTATCTAACCCGATTGAAAACATTAACCCGCACTTTCGCGCAAGCTGCCCTAAGTGGATTGAGTGAGACATTATTCAGTCTTTGAATCTTTCTCCTTTTATATGCAGATACAGGTTTATTTTACCTGCCTGTACGAGTATAAACAGAAAAAAATCCACTTCTCAATGCCATTCTGCTTATTAATAAAGGGTAATAAGGGTCCTTGGTAGTTCTATTTTTATTGTTAATTCTTAAGAATGACCTAATGACCTAATGAGCTCGACCTTGGAGAAATAGAATTGGACCACCCCTCACTCACAATGAAACCCAAGACAAAACCAATTGGATTTTGCAATTGGACCCCATAATATCAGAGTTGAATAAGTACCTGATAATAAAGCAAAAACCTTCTCTACTTGATAGATAGTTAGACGCTTTATTGCACTCCACCCTCTACTTTTTGTAAGCGCTTTTAAAGCTTCTCTACTATCGCTGAAGTAAGTTAGGGAAGCTCATTTTCGAAAAGTTGTTTTTTAGAATATTGCAATTTGGGGAGAGCAGTTATTTGAGCCAGAGGGATTCCTTGTGTAGTCCAAGACAAATAATTATATTAAGCATTTAATTTTCAGCTATGGAGGATTCAGACAACAGTACATTTGAATATGTAACAGAGGAATATGTATGGATCTTGAAAAGTGATGGCACATTTGAAAAAATATCCAAAGAGTCTTGGTTTCCATTCATCTGCCATAAGAAGGCAGAGGAAGTGAAGGAGCCGAACGAGTGCGGCACTATGGACGACGGTAAGCGTTGCAGACTTACTCAGACGACCCGTATGCTTTATGACACTGTGACGACCACCGCTTCAGCAGCCACTAGCTCGGTACATCGCCATCTCAGCATTCGTGATAATATAAATTATGAACTATACAGTAATATGACCTCTTTGTAAGTACACTTGTGTATCAGGAGTTCAATTCCAGGTTCGCTACCTGGCCGAAAAAGTACTTATATTATTTTTTTGCCGCAAGAGCACTATCAGAGTCTTTGTCTGTTCTATCTCTCACTATAGACTTTCTAACTTTCTAAGAGATACCGAGCATAGCCCTCTCCATAGCTCTTTGAGCGACTTTGAACTTTCGGACCAGCCCTGCCTTCCGCGATTCACTGTCAGGGTATTTACTATCGTTATAGAGGTCGGTACTAGTTCGATTACTTATTTGAGCTTTTATTTTTTCATTGAACCCTTCTCTTCATTCCAGAATACACCCTTGACAACCGAACTGGCCACTGTTACAAGTTCCACAGCATCCGCAACATCTGGCGGCTAGCCCGCTTTGTTTGCGCGGCCGAGGGTGGTCACCTGGCAGTCATAAACAGTGACGTGGAAGCCCAGGTCATCACCGATGTGTTCGCTAGGAATCCTAATGACTCGATACCCGGAAATTCTTGGAAGGACTCTGCGTTTCTTGGTTTCCACATGCTGGAGAGGAATACGTGGATTACTGTTAATGGTAAGTTAACTTCTTGAAAATCGGTAAATTCTGACTATCAAATTGCGAACAAGTCAGACAAACCGCGAAAAATAATCAAGCAGCGAACCAGTCATAGACAATGCCTTAGTAGGTAGGAGTTTTGGCGATATTTATAGACCTAAAAGACCGACTGGACGTTCAAGTAGACTTATCTTTTGTCAAAACTGTTTATATAGAAAAATGCAATTGTATTTAGATTGTTACTCTGCCAGTAAATATTTCCCAGGTGCTTATATCTGGATAGTATAGACTCTATAGATAGATTTCCATGCCGCCTTCGGACTACCAGGCGCGGGGAGTTTCCATCCTTATGTTGTTGATATCCCATCTGTTCGTACGAAGCGATTTGCTTCTTCGTTCTTTATGCGAACGGCTAAGGAATGGAACAGCCTGCCGGCGTCTGTATTTCCCGAAACCTACAACCTCGGGATCTTCAAGGTCAGAGTGAATAAGCGATAAGGCCGCCTTCTGCACATTATATTGTATCTCTCTTTATGTTGTATGTTTTGTTTTTGTCCCGGGTGTGCAATAAAGTATATTTGTACTTGTATTTGTGAATAGGTATTTACTGGACCCGCATGCTCCATCGTCGACCTCATCGTCGCTTACCATCAGGCGAGATCGAGGTCAAATGCGGGTGTAGTAGTCAATAAAATTGGTAAATTCTTATTACATGTCAGTTAATGGCTACAAGACTCCCCTCAGAAAGACTGCAGCGAGAATCCATTAGCTCTCGATAATGATGATGAGCTGAATAACGTGATTACTTGAATTATTTGCAGGTGACACGTTATCTGAAGCCGGTTATGACAAGTGGTCGCCAGGGGAGCCCAATAACGCGGAAGGAGACGAGTTCTGCGGGTCGGTGGGACGCAACGGGTTGCTATTCGACGACCCTTGCTACCGCGCGCTGCCGTTCATATGTGAGAAGAAGACGGATAGCCTTCTCCTCTGCGAAGAAGACCAGAGAATTGCCAATAATATCACTCCTTTGAATTGAGCTATGTCGCTAACGTTTAAATTAAATTGTAAGACCAATTAGTTCTAATGAACTCAGTATTGTAATAAACTGCTTTATCTAGATGAACTGCATTTATTGTAAACCGTTGGGTATCGTCCTACCTACCATCCTTTAGTTAATTACACATGACAGTTTCAATGTCGCGCATGCCTGCATCGCTAGGCAGATATTTCACACGCATTATTTGAGTCTTAATACAGTCAGCGATTCACATACCACATGTCATGTAGGTACCTACCTTTATTATCATGCTGACCCTTAAAAGGAAACTCACTTCTATTATGTTTAGTGTTTAAGGTATTCAGTTTATTGTATTGTTTTAAAAACATTTCCTTTTTGGTGAATACTTTTTACTTTTACTTTTAATTAAATTGTCTGTTTATTTTCATTTCAATTTTATTTTTATTTCATTTTTTGTTCTACTTTTTTATATATATAAATTAGCTACGACAAACAGGCAGACAGGCCACCTGATGGTAAGTAGTCACCGTCGCCTAGAGACACCTGCAGTGCCAGGGGTATTGCACGTGTGTTGCCGGCCGTGGAGGGAGAGGACTTCTTAACGTTCTTTTTGAAGCATCCCATGTCGTAGCGCTGTGGAAAAACGTCGGGTGGAAGAGAGTTCCACATTTTGCAGGTGCGTGGCAGAAACATTCTACTTTTACTTTTACTAAACTTGTAGGTACTATGGGTGTATTAGCTGATAATAAAGACATTTTGTTATTTATTATTACACATTATCAATATTCTTCATTAACTACTCCAACTAGGCTACTATGCCCGAGTGGTCCACAAAGATCCAGAGGTGGATTCGATCCGGCGACGCTTGCGCCGGAGTCTCACGCCCTAGAAACATTGTCGCTACAAGTTCTTGTGGAGTAAGTAAAGAAACTAAAGCGAATAGCTCTTCTTTCTTTGCCTTGGCCTCTTTCGCCAGATAAACAACTTTTGTTTATTTGTTTAGCGTGAAATGTGAATCATAATTCGTTGTTTGTTTGGTAATTTGCACTATATTAAGTTTCCCCTTATCAGTAGTACCTTACGTAAATACTCACTCACACGTGATTGAAAGGTCACAAAATTCCAATTACAAGCTTTAATTACTATAAATATGACGTTCGGAGATAATCTTTATCAGTTTATTGAAGAATCCTCAGTCATGAAGTTGCCTTTGCTATATTTTGTGACTATATTTATTATTCCAGTGTTCGGTGAGTTATATTATCCATTTTTAATGCCAAAGTGTAATCAATCAAGTCCTAGCTTTATCAATTTTGTTTGGGAAGGGAATGAATCTCTCGGAAATCCGAAAGCTACATTATTGATTACTTTTCTGGGGCACGATTTTTCACCTGACGTTGTTACTGTCGTATCTACTTATTCGCTTTCATTTCATGTTTTGTAATGTAAGTGTAACTTTTAAAATTAGTTTTTTAATAAAAAAACTCAAAGTAAGTTAGTCTTAATTAGTTTCTTATTGAATGAAGAAACAAGTCTCAGTAGTTCGGTAAATTTTACAACCGAACTATTGAGACTGAGAGGGTCTCAACAGTTCGGCACCGGACAAAATAACCGAACTACTGAGACTAAAGGAAAAAATTAGTATCTTTCTTTATGATTTATTTTGTTTTACCAACCAACATCATCATTATGTTTGTTCATCTCATTATGTATTTCTATTTCCATTGTTGGGCCATAGGTTTCCTCATGATCTACTGAGTGGATTCAGCGCTGATTTGTAAATTACCCGTCTTTGAAAACGATTATTTCTGAAACATTCAAGTTTTAATTGTATTCCTTAACATCAGAGCAGTCATCACTTGTATACCCCTACCAGAAACTAAAAAACCCTGTCAAGAGGGCGCCATTGGTACTTTTATAGTCTGTGTTATGGAGTTCACTATGAAAAAATAATACCATTTAATTCCGTAATATGGTGAGGGTTTTTTAGTTTCCGGTCAGGGTATACTTACCTGCATCAAATCTGAACCTTTGTTCAGGTGACCGGCAACCTTGATCTAACCGACACTTTCTAGTTTATTAGATAAGGTGGTAACGTAACTATGTTATACTGTATAATTATGTAGTAAAAACCATATTTCAGAAGCGTCGCAATTCCGATGCGACTACACTTACTTCCCAAACGCAGATGGATGGTTCAAACTACACACCACACCTTCCAACTGGGACTACGCCAAGCAAACGTGCAGTCTTGAAGGTGAGATTACATATGACGGTGATCACTCACCTTTTTTCTTCTTCGTACTGATAATTGCTGTTGGTCCTAGTGACCTTTACAGCTTCACCCGGGTTTTTGGGGCGAGCGCTTTATTTAGTTTTATATTTTCCCATGTTCTGTTACATGTTCATTTCCACTGGTCACAGAAGAGATCTGTCCTCCGAGATACAGGAACTTCCTAGTTCGGAGGTCAGCGTTTATTGTAACTAACTTGTTGCTCACTAATTTTATTTAGTTTAATATAACATATGCTTAAGTTCCTACTGGCGTATGGACTATGGATACTTTGTAATCTTACCGCACAAATAAACTATTCTTATTCTTAATATTCAAATGCAGATCAAAATAGAAACGAAAACCGATTCTATCATCTAAACGATGAAAACCTTAGAAGTAGATAATTTAATGAGACCGTGTTTAAAAGACGATTCCTACCATTTACTCGTATTTTTCAGTAACTCACTGATTTTGATAAGCTTGAGAACATGTAACTCTTGTATCCACGACACTCGCAAGAAACACCACTCGATAGTAGTTCACATACAGCACCTACATATGCGCCGGCGCGGGCGGCGACCCGCTTCTGGCGCTTACACGCGCTATCGGCGTATTCCAGGCCGCTTCTCCCCGACCCCTCCCTCCCCAGCGACGTCCTAAGCCGAGGTCCGTACCCACCTGGGTGCCCTTAGGCAGTCGCTTCTTATAGTAGTTTTTAAGTCCTCCTCCAGGCTGGAGCGCAATCAGCGCTCGCCCCAAAAACCCCGGTGAAGCTGTAGCCGTCATTAGGGTTTGTTCTCATAAGGCCAGATTCTCAAAAGGACAGATTCTCACAAGGACAGATTCTCAAGAAGACAGATTCTCAAAAAACCGGAAATGGTACAGGTGCACTCATAGGGGACATTGACAGTGGTATGGTGGGTCCGGAGGGGTTATTTCAAATACGCCTTGGTATCATAAGTGCAACAACGTGTGACGCGGCGGGCGACTTTGTTTTATAATATGTATGGTGGATAAAGATGATACATAGCATATACTAATGCAATCTCCTTGATATGCAATTTGTTTTGTTACTGTGTTTTGTTTTCAGTTGTTATGGCGAGAAATTTCGTACTACAAATGCAATAGAAGGGTGGCATAAAAGGATTAATTCCATAATTCCTAAAAGACCATCCATACTTTAGCAATTATCAGTACGAAAAAAAAAAGATATCGCAAGAAACCAACTAAGGAAAAATGCTTCGACTAAATGAAATTACAATATTTAGAAATACAATTATGTCAATTTTCTTTGTAGGTGCAGAATTGGTGGCACCAACATCAGATACGATCAATCAGGCTGTACAGTCACTTATGAAGAAAGAAAAAAATATACCTGCTGTGTATGTTGACATGCGGATATTGTACCCCAAGAAGGAGATTGAAGGTACAGTCCGATTTTAATATTCATACATCGGTGTCGATACAGTAAAGGTTGCGATTATGTAACATAAACCCAGTTTTCATTGTTTAAAAATAGATTCGAATTAGGCACTTTTAAAAACTCATATTTAAATCATACTCTTTAACAATAAAATCACAAATTGCAAGAAAAGAACCTACTTTTCATGTTCTTTTCTACAGTAACCATTTTGTAAATGTAATTAATATTTCAGCACCGCAATACTTATATGACAATTCAATACCAACGAATAAAGTAGAGGAAGAAGAAATACAAATACTGAAAGTGGAAGAAGAACTGATGATCATGATGAGGAATGGCAGTTACACTAGGGCATATGAATTCTGGTATCCGTTCGTATGTCACAAGAGGATTGAAGATATCACAGAATATAATAAAGATTGCGGTACTTTTGATTTAGGTAAGGCCATATTTTTTTTATAAATAGGTAAAGACAAAACGGAAAACGGGCCACCTGATGGTAAGTGGTCACCGTCGCCTAGAGACACGTGCAATACCAGGGCATTGCTTGTGCGCTGCCCACGTGCAATACCAGGGCATTGCTTGTGCGCTGCCCATGTGCAATACCAGGGCATTGCATGTGCGCTGCCCACGTGCAATACCAGGGCATTTGTGTACTGCCCACGTGCAATACCAGGGCATTGCTTGTGCGCTGCCGGACTTGGAAGAATATATACTCGTATAAACGAGTTATTGAGTGAAGATCATGATTTGGTGAGCGAAGCAATGAGCCCACGATTCCTGGCTTAATGGAGCGTCAATGGGCAGTAAAGGAGCTTTTCTATTAAGCGTGTGTGTTTAGAACCTGTTTTACATAAATCAACCAATCGCAAGCAATATATAGTTATTTTGGTCGTCGCTTACCTCGGCGTCGCCGATCCCATCCAGCAACCAAGTTTCACATATCGCCACTACGTAATAATCATGTACAAGAAGACCCTGAGTGAAAGCTGTAGTTTTACCACGTATGCTCCGGGAATTCTGCAAGTATACTCTTAAAGCCATTTAAAAACTTTATAAATAACTTGAAAAAAGCTAAAGGAATTAATTTTATCTAACAGAAATCCCGGAGCCATGAAGCAAACCACATCTCGAGGGCCTAATAGAATAATAAATTTATGCGCTTTTAATGTAGTTACGACACAGAACCTTTGCGTGCGTATATAAGATAACTGAATAAAAAAACAAGAGAGATGTCACTAACCAGATGGGCCTGAAAGTCCTATTTAAATAATGTCAGATTTAAAAAAAAATATACTTTTACTATGAAAGACGGCCTTAGTAAAAAATTCCGCCCCGTGTCGACCCTGGCGCAAAGGTCCCCATGACGCTCGCGGAATTGCCACGCTGAATCGCCACGGCCAACCTCTGCACCAAGAACGATCCGGAGCGGGGGTCACAGACCCTCTCTCTTATGTCAGTTTAAAATTATTTGCAGGCGACACATTATCTGAAGCCGGTTACGACAAGTGGTCGCCAGGGGAGCCCAACAACGCGGAAGGAGACGAGTTCTGCGGGTCGGTGGGACGCAACGGGTTGCTGTTCGATGACCCTTGCTCTCGAGCTATCCCCTTTATATGCGAGAGGGAAGTCAAGGCCGACGCCCTCTGCGAAGACTGGGAGAGGATCTCTGAAGATAGCAGCGCTTCTAGGGTTAGATTGATGTTGAAATATAAAGCTAAGTCAACAATGATGTCGACTACGAAGTATGAAGGTTAGGCTTCTGAATTTACGCACGAATGACTGTCTCAAAAGCTATGTCTAATTCGAAATGCAAGTTACCGACAAGAATCAAGATCTAATAATGAATCTCTTAGAAGATTGATCCTAGATTTTAGTTATTTATTAGCACTCAGTATTTTAATAAAATATAGAACACAAAACATATCCTTTGCTGTTTATTGTTGATCTCAATAATAATTTTAAGATAGCGAGATGAATAGGAGACTCTATCCTATTCAAAGGTTTTGCAATTTTTATTAAAAACATGCAATTGCATAATATTTTAGCGTGACCGAAAGAAAGATTGTATTACCAGATATAAACTCGTCAAATAAAACAGAATCAGGCAGAGATTTGAACCGAGATTATAAAATCACCCAAAACTATTTCAGACAGACATCGTGACATTTTTAGTATATTTCAGTACCTTTTAGCAACAGAATCTGGCAACACTGACTAGGTGACTCTGAAATCCGATCAAAGCTTGTCATACATGATCCTCATGGTCTGATAGTCGTGCTTGACGCGCGAGTCGAACAGCCGCATGTCGCTGCGTCGTGCCACAGCGCGTTCTGCGTCATGCAGCACGTAGTCCCGCACGCCGCACGGGCAGCAGCTGCCGCAGGGGCAGAAAGCGCAGCAAGCCTTCACAGCGTCCCAAGCACCTGGTGGGAATTCATAGATAAACGATATGGTTCCGACATTGAAGACAGACTTGGTCTTTTAAATCCTTTGAGACTAAACTTCGGCCTACATAGACGGGTTTTTTATCTACACTGATGAGAAATTTCTTACTAACAGAATAAACCTCGAGGATTATATCACTAAGAAAATCAGCAAACGAGTAAATAGAAATAGAAATATATTTATTGCCAAATTACAACACAATTTAAATGGATTTTTTTTAATTTTTTTTTGTAAATGGATCAAACCTATATACTCATAGATACTTAGTCGTATTTCATAGAAGTTTCGACAAGTTTCATATTGAATTTTCTTCTTATAAAGAAGAAAATTCTCACAGCGTACTTACGCAGCGACCAGACGTTCACGTATAAAACTCAAGTAAATTTCATTCAATAATAGGATGCATTACAGAATCTGTCGCTAATCTAATGCATATATTTGCATGTATATGTACATAAATAGCTTTTATATTATAAATATTTTTTTTTACATATGATATGATAATAATGGAAAATACATGTCAATGATTTGATGTCAAAAATATAAAAATAAAATAATAAAATCAATGTCATACTATAACTAGGTAAAAATTATAGAATAATTTCAGTCAAACAGCCCCCGGCGAAGTGCCCCCTGGCCGAAAGTACCCAGGACCTCGCTGAATGGCGAGGGAAATGCGCTGTACTAAAAAGTGGCCGGCTCGCGGATCACCTCCTCTCTCCTTAATTCGCCTCCCCACAGCGCGAATCAGATCCTTGGCCTCGGAGCCCCATGGTCCCGCAGTTTCAACTGCCAAAGGCACGAAGTCGTACATCGATTCCAGGTTGGAGTACTTTAGGTGTTTCCTCTGGGCCGCCGCCTCGGCAGCTGCACCTGCGGTCTGCCGAGTGCTGGCGAGATGGCAGGGCGCGAAAGTGCTCGCCCATGGAATTAATGTAAGACCGTCCGGCCTCTTGCCGTCCGCACGGGACAAACCGGGGGGCTCCAAGACGCACGGTACCTCAGCTGAAACCATGGCCCGTCTGAGGATTCCATTGATCCTAATATTTATTAAATAAATATACCTAAAATAAACACCATAAGCTTTAATTTTAATTTCAAGTTGTAATTCTGTAATCTGAATATTTTATTGACACATAACATTGTAAAGTGGTCAATGTGTGTATCCATGTAATCTCCACGACACAGGCAACGCCTAGTGTGGAGGTTGTAGTTTAATGTGAAATGTACAAACATGTGGTAAAAAAAACATATTTTTTTTATATCTCTAATGTCCAATTAACTTCAGAAGTTTCCTGGAAGAGATCGCTTTAAGCGATAAGGCCCCCTTTGTACATATAGTGCTACTATTCCTGTAGTTTTTACTTTTCCTGCATTTGTGTACAATAAAGTGTTTCTATCTATCTATCAGAATCTTGAAGGTGGTATGTCTGCGTGCAGGGTCAGCCTGGGGTGGTACCTCCCTTTTACCTATTTCTACAGCAAGCAGCAATGCTTGCATTGCTGTGTTTCGGTTTGAAGGGTAAGAGAGCCAGTGTAAGTACTGGCACTTGAGGTACTCCAAGTCCTCAAGGTTAGCAACGCATCGAAAACCTTCTAAAATAACATGAGTGAGGTGTCTATGGGCGAGACTGACCATTTACCATCAGAAGGCCCGTTTGCTAGTCTATCTAAAAAAAATGCAGTAAAGAGAATACAGCGTCTCACCTAGTTGCTTGGCCATCTCCGCGTATTTCAGATAAGATGTGTCCACAGTGTCGTCCACTGGAGCCTGGCAGATCCTCACCACGGGGGGTGGAGGGCGCACCGCGTTGCGCTCTTCGATGATCACGCGCCGGCTGCGAGCGAACAGCGGACAAGGTCCGTTGGGGGTGATTTTCTGAAACCATTGAGGAAGAGATTCAATCTTCTCAACCAGGAGCTCGTGGCGCTTGTATCTGTCCTGCAGTATCGTAGCCGGTATATGCCTTTACTTCGACTAGTAGTAGTGTCTTGCGTAGTCTTGCGTATGCATACATTTCATCACAAAAATGGGAAATTCTGTTGGAAAATCCATGATGCCTATCATGTTCACATGATTGTTCATATTATTTAGCTGATGTAGATGTCTCCCGATTGCCTTGTGTAACACGAGGTAAAATATATTAATGCATTTTTTCATGCTCTTATGCTGCACAGAGAGTACCATAGGCCATCGCCTGAAGCACTCTGCAAGTGGTTTCCTCTCCAGAAGCAGCTCAGCAGACGTATCCTGGATCTTCCCCTTCCATTCCCGTCGGCGACTCTTGCAGACTGGGCGACATCTGATGGGCAATTCGAATTTAGTTCGTCAGAAAGTTAATGAAGGGTATGTGCATTCCATTTCCAATCAAAAATGCGATACTGAGTAAAACCTAAAAATATTCTAGTAACATGAATAAAGAAAACCACTGAATAATTCCAAAACTACGAGTCCAACGGGAATGATATTACTATCATTCTTACCGATCCTGTGATGGTTGCCCTATCGAGTTTCGATTAAGAGTATTTCAAATCAAATCAAATACTCTCTTTGTTGAAAGTAGGTACATAGGGAGTTCTTAAATTATAATACAGTATCACTACTTTCTACCACATTGTGTAGCATACAAATACATTCTAACATGATAGAACCTTATAAATAGAAAAAAGAAAGTTAAATAGTTAATAAACACAATAGTAATTAATTTCATATAATATTCAAATTCTATTTTATGTCAATTTCATATTTTACCTTTTTCACCACATTACCTAAACGAAAGTCAAACCCAATTATATTACAGATTTGTCTTCTATGTATTCTTTTATGTCGTAGTATTAACTGTTTCCGGTAACCTATTATAGTACATTATGATATAAGTGCGGTAAGTTGAAAATTACAGCCGAGGCGATATTGCTAGCCCGAGCCGTAGGCGAGGGCTATAAGGAAGCAGAGGCTGTAATTTTCAAAGCGCACGTATGTCATACGACGTTTTATAACATATTTACGAGGAAATAAATAAAACTTTGACTTTCTTAAACGAATAAATCTTTAATTACTTGTTAAAGCAGTTATAGAAATTTGAACAATTTTTAAAAGTGATTGTTACGTTGCCAGTTGCTTTTTAGCATTGAATAGTAGCACCACAATGAGCTTGACTTATATTTTTGAGAAAGTTCCATGAAATATGCTAAAAACACATTTTCTGAAAATGAATTTGCATCTTTGCTTGTTTTCCATATGATGAAATTTTGATACGCTTGTAAGTATCTATCGGTCGATTTTTCAGGCAAGAGGCTTAGAGTAGCCTTTTTCGCTGCGTTTAAGACTTGTGGCGGTGTCAAATTAATAAATTCATCACTACTTGACGACATTTTCAAATAAAAACAATACAGCGAAAAGAAAAAGCGCGCGGAATAATTTTACTTGTCCACAAATTAGCGATGCGCGCGCATCAACTTTTTTTAGGTAAAGGTACAAAAACAGCCAGTATTACTAATAAAGTAAATTAATATTTTTGTGTTTTTGTTACAGATAAATGGTTGTAATTTATTGTCAAAATTAATTAAATTAAAGAATTAAATCTTTATTTATTATATTTTATCTCCCAAAGTTAATTTTATTCATAAAATATTGACCACTTTTTTAACATAAAAACTCTTTGCTAAGATTTTAAAAAGTATCGTTCATTTTTAGACGGAGCATCTTAAAAAACCGTACATGTTACTTTATTTAAAAAAACTCGTGCGTTTCACATTACTATAACGCACAAGTGCGTAATGAGATACATTACGATATTGAAATTGGTGTAATTACAGCCACTTTACGAGCAAATATGTTATAAAATAACTTTATTCCCATGTAATATACACTTTTCTGAAATAGGGCACACTTTGGAGAGGGCAGTGCAATATCATTTTTATTGCGAAGATTTCTAGTGTGTTTTTTTTTATGTATAACTAAACCCGCATTTGACCTCGATCTCGCCTGATGGTAAGCGAAGATGAGGTCGACGATGGAGCATGCGGGTCCAGTAAATGCCTATTCACTCTGGCCTTGAAGATCCCAAGGTTGTAGGTTTCGGGAAATACAGACGCCGGCAGGCTGTTCCATTCCTTAGCCGTTCGCATAATGAACGAAGAAGCAAATCGCTTAGTACGAGCAGATGGGATATCAACAACATAAGGATGGAATCCCTCCCCGCGCCTGGTAGTCCGAAGGCGGAATGGAGATGCTGGAATTAGGTCGTGCAATTCCGATGCGCACTCTCCGAAATGTATCCTATAAAATACCGATAGACAGGCAACCTTGCGCCGATGTTCCAGACTTTGCAGTCTAGCCTCCACCAGCGATTCGTCACATATAAGGCGCTTAGCGCGTTTCTCCACTGAGTCAAGGGCAGCCAGTTGGTACTTAGCCGAGCCGTCCCACAGGTGGCAGCAGTACTCCATGCACGACCGGACTTAGGCTTGGTAAAGGTTTAAGAGCTGTCCCGGCGTGAAGTACCGCCTAACCTTACTCAGGATGCCCAATTTTTTGGCTGCGGTCTGAGCTTTTGAATGTGTGTGTTGAATTTTTTTGTGGAAAGCGATCATAATGTTTTTTTATAAAACTTAAACATTCTAAAATATATATAGAAGGAAGTGTTAATATGCCCAAGTCTTGGAAACAAGGCCTGCAACTTTCCCATGGCTTTATTCCCGTTATGGCTCTAATACACCTCTTTTGCATTTTAAAAACGTCGTTTTTGTTAGTGGAGTTCCCCCAGGAAGTAATTCCATATCGGAGAATCGTCGCGTTTCGCCCAATCGTCTTTCGATTTTCTGTAGGGAATCCAGTTTTGTTTCACCAAAATGCATATTTACGCCAATTGGCTGTGCATTTTGTCCCGGTCTCGAATAGATTTCATCAAACATTACATCGCATTCGATCATCAACAGAGAAACCCTCGCTATCACCTCACGTCACAGCTTCATCGACAGCTGTATCCACTGGTATATCAATAACAGATAGGTATAGGTTACTTACTTGCAAAGATCTTCAGTTTCCTTCGGGTCCCTTTTACGTTTCGGTAATTTTATCATTCTTATACCTTAACCATGCCTTAACCTAAATTTTATTACAACGCATTGACGTATTCTTTGAAATATTATTGAATGTTTGACATTGTTTCTGTCGATTTTTATGTTACTAGCCAGTGTTGTTTTACTTTTTATTTGCAAAACATTTTGTGGGCTAAACAGAAAATGTAAACTCTAAACTCACATTTTGCAGATTTTAACAGCAAATGAAAAACAAGGGAAATATACAAAGAAACAGCGGCTCTAAAACTACATAAAATATTTATTTTCTAAAATAATACTACTATACAAACACTAGTAAACAGAAAACAGATTAAAAACCCATTACAGATCAAATCATGGTGATCAAATGCATTTCCAATTTGACGGAGATTATATATTATAATTGGTTACCATGACAACAACTTGTCGAGTAGAGCTGATGGCCAAGGACATAATAATCTTGCCGATGGCATAGAAGCTGAATACAGGGTGTCCCAGAAAGTATAAATCAAACGAAACAGGCTGTTGTACAATCCGTACCACGCATACCTAGTTCTTAAGTTTTGTTTACATTAGCGACAGTTAATGTAGGTAGTTTTAGATTTGGTTTTTGTTTCGTTCTGTCGAATATTAATATCCAGTGAGGGTATTTTTTATCGTTGATTGCCACTCGCCGTCACACACTCTGGAAGACAGCCCTTGAGACAGCAGCGATTTGTGCGCGTGTCACCGAATTACGTCATCGCGTATGAACTATCACCTCCATGGACTCCTCGCAGTGCTGGTGCTTCGATGATATTTTCGGCGCCGACGGGTGATCTCGGGCTGAGACGCTGGTGAGTTGGTTTTTCATTGGTATTTATTGCCTGCCCTGGACATTATCTCGTTTCCGTTAGTTTATTTCGCCCTCGAAAGATCCCTGGAAACGCTGGGGATCGCACAGCTGTGGTCATTACGTATCTACGTCATATATGGTTATCTGATTCTTCACGAAAAAAGTTATTTAAATTTTTAGAACTTTATCAAAAATGGCCTAGTTAAAAAAACTAGCAAATATTTGGCAGATTTTCTTTTTGTATTATACTCCTCAGGGATCATCCTTTCCTCTGTAAGCATTAACTGCCCCGGTACCGGGGCAGACTCACCGGGGACGATGACACTAAATCTAAAAAATCATGTACAGTATGTAATAAATTTAATTCATGTTTTTGTTAATATTTCGTAAACCACCAAAATGTACCCTTTTTTAATTTGCTAGATTTTTAATTTAAACTTTTATGTGGGTTCACTAGGCCACTGTTTATAAGTTCCATAAATTTTAGTAACTTTTTTTCTAGAAGAATCGGATAACCATATATGGTGTTATATAGATAGGTAATGGACCTCATGCATCAAACGAAACGGTCATTTGATCCATACTTTCTAGGACAGCCTGTTGATGGAGAATTCTATCTATAGTTGATAGCATGGTAGCTAAAAATAGTGGTAGTATTATTTAAAGGGGCTGATGTAGTCGTTGCAAGATAGCGTGGCTGAGAGCTGGTGGATGACCTGGTGGCTCCATCGATCTGGAAGGAGACAAAAATGAATAGAATAGTCAGTCAAGATAAGAAACCATGATTCAGGTAAGGATTAATCAATTGTGTCTAAAAAGCGAAAAACAATACAGAAATTCTCAGCAGAAACAGACTAGAAGCGTCTTTTCCAGTCTAGAACGATAAAGAGGGTATTAACAGTGAACCGCGCAACGGCTTTTCGACAAGGTCCCATTACTCAAAGTTCTGAGGGAGAGAATGCTACTAGTTCTCGCTGCCCAAAAATCAAACACAGTACACTTTTTATATTAGGTAATTTTCTTTAATTTCAGGTATATTTTATATTATTTCCTTCTCTCTTTCTTTATAGTGTTATAACACATACCATAACCGCTTCCCATCGGAATGACGAGCCGCATAATGGACAGACTCTCGCTCTGTATTCCTATCCCTTTTCTCTCCAGTTTTAATTGTTATCTATTTCATCTTTAGGTATTTATTTATATATTTATACTTTTAATATATTTTTGGTTTCCCTGACCTGTTGTTTCGCCCGCGATGCCTTCGCCCTGGCACAGCTGAAAACCAGCGCTGTGGTTCTACCGTACCGGTGGGATCGCGGCACATGCTGAGCATGTGTCCTTTTAATGTTGCGTTGTTTTTTTAATTTCAAATATTATGTACGCATAATACAATATATAAAAAATGTTTTTCTTTCAAGTCCAATTTTTTCAAAGTAATCTTATTATAATGGCATTTAAGAAACAGGATCGCTGAAAGATTAAAGACTTGAGCAATAGAGATGCTTTTCTAATCAGCGGGTGACTGTCAGTGCTCTTGCTCAGTGCGCTTCATTCTCATCACGGAATTCAGACCAGTAGCGCCCTTAAATTTCTAATAGCTAAAAATGCCTCAAATGCATACTTAGACATTACAGCTAGTCTTACTTGGGATGTTCCTTGTCCCACTGCGTCAGTTTTTGACACAAGGTTCGTACTTCGGGGTGCAAGGGAGGGGGCGGAAGACGCGGCGGCTCCACTGGCGCCGGCTGTCGGGCGCGGCAGACCTTACAGACGCCGGAGCATTTGCAGGGCTCTGCAATGTTGAGTTGAGAATATTGCAGGAATCTCTTGACCACAAATCTTTACAATAAAAATATAAATATACTTTATTGCACACCCGGGACAAAAACAAAACATACAACATACTCGAAACGAGTTATGCTACACCAATTATACATATTTCATTTTTTCGTTTATTAAGTATTTTGTTTGTATTTTGTTTTATATGTGTGTAATAAAGATTATAACATAACATAAAGAGAGGTACAATATAATGTGCAGAAGGCGGCCTTGTCGCTTTAAGAGATATCCTCCAGGCAACCTTCAGGTGATGGAAAAATCATAAGAAACATAATATACGGGTGCAAAAGGCGTATGAAATAGATACTACCCTCAAATAAATAAATAACAATAATAATTTTAAAAAAATCTCTCCCATCATATATCTGACCATAAGGTGTTTCGTTTTGGGCTGTACTCCCATTTACCTAGGGAGAAATGGTAATGTCTCTACTTATTTTTAATACTTACCCTTTTTTATCTATCTCACGCACACAAACTCACACACCCTCCCTGACATCCACAACACACACACACCCTCCCTGACATCCACAACACACATTCACATACACAATATGTATCACAGGTCATTAGTGCTATTTATTTATTTCTTTTTGGCAAATTCTTACCTAAATTCTTCACATAAGTATTTAATCTATTTGATGTTTAGTTTTCAATTTTAATTTTTTTTTTACCCACTATCACTATCGCTCCCACTAACATTTTGGGATAAGGGGGGGAAATGAAAAACAGCGCTGGATATTTGGTACCCGAGTATGTCATCATTTGCCGACTTTCCCCCCTTTTCTCAAATATATCTATTATATATTACATATAGTGCTTATGAGTATTTGGCAATAAATTTATTTCTATTTCTATTCTATTTCTATCTTTAATTAGTTCGGGCCCCAAGGTAGCGAAGAATCATCTTTAAGAGACCCCGTCTTCCTTCATTCCAGGCGTAATTTCCACGTCAGAGTACCACTGTCCTGGCTCCCAGCAGTGTGAGAGGAGTGGAGACAGGGTTTCCCATTAAAAAATATATTGCAGGTATAGAAAAGCCTGGTAGCACGAGGAAGCGCTCCTTTAGTCAGCTAGGTAGCAGGAGTTTAGTTTACCTCTTTTGGAGACTGCGTTCGCACAATCATTCTTCGAATAAAGTTAATACAAATTAATGAGATGCAATTCGTTCTGCCCGGGTAGTTCGCATGTATGTATGTAATATATATGTTCGCATGTATTCTTATAATCGAACCGGAGCCCATAAGGCGATATAAAACTCCAACTACTACACTATTACAAATAGCTGGAGTTCTGATCTCATCAAAAAAAATATGTTTTAGTCAGTCATGGTCCATTCCCCTCATTTAAAAAAACAAAGACCCATGATTGAATATTGAGATCAAAGAAAGATCCTTTTATCGCTAACAAAGTTACCTATAACTAGTTTTGTCATAGCGATCTCCATAACACAGACTATAATACTTCCAAGTGGCGGCCTCTTGACATATTTTTTATTATCTTGGTTAGAGTATACAAACAGACCTTTCATAAAAGCGCCACCAAATGAGGAACACTGTTTGGTCTCAGTAAGTCAGTCAGTGAAAATAATATCTGTGTTTGCATTCAATCTTCGTCGAGATTTATGGAGGGCGGAAAATGGAACCACAATAAATTGTGTCCACAAGTTTTCGTTCACAAGATTAAAGAAGTTTATGTCTCAGAAGTCAAGAGAAGGGAAGGGAGTGAAGGCAAAAGTGATTTAGGCACTTACATAATGCCCTTGGAGGACATGGTAGTCCACATGCTCCTATAAGTGGGAGAATCGAGAGGAGCACGAGGAAACACCCCTTATTAGTAAGTCTACTAAAAAGAGAAGAAAATTCTATAGTTTTATGCTGCTTCCGTAGCAATGTGCTAAAGGGTGTTTTCTCATTAGACCATAACGATTAATCCTCGGTTGTCGAATCTCATACATTTGTACTAGACGATTTCACACTGTGTGATTCACTTACACCATACATATTGGTTCTGTGTCGATGTCGGTATCATGTACTCGTATGTTAGATCCGAGGGTAAGGGCATAGATGACCCGCTATCATTCTCCGGGTTGTCCTCAGCCTGTGGTTCTATTTTTGCTTTTAAAAATCCAGCGAAATATAATTTAATAACTATATTGACTCGATCAACTTATTTTAGAGTTGACACTAACTAGCCACGGGTCAACCGTCTCAATAGCAACCATTAGTCACCGGTTAGACATTCAATAGTAACCGGCCATACGAGAGTCCCCTGATAGCAACCAGTTACGGTTAATTATTCGGAAATGCAATATTCTCGAATAAAATATCAAGTCCGACTGCCTCGTCGACGAGTCGCAAGTGAATGATGTCACCTCGGGTCGGGCGCCTGCTTTTATAGAGGCCAGGTAGTGGCGGGCGGCATGACGTGGTATCAGCTGTTGTTGCGTGTTTGCTTCTTCGCAAGCGCAGGTGGGCATTGCACGTGCACTATGACGTCACTTGTTGTTTACGCTGACATGTAATATGTGAACGCCCATAGGCGTTATTGATTCATTATTCGCCAAAGAGATAACGTGGTCTAATTAACAACTGGGAACCACACGATCCATCACAGGTGCTGTCAAGTGAGATTATCGAGTTTTTTCAAGACTTACATCCTTTTACTGATTGCTCTAACGATAAAGGAAAATACCGTGGAGAAACATTTATTTCGTCTGAGAATAAATTCGAAAGCATTAACTGATAGTATACATGGGGAAGGCAATGACAAACTACCCCATTAAATCTGTCAAGACAGTTGTTCTATGTGGTTAATTCCATAAAATTAGAAGAAGAAACTGATTTGCCTTTACATAATTCTATAAAACTTGTACCGCTATGAAGGGTACGAGATCCAGAGTAATTACTAATTAATATCATTAAGTTCTCCAGATGAGCAGCGCATCAAAAACCCTTTGCTAAGAAAGGTGAGATGCGAGACGATGACCACTTACCGCCTTGTAGTCCATTTGATTGTCTACCTCCTTAAACAAACAATACGTAAAATCTACCTATCAGTACTAGGATCTAGATCCTCACGATGATTCATACATAGCTCCTTCATATCCTGAAGCCCATCAGCGGGTGTATATTATTAGTCTGATGATGATGAGATTAATGAGCAATTACCACGTATCTTGGAGCTGAGAGGCCTGGAGATGCTGCTGTTGGTACCAGGTTGCAGTTCCCTGTACTCCCGAGAACCCATGGTACAGTGCGATTCGCAGGTCTTGGGTACAAACGCGGGCTCGATCATACCTGGTGATAATACAAACTCATATCTCCCGATCTTGCAAATGGTATCCCCCCATTTGCAAGATCGGGAGATATGAGTTTATATTTATTTATATTAAATGATGGAGGGGGATTAAGGTTAAGGACCTACCATTTACTCGGTTTCTTTCACTTGTTTAAGTTCTTGACATTGTTCGGTCAGAATTAATCCCTGATGACATCGATCATTTTCAGTAGATGCGCATTAACAGCCATCAGAGGAATATCTGAATAAATAACCAACTCAGACCATATTGGCAACTGGATTCCGTTCACTATACTCCAACCACAAGTTCAGGCGATTGACATTGTGGATCTTGGTTGAATAGATAGCAGTAGTGAGATGGCGAGTTTTGATTTGAACTAGAGATAGAGAGCAAAGCTCTGATCTTTAAACGAAGGCAAGAGTTTTTGAATTTGTTGATCTGTCTAGGTTTTCATAAAGTAAATAGTTAAATACCTTCATGATCAGCCATCGAGAGTGCGGAGAGGGCAGACTTCTCCAGAGGGTAGTGCTGTAACGTTGACTGAGAATTCTGAGCGGTCATAGATTCAGCTGAATCTTTGTCACTGTCTGACGCCTTCGTGTATAAATTCGTATCCTGATAAATGATTAAAAATCAATATACATATGTTGATTAACTTCTGTTAAGGTCATTCTGGAAGAGTCATACTTTTGGAATAACTTTTCTGGTATCATAAATGTGCTTGCACCCTAAAGTGTATGAATATATTAGGGAAATATACAGGAAATCTTGGAAATCCATTGAGTGTATTTTAATTCTTAGTTCGTGATCAAATAAACTAGTAACAAACTGTTGAAGTGTCAATAAAATATTTTTATTTTTAGTCTGTGGCAGCTCGATTAGTCTATGTTTTCCCGCCTTTGTGTGTCACGTTGACAGTTGTGTCGATTACATTGTAGTTGCAAGCGGCGTAGTTTTCCTAATAAAAGTATTATGGTTATGTTGGGCGTTCATGCTGTCATGGCGTGTTCGGCCTATTTTTTTTGTTTAAAAACGGTTTACAGTGGTAATTTTTTCGTAAAACTAGTGTATTTAACCTAAAAATCGTCTGTGATAAGTGAAATGGGAGTGAAAAACTACAGATGGCGTGAATTCGGCAACCTAATTCCAATTGCACTCGGAATGCAAGGCACTAGACATTACTGATGCATACGATTCTCCCATAAACTCGACATAAACTGTTTTTTTTTCAAACGCCAAAACGTTAGGTGATTTTCAAGATTCTAACACGGTCATTGGCCAAATTGCAGTGTGTACACTAGCAGGGCCAATAATTTTAAAAAAACGTATCTCAATCTGGATCGCTGCGCTTCATTTAAAAGTCCAAACAAACCGGCAGAGCCATCAAGCAGTTCAACTCCGGATGGCTGTCGATGAACTTCCAGAAGGCACAGCACTTCTTCTGGACGTAATCATTGTCGATAGTTTCGTCTGGAGTGAAGTCTATAACCAAATGCTGAGCTCGGAGGGGTTCTCCACACGCGGTGTCTCCGAATATACTCAGAGAGGCTGGCTGACTCGACCCCACTTGACTGGGGGGATTACTGGTCGACTCCTCCGATGTTTCACTGTCTACCTCCGTACAACCACTGTTTATGTTGGATTCGACAGAACTTGTCGATTTTTGGATAATCGCCTTCTTGAAATCCATTTTGGTAGATATTCAAAATTATCGAAGTAAAGAAATTGAAAAATAAATATAATGTTTAAAGTTTCGATCAGATTGATCTTGGATTGATCGAATAAAATGGCATATGATTTGAACTTTCTTCAGTAAAAAATCAATGACTCATTTTACATAAAAATAATCTGCCAGTAACAGCTAGTTTCAATTCTGATTTTTTATCAGAATACTCATTTTAATTATAATTTATTGTATCCTAAGGGTATGGATTATTTTAATTTAATTTTTATTTTATTTTTACTTTAGTCCTTCCTCTCTTATTGTATCCAAAACATAGAATAGATAATAGAATTTAAATCATTGTGAGTTCTTTGATGAGTTCTAAAAACTGTGTGTGGTGTCTCCCCTCAAACCATGGAGCACTTGCTCTGCTGTCCCGCGTGTCCGACCACCTGCACGCGGGAGGACCTTTTCGAGGCCAACCAGAGGGCTATAGATGTCGCTGCCTTCTGGTCGGGAAAAATTTAATTCGGATCATCAACACGAAAGAAGAAAGAAGAAGTTCTAAAAACAAGTAGTTTATAGAAATCAAGAAAGTTGCATACTTACTAAAGTAAGTTTACTACATAGTAGTATTGCAACTTCCTTGATAGAAATACCTTGCTAAAACATTAGAGGAAACCATGAAATTAGTACTTTGTATAGAATTTCCTTAGAGGAACAAACACGAAAAAATGATTCGAAACACTGGCTAAGGGACGGAAAAAACAACCAATGAAGTATCTGTCATCAGAATCAAAACTGACAGCAAATTATTGAAGACATTTTGTTTGTAGCAATCGGAGCTTTTATTATTATTTGTTTGTATACAATTTGTACTAAATCAAGAATATCAAACATGACATCTGAACCAACTACACTGCCTTCTGTACCAACCCAACTACATATAAACGAGAATATTCCTGAAAACTTCCAGAAAAACCCAAGCGAATTCACACTTAGAAGAGTCAAAGAAGAAAGAGACTTCCAAGAAGTAGTTAAAAGAGAATCCCATCTCGTTGGCGACTTTGATAAATGGAGAGAGGAAGATGCTCCCATGATGTCTAACCATCCTTTGATAGTCGAGCTCAAGGACATGGATGGAGAGCCTTTCAGAGCACAGAGTTTGAGGATAGATTTTACTCCGATTCCTGGTGTAGATGACAATCATCAGCTGCAGATGAAGTGTATAGATTTTTGGAAATTTATCAATAGTCAAGAGGAGATTAAGTCGCTTTTGGTGTTGCCAGTTAGAACTTAAAATAATTATTAGTAGTGGGGTGTCATCGCCCAAAAAAGGAACTGCACAGTTGGGAAGTCAACTGGTTTTTCAGTTTTTGAATTGGTTGAGATGTGCTCCATTACTTTCTTTGTATAGTTGTAAGAGAGTGATTGCGGGTTCTTCTTATAATATAGTAATATTAAAATCTTTTTCAGGAAACACCAGTGGTAAGCGAGGAAACTACGTCAGCTATCAAAGAAGAATCAGTAATTCCGGAACCTCCAAAAACTCCACCGATTTTAAATTGGATTGGTTGTCACGGTAAATATTCCTATAAACTTATTTCTCGTAGAAATCATAATTCTTTCTCTACAGATCAATTAGGATTATGAAGTTACTGATAGTGTACTGAGGATCTATATAAACTACAAAGCCTATAACTTGTTACACCTGTACATAATCTGTTCAAAACAAACAAATGTTTTTTGCAGAAATACAAATATGGGGTACGGTCGGTTTTCTTTTATTAGGTCGTTTTATTTTATTCTGGTCATTATCATCATAATCTCTTCTATGATAATGGTGCCCAAAATAATATAATTATTATATATTTAAATCAGACAGGGTCCATACAATAAAGTTACTCGTAGTATATTATATTACTTAAAGCTATGTTATTAAAAAATGTATTAAAGAAATAATACCAAGCCCACGGTACCGACCCTAAAGCACTGGACGACTACTTCGCATTGACATGCAGGTATATCTTGTGTGTATAGTGCCTCAGGATCGGGGAGTCAGGGGACTCGGCAAACGTCAACAGAATGCTGCTGGGACTGCTATGTACACGGTGCATCAGGAAAGCAACCCTTTTTCGTATGATTTAATTTAATTTATTAATTTATTTTATTTATTAGATAAACACATCAGATTACAACCAGAGAAATTACAGAAAAATCAATATAAAGTTATGAGCTAGGTCGTAACCCTTAACGTGTAAACACAGCATGGTTAGGAAGTGGGAATTTGGTTTTTGTACAAAATTGAGTTGGGAAAAAATACTATGAAATGTAATGATTAAAAAATACTTATTTAAAAATAAAAATAATAAACTAAAGACTATAAAGTAGGTGCGTGGATAGCTCACTTGAGGACATCCTCAACCCGTCTTTTAAAAACGAATGTCCTAGGATCGAATAAGTCTAACGATGGCTTATTGTTACTGTTCGAAGAGATTTCGTTAAACAATCTACACATTCGCACAATAGGGTTATATAATGATGTGTTGTTCTTAAAAACATTTAATACAAATGTTTTAGGATTGCGAAGTTTAAGGTTTGTGTTAAAGTTATTGATTGCGTGAAAGCCTTCCACGCGGGCTTCTAATACTACTTCTTATAATACTTATTGTTTTTTTACAACTGTAAGGTTTCAGCCCAAAAGTTGCAGTCAAAAGTCCTCTTTTGCTACTTCATTCTCTTGCCTCCTATAGAAGCTTTTCCACGTAGCGCCAATTCAATATGATATCCAATTATTTTCAAGTATCACTAACAAAAGTTAAATGCAGCGGTAGAATTCCACCTTATTTGCGAACCCATCCCAAAGAGTCACTTAAACTTAACAGTTCTCTATTCACCATTAGAACCAATAAGAGATTCGGTTGAGATCCTCGTGCATGCCAAACAGATTTCAGATTCCAAACTCTATATCCGCCTTATAAAGTTCAGTGGAATTCCAACCTTATACTTCCACTTCTAAGGTTACATTTATACAGAAAGGTAGGAGGATATAGGCAGTTTTAACAGTCGTCATGGTGAAACGACATAGGTTAATGGTGTTTCAAATATGCAAAGACTATCTCTAGTAGCGAGCTCTACAAGCTTTTACATGGATTTGTAACGAATGGATGGGATTAGAATATTTCCGCATAGGCATTTGGTTTAGAATCTATGAATTTTTTATCAGTTTTATAGGGATTGAATTTTCATTTGTTTTAGGTCACCGTCGTCGCCCATAGACATTTCAATAATGTATAGTTCATAGAAAGTTAAAACTTTAATTAAATAATTAATTAAAGCCAAAATAATGTGATTATGTGTGATTATTCGTCATGTAAGGACATAGTGAAAAACTCGGCAAAATCGTGAGATTTTTATAAATATTTTTTCAGTGCTAAGAAACCCATAAAAAGTCATAATTTATAAAATACCTCTATTTCCTAACATCGACTGCTCTCCAGACTCAGGAGACTATACATACATTCGGACGAACACCGGTCTCAAGGGTTCCTTTTAAAGATGGGTAGCTCCTGTTTTATCTGCTTTTTTTGGTGCCATCACATCACTATAATTTTATTTGAGGGTTTGCGTAGCGCTGTTAATAAGTTAGATTTTCGAAAAAAAATCTGAAAAGGACTCTTAAAGTCCTTTTCAGATTTTTCTGTTAATTATGGTTACCGGAGCTGGACGGGGCAGTGGCCTCGTTAAACCTGGTTTACCAGCCAGGAAAAAATCTGCCAATAGCATTGCTTCAAAGAATGATGTGATACGGTCTTACTTATTGGTGATTTTTTTCTTGTTTCTTCGCATCTGCAGTAGATCTGCACCCATGTCTCATCCAGCTCATTATTTTCTTTGACACAGGCCACATTTAGGCACAGCAGTAGCACATCTCACTGCTGAGAGCTCACAATAAGCGTTACACTGAAAAGCTGTGCTTATAGTAAGTAAATGTTGGAAGGTAAAATTAAAGTACCCTGGTATGGGAATTAATTTGTTTTGCACATTAATTGAATTTGTTAGGTTGCCGAGAAGTTTTAAGATTTCTTCTTCGACCTTTACTAATTAATTAATTATTAATTTCGACTTTCATCAGTAAGTTATCCATGGTAATTACATACGCCTATTGATTTCATTTTATGGAAGAACCTCAATGGTTTCAATGACTACGCCTAATTGGATTGGGATCCATGGTTTTCATGTCTTGGATATTATGTAACAATATTTTTATAAGGAGAGCAGATGACCAGATAGACCTGATGGTAAATATTCACCGTCGCCTATAGACATTTCATCTCACTAAAATTAGGAGGCTTTCGATGCGCTGCTAAACCTTGATGTACCTCATGTGCCGGTAATTACGCTGGCTCCTTAGGCCTCGATTACGGAGACGCGTGGCTTCTCGCGTCGCGTCGGGCGGCGCGGCCCGCACTAAATTCAAGCATATAGGCGCTGTTTAGTGCGTTTACGGAGAAGCGGTTTTTCGCGCGTTTGTTTGAAATGGAGCGTGTAACGAAGCGTCAGTCGCAGCTCCGTACGCGGCGTCAGACGCAGCTCCGTACGCGGCGTCAGACGCAGCACTGCACGCGGCGTCGTCGTCCGCTGCGGCCACCGCGGCTTTCTTGTATCCTGCCCTGCCAGTCTTGCTCGAATAGTAACAACGTAGCGTGCGCCGCCGCGTGCGACGCCGCGGGCGCCGCGGCTGGCACCGCCACTCTTCCCGTCTTGCATCTCTATGAACAACATCGTATATTGCCACATGTTTGTGTTTGCGCGTGCGATGACGCGGGCTGCTGCACGCACCGCCTGTCTATGAACGGACAAAACGTCACACGCGCCGCTGGAAGCCACGCCGCACGCGACGCGAGAAGCCACGCGTCTCCGTAATCGAGGCCTTAACCTTCAAACCGAAAGAGGAAAACATGTGGTACCATCCCAGGCTGACTGCAGAGTCCCACCACCTTCAAGCCTCCATGGTGTTACAAATTTCCTTAATAATGTTCAACAGTTCAACAGTACTGACTACCAGGTAAACTCAACGTTCCAGACACTGACTTTCTTGTCTAAACTCAAGGACATTTAGATACCTAATATTATGCCTGAGCTGAGTTTGCCTTGATGTCCCAACATTTGGCAAGAAAATTGAATTTTTAGTACTGTGTTGCCACAGTCTAAAGTAGCCTATTTAGTTTTAGTTAGTCAACGATCGCGTCTTCGCAGATCTCCTTAACTAAGTCGGTGTGTGACTCGTGGTGAACACCAGTTACAGTCGCGAATCCATGTATGGTCAATCCGCATTTACGATTCTATGTACCTACAGTGTGCTACATAATCCAAAATGGACACAAATATCAAAAGTATTCCCATTTCAAAATCTTTGGATTTAGTTTTAATCGTGACAGGTTTTTTTAAATAAATAGTCTAAGACAGACAGACAAACGGGCCACCTAATTGTAAGTAGTCACCGTCGTTGCCTAGGGACACATGCAATACCAGAGGCATTGCTTGTGCGTTGCCGGCCTAGTAAGTACACTTTATCTACAGTTGGTTGTAGTATTATGTACTGTGCGGGAAAGCAGTTGGAGAAAGAGAAGAGATCCGCGGTGCAAGAAAGAAAGTTGAAAGGCATACCACTTACCTCCCGATGCTGACAACCCGGGACAACCGGAAGCAAGTAGGAGATGAAAACAGCAGGATAGGACACCACAGACTCTTTCAGAAGGCACCAATATGCTGCACGGCACACAGCACACAGAAAAAGAAAGTTTTCGAAGACCTCATGAAAGCTCACTCAGCGCACAGCACGCGGGGCGTAGTCGACGGTTGTAGGCGTCTGGCTTGTCGGTGGCGCGGGTTGAGGTACGAGAAGGGGGGTGGGGGTGGGTGGGGGGGGGGGGGGGAGTAGATTTGCCAAAAAGTCCTTTCTTGCAGAAAAGTTAGTTATACGGAACAGGTACATTTATGTTTGTATCTCACTCTTTCTTCATGATGAATGACTGTCTTTGCATTTCCGCCAAACTCATCATAATCATCGTCCGTCTCACTGTATTTCTATACTGTTGTCACAGTATCTTTGTACACTGTGACTCGATGGAGTCACCAAATGCTCGTACATTTCCCCTGCAGAGTGGCACACGACATCACTGCGAAATTGCTTCAGAACTGGGTCGAGCTTCCGACAAGCTGGGTTTGGTTAGACAGGCTGCTAAAGTTAGGATTTTACCAGCATTTGGTAAGAAAATCATTGACTTACTGAGCATCAGTTTTAATTCCGAGGAATATGCGTTTTTCATCAGTCTATATTAGAATTTGTGATGGATTCGTCCTCAAAAAGCCAAGATTATTTCGGTTCGAAATTTTTAATCAGGGCGATTTTTAGGCTCCGGAATAAATTCTATAATATCATGTCGTTCTCCATCAATTATGGATTCTCAATCATCGTTCGGTTTTTTAATGATTAAACTTTTTGGGCACGTTGTTTGATTGTATAATGAAGAGGTAAAAAAAGTTTAACAATGTTGCATACTTTTAAAAATTGCGTATTTTAAAACAATTTTACTAAAAAATATTTTGACAATCCGTCAAAAGGAAAGTCTCGAAAACCTCCTGCTTTTACATATGTTGTGTTAAAAATATCGTAAATAAAATTAACGAGAATGTCTTCAATGAACACGAAGCAGAGAAAACCATTGAATTCTATACAAAATCTGCCTCTAATAATGAGTTTAGACAAGAACAAACCTCGGTCCTCCATTGACGAAAAGAAATCGAATAGGCCGAGCAAATCGTCAGTTTCAACAAACTTGTCTTCTAGACTATTCAATCTTAGCATTAACTCTGATAGAACTACGCCTGGTATCACAACTGAAACTGTACTCTCACCTAAATCAGCCACAAAAACTGCTACAGATTTGCCAGATATTGCTAGCCTTCCTTCTGCTGACTCTGGATACTGCAGACTAGAAGCAAAGTCTTTTAAAATAGACTTTACGCCAACTGAAGATGATGATATATATTTTGAAAAGGCTAACAAGTTCTTGGAGTATCTCAATTCTAGAAAAGACTTGAATCACTTAATGGCTTTGCCTGGCGATGATGTGTCTGGATTCAGCAGTTCTAGTGACAGTTCTATGATGAAAGAAGTTCTTGAGGTAGCGGACGAGATAAAACAGGAACTGGAGAGGAAACCAGATGAAAAACAGTTTCCTGTTGTAATGAGAGCGGAACGTTATTTAAATAAAGGTCTTTCATTCAGCACTTCATTTTTACTCGCATTGCAAAACGAACAATAAACCGTCCACCATTAATTTCACCTTCCTTCTGGACTGTACTGACCAATTCATTTTTTTTCCAGAAAAAATGAAATGCGCTTTTGTGGTGGACGACAGCTGTAGAAACTGCCAGCGTAGCGCATGCTCCAGCACCTACAAAGATGGTTCCCTGGCGAGGACTCCTCGGGCAGCAGAAGTCGCCCACATGTCCAAGCTCACAAATCTGATGGACGATTTTGATAAGAAGAACCCCAAGTACTTATATCCGTTTAGGAATGACGTTCCATTTCCATTTGCAATATTAAAGAGAGAGAATAAGGAGATAACGTATGTTTTATCTGCAGATCTATGGAACCGCCCCAGAACCCTCCGACTCTGATCCATGCAGTCATGCAGCGTTGCCCCAACCGCGTCATCATACCGCCCACCAAAATAGGTAACCAGCCTGCCAGATTTTTACCAGGGTTGACCACATGTGTGATTTCCTTTATTAGGGAATGGTGAGTTTTCTTGTAAAAGGGTGTGACCAGATCTTTTCGTTGGGAAATAAATGACCACTTTTGAAAATGACCCCGTCTGGATTCTGGAAATGAATATTATTGATGGCTTGCATGGCGACTCTAGGCTAGATTATAATACTGCGTTTTCGTGAACTAAACATTTTGCGGAAGATATATCTAAGCTAAATCCTGTGTCATTATGTTTTCAGATTAAATTACCTTCGCTTCGATAGTCCAGAAATTAATGAATTACCTAGTTATTTAATTTTAATTTAGTTTTAGTTTAGATATTATTGTTTGTTTAAGTCAACTTTACTTAGGTTTTATTTAGATTTTTTCGAATAATGCTAATAATGATTTTTTAGATATACTTTTGCGTTTTATTCTTCTGTTTGGACACCACTATTGGACCACAGTCCTACTTCATGATGAAACTAGGGGGATTTTTTCCACTTTGGGCCACAGTCCTAGCTATTACTTAGATCCATGATGAAACTAGGTGGATTTTTCCCCACTTCCACACCACTGTTGGGCCACACGGACAAAGATTAGTTCGATGGTTAGAACGCACGCTGTATAATCCATTGTGTATATACAGGATGCGTACCTGCGACGTGATCGCGAACGCCTGCCGCGGATAATGACGGTTTATCCTCCGCCAGCGGCTACCGCACGCTACTTTGTATTCGGGCTACACGCTGTACGTACTGTACCGTCTGTACGCACCGCGATATTTATACGTGGGACACTCGGAAAGTTTTGCGAAAATAAAAAATAAATTCTACGGCTTACCGTTTTATTATTACATACTCAGAACATACACATATTCGGGAACTCTTTAATTTGGTGCCTAGACGCGTCAATCGCATTGGCCGTTGTTTCGCCACCCAAAGCCACCCAATTATTATATATAAAAAGAAAATGAACAATTACCGCTAACTTCACCCCGCTTACCGCGACAACTTCACTCAACCCCTTCTTCATCTCAAGCTCGCTACGAACCACGTCTTCGTATTTTCTCCGCTGATTATATAAACTGAATTTTGTTAATTACGACTATCTACACCCCACATCCATACATAAACACTAATTACATAATTACACTACAATTTAACGGTCAGAAAGTGGCTGTTGGCAGAATTTTCGGTAAGTCATTTTTTTACCTCTGGATAGTAATTCCCCGCTTGGATGGGTACTTAAACGGCCTTAAAGTAAAATTTAATCCCGGCCTATCTAGTGCCGTCGCGTCGTCCACTCTCTTGAATCGCACCACTCGTCGGCGGCTCAATTTTTACCTGCACTTTCTGGAGCCTTGGGTGTCTACCACGACACGTTTTACACGAGCGTTTCTGCTACGCACCTGTAAAATACTCTCTTCCACCCGACGTTTTCCCGCAGCGCTACGACATGGGATGCTTCAAAAAGAACGTTAAAAAAGTCTTCTCCCTCTACGGCCGGCAAGACACGTGCAATACCCCCGGTATTGCACGTGTCTCTAGGCGACGGTGACTACTTACCATCAGGTGGCCCGGATTTATTTTTTCAAAGTACTCTCCACCAGCGTCTATACAAAGTTTCATGCGTCTAAACCAATTTTCAAAACATTTCTACTAGTCCGAATCAAATCTCTTTTACTCCTGCTCGAATGCAGCTTGTGCATCTCCAGTCGATGAAATGTATTTTTTATTTTGGGGAATAAAAAGAAGTCACACTTCCTTATCTAATCTGTAATATGTGCTGTATCTCATATGTGATTTGCCTCTTCTATTAAATAGGGCGACCACTTCTTTCTTCGTCCGCCAAAGTTAGTCGACCGCGCTTAAATTCGTTATACCAGCGGTACACGGTTGCCTTGGCTTTTATCCTTAAATGCCATTTGAAAATTCACAAACGATGCCTCTGGAGTTAAGCGACATTTAAAATCATAGCGCGAAAATGTACCCGCCGCAAGTCCATTTTCAGTAAGTAATTTTTCTATTTTGGTCTTAAAAAAATGTGGAGGGAAATTATAATTTGGAATGTTCGTATTTTTTTCTTTTAAATAGTTGTATTTTAGAATTTAGTAACAACCAGCCAGTGCCTCAAACATAAAAACTTTTTTTCGCATAACATAGGGAACTGATGATTTATATTATGGCTTATTTAGATTCAATAGCAGTTTGTCCAATACAGTTTCGATAACCCTATACGGTTAAAACTAATACCGTTTACACCGTTGTCATCGTTTTCACTATTTCGGTGGTAGATACACAAAAGAAATCTGTCACCATATTGCTTAGGAAAGACATGATTTTAAAATACCACTTTTGAAAATATCACTGCTAGAAATGACCACACCACTACTCCGTGATATTCGTTACAATATTACCACAGATCAAGTTATTACTGAAGATATTGAAATACCCTATATAAGAAGTTTTCTAAGGAAATTACGTCTGCCGGATGCTCACAACGCATGCGCCTGCGCTGTGAGCATCTCCGCAAACATTATGCCACAAGAAGAAAGTGACCGCACAAGCGTACGTCGTCAACCGAGTGTTACTTTTGATGACGTACCCTTGTGCGGTGACGTGAACATCGTGCATTCCCTAGTTGACATATTTGAAATATCAAATAAATGAAACTTGAGTGCTCCCATCATTATTCTACAGGATTCCCTCTTCTACAGCCTCTTGTATTTCTGCTATAATTAATTAATTTAATATTAGGTAAACACAACAGATTACACAACCAGAGAAATTACAGAAAAATCAATATAAAGTTATGAGCTAGGTCGTAACCCTTAACGTGTAAACACAGCATGGCTAGGAAGTGGAAAATTGGTTGTTGTACAAAATTGAGATGGGAAAGCAAAAAATACTACTGTAAAACTAATGACCTAGGATAGAATAAGTCTAACGATGGCTCATTGTTACTGTTCGAAGAGATTTTTTTAAACAATCCATAGCTCGATTTCTGTAGGTATTATACATTAAGCTAAAACTAGCTGTACGGAAGTAACCAGCACTTAAAATAATCAGAACGGGCTCCACGCTACCGTAACAGCATTACTCCAGCAGCAAGGCGTAAGGCTGTAGAGCTGTGTGAAGTGGCTGAATTTAATTTGCGCTGCACGGTGCAATTAGCTAACGAATTTCGTTAGATTTTATTACTTATACTGAGTAGAACATTAAGAAAAGTTCATGTTCATCAGGACCTAAGGCAAAACGTGGTTGTACTTCTCCAGAGCTTTCCTTCAGCTGCCTTGGTGCATTCATCTGCAGTCTATCATCTACTATGCATGCTTGTCGTAACACTTTACGGGTATATCCTGGTATATCATAGATTAAAAATGAAAATCCTCAGACCCCTGATGGAAATGTATGTACTCACGCGCGAAGTATGGGTATTGGTCTAGTATCTAATTCCCAAAGCAGCCGCGGGCATATTGAGCCTGACACTTCTCTTACTTTAAAAACGAGGCTATAATATTACGGTACGTAACACAGCTTTTAAATTACGGTAGCTCAGTGTGGTCTATTATTTGATAACCCAAATATATTGAAATTCAGGACGTATATAGTCCGATTTTCGTTGTCAATTTATTTGAGCCTCTGGTAATCCGGACCTCTATTTCCTGGAAACCTTAGGAATTCATAAAGTAATCTCCGAAAAAGTAGCTATATCCGCCAAGTTACTTATGGGTAGCGGAGCGGCGGTGCAGTGACTCTCATTGAAAAACTTACTTATACTAAACCTTATCGTCTCCAATATTTGGATCAAAATGGCATGCGACTCGAAGAAATAGTGAACGAGCTGAACATAATTGGAGAAACCAAAGCAGCTGGACTCCGATGGAGCCGTTACTTCGCTAGGATGGAGGA
Source organism: Hofmannophila pseudospretella (assembly GCA_947369225.1). Classification (NCBI taxonomy): domain Eukaryota; kingdom Metazoa; phylum Arthropoda; class Insecta; order Lepidoptera; family Oecophoridae; genus Hofmannophila; species Hofmannophila pseudospretella. The sequence goes on from OX376320.1 coordinate 585,885, forward strand.
GGATCGTGCAGTCAGAACGGATGACGGCCGGTCGGACCGCTGACGCGATGAAGTGGACAAGGATCTGCGAGAGCTTCAGGCGCTTAACTGGCGCGAGCCAGCGCAGAAGAGAAACGTGGCGCTCTTTGGTAACGGAGAACTAGATGCTCTTCGGGTCGCTGTGCCAGCACCTCGTACCTACTATAAGAATAAGAATAAGTATATTTGTGCGGTAAGATTACAAAGGATTCTTAGTCCATACACCAGTAGGAACAAAGCATAATAAGCATATGTTATATTAAACTAAATAAAATTAGCGAGCATCAACTTAGTTATATTAAACGCTGACCTCCGAAGTAGGAAGTTCATGTAGATGTAGATGCCGTTTGTGGCAGGCCATTAGGCATAAGGTTCGTTGAGAGTTTTAATAAAAAAACGCTCCCATAATAGTCCTTATCATACCGTTCTTATCGTGAGCAAATCAAATGAAATTGTCCATGAAATTTAAAGCCCAATCAAAAATAAGCGAAAATTAACGTTAACAAGCAATAGCTAAATTAGAGCACGTATAAAAAAGTTTATAAAACATCCGCTGCTCAGTAGTGTAGGCTCCTTGTTGTCGCAAGTATGGGTTTGGGTTCTAAAGTTGTACTGCTGGCTTCATATTTGGCATTATTAGGTAAATACCGATTCTATGAAATTAAAAAAAGAGAGTCAAAAACTTAGGAAACACTGCACCAATTTTGGTACGACATGGTTAAACACTATCAAAAATTGTCTTCTAAACGTCTAAAAATCTGCATCCAAATCGGATCATTGGTTGATATGATAATATTATGATGCCACAGATAAACAGACAGGCAGAAGCGTCAAACTTATGACACTCTTGTTGTTTGTAGAAGGTTACAAAAACTAAGTTAATCAACAAAAAATTTGAATACAACAAACTTAAAACTTTATTTCAGAAAAATGATCTTTACAATATACTTTTACACATCAATTTACAATTCATAACTCTTGCATTGAAATACAAAAATATTTTCTATGAAGAATAGTAAACAGTTTTATGAAGCAGTTTTTTGTCATATTTTTTTCGTATCTGTGTGGCATAAAATAATATCGGGAATCTTGTTGTGAAACGAATCCTATGAAAGCACTAAAATAAAATCATTTCAGCGATAGGGCTCAGTACCGACCCTTGGAGAACCCACGACCAGCAAAGCATATTAATACAGATTTATGGCGATGGCTTAATTTTACATAATATTGCAAACATTGCAGTGATTACAAACGCCGACGATCCCAAGTTCCGATGTGATTACAAGTACTACAAGAAGGCAGATGTGTTTCTGAAGTACCACGACATACCAGCCAACTGGCTCGATGCACGTCTCAGATGTCACCTAGAAGGTAAAGAAAATAATTGATAGGATCCTGATGCGAGAGAAAACACACTTTTCCCGTAAAGGCGTGGAAAGTACCCGGAATATAAAATTGGAAAACACAATGTTGCGGAAAATGTGAATAATTTTTTTCATGGCGATCTCCATAAGCTAAATTATATAAAAATAGAAGTGACACCCTTTTGATAACTTTATTAATAAAAGCCTGAGTTACTATCAGAGTCACCTTCTTCACAAAGCCCGGTCTACTATTCCACTTACGCTTTCTACTTCTTAAAAACATCATTAAAAAATCTTCTTAATCCATGCAACAATTCCTGGCTTCAGTTTCGTTCGGTTAACCATTAATTAAGTGGATATTCACAGGCGCATACCTGGCGTCACCAGTGACCAAGGAAATGGCTGAAGCGATTTGGAAAATTAACAAAGATAACAACACTCCATACGATATCACCTGGCATATATACACCGGCATCCACGCTACCTTCTCAAGAGGAGATTTCAACGCCGTTGAGGGTACGGCAAATTGATTTTAATTAAAGGCAATAACAACTGTAATTCGCATAGGGCATTGAGACTTCTGATACTACACTGGTGTTACACTATACTTTCTATACTTTTTAATGTGAATCTATAAGTTCATAAATCTTCTACTTACGGTACTTCATAAATCTTTATGTAAAACAAAACCGTTGATATCTCTATAACAATAAGTCTGACAAGAATAATTTTGGTATTCTAAGCAGCATGTAGGTGGAAGGGTACGAGATAGATGGCAAGAGAGTATCTGTCTCTTAAATCTTTCTTTGTAATTTTCTCAGATTAGTTTCAAAATCTCAAAATCCCACAGCCGTGCATGAAGATCTCAGGAACTGGCCAAAGCTTTGCCTTCGATATGGAAGTTATTATTTAGGTCTCTGATGATAATACATTTCCAGGAGAACCTTTGAATGATCTGTACTTCAAATGGCAGCCAACCCAACCGGACAGTATTGACGACGACGAGCAGTGCCTGATAATGTCCCGGGGGACTGGTTTAATTGGAGATGAGCATTGCTGGAAGGTCCATCCGTACATCTGTGCCAAACCCAATGTTAATATCACGATCAACGAATGTGGCACCAGTGATCCTGGTAAGTGTGTGAAGGGTATATGGATAGAAGAGAGAAAGTCTATAGTAAAAAACTATTGGTAACTATTTCTGTTAGAAAATTTGGTTTACCTAATATAGACTGCCAGACAGAAGATCGAATGACAATACTTCGATAAGACATTATCTGCAAAATACCTTTCCTTTAAAATAATGAGCAATACTCGTATGATAGTAACATAATTTTTAAATTCCCTGTTAACCAACACAGTATAAACATAACCATACATTATTTGACCTATCCAGATTACCATTTGGACTCCACGACCGGCAGTTGCTACAAGTTCCACCGGGTCCCCCGCTTGTTTTCCGACGCCTACCGCGCATGCGCCGCTGAGGGCGGATACCTGGCCATCATCAACAACGACTATGAGTCAGGTGTCTTAAGAAAGCTGTGCGAAACGAACCCTGCCAGCTCCATGGCAGGGAACTTCGACAAAGACATAATCTTCATTGGTTTCCATGACTGGGGGCAGCATGGAGAGTGGCTGACTATTCACGGTAAGCTTATCGTCATCATCAATGCGTTTTTGTTCTTCTCAAAATGCCTCTATCTCTACAACGGTCCACCTTGCTAGCTACCTTCCAACACTTCAGCGTCCTACTCTGAGCCGCCACTATAACAGTCTTCGGTTGGACCTTAAACAAATGCATTGTATTGTTACAATCTAATTATTCTTATTGTTTATCAGGAGAAACCCTGGACCAGGTGGGATTCCAGAAGTGGTCTTTAGGTGAACCGAACAACTATACCGTGAACATACCTCCAGGCGAGTTCTGCGGGTCCATCAAACGCGACGGCCTCCTCAACGATATTATTTGCGAGAAGGTCCACCCCTTCATCTGTGAGAAGGATCCTAGCAGCCTCGTGAAACCCTGCGACGTTAACCATCACAGGAATTTTCATTAAAAAGGGAACTCCGCTATATCAGGCGTGCACGGTGCGTGAGGGTCGATAATACGTTGCTGGTTGTCCTGGTAATTCGCTGGCGTTTTAATTTCATAATCAGATATGTATTAACATGGTGTAACAGCATGCCGCAAGTGCAAGCGTGACTCAACGGAGACCCTGAAAACATCGGCAGTGCCATGGCACAAGAAGAAGAAAATATCAAGTACCTACGTAAATTGTACGATGTTCATGTCAGTACAAGGTGACGATGCGGTGACGTGAACATAGTGCAATCCGTAGTCGTTATGCCTGGTGTAAAATGGGCGTTCTTCTTGTGCCATGGGATGTGCTATTTTATCGTTGATTTACCGGTGGATTCTTGATGCGTGAATAATGCCATTGTTTATTGGTCCAGTAGTTTAATGGCCAAACGGTGATCAATTTTAAATAATAAGCCAAAAAACTATTTGATCTGAGCATTTTTGCCATCTAAAGAATCATGTTTAATTTGTTTCTATTTGATGTACTGAAATTGTCTGCTATCATACTTACTCCGCTGGCGCAGCGACCCGAAGTGGATCTTGGCCTCCGATACCAAAGAGCGCCATTTTCTCTTGTCTGCAATCACACCTTAATAAAATAATATAGGTAGTATAACCAATATAGTTGTTTAAAATCACACACTGATATTTTATTAGATACCTTATAATAAAGCATACCTACTATTCATTCTTATCACCCGGAAAACTATCAGGCTGTTACCTAAACAATTCGACATACTTTTACTAGGGAGTCCTACCGTACATGGAATGTGAACCGATACGTTGGAAAATTCGCCAAAAAGTTATGGAAATGGCGGAGATATTTGTTCTTTAGCATTAGAAAAAACGTAAACAAAGAAGCAGTAGTCGCAAACCTGAGGTGATGTATATGCGAAGCAAAATGGTGGTCATGGGTTAGCGACTATACCTTGTTCATTTTGGGATGATCCTTTATAAGTTTGTTTGACGTATCATATAGGGATGTCTATTCGGTGCTCGAATCATTCATTACCGACTCGATTCTTTTAAAAATAGATTAACTATTTCGATTAATTAATTTACATTTGTATTTATTCAAACACAAGTTAATAGAAGTACGTAATACTAAACTAAGTAAAATAATAAGCATTACAATTACATAGTGATGTGTTTGGAGTGGAACCGTTGCAAGCTGTTACAGAGTGGGAGGACCTCACCAGGCTGGCACCAGGTGTGGAGGACCACCGAATCGTGTCGCAGCAACCTTTGCGGATGTTGAACTTGATCTTGTCTGTCATCGCAATGCGATACATACAAACTGAGACAAAGATCAAACACTGTAATTGGAAACAGAATCAAAAAAATAATTAAAATTTTTAGGGTAAGCATAAGCATAAGCATAACTCTCACGTCCATAATCCCCTAGGGGGTAGACACAGGAACCTTCATCATAGGTAGTTCTCATTTTACGCCTCAAGATTTGGTGGACAAACGTGATAGGTGGCGAGCCTAATGCCGTCTACAGGGTAGAATAGTATCCACTAAGACCCCGATATCTGAAGTCGCCTTTTTATTTTTCATCATCACGATTACAAGAAATCGATTGGAGATTTTTTACAATAATTGTCGATTTCAATGAGTCAAACTCTAGACGATTTGACGTAAGTATGTAACTGCGCAGTTATTGAAAAAATGGAGTATTAATCTTATTTCAAACAATATACCTACATGAAATAATCTATAAATAGATAATAATTTTAATACAAAAACAGTATTTTTAAGCTGTTTTTATGTATAAAATATATTTATACCTAGTCGTTTTCGGTAGCAAAATTTAAAGTTTCTATTTTGACATTACTCGGAAAACACGACAAATTTACGTTGTATGGCTATCTAAAGGTCATCCCAAATTCAACAAGGTATAGTTTTAAAATCATTCAACGTGCTAAATATTTGATAGGTGACACGATATTCTTAATTTAGCTGTATTATACAACTGAACGTCGTTTTACGTTTAGGTCCCTGGTGTTAGGTCCTAGGTGCTTCTTTGGGTCTTTTATAGTGTAAGTTTTTGAAGACGATTGTTGATCTTATTATCATTAGATTCACAACGTTTCAATATTGAGAAATACGTATAAAAGTAATGTATTAATTACATAATTAGCCAGGCATTGACGGTGAGGTGTTTACGAAGAAATATGTCATTTTTAGCGACCTAAATTAACCTAACCTAATCTTGGGATCTTCAAGGCCAGAGTGAATAGGCATTTACTGGACCCGCATGCTCCATCGTCGACCTCATCGTCGCTTACCATCAGGCGAGATCGAGGTCAAATGCGGGTTTAGTAGTAAATAAAAAATAAAATTGAAATTATTGCACATCATATTTACAACGTGCCCGATAAAATACCTAAATCTAGCTTCTGTCTAATGCTAAAAAATGAAGTATAGGATGGGGGAGGATCGTGCAGTAAAACGAGGGTATGGTCCTGCCCAAACGGACGACGGGCGGTCGGACGCCCCAGAAACATTCCAGCATCTACAATCATTAAGTGCCAGGTTGTACAATAAAATAAACGAACACCTTGATATCTATCCACTAAAAATAATAATTGTAAAGTAAAACTTAATAGATGGCTACTCTTTTTAGATTACGACAAAACTGAGGCTCTAATCATATAACATAAAATTTTACACACTAAACTCATTACGTTCTTCAGATTATTAACACTTAACTTCCCACACTCACACACCCACTCACCCTACACTGCATATGCACACTTACATCATTACACACTCCCACACAACCTAACACACCCCCACCCATACTCACTCTTACCATTATCTAGGTATACTAAATTCCTTTATGATTAAATTTTCCAAATTCCTTTTAGGTTAAGAATATAATTTGTAATTTGCTTGCACAGAAAGTGCGACGGAATCCCGACTTACAAGATACAGGTTTTCGACCTAGTTTGTAAGTCGGAGGTCCTTTTTTTGTGTGCCCTGTAATAAGTGAATAAACTTTTTCATTTTCATTTTTCAAACCGCTGGCGCGAAGAAGTGGAGAAGGATCTGCGTGAGCGCCAAGCTGATAACTGCCTTACTAGGCAGAAGAGAGAACGATGGCGCTCTTTGGTATCGGAGGCCGAGATTTACTTCGGGTCGCTGCGCCAGCGGAGTAAGTAAGTATTATACATCGCCTAGTATATCAGTAGTCCGGTTATCCGAACAAATGAGACTTTCCGTTTCAGTATAATTTTAATAATTTTATAATTACTATACCTTTTATTAAACTTAAGCAAGGCAAATCGAGTTCACTGTGAAATTTTTAACACGATTGGAAACTAACGATTAATGTGCGCTCGCAATGGGTTAATTAGGTTGTATATAAAAACTGTCACGTGGTGGTTTTTTATAGTTGATTGGTGATCACTGTACCAGGTTTAGACATGGGTTCGATGGTAAAATGTATAGTGCTTACTACATGTGTCGTGGCTTTATCGGGTAACTTTTGTTTCAATTCAATTATTCATAATAGGGTTTATTTGTTTGTAGTATCTTTATTGTACTAATATAAAATACACAGAAATAAGAAACATATTAAAACATGTGCAAATGCCGGCTTATCCCATAGGCTAGATATCCACTGGACCCGCATGCTCCATCGTCGACCTCATCGTCACTTACCATCGAGATCGAAGTCAAATGCGGGTTTATTAGTCGATAAAAAATAAAATAAAATAGAGATCTCTTCCAGCCAACCAGCAGCCAATATAGGAGAGTTTAGACTACTTTTATGGTGAATAAAGGTATGGAGTACAACAAACCAGTATAAATAAATTACAATAATTATATAGTACATAAATAAAATACATACTCAACAATTGTGGATTGTGAGATTATGGAACAAGCTACCGCAAGAAGTCGTGGATGCATCTTCAGTCAACAGTTTCAAAAATAGACTAGATAGGTTTTTAAACAGTGCATAAGTAGTGGTAGACTTAATTAACTATGAACAATGACTAAGTGCTATAAGTGAATGAACAATACACCAGCTTAGATATGGGCGCATCATCTTAATGCTGCCTGCTCATTAATAAATAATAATAATAATTGTTGTAATAAAACAAGGGTTGTAATAAAACACAGACAGTGTAAAACGGTCAGAAAGTTCAACACACTCTGTCCCTTGGGGCGCTTTTGGATCCACGACTTCGCCTCCAACCAAACATGGCTCATTTGATAGATCTCACCGAGGACTACATCTTTCATGATGGAAGAAACATCCTCAGTCGTGTAGGAGAGGAGTTGGAGACCGAAAATGTCTTCATACTAATTGCTCTGATTCTGTTATATTTATTTTGTTTTCACAGCGACTAAAAAAAATTCTGTTCCACACGACTTAGGGTGCTTGCTCCCTAATAAAAAATGTAGTTCTAGACGAGATCTACCAAATGCACTAAATTTGGTTGCAGCCGAAAAAAAAATTGGGTCCAAGCTTGTATGGGATCCGCCCAATCCGAGCTAAAAAGGCTCTAGAAAGAAATACCATTAGATTTAAGGTAGCCCGAGTTTGCATGCGTTTCGCCAGTTTCACAGCTACGAGTTAAAAAAGGTATACGTACTCAGAATTTAATGTGCATTATGTGAATCCACATTCTGAATTTTTTAAATTGTGAGCCATAGCGATCAAAAGTTATTAACGATTAACGTTGGGAAGCTGTGAAACTCTAGGAAGTGTAATACCATTTGCGACAAGTGTCTGTTAGCTCGTTTAGAGGCGAAACACAATGTCGGATTCAAAACACTTTCTAGTAGAATATTGATATTATTAGGTCCCTTCATTTCACCCTCTTTCCCTATCACATCTATTCGAGTTCAGATTTGTCATCCTTATGGTTATGGTTATGACTCCGATGATGAATGTTGAGTCTTTCCCCCATTATTTTTGTAACAAAAGATTCTATTAACTACTCGGCTAATTATTTTGCTTTTAATGTCAGGTGTTAGCAATGCAGTGCACGCCAAAAAACATCATAAAGTTATCGAGAATGCAGTTTTATCTCGCGCTGGTGATCCCGAGTACAGATGCGACTACAAATACTTTAAGGAAGCTAACGCTTTCCTGAAGTATCACGATGTACCAGCCAACTGGTACGACGCACGTCTCAGATGCCATCTAGAAGGTAACACATGAAGTTCTATATAGTAATTATCAATAGTCATCAACTTATTCACATTCTTTTTGTTAGCCCTCAGTCCTCTTCTTGCCCGCAAGAGCACAGACCAAGTCGTTACACGTTGTTAAAGAAGATTAAATTTTCTTTAAAGAAATTAGTACATTTTACCTGAATAAAATCTGTTTACCATACAATTTGAACATCAGTGGATCATAGTGGCGCATGAAAATGATGACTTAAATGAAGAATAATTTCTGAGAGTGCTATTTGTTTTTCTATGAAAATATTAGGAAAAGATATCACTAGTTTATTTTATTCTTCATACACCATAAATGTTTAATTTCCAGGAGGACAACTGGCGTCCCCATTGGACCAAAACTTGTTCAATGCTATATCGCAAATGATCAAAGTCAGCTCAAAAGAAGGCGAGTACGAGAAGAAGGTGTACACTGGCATACATGCCTACTTCTCCAGAGGGGATTACTTCTCAATTGAAGGTACAGATACTGCTATAATTAAATACAAAAAAATACAAAAATATTTATTGAACCAGAACATTCAAATTACAATCAAGTAACAATGTAGTTACAATGTATCTATAAGTGAGACATATCGCTCTCTACTACCAGCACTGGCCTCATCGGCCATCTTGCAGCATAGTAGATAGCAACAATATAGTGGCTTGGGGATACACTTCTATAAATCGTAAGTATTTATCCATTCTAATGTTGTTCATACCTGTTGTGAGAGGCTGTTGTGTGCGAGGGTGTGAGGATGAGTGTATGCGTGTGTGAGAGAGTGTGTGTATGTGTGTGAGAGAATTATGTTTGTTATGAAAATAAAAGAATATATTTTACAAGCAAAATATGAGTACACGTTGGGGGCTCGGGTATAGATTCGCGTCGGGTATCATTCAACACCGTGCAATCTTTAGCCTCGGACTACGCGGATCCAGTTTCAGTCTCTGGGTTCGCTGTAACCAATCATATGTGTTCCACTCCCCCCCCCCCCCCCCACTTGAAATCAGTGCGTCGTGATTGGATACAGCGAACCGAACCGGGACTGGAGCCATGAAATCCTAGCCTTAATTATATAAAGAAACCAAGAGACAAGTATGAATAATATCCATAGCTACAATTATTATTATACCTACATAATACATATAGTCATGTTTTAAGGACTGTAATGGTTTTACGATATTTTTGACCAAAAAAATGGACGCGCGTCTACAACAATCTCTCGCAACAATCGCTCTCCTTCATAAATACTCGTAATGAGCAGAACTTCTGCAGAAGTTTTTCTAATTTATTTAACACTTTTTAGGTGTTCCTCTAAACGACCTCTTCTTCAAATGGGGTAAAAACCAGCCCATGAATGAGAATGACTCTTCGGGCTGTACTGTGCTGACGGACAATGGAGTCTTGAGCGATGAACAGTGTTCCAACGTCCACCATTACATCTGTTACAAGTCTAATGATAACATAAATATTAGCCTGTGCGGGACTAGTGATCCCAGTAAGTATAATTTATTTTACTTGCAAATATTTTCACAGCATTACAGTATGTGACCAAAGAACTGCGAAATTATATAATCACAAAATAATACATCCATATGAATTAGAGTTGCCACGAATAGTGATTTGGCCGAATACCGAATATTCGGCAACGCTGTCGGCTGAAGCGCCGACTGTTCGGCGGCCGAATATTTGGCACAAAATACATGGTTGCCGAGAGCGTAAACTCGTAATAGACAGGCCGCAACCTGTCTCATTACGTTGCATACGGACGCGACGGGCGGGTATTTGTTTCAATAGAGAGTAAATCACGTCACGGCACGCTTTGTCAGATCATAATAATACATAAAACATTAATATTGTGCAGAGAATAGTTCTTATTCAATTGTTTGTTCGTTAAAAGGTTTACAAAATGACACCAATTAATATTAAATCGCCTATATGGGAATATTATGAGATATTATCCATCACAACCTACCATTGATCAATTTTACTTACTGAAGTATAATTTGGTAATAGAATACATATAATGTTGAGTAATATGTGTTTTTTTTTTCATGATTTGGTATTCGGTATTCGGCCGAATAGTACGCACTATTCGGCCGAATACCGAATACCAAAAAAAGTGGCGGAATAGGCCGAATACCGAATAGTAGCCGAATATTCGTGGCATCTCTAATATGAACATACAATTAAACAAACAGGAATCAAATCAAAAAACTAGACTGCCTGTCATCCATCATCTCGCAAGTTCGGTTGGTCCAGATAACATTCCTCCTTATGTCCTGAAGGAATGTCAGGACCAACTAATACAGCCAATCTCCTTTATATTCAAACTGGCACTCACTTCTGGCCGTTACCCGCAACGTCGGAAGATTTCTAGGGTCAGTCCAATTCCCAATACTAGTGACAAGGCATGCGTGGAAAACTATAGGCCCATTGCCATCCTATCATCTATCGCAAAACTATTTGAAACAATTCTGCACAAAAATATTTACCGGCAAGTTAACGCAGAGCCTTGCGCTAACTTGCCTCTCAAAATGCTTGCCTCTCTTGCATCTCAAAATGGTTTTAGGAGAAACAGGTCGGTTAACACAAATCTGTTGACTTTGGTCGACAACATCTTTTGTCATCTCGAAATCTAGAACACATGTTGTAGTCCTTTATCTAGATTTTAAAAAGGCATGTGTTGCTGGGTAAACTCTGTGACATTGGTTTCACTCCAGGTCTGCTTAGATTGTTTGCTGACTATTTAAGGGATCGGCAACAGTACGATCGCTATGGGTGTTTTGTTTCTGAATCATACCATACACGATCAGGAGTAAGTCAAGGTTCCATATTAGGTCCCCTTCCTTTCCTGATAATGATAAATGACTTAGAGGGCGTACTCAGCAATACAAATTGTTTGCTCTACGCAGATGATCTGAAGCTGATCTACAGCATAAAGCAATTGGAGGACGACATATCCTTGGCAGAGAGACCTCAATGCAGTATTTCAGTGGAGTGTCACCAACAAACTTCTATTTAACCCTGACAAGTGCTGTGTTATGTCTTTCAGTCGTGCGCACAAACCTATGCACATAATTTGTCATGATCATGATCTGACTCAGTAACGCGTGTCGATTCTGTTAAAGATCTTGGAGTTTTCTTTGACCCACAGCTTACGTTTCATGAACAAGTCAGCATGAGAAGTCCCTTGCCGCCACTGCTTCCGAACTTTAGGATTTGTTGTTCGAAATACTCGGGACTTTCATGACGGCAATACAATTGGTGTTCACGGCTTTAGTAAGGAGCAAAATGGAAGCCGCTTCAATTGTGTGGAACCCATATGAAGTTACATATACTACTCTCTTCTTTGAGAAGCGTTCCTCCGATTTTTGTACAAAAGAATTATGAATATTACCCGTTTTATATCCTACTTAATTTTTGCGTGGAGTCTTAGGCTTCAATTCCCTCGAAGTAAGATGAAACTGTGATTTAATTACCACATCATACCGCATTCTTCACGGAGAGTCTGATTGCCCAGACATAGTGTCGCGACTGACCAGGCTATATGTACCTGACAGTTATCTCCGGGCTCGTCACCATCCCTTGTTGTTAGCGCCTTTGTCGCGAACCGGTTTCCACCGTAACTCACCTTTCGTGCGTGAACTAGTTCTACTGAAAGCGCTTCTTGCACTAGTACAGGAGTGCGACATATTTGCCAGTCGATGGAAGGAATTATGATACCAATGTTTGCGATTTTGTGAGAACATGAATGAATGAGCTGAAAGTTGCTTTTTGGTACATATTTAAGCTGAATACTGCTAATTTAAAGATCAAATTCATAGAACAACAGAGCAGACGACTCCAACCGCGAGCATGCGTGAAAAGACGTATGACTTTAGAGGAAGCAAGAGACGTGTGCCAAAATAGAGATTCGGGGCACTCTATTCTCTCTACCTACCCCGCAAGGGACATGTATGTTTTAATTAATCTTGCAGATTACGAACTAGACTACAAGACTGGAAGCTGCTATAAATTCCAGCCTGTTCCTCGCGTATACTCCGACGCATACAAGGCCTGCAAGGCTGAAGGCGCTTACCTGGCCATCATCAATAGTGAATACGAATCAAAAGTACTGGCTAATCTATACGCAAAGTACCCGAGTTATAAAATAGTGGGGAATTTCGATAAAGAATATGCGTTCATCGGATTCCATGATTGGGGCCAACATGGAGAGTGGTTGACTGTCCAGGGTAAGTTTACTGCCTATTTTATAACAATTATATCGGAATATATATTTTTTTCCTACAAATTACTTTTGATTTAATCTGGAATTATCTGTATATTGTATAAGGTTGAATGAATAAATGATTGAATTAATTAAAATTTATTTGCACATATATACATAATACGATAAAATTACACGATTCCATTTCATTACTTAAAAGAGTTACTTTTTATTTTTTAGGTTATTAACCTCTAGCGTCCCAAGGGCCTATACTAAATCATAGTCATTCAGTTTCAAACCCAGAAAAACAATCTATTCTTTTACTTTTTTATATTACTAATTCGATATCTCAGCACTTAGAAAGTAGTCCTACCTGTAGTGCTCCGGGCGGTTACTTTCTAGGCTGAAAAGTTAAATGATGTCATGAGAAGTCAGGCCTTACGAAGTTAGATGATTCCAGGTAAAATCAAAAGTAGTATTAACCTATTACTGATGTACGTCATAACAATAAACACACCATCCCTCAATGACCCTGACCTCGTGGTCAGGATGATTCATCGATACGAATCAATTATTGAATCGAAACCTTTAATTAAAAACACCTTTACATACATATATTTACACAAGAAAAAGAGTTGAAATGGCAAGAGCAGAAGAGGAAAACCTCTTGAACCTAAGGTAATATCACTATAAGAATCAAAAAAAGTCATGTTCATCAAAGATACCTTAGAAGATCCCATGTCGGGCGCCACTATCAAAAATGGCCTCCAACGTGGGTCTAATAAAATACCTATTAACTACGAAGATCGTATTTCTTTATAGGTCAAACCTTAGATGAGGCTGGCTTCGCAAAATGGGCTGCTAGTGAACCCAACAACTCCACCATCTACGGACCTCCTGGCGAATTCTGTGGCTCCATCACCCGTTCAGGCTACCTCAACGATCTCAACTGTGTGGCTGTCCACTCCTTCATCTGCGAGAAAAACCCTAAGAGCCTCGTGAATAACTGCAAGAACCACCATTATATTAATTGAAGATGTTCTGATTACAATTAAAAAGGGATACTTACGAATAAAAACGAGATTCAAGTTTTCATATCTAGCACTCGAGTTCGTACAAAATAGTCGTATACCGTTACTTCTATTTTCACCTCTATAATTTTTTTAAATTTTATTTTGTATGACGAACATAAGTGTAGGTACATACTGTACCCTGTTGTTAAAATATTTGAATATAAATAAATAAATTGAATTGAATTATATAATTCGCAGATATGCCTCAAAAATTCCAAAAACACGTTTAGTTTTATTCAAATGTAAAATCTGGTAACATTTTATGTTCAAAACAACATATAATTGGATTTAACCTGAAATAGTGCTCTCTACTGAACGAGTATTTTCAGAATTCTATCCATAAAATGAATAATCTGATAAAATATTGGCTTTTTCGCGCGTATGTATTGAGCGGACCTTCTGGTGTTTTCAGTGGCACTGTTGCCCTCAGATGTCCTTACTGTTTCACCGGAACGGATTTTCATTGCCACATCGATCATGAAATAACCATGATATATAGGTCCTCTGGACATAATTCATTATTATGACCATTCCTATTCTTTACCAACTGATGCCACTTTTCTCCGTAAGATTTGGTGGACAAACGTGATAGGTGGCGAGCCTATCGTCGTCTACTAGGCGTCCATTAAGATCCTTAATCGCCTCGTACGACACCCACGGGCAGAGTTGGGGTGGTACTATTCTATATGGCCAGCACGACACGGCATAGGACACAGGTCTCCCCTTTTTTTTTGGTTACGGGGGGAAATCTTCAAAGATACCCAGCCTCCTGGGGGAGAGACTGGGTTATGTGAGATTTTAATCACTAAAACCCCTTCGATGGCCGGTCTCGTGCTTATCGGAGGGCTCCGGGATCTCCAGAGGAACGCAGCGGTGCCCTCCTAGCATTTGCCTTGGGCTCCTCCTGGGAGGTGTACATTCCACCACTTCAGAACTTTTTCATTACCTCAGACATGCAGGTTCCACACGATGTTTTCCTTTACCGTTAGAGCAGTCGGTAAATGTACTAAAAGTCTTCGAAAAAATACGACAAACTCATTGGTATATGGCATGGTATCGAACCTCCCCGCATGGGATCTCAACGATGGTGCCTGTCTAATGCAGAGCTAGAAACAAGGTTTCAAATTCTACCATTTTACAGGTAATAAACACGCACCTATCAATAGTGCCTTCGATTATAAGTGTTGTCTCGTTACGATACTATCGATAGTATCGGTATTTTTCAACTCTTTCTTAAAAACCAAAGTAAAGCTGTGATTGAATTCAAATCTTATGCGATAAGGTACAGATCAGGTTAAATAAGAAGGGAAGTAAAGTGCACAAATAGAAAACAACAAACAAAACATAGAAAAGGAAATAGTGAAGTACAATTTAGGCGGCCTTATCGCTAAGAGCGATCTCTTCTAGGCAAGGGTGTTATCGTTTGAAGTATGGGACCCTAAATATTTTATCGTCAGTGCGTGAGTTGCCATTTTATTATTATTCGGGCCGCTGTGGATAATAATATTCGTTTTGCCGATAATTAAATTGTCCCTTGAGAAAATTTATGTGAAATTAATTGGAATTCCAGTGGAATTGGAATGAAACCCTGTGATTTATTTATGAATACATTACCGAAACATATTTTCCGAAAAATTTGCTAGATAAAAGGACTTTTCGGTGACACGTAGTTAGACTTTTCGGTGACCATAGCCTAGCTACGACATGGTTATAAAGTGATTGTGCAAGTTAAGCCACGTTGGGCGAGGTCAGAATCGGGATGGGTGACCGTTGGTGGTAAATTTCATCGGAAGACACGAAAGAGAAAGAACAGTCATAACTCAGTTCTCTTCTTCACCAAATAAATATAATAATGATGGATTTCCGCAATATAACTCCTGATTCAATCTACTGTCAAGGTTATCATCGCTGTAAATTTAATATTATGACATTATATAACTTTTAATGACATTCTCTTTATCTTTTCTGTTTTCTTCTCAAAATCTGTATAAACATTATTAACTTGTGTATTCGGTGTATATGCCTGTGAAGGTAAAGTTTAGTGTGACATGTTTATGCAACTATATCTGCAATATTTGTAATTCTTACATAAACTTTTACACAATAAATCTTATCTTATCTGTATACATACATAAATTGAAATTGAAAACGTTTATTTAGCGCTGTAAACATCAGAATATAGAACACAATACAGAAGTATACGAAGATTAATACATGCCTGAACAACTCTGACAAATAGGTTGGCCACTAACCATACGATAAGCAAGCAAGCAATACATGCAGCACAAAACATCTGGTGCGGTACAGTGACAACAAGGGTACACCAGCTCAGCATAATGCTGAGGCAAGCCACAGCGCTGATCTTCAGCTGGCCCCTCAGAGACTGCACGGACGAAGAAAGCAACAGCGTGTGCGTGTTGTGATGTATGAATGAGGATATTAGTGTGTATGTGAGGTACTGAGTGTGTGGGAGGTGATGGCATGGTGCGGGTGTATTTACATGGTATTATGTATGTGGATGGTAGTTAACAGTAGACGCATAAGATTACCCAGCACATCCAGATTGTGAAAGGCAGTAGTACATCTCACACCAGAGTCTGAAAGGTATAACGAACGATCATGTTTGTCGTTCATTTTAAACTATTCGATTGTTATGTGTTTTGTCCTTATTTTTAGCCGACTACGGCAAACTACGAAGGAATATTTTTTAATAAATTATAAATATAACAAATCCCACGCGTAAATGACACTAAAATATTTAAAACTATTTCTCTAAGAAATTCAGATTGAGTAATCGTATCAGAAAATGAAATAAATCTTCCTTTGATGATATTTAATATAACTTTTAAAAGGAAAAGTTGAATATTAAATATTCTTTGAAGATTGCTTGTTCTTTGATGAACTTACAAGTCTACAAATTATCTCTAATGAAATTAATTTAATCGTTATTGAAGTCTGCAAAAGTCTCAATAGTGATTTATGGCTTGATTTATTTTGTATTAAGTAGATGAGCAAACTGGCCACATGTTCATATTCATATATTTCAGTAATGATCATACGAGTACATTGTCAAAAAATAAATAATAAAATGTTAGCATGTCATGATCATACATGAATATTAATAAAAAAATTACTTAAAGTAAATATAATGTCAACAAGTTTAAAAAACAAAATAAAAAAAGTATTGCAGAATATAAATCTACAGTATTTCAAACATCATTCGTCAAGGAACTCGTTGACAGAGTAATAGGCCTTTTAGATCAACAATTTTTTAAATTCAATAACGAAACTGTTGTACGTTTCAGTATCTCTGATAGGAGCTGGTATTTTGTTGTAAATTCGCGGACCAGCGACGTGCGTGGACAGCTGGGTCTTCAGTAGTCTACTGTCAATCAATTCGAGGTCCTGCTGCCTCATTTTTGGTCATGTTGGGACCTGAGTGGTCACCGTCGCCTACCAGTATAAATATCCTGTGTGTGACTCGTGGTCCCACCTACTTTGTCCCAGCATTACTCGTAGTCCCACTAGCCTGAAAATGTAGGTTAGTGGTTCCACTACATAGTGGGAAAAAAATGTAAAAAAGCACACACACACACACACACACGTAATTGTTTCGGATTTCATCAAGTAGACTTAGTGATGTAATTACTTGGAACAATAGTCTAATATATACTTGTCGAAGAGTGAGGCGCTAGTGTTCATCAAAAACGGTAACATGCAGCGCTGTAATGCGTGGAACGAAAACGCAAGTCAGTGTAGTGGCAGCGAGCGAGCGGCGGCCTGTGGTTTTGAGGTTATAATATGAAGAAATCAGTCAGCTCCATCCTGATGGTAATCAGGGCGGTTTCCCGGTGCTGATGATCATTTTCTGGTAAGGTTGTGATGTTAAAATGACGTGAAACAAGGAATACGCAGGTCGGTATGTTTTCATTGTTTTTCTGACGACGCATTCAGAATACTATCGCGGGTGTAGGTGGACCTCCACGATTGTGTGTGGTGTCTTCCCCGTGCTCAGGGTTGAGAGGTACACGTTCAGGTTTTCCTGATAAAGTTAACCGTTATTCGTAGCCTGGGTTAAACGCTCACGTATTTCAATGGCCTTCCTTATAACTGCACGTTCTATTCACGCTATTTCTGGTGTTGACGCCCTGTCTCGCCTGCGGCTTCGACATACTTAATACATATAATTAATAATATAATCCTAAATTGTTTAAAGAGTAAGTAGTAAAGTGTAGAAATGTAATTATAGTTATGGCACCCGCATTTGCCCCACTTGATGACTGCCCAAACAAGGTCCAAACCGTACTTTACCCCGATCCTAACAAACACAAGTTTTAAGACGCAGCACTTCGTATATATTTGGATTCAGCTAGATTAAATTCACAGCGAATAAACGATTTATTTTTCCGCCTGCCTAGAATACGCGAAACTTTTACACGGTAAAAAGCATGAGAGGAAGCGGAAATGTAGTCTGCGATATTAACAAATGCAGTAAAATTTCCAAGAGAAGTGAAATCCGCTTAAAAGCAAGTCTTCGAAAATGACAAATTCATTGAGTCGGAACGGCCTCTAAAAGTAACGTCAGTTTTTTTATTGTACATGATAAGGAGAGCAGACAAACAAACTGACCTTCTGACGGTAAGTGACAGAAGAATAGATTTAAAGGTACCAGTAAAAGTAGTTTGAGGGTCAGGGAACGATATATAGTTACCTATTATAACTGTTTCGGTCATTGCTGTGTGTGAAATAAACGTATTACTTACTTACTTACTAATAGTACGTGTCAATAGTATAGTTACCTTAATGTTGCAGTACTAATGTGCCAATAAACTATGTCAGATCATAGGGTAAGGGCATAGATGGCCCGCCATCATTCTCCAGGTTGTCCTTACCATTATTTTTTCATTTTAAAAAAACCCAGCGAAATATAATTAAATAACTATATTGACTCAATCAACTTATTTTAGAGTTATTTAACAGCGAATTAGTTACTGCCTAGTTACTTGACACTAACTAGCCACGGGTCAACCGTCTCAATAGCAACCACTAGTCACCGGTTAGACATTCAATAGTAACCGGCCATACGAGAGTCCCCTGATAGCAACCAGTTACGGTTAATTATTCGGAAATGCAATATTCTGAATAAAATATGAAGTCCGACTGCCTCGTCGACGAGTCGCAAGAGAATGATGCCACCTTGGGTCGGGCGCCCGCTTTTATAGAGGCCAGGTAGTGGGGGGCGGCATAACGTGTATCGGCTGTTGCTGCGTGTTTGCATCGTCGCAAGCGCAGGTGGGCATTGCACGTGCACTATGACGTCACTTGTTATTTGCGCTGACAACTATTTGTAAGTTTATTTGTTTATTTACATATTTCATAACACCACTAACAGCTATTTCCAATCGTGTGTTACATGTCAAGTTAGATTATACACAACATTGTATTTTATATTGGTGCTGAAGTAGGAGGAGCGGTCATCTCAAAATAATGTGCGGCCGAGGCCAGGAGTCTCGACTCGGTGTCCGCGAATAGGTCCAAGGAGCTGTTCCAGGACAGCACCGCGTTGGTGAGGGACAGCGCGGTGAACGGGTCGGCGGCGAGTAACTATTTAGACAGCTTTAAGGTAGAACAGCAAAAAGGAACACATTCGGCACATTACTGTAACGACGCCAAAGCAATTCTATTGTTAGACACGGAATTCGTACCACGGTTTGGGGTTGTTTTGAACTGTACGTTGTCCCGCGACCATGGCTCATGCAACTGTACCGAAATATCGGATAATTATTGTTGACAATAATTGTTAAAATTTCCTTGAAATTTCCTACAAAGAGCGCTACCTGTTCGATCTCCATGGTACCTATTCAATCTGTGTTGTTTCTGTAGAACCGAAATGTATTAGAATGGAAGTAGTTGTTTTACACTGATTTTGTATTGTGATATGTTTATATAGTTGTGCAATGCTGACAGTTGCCTCACCGTCACGTACCGTGTCGTCGTGTCACCGACCCTGACTAACAACCAGCGCTGCGGCGGTGGCTAGCATCTAGTCGTATCGTCACAGCATAATGCTGAGTCAGGGACCCTTTTGCCTTTTTTACTCTAAGTCAAAAAAATACTCTTTTAAGTAGTAAAATGTAGCTATCGTGTTATGTATGTGTGCAAATAAATTTTAATTCATTCATTCAAAACAAAGAAAGCTTAAATTCTGCCAGTAGCTTCGAACTACTTTTAGCTTAAGCGTTTTGCGTCTGTAACTTACAGTACAAAGCAGAGCACACTGTATAGAATTTAAAAAGCCGTATTGCAGGGTGATCCGTCAGGATTATCCCGCATCCGTTTAACCCAGACAAGATCCGGACATTGCTGTCGGATCCGGCTTAAACCGGAACGGCTGAACTTTTCGAATTTTGTATACGACGCCAAAAATTTTCAGAACGTTTATGGTTTTGATATATTGTCGATTTGTAGCGGATAAACTTTGAAGTCTGTTGATTATTTTATATTGCATGAAGGAGAATGATTTTGTGGTTTTACTTTACAGGTTATTGCATGGCATATTTTTCATGAAAGATTTATTGTTTATGAGTCTTTTTCCCCAGCTTGCACATAACGCTTTTCTCGTATTCCATAACTTTGATGACGTTTTAAAAATAATTTGGCGGAATTTTAATTTCAAACTAATTTTTTTTGGGAAGTAAGATGACTAATTTATTTTATTTTGTATATAAATTAAAGATATTGCTAAAGGATTTAGTTTAACAATTATTTCTTTACAAGAAAGTAACGATGTCCCATTTTTATGGTAACGGAATGGAACTAAAACATACAATAGCATAAAAGTTTAAAGTTGTCTTCGGTTAATTGTAATTTTTTTTATTTATTCTGCTGCTATACACATCGAATTAAGCGTTAATTTTAAAAAAAAACGTTTTTTTTTTATATTGGCTTGTGTGTTGGTCACGGAATTTTCCCTAAAAATTCTCTCAATGTGCAAGCTGGGAAAAAAAGACTCTTGTACTAATATTTTTAACAGAGATTCGCTTTAAATAATGTTAGAAACATTGTAACAGTTAATATCATAATATAATATTACTACTTAGAGCTTTAAATAATGTTAGAAACATGTAACATTTATTATCATAATATAATGTTACTACTTAGAGCTTTAAATAATGTTAGAAACATGTAACATTTATTATCATAATATAATGTTACTACTTAGAGCTTTAAATAATGTTAGAAACATGTAACATTTATTATCATAATATAATGTTACTACTTAGAGCTTTAAATAATGTTAGAAACATGTAACATTTATTATCATAATATAATGTTACTACTTAGAGCTTTAAATAATGTTAGAAACATGTAACATTTATTATCATAATATAATGTTACTACTTAGAGCTTTAAATAATGTTAGGAACATGTAACATTTATTATCATAATATAATGTTACTACTTAGAGCTTTAAATAATGTTAGAAACATGTAACATTTATTATCATAATATAATGTTACTACTTAGAGCTTTAAATAATG
This sequence comes from Hofmannophila pseudospretella, assembly GCA_947369225.1. Taxonomy (NCBI): domain Eukaryota; kingdom Metazoa; phylum Arthropoda; class Insecta; order Lepidoptera; family Oecophoridae; genus Hofmannophila; species Hofmannophila pseudospretella. The sequence goes on from OX376320.1 coordinate 607,353, forward strand.
TTAGAAACATGTAACATTTATTATCATAATATAATGTTACTACTTAGAGCTTTAAATAATGTAGGAAACATTGTAACAGTTATTATCATAATATAATAGTGAGCAACGATTTACTATTAAAAATTTACTGCAACCTATAGAAGCATCTTTATATTAACCGCAAAGAATATGTAATTCAACTTATAATAACACTTTTCTGTTTAAAATAAATGTTGGTAGAAACACTTCGTTTGACGTTGTAATCATATTATTGAGCCCAATTTGGGTGTCAAGTTGCTATACTGGCACCCGACATGGTCCTCCTAAAAAAATTGATATCACGCGAATAATAAGTAACAACAATTATTTGTTGAAAAAAAAAACAATTTATGTTATTTTAGAAAAATGTCACCCTCGATAACTACGTATAATAACAAATGACATTGAAAAAAATATTGAAAAAAAATATTCCATGTATACAGTGAGGTGAGATGTCTATGGGCGACGGTGACCACTTAACATCAGGTGGCCCGTTTGCTCGTCTGCTCTCCTTATATAATTAAAAAAAAACCTTTCCCATATTTTTTTATTTTTCTTGGCTTGGCCAGCGTCTGTTCTGTTACATGTTCATTTGCACTGGTCACAGAAGAGATCTGTCCTCCGAGATACAGGAACTTCCTAGTTCGGAGGTCAGCGATACCTTTTGCTCACTAATTTTTTTTTGAAAATTGAAAAAAAAATCCTTTACCTTATATTAATGAACATTGCACATTAAATCTCCACGACACAGGCAACGCCTAGTGTGGAGGTTTTAGCCTCCACACTAGACGTTGCCTGTGTCGTGGAGATCACATAGGAACACACATTGACCACTTTACAATGTTATGTGTCAATCTAACATTCAGATTACAGAATTACAACTTAAAATTACAATTAAAGCTTATGGTGTTTATTTTATACTATTGCTTGCTTGCTTATCGTATGGTTAGTGGCCAACCTATTTGTCAGTGTTGTTCAGGTCGCCCGTAGGCTTTTGACATGGCTTAACGACTGCTGTCGAACGACAGCAACCGGGACCGACTGCTTAACGTGCTCTCGTGCACGGAGGAGCTCAGATGAAATATGCCACTAGCGGTCACCCATCCAGGTACCGACCGCGCCAACGTCGCTTAACCAACATGATCACTTTCGGACTGTGCTCGCAACTAGGCTACGAGCTCCTCTTTTCTTTTTATACTATTAAACATGCAACATTTGTAACGATGTTGCATTCATCGTCCATATCAACCTCCTCGCCATCAACTTCAACCTCATCGTTAGCGTTTATCTCATCTCATTTCGTGTTGGCATCTTCATTTCTTCATTTAAATTCAAAATCATGTTCCCATTCCATTTCTAAATTTCATTATTCCATTAATTTCACTGTTTTATTTGTATTTTCACTTTTTCTCTGTATTTTGTCTCGAACGGACGTCTCCCGTTCACTTTTATTTCCTACTATCTATTTTCTGTGTTACTATTTGTGTTCTTTTCCTTAAAATATATTATTTAGCAACAAATTCTTCTAAATCATCATCGACAGATTGTAGCACATTAATAAAGGAAATGATAGAAAATATTCTGTGCCAAAACTAGAGATAAGGTACTACAAAGAAATTACGTACAACCTTTTTCTTTGTCAACCACAGCGGCAACTAAGCTATGTTATGTTCTCACTGTACTGATGGATTGAAGGTTTTATTACGTTTCCGGTGAAGAACCTTCAAAGGCGCGGTCGAGGAAAAGTAATCACTTTGTTGTCCAAGTATCGTTGGTTGGTCTCCTTTCTGTGTTTGATGTATTCCGTGCTGGAGACCCCTTCATTTATATTTTCCTTTTCCTCGAGAGACTTTGATATGAATGTAACGAAATATCCTGTAATAAGATATTGATCTCTTGCAAAGAGACTCAATGTAACGTGTAATTTTGAATATTTTTGAGTCTCTTTACTCAATGTAACGTGTAATTTTGAATATTTTCAAGTCTCTTTACTCAATGTAACGTGTAATTTTGAATATTTTCGAATCTCTTTACTCAATGTAACGTGTAATTTTGAATATTTTCGAGTCTCTTTACTCAATGTAACGTGTAATTTTGAATATTTACGATATTTTCCGAATAAAAAGTCGAACATATAATGTCAGAATAAAATACATTTTTTTTTTTAATTTTTTTATTATTATTTTTGTTCACTTGATTCTCCCTTCTAAGTCGTTTTTCCTCATTGCTGAGGAATGTGATCATTCTAAGGAATTAATCACATAAAACAAATCTCGTGGCAGATTTAATGGGGTGGTTTGCCATTGCCTTCCCCATTTCACACACTGGTCATCTCAGTGTGTAGTTTTCCTTCAACGTCAGAGCAGTCGGTAAATGTACGTAAGTCTTTCGAAAAAACCGAAAAACTCATTGGTACATGGCACTGCCTGGTTTCGAACACGGACCTCCCGCATGGGAGTCCGACGCCTTAGCCACGACGCCACCGACGCTCGCATTTGATATAGGTTTACTTGATATAGGAGGTGTCTATTATTTGAATTCATATAAAAATAACTTTCCCCTTTTTAGAGGCCATAATTTATCTATGGTTTGAACAAAACCGATCACTGTGAGAATCATAAAATCATGTCTGCACAGGGTATCCAGTTTCTAATCTCTGTCGATATCTTTATAACAGTAGGAAACTTTACGTCGATATTATAGATGTTTTATTGGTTCTTCGGAGAGTGCGTGGAGACTGGAGACATTCACAACGCAAAACTGTCTAAGTTTAACGGAGTTTTGTTGACTACTCTGGATTTTATTTGACTTTCACCAGGGTCACGGAAGTAACGGTGGACTTAATTATTTATCTTGAAAATATAGGTTCTGTGCAAGCGACAAACGAATTTGGAAGACGTGTCCACTTTTGTCACCTGAAAATAGCCCGTTATATTATTTGACGCAAGTTATGTATATTTTAGTTAATTTCTATTTATTTATTTTATTTTATTTTTATTTATAAGGGAAATCTACAGCATTTACTATTATAAAATTCCATATACATTAAACTTAAAGAAGGCCAATTACAGATTTCCTCGTTTATATATGACTTGTATACCTATTGAACGCGGTTAACTTTAAGACTAATAATGTAGAATTAACATGAATTTGTGACACATATTTAATCAAGTGCTGGCTAAGTAAAAAGAAATACTTAGAATGGAAGGGTAGAAAGATCTACGTCCAGATTGCGGGTGTTCTGAAGAAAGGTGAGATGCGGTCACCACTAACTGAAGAGCGTGTATGACGTTTTCCATAATGCTTGCACACCTGCTACCTCTTTCTCGAAATCATGTCCTCTGCCCGAAGGTTGCCTGGAAGAGATCGCTCTTAGCGATAAGGTCGCCTAAATTGTACTTCACTATTTCCTTTTCTATCTCTTGTTTGTTGTTTTCTATTTGTGAAATAAAGTGTATTTTACTTCACTTTATGAAGCGATTGATGAGTGTGGAAGAAGCAAGAACGGGTTGTCAGGATCATTGCAGTAGGAATTCTTTAGTCTCCTGCGGGGAATAGCTATGTATGTATATCCATGAGGTTTTCCACCAAAATCTATTGTGGCTTGAACACAAATCCCGTGAAAGAACTAATATCTGAAAATGTTGAATTTTCATCCCCTATATCAGGTCCTTTTTTATTAGTAGCAATTATTTGAAGGGGGGTATGTGCTGGTCATATGTACCACTTTACACGAAAAAATAACCCTGTTACTTGTATGAAAATTTTCCATACCAAAGAAAAATAAACCTCATTATTTTGCACCTTGGTGGCATAAACTCATCCTTGTCGTTATGAATGGAACCAGTTTCATTCATACTTCTTATTTCAGTATTAGAATAGCAATAATTCATTCATTTATAGAAATTTCAAACAAACAATTTTGTCGCTTTTCTCGAAAATTTATTCAAAAAAAAATTTTTTATGCCCTATCCTGTTATAACCTATAGAAGACACCCTAGACTAACTTATTGCCACATTCATATTATGTATGTCAAGATATCATGACAAGAACTTTCTGCGACAGACAGTGTTCCACCCACAGAGTATATCTTTTTTATATATTTTTATCTATAAGGGAAATCTATAGCTATTAATAATTATAAAATTACATATGTATTAATCTTAAAGAAGGCCAATTACAGATTTCCTCGTTTATATATGACTTGTATACCTATAGAACGCGGTTAACTTTAGACTAATAATGTAGAATTAACATGAATATGTCATACATACTGTAACTTCCTCTTTTTCCCATTAAAAACGTAAAAAAAGAACGTTAAAAAGTCCTCTCCCTCCACGGCCGGCAACACACGTGCAATACCCCTGGTGTTGCACGTGTCTCTAGGCGACGTTGACTACTTACCATCAGGTGGCCCGTCTGCATGTTTGTCGTAGCTTACTTAAAAAAATAAAAAATACACATTTACAACGAGTATTAAATGTTATTTGTGGGCACTTGTTAATCAAGTGCTGTGTGTACGATTAATGTGGTAGCAAGAGAACTGTGACATTCATAAATAAGAGATCCGGCGCGTTATTTTTACCTGTTATTTATAACACGTATTCCTACGTGATACAAAACGATACCAGTGTTATCAAATCTCTAAACATGTTCAAGATAATATTTCCGCTACAGTGTTGGCTGTGTTACATATCAGATTTTTACCCGTGAGACGAAAGCGACCCTTTTTCCTTTTTCTTTATTGGGAACTCGATTTTATCGCGAGTTTATAGCAGCATTGTGTCCTGTGACGTAATATCAATGGCTGATAGGTGATCCCGCAGGATAGGGGATCAGAATACACTAAGGCTACGAACATAGGAAGATAGAATTTGTTGTTGTCGTCCTACGGTACCGCGGAGGTACTGAGGGCCTCCACGAGATCTCTCCACGCCGCTGTGTCCTGTGCCACCTTCCTAGTTTCACTCCGGCTCAACCCTGCTGCCTTCAGTACACGGTCGACAGTTCGCCTCCACGTGTGTACAGGACGGCCAGGTTTTCTCTTCCCGCGTGGCTGCCACTCGAACGCGATCCTTGCGGAATACAGTAGACAGATGGTACATAGTAACCCACAGTAGATATTGTTATGGGCGTGGGGTGTGGGACGTGGGTCCCAGTGAACCCGAAGAGAAAGAGAGAGAAGAGAAAGAGAGAGAAGAGAAAGAAGTAGAAAAACCAATTTCCGTCGAATAACTTTATTAGACACGGAGAAATAGACAGGTTTTGAGTGTAAAAAGAACGGGTCAGTAAAATTTGAAAGGGTAACTTTTCTGTTGAAAATATTGAATAACTTTAGAAGTAATTATTAGACTTATTTATGGCGTTGTTTAATAACGTAAGTAAATGACTTACTTAGAAAGTTTAAAAAGTAATGGAAACTTGATTTTTTGTTCAAGTTTTAAAAGCTCTTAGGTAGCTTGCTCAAGCTAGAGACCTGAGCAAAAAGCTCTTAGGTAGCTTGCTCAAGCTAGAGGCGTGAGCAAAAACAGGCGAATCGCTACGACGTAGATATTGCTTTTTCTCGGGTTCGTTCTCTGGCATTTTCACTTCATAACCAGCAATGGACGCGTCGCTGGACGTTCGCGCGTTTCTCGTCTCTCATCAGCCTATTAACGTCATCAAGTTGGGGCACAGGCCTCCCCTGCACAACGGGAGTTACGCCATGATCCACAGAGCTGGCCCAGTGCTATGGGTAGATTTCACACGCCTTGAGATTTTTTCCCCTCGAACATCAGTTTCCTCACGATGTTTTTCTTCATCGTTAGAATAGGCGATAAATGTACATGTACCTTACGCAAATCTTCGAAAACATCCGAAAAATTCATTGGTAAGTACAGACATTGCATGGTTTCGAACCAGGACCTCCCGCATGGGAGCCCGGCGTCCTAGCCACTACGCCAAGAACACTTAACATTTCTCCACAAGTCTATTCCTAATACGACCATATTTTTTTTCTTTTTCATTAAACTTGGATAACACATCCTTTCATATACAGAGTGAGTTGAAATATGTAAATCAGCGTAACAGATGCTTAATAGTGAACCATGCATGTCATGCGGGAATATAGGTAGCTTTGAAATACATAAACCACCCCGTATTTGAGTATTCGAACAGTATTGAATTTGCGTGCTGCATCATAAATGAATACTTAAACATTATTTACGATTGCTATGGCCTTTGTTATTCCGAATGGGTTACATAAAACTTTAGTAATATTAGAGGTACTTACATACATCAAAACCGGTTACGAATATACCGGTGTAACAAAATACACGGGTAATGTTTACTGGTAAGAACATATCGGAGTTTCCGTACCGCCATCGCCACTGGGTAAGTAAGGTACGATACGATTAACCTGAGTAACCTTGCGGGGGATAGGACCCCACGTACCATCAGGGGCCCAACTCGCCTAAATTACAACGTTTGTAGTTCTATTTCTATCCAATTTCAATTTAGTTTTCGTTCCAATTCTATTTGGACACCAAATCGCATTCTGCTGACGCATAACTCTACCACTGCCACCTTTCGATTTACTATCGCTCGGGCAATAGTACCTCGGGAGGAACTTATGTTCGATCGTTATATTAGACAGTTGAAGCGTTTTGTTACCGTTCAACTGCGATTCAGTATAAACTAAACGTTTTATTAGAATGCACAAATACGTTACTGTTCGATCGATCGTTGACTCGATCGGATCTTAACTGAAATTGGATCGTTAGTGGATAGTAGCATACGAAACACGTCATAACGATGCAGTTTAGATTATATTTAGTTACGTTGTATTTAATCGATCTCCAGGTCTCTCTTACAGGTGATATGTTCTTAGCATTTTATTGTAAGTACCTCAAAATTAACAACAACTCAAATTAAAAAAAATACTTAATATTGTGGAGATCCCTTATATATAATATATTTCCTGGGTCATTATCAGGTTTCAAGGTTTTATGTGCTGGAAAGGAACCATGAGCTCAAACTCTAACCACCCCACCTGCTACCGTTCCAGAGATCGCATCTAACACTATGACACTCCAAAATCTTTAAAATTTATTTATTTACCACTTTAATGCACAAAAATAGAAGCTTGCCTCAAGCTTAATGCCATGCGGCATTTTCTACCAGCTAACCATTGGGTCATACAGATATTGCAAGGCAGGTGCATATAAATTAAATAGAACAGATTTACTAATTATTATTATTTACTATACTATAAAATACCTACTCATATAATATATAAAAATATACCTACACGTATGCGTAAAATTACGTAAAATTTCTGATCCAACTTTTAACAGACAGCTTAAGACAGCTAAAAAATGGTTATTTTTGTTTTTAATGTTGAAACTTCGTAATTACCGATAAATGTCTGTAATGAGCTTGATTAATTTTTTTATGCTAAAAGTTTTAATTGATGCCACGGCGCGGCGCGGGCCGACTTTCGCAGGAAGCCCTAAATTTCTTAATAAACAATTAGGAATAAATTAAACGATACGAGGAATTCATTAGAGACGTTGGAATACAGCATTAGTGCTTGTTCGACATAGGGTTTGGAACTTTTCTTACTGGTGAATGGTTGGTTAAAGGTTATTAAACACTTGAATAATACTGACTTTCACAAAGAACGTACCTTTATAAATAGGTATTATCACATTACTTACAGTAAATTTAGGTAGAAATCAGAACACACACTCCCCATCAGAGCGCCTAGTGTGGGTGCTAACCGTAGGCTCGTTATTAGAAAATATGTATGTGTCAGCGCAAACAACAAGTGACGTCATAGTGCACGTGCAATGCTCACCTGCGCTTGCGACGAAGCAAACACGCAGCAACAGCCGATACCACGTGATGCCGCCCCCCACTACCTGGCCTCTATAAAAACGGGCGCCCGACCCAACGTGGCATCATTCACTTGCGACTCGTCGACGAGGCAGTCGGACTTGATATTTTATTCGAGAATAGTGCATTTTCGAATAATTAACCGTAACTGGTTGCTATCAGGGGACTCTCGTATGGCCGGTTACTATTGAATGTCTAACCGGTGACTAGTGGTTGCTATTGAGACTGTTGACCCGTGGCTAGTTAGTGTCGAGTAACTAGGCTAGTTAGTGTCGAGTAATTTGCTGTTAAATAACTCTGAAATAAGTTGATAGAGTCAATATAGTTATTAAATTATATTTCGCTGGTTTAAAAAAAGCCAAAATAGAACCACAGGGTGAGGACAACCCGTAGAATGATAACGGGCCATCTATGCCCTTACCCTCAGATCCAACATGATTTTTATTTTATTTTTATTGAAGTGTTCATTTTAATTTATTTATTTATTAAGTACCTACGTCCACGTCCTAGACCTCTGTTACGCTATTCCGAAGTTCCTCTCGTACACTAGTGTCTGAAACCTTATCCCCTAAAAGCTAGGCGGACCTACTAAAACGAACTCAAAAATAAAAGACTCTAACATAAGTTTTAAGCTCCTTTTTAGGTTCTTGTAAAAAGACTGAACGAATAATGAAATAACTATTTCTTCCTCAATATCCGTGGTTTACTTCCTCTAGATACGTAGAGGCCTCACTACTTGGATCAAAAAGGACCACGTACAGGATCCCAAAAATGAAACTATGGTTCCAAGGCAAAAACCGTTTTTTGACACAAGCTCTAATCTTATATGGTTTGACAAAAAAAACTTAACACCGTGTTTTATAAATTAGGCACTTCCGTACAGCGCCATCTATCGGTGTAACGCGTGAACAATACCGCTTTAGGATTTGTAGGTCTAACACTACAGTACCTAGGTATTTTATTACATATATTTCATATTTAGGTATACTTTATTTTGGTGCACACTTCGCCAGCATATCATATCCAATTGTCACTTTATGGCGTTTGTAGGAAGAGATCTCTCTTATATTCTATTTATTGCGTTCACGTACATAGATACCATCGCTTCCCATCGGAATGACGAGCCGCATAATGGACTGACACTCGCTCTGTATTCCTGTCCCTTTTCTCTCCAGTTTTAATTGTTATCTATTTCATCTTTAGGTATTTGTTTATTTGTACTTTTAATATATTTTTGTTTTCGTCCCTGACCTGCTATTTCGCCCGCGCTGCCTTCGCCCTGGCTGGCCAGCGCTGTGGTTTCTGCCGTACCGGTCGGACCGCAGCACATGAGCATGTGTCCTTTTAATGTTGTATTGTTCTTTTAATTTCAAATATTATTAAGTTTAATTATGTATGCATAATGCAATGTTAAATAAATGTTTATCTTTCTTTCTTTCTTGGTGAAAATCACAGAAATCTGACTAGAGCACCCTGTCCTCTAGAATGATGATTTGAACACTGATGAAGGGTACTTATGGGGAAGGCAATGGCAAGCCACCTCATTAAATCTGCCACGAGAGTCATTCTATGTGATTAATTCCTTAGTGATCACGACCCTCGACAATGAGGAATAAGACTTGGAAGAAGAAGGGTACTTATGGGCAAATGCTCATATATTTTTGACAAGTTCATGTATCAGACATTTCAATGGTCGACTGAATGTAAGGGGAGATGCTCACAGCGCATACGCCAACTGGCAGACGCGGTTTCCATATAATACTTCACTAGCGACAAGCTACATACCTACGGTGAATTTGAAAATCTTTGGTAATTAAACATTATGTAGGTACTCGAGAGCGTACAGTGGCTAGGACACCTGACTCCCATGCGGGAGGTCCGGGTTCTAAACCGTGCAGTGCCTTGTACCAATGAGTTTTTCGTATTTTTCCGAAGACTTACGTACATTTACCGACTGCTCTAACGGTGAAGGAACATCGTGAGGAAACCTGCACACTGAGATGACCTGTGTGTAAAATGAGGTAGGCACAAAAGATCCTCAAGGGTCGAAGTGCCGCTGGGTTATTCCCTTTTTGTTGCCCTGCCTTTGTGTCCCTTTTTGTTCTTGTTTCATGCCCACAAAAATATTAAATATGTAGAACACGGCAGGCTCTGGAATCGAACCTAGATCCACTAGAAACCCGCGTCTCACCCCATTCAAATGTTGTGTACCATTTCAATAAACCCAAAATGCCTACAAAGCTATTTCACTATTCATAGACCACCCACCTCAACATTGGGGCCAAATATCTCAAATACCGGTTAGATTGGGGTAGCTCGATCCCCTGGGGCTGAGGTGTTTGTACATAACGCCCATTCGGAATATCTGAGCTACGCAGGGTCTTGACGCGTGCGTCTAAGGCTTTATGAATATGCATGAGATCTCGTTCAAGCGAAAGGAAAACACATGGCGGTGAGCAAAGACTTATAATATTAAAGACGGGCATGTCTTTACTTTACCGCAGAACCTTAAATCTGTGACACATTTTTGATCGAAAAACTGACAAAATGTCCATATAGGACTTCAGTCGCGATTCGAAATTTTAATATTATTATTTTCATAATAAATATTTATAGACAGACAAATATAGGTAGGGAAAGGTAGTTGAATATTGTAAATAGCTAATTTTCTTAATTAATATTTTTTTTAATTTTTACTTTTATTTTACTAAATTTACTGTATATTAAGTGATAGTAACCTTTTTCATATCTTCACACTACACTGTCGCTTATCTCTTTAATGTCCAATTAACTTCAGAGGAAGAGATCGCTTTAAGCGATAAGGCCGCCGTTGTACATATTGTGCTATTGTTCCTGTAGTTTTTACTTTTCTATCTATCTATAGCTAATTTTCTTTATATATTGTATATTTTATTTTATTTTAACATACTCTGTATAGTGTATATAATATAACAATGGATACATTTATATGTATCCAATATTTCTAGGGTGTCATCTAAAAGTTATAACAATAACGATATCTAAATGACTTTTATAAAAATTTTAAAAATACAAAAAATAAAATGAAATAACAACTTTATATTTTATAATTTATCTGACTGATAGATAACAGTCAGATAAATTATAAAATATAAATGTCATTTAGATCGTTATCATTATTGTTATAACTTATAGATGACACCCTAGAAATATTGGATACATATAAATTATAAAATATAAATGTCATTTAGATCGTTATCATTATTGTTATAACTTATAGATGACACCCTAGAAATATTGGATACATATAAATTATAAAATATAAATGTCATTTAGATCGTTATCATTATTGTTATAACTTATAGATGACACCCTAGAAATATTGGATACATATAAATTATAAAATATAAATGTCATTTAGCTTGTTATCATTATTGTTATAACTTATAGATGACACCCTAGAAATATTGGATACATATAAATTATAAAATATAAATGTCATTTAGATCGTTATCATTATTGTTATAACTTATAGATGACACCCTAGAAATATTGGATACATATAAATTATAAAATATAAATGTCATTTAGATCGTTATCATTATTGTTATAACTTATAGATGACACCCTAGAAATATTGGATACATATAAATTATAAAATATAAATGTCATTTAGCTTGTTATCATTATTGTTATAACTTATAGATGACACCCTAGAAATATTGGATACATATAAATTATAAAATATAAATGTCATTTAGATCGTTATCATTATTGTTATAACTTATAGATGACACCCTAGAAATATTGGATACATATAAATTATAAAATATAAATGTCATTTAGATCGTTATTATTATTGTTATAACTTTTAGATGACGCCCTTGAAATATTGGATACATATAAATTATAAAATATAAATGTCATTTAGATCGTTATCATTATTGTTATAACTTTTAGATGACACCCTAGAAATATTGGATACATATAAATTATAAAATATAAATGTCATTTAGCTCGTTATCATTATTGTTATAACTTTTAGATGACACCCTAGAAATATTGGATACATATAAATTATAAAATATAAATGTCATTTAGATCGTTATCATTATTGTTATAACTTTTAGATGACGCCCTTGAAATATTGGATACATATAAATTATAAAATATAAATGTCATTTAGATCGTTATCATTATTGTTATAACTTTTAGATGACACCCTAGAAATATTGGATACATATAAATTATAAAATATAAATGTCATTTAGATCGTTATCATTATTGTTATAACTTTTAGATGACACCCTAGAAATATTGGATACATATAAATTATAAAATATAAATGTCATTTAGCTCGTTATCATTATTGTTATAACTTATAGATGACACCCTAGAAATATTGGATACATATAAATTATAAAATATAAATGTCATTTAGATCGTTATCATTATTGTTATAACTTATAGATGACACCCTAGAAATATTGGATACATATAAATTATAAAATATAAATGTCATTTAGATCGTTATTATTATTGTTATAACTTTTAGATGACACCCTAGAAATATTGGATACATATAAATTATAAAATATAAATGTCATTTAGATCGTTATCATTATTGTTATAACTTTTAGATGACACCCTAGAAATATTGGATACATATAAATTATAAAATATAAATGTCATTTAGATCGTTATCATTATTGTTATAACTTATAGATGACACCCTAGAAATATTGGATACATATAAATTATAAAATATAAATGTCATTTAGATCGTTATTATTATTGTTATAACTTTTAGATGACACCCTAGAAATATTGGATACATATAAATTATAAAATATAAATGTCATTTAGATCGTTATCATTATTGTTATAACTTTTAGATGACGCCCTTGAAATATTGGATACATATAAATTATAAAATATAAATGTCATTTAGCTCGTTATCATTATTGTTATAACTTATAGATGACACCCTAGAAATATTTATAGACAGACAGCATATATGCTGATATATCATAGTGTTGGAATGTAACAATAAGTTTTTAGTTATAAATTCAAAGTTTACAGTTTTCACGCAGTCTTTATTATTTATTTAAATTAGTTATTTGCACTAAATCATTCAATATATTATACAATTAAAATTAGGATTATTCTTTACTGCTTTGTAATTCAATTGTTTAGTCTATTTTTACAGTTCACTGAGGACACAACCTTCGGAGAGCTTGTTCCATGCTTGTTGAATGAATGAATGATTGAATACTCTTTATTGCACAAAATTAGTGTGATACAATGCGTACAAAACGATTAATATAATCTAGGCGGGCTTATCACTAAAATCGATCTCTACCAGACAACCTTTTGGTGGAGTAATTTTGGTACAAAAATATAGGTTGTGCACCGTGCTTGCCTTTGATTTGATTCTATTAAATATAATTGGTGAAAAATGTTTATACTGACACATCCTGTGATTTAAATCTATGGTAGTAAACTAGTAACTAATAATAATAAGATTATGTTAAATATATGTTACATTCGAGCATAGAAACATAAACATGACTTGTAAATCTTGTTGTTAGTAGAATGAAGCTTACAATCGACAAGTAAAACGGAAAATAATTTTCAAGGCAACCAGCCCTACTGAGTTACATAACAAGAAAAAAGGGCACATCAAAGGTATATTTGAGGATTTGAGGTCAAAGATCGCGTATGCGTTATGAATTTATGCTGTTCCATAACCCGCAAGCTTCAGTTGCCAAGTTCCAGAGCAGACTTGTATAAAGTATTCCTTCTGTATGGCAATTTTAGTGTATAATAATCTGCCTAGTCGCCTTAAAAACGGTCCTGCTAGCCAATTTAAAACTAATATTTCCAAGTGGCTTCTAGACAAATGTTATTACTCCATATAAGAGTATCTCAACGACACTAACAAATAGCAGAAAAGATTTGCATACCGTTGTCGGTGGAACAAATGATACCTATGCTTTTTAAATCACCTGTAATTTTCACTATGTTCTGGCAAATAAATTTCATTTCACTTCAAATTTTATTTCGGTAATGTCGATCCTCTGGTGACGCTGTTGTAATAAAAAGGACAGCGTTTTTCCCCATACTTTGTTAGCCCAAATTCCAGCAGTCACAGAAAAATTAATGAGTTTATTCCAATACCTGCATTCATACAAACAAACAAATTCACACATCACAACACGCACACACTGTTGCTTTCTTCGTCCGTGCAGTCACTGAGGGCCAGCTGACAATCAGCGCTGTGGCTTGCCTCAGCATTATGCTGAGCTGGTGTACCCTTTTTGGCACTGTACCGCACCGGATGTTTTGTGCTGCATGTATTAAACTTTGTAAACTTCTGTATTGTGGTGTTAACAGCGATAAATAAACTTTTTCAATTTCAATTTACACTTCTGAGAAGATTTAGACGAATATTGCCAGTTTCGAAAAATGACCAGATTTCGGAGGAAAAAATGTACTTACGCGAATTACGTATTTATTATGTATAAGTATATAATATTACAAAAATTCAATCAAAGTAGCGATCGAGACGTGCTGTCACAATTTCGTTGCTAATTTATTTATTATTTATTTATTTTATTAAATAAGGAGAGCAGACGAGCATACGGGCCACCTGATGGTAAGTGGTCACCGTCGCCCATAGACACCTCACCAAAACCTCAATTTGTTTGCAATATTTCGATTTTTTTGTTTATTGTTGAGTCTTGCAATATTTCGGTGGACTAGTGGCTAGGACGTCGGACTCCCATGCGGGAGGTTGAAACGATGCAATGCCATGTACCAATGAGTTTTTCCGATTTTCGAAGACTTGCGTACATTTACCGACTGCTCTAACGGTGAAGGAAAACATCGTGAGGGAACCTGCATGTCTGAGATAACCAGTGTGCGAAATGGGGTAGGCAATGGCAAACCACCCTATTAAATCTGCCACGAGAGTCGTTCTATGTGATTAATTCCTTAGAATGATCACGACCCTCAGCAATAAGGAATACGTAACGACTTAGAAGAAGAAGTAACAATGAATATGAACGTATACGTACAACGAAAACATTTACTGACTGCTTTAACGGTGAAGGAAATCATCGTGAGGAAACCTGCATGTCTGAGAAACTGAAAAAGTTTCAGTTTGGATGAAATCCACCAATCAGCACTGGGCTCGCTTAATAGGCTAATGATGATTATACTTACTTATATATTATATTAGGAGGCAAAATAATTTTGTCAGGGAGGCCGGCCGTCGCCTGAGAGAGAGGGTCTGTGACTGAGGCTCCGAGTCGTTCTTGGTGCAGAGGTTGACCGTGGCGATTCAGCGTGGCAATGCCGCGAGCGTCATGGGAACCTTTGCGCCAGGGTCAACACGGGGTGGAATTTTTTACTAAGGCTTTTCATAAGTCTTTTTTTAATTTTTTATTGATGAAACCTAGTTAATTATTGTTAGCAGAGTGTAAATAAACCTTTTAATATTTTTTTATGTTAATAACTTACTTATTATATTTTAGATATTCTTATTAACAGATAGATCTAGCTAAAGGTAGATTGATACCTACCTTTAGAAATATTTTTATTAATTTACCTTATTTTTTTAAGATACTACTTATAAGATTAAGTAAAAATGTGGATACAAGAATCTGAAAATAACAGAGCCCGCATTTGACAAATTACTGATGAAGATTTGAGTTTTCCTGTCACCAGCAAAGGGCGAAAGTGATCGTTTATCACCATCAATCTTAGTTTCCGTTCGTTCTTATAATGTTTGTTTTCAGTTGTGAAGGTACAATCAATATGAATTTAGTTCCCTAAGGTTGAGCTTTATACAACATTGACAGTTGGGCGACAAGAATGGGTGACCGCTAGTGTCATTTTCATCTGAGCCTCTCCCTGTCTCGGAGATCTAGGCCAACTCAGAGATCTACAATACTCTGTTAATAGAGGAATATATTATATATTTATTTATTTACAATATTTATATATTTTTATCATTTATGTGTCATGGTAAATGTAGGTATTTATATTTTTCACTTATTAATAACTACCTACCTTCAATTAAATTTATTTGTGTCGTATCTTTGTCCTCTTGGACAGGTTGTGGCCAGCCATCGGTCATGGTCCAACAGAATACCAGCGCTGGAGGCATTCTTGTCTGCAGCAATAAGCTGAGTTGAGGCCCTTTTCACAACAACAGCAGACCATCAGACATGATTTAGATATGTTTACCTTTGACTACATAATTATTTTATAATAATTATAACTGTTTCGGTCATTGCTGCTGTGTGAAATAAACATATTACTTACTTACTTACATTTTATAAGAAGAATAAAGAGATTGAAAAGTGTAGTTATCTTTTAATGGTGGCCACCCTGCCTATCTCCACAATATAAGTCGGTAGTAAGGGGGTTTCTTAAATTTTAAATTTAATGTTATTTATTATACTGAGCGTAAAAAAAACTCCTATAGAGCAGAAAGGGGGGGCAGTATCCATAACTAACCAACTTTCACTATGGAACCGACTCGGAAATTGCGAGAAAAACATCAGCTGATTCATAAGTACACTTCGGTTGTGTAGATATTAAGCTTTTATATGGTACAGCTTTTTTTGACGATTTTAGAGTTGACACCATAGTGAAAGTTGATCAGTTATGGATACTGAACATTAACTCCCTCCTTTCGGCTCTATAGGGGGTATTTGTTACACCCTGTATCTTTATACAACTTTAGAGGTATATAGGTGTACCTCTTTACTGGTCTAGGAGTTCGGTACGTGTCTATACCTACGTCCTAGCCAGGGTATGTCTTCGAGGAGTCATCTTAAATGAGACACTGGACTTGTTAACCGATACTTATATTTCCAAACAGTATACCATACATGACGGTGGTTGAGACACGACCAGCCTGACGCGGGCGCTGCCGCGTGACGTTTAAAACTGCTGACATAATAATTCACAATGTAGAACACAGTGTGCACTGTGTCTGTACACAGTGTTCCTACACAACTACAGATATCACTCTACTTCAATACAAGAGCTTTCTAATATGCCAGACAGAGCAAACATGCTCAAATCCTCTACATTTAATATTCAGACCCTCCCTCGTCGAATCTCCTGGACATACAGTGGATAGGTATGCAAAATCCCGACAATGCAGCTTGCAAGCTATGTCAGGGCTGGCCAACACTTGGTAAGACCGGTCTACTAAGAAATTATGTTTTCCGTCGAGTAACCTGACAGAGACGAGAGAGAGAGAGAGAGAGAAGCGCCTGACTGGTTCGAGACTGCGCAGGAGAGAAAGCGATAACGCTCTTTACCATTTCAACACACAATTTTACATTTTTACATCTATTCTAGATTATCGTTGCTTGGTTTCCGCCTCCGACCTGGACCGGCTAAAGCGGAATATCAGCGCCATGCTCTAGACTACTCTAGAGTATAGCATTATGCTCAGCTGAGGCCTATTTGGTGCTGCAGCATGTGCACCGTGCATTATTATTAATTTAGTTGATTAAGAATATATTGTATAATATATCCTGTATTACCATAAGTGTGCTGCAGAAAACAAATAAACGTTTTTCTATTTCTATTTTTCTAGTATCAGAGGCCAAGATCCACTTCGGGTCGCTGCGCCAGCGGAGTAAGTGAGTAAGAGATGTATTCTATTCTTGGGTTCTTTCCTTTACTTCGGTTGTAAAGGAAAGAACTGCCTGTAAAAGCCAAAAGTTATGTATCATCTTGTTTCTTTTGAGCCCACCAAGATGTTTACTTCAACCAACATCTTGTATCGTATCGATCGATCGATGTATTGTATCGATCTTGGCATCTCGTATCAGAGGCCAAGATCCACTTCGGGTCGCTGCGCCAGCGGAGTAAGTAAGTACCAGGCTGGTTTTTGGAGAACAGAAAGGTGCTCTCACAATTCGAAACGTTACGTAGGAAACAGTGAAGCCAGCATATCAGTAGGGCTGCTGAAGTTACTCAAGTAGGCATAGTTACGAAGCTCCAAAAAAGAAATAAGCAAATGAATGAACTAGAATAATATTCTCGTTAAATCAATTTTGCCCTCCCCTGATAATGGGTTGACCACGCCATCTCCGAAGCATCTAGTCACATATGAATAGCGGTAGATTAGTGGTGCCGACATCTCGACGTCTCAGTTACACAGCGGCTGCATAAATTGACTGCCACTGGAACTCGTCCTACATGTTTGAATATGGCTGGAACGCGACCAGTTCCGGGTTCTAATCAATTACCTCGAGCGGAACAGCTAGTAGTACTACCGGTACACGCCGAAAATCGGGAAAATATGGCACTTGATGATAAAAGTAAGGTACTTTTGCACAGTTGTTGTCTTTCCCCAGCGACGTCCTAAGCCGAGGTCCGTACCCACCTGGGTGCCCTTAGGTAGTCGCTTCTTATAGTAGTTTTTAAGTCCTCCAGGCTGGAGTGCACTTAGCGCTCGCCCCCAAAACCCCGGTGAAGCTGTAAAGGTCATTAGGACCAGCAGCATTGTCAATTAGAAAAAAAAAGTTGTTGTCTTGACCAAAATAATCTATTTGAACCGAAGCAGTGGCATATTCCGATTTTTAACGTTAGGGTTGTTTTTCTAGTTATCGTATTTTATCACGGTAAACGACTTTTCAGGGTATTTATCGACCTCTGGAAGTGCAGCGATGGTAATAAACCAACAATCGAAGTTTGAGATATAAAATGACCAAATTTTGAGATTGTTTAAACCCGAAAAGAGACAAACTTTATTAACTAAAAAATCGACTATTTTGTTCTAGACAACAACTGGGCAAAGTGCCTTTCTTGTGCCATCAAGTGCCATATTTTTCAGCATAGCGGTAGTACTAGAGGTATTCAAGTGTAATTAGAGACTGAAGCGGCAATTATTGTCGCTCTTGGACTATAATAGAGCAGGAGCTTGCGGATCGGGAAGCCGTGTAATTAATATTGCGGATTTCAGTTGGTTCAATAGAGTCTATTCAATAGACTGTTAATTACATTATTTCCCTTTCTTCGTCATAGTTCTGTGTCAGATATGTCAGAACTTCTGGCATATTCAGAGTTTGAAAGGGGGCGATAATATAGGCCAATCACTGATCGCGACTGAATCGTTAGATATAGTCAAATTAAATACATTTTCATTATCATAATCATCAGCCTATTAATGTCCCCACTGTTGGGGCACAGGCCTCCCCTTGCACAGGGGTACGAGCCATGATCCACCGAGCGGGCCCAGTGCTGTACGGTGGATTTTACACGCCATCTGAAACTTTTTCAGTTTCTCAGACATGCAGGTTTCCTCACGGTGATTTCCTTCACCGTTAGAGCAGTCAGTAAATGTACGTAAGTCTTCGAAAAAATCCGAAAAACCCATTGGTACATTGGTTTATATAAAAATCCACGCAATGTGCTACGTCACGTCATGTACCTGAATTGTACCTTCCAAAGTTGAAGATGACTCCCCCCCCCCACACCTTCACATACACACATTCTTAAGGCGCGAGATTTAAATTTTATTGGATTTTTTATCTTTTTATGTCCATATTAGTTATTATCATAATTGTACTTTCGCGCCCTGCCATCTCGCCAGCACTCGGCAGACTGCAGGTGCAACTGCCGAGGCGGCGGCCCAGAGGAAACACCTAAAGTACTCCAACCTGGAATCGATGTACGACTTCGTGCCTTTGGCAGTTGAAACCGCGGAACCATGGCTCCGAGGCCAAGGATCTGATTCGCGCTGTGGGGTGACGAACTAAGGAGAGAGGAGGTGATCCGCGAGCCGGACACTTTTTAGTACAGCGCATTTCCCTCGCCATTCAGCGAGGTAACGCCGCGAGTATCCTGGGTACTTTCGGTCAGGGGGCACATCGCGGGGGGCTGTTTGACTGAAGTTATATTATATAATTTTTACCTAGTTGTAGTATGACATTGATTTTATTATTTTGTTTTTATATTTTTGACATCAAACTAATGTAATATGCAGTATATACTAAAACAATGTGTATTCATTATTTTTTCTTTATTTTATTTTTGTTAACAGCATTGTCATATTTGCATAACCTTATTATGTCATCATAATATAGAGATATCTGAAGAGACTGTCTCCCACAACACAGGGTATCCTAGTGTGGGAGCCAGGGACATCTGAGAAAATGTAAAAGACACTGTCTGCATAATCGGAATCATCATCTATCGGTATTTTATAGGATACATTTCGGA
This sequence comes from Hofmannophila pseudospretella, assembly GCA_947369225.1. Classification (NCBI taxonomy): domain Eukaryota; kingdom Metazoa; phylum Arthropoda; class Insecta; order Lepidoptera; family Oecophoridae; genus Hofmannophila; species Hofmannophila pseudospretella. Next base: position 627,481 of record OX376320.1, read on the forward strand.
GAGTGCGCATCGGAATTGCACGACCTAATTCCAGCATCTCCATTCCGCCTTCGGACTACCAGGCGCGGGGAGGGGTTCCATCCTTATGTTGTTGATATACCATCTGCTCGTACGAAGCGACTTGCTTCTTTGTTCATTATGCGAACGGCTAAGGAATGGAACAGCCTGCCGGCGTCTGTATTTCCCGAAACCTACAACCTTGGGATCTTCAAGGCCAGAGTGAATAGGCATTTACTGGACCCGCATGCTTCATCGTCGACCTCATCGTCGCTTACCATCAGGCGAGATCGTGGTCAAATGCGGGTTTAGTAGTAAATAAAAATAAAGAATATATTTTATTTTTAAAACAAAATGTACTGTGGAATCTGTAAATAGAGTTACAGCTGTTTGAATATTTGAAATCGTATATGGGATGAACTGTACCTCGATCACTATATCTAGTGATACAGTTCATCCCATTTACGAGTCACAAGTCATGACCCCAATACGTCAGGCACGGACGGGGTGGATTTTAATGAGGCAGCGGACTCCGTGACCCAGAAACTGATATGCTGTTATCATTTGTCACACAGGCTGAAATGTAGACATAATTAGATAGTTAGACAGAAACACTTTATTGTACACAAATACAGGAAAAGGTAAAAACTACAGGAATAGTAGCACGATACGGCCTTATCACTTAAAGCGATCTGTTCCAGACAATCTCATAATTATGTTTTTTTTTAAATCTCAGTTTAGAGGCTTTGGTACACGACAAGGTGACCATGTCAGCCTCGTTAGGGTCACTAAGAAAACGGAAGGGAAGGTCAGGTTTTATTATAGTCAGCCCTCACTTTGAGAGCCAACTTAGCAAATAACATAAGTGTTTCATATTATCACATTATATATCAGATATAATAATTATAATAATTGATTTGTTCTACTATTATGAACGTGCAGAGCCAGCTTGGGGTGGTATTTAGCTTTCTGCCGCAAAACATCAATCTGTGTTTCTGTTTGAAGGATATATAGAGCCAGCGTAATTACCGGCACATGAGGCACTCTACCTAAATCCTCAAGATTAGTAGCGGATGGAAAACCCTCTAAATAGTTACTTATTCATTGTACTCTTACTTTTTTCTACTGTGCATTGTCATGCGATTTATGTTCTGTATGGACTCATTTGTATGATTTAATAAATGATTTAATTTCATATTAGTACATTATGATATAAGTGCGGTAAGTTGAAAATTACAGCCGAGGCGATATTGCTAGCCCGAGCCGTAGGCGAGGGCTATAAGGAAGCAGAGGCTGTAATTTTCAAAGCGCACGTATGTCATACGACGTTTTATAACATATTTACGAGGAAATAAATAAAACTTTGACTTTCTTAAACGAATAAATCTTTAATTACTTGTTAAAGCAGTTATAGAAATTTGAACAATTTTTAAAAGTGATTGTTACGTTGCCAGTTGGCATTTTTAATGTTGTCAAGTTATTATTATTAGTTACAATTTCCCCAGTCTCTCTCTCACTCTCTTGAGTGAAAGTAGGAGAAACGAGACCACAGAGTTCTGCAGTCGGTGGCGGCGGCGGAGGTGGCTGCGGCTGCGGCGACGATGGTGGAATGTACGCGTGTGTGCTCGTAGATGGTTGAAAGTCAACACTTGACTCCAAATTTATGTTCCTTGTAATGCGAGAGCTAATTTCTTCTTTATTTCTCATCGAGTCATCTATGTATCCCTCGGCTACACTGCTCGACCGCCACCCTCCGTGGCGTTTTAGTGTCAATAAGTCCGCACCTGAATCGGCGAGCAATGTAGCCGAGGACCTTCTGAAACTGTGCCCTGTGTATTCATGTGCTTCAGGCAAATTTAAGAAAGTGGCAATTTGTTTCGGCATTGCTCCAAATTTATTAATGCCAATGGGTTGGTTAGTGCATTTACCATTTTGGTAATTTTGAAAAAATCTGTTGGAATTAGATTTTGTTGATCGAAGCGCTTCGTATTTCTTCACTACGTCGTAAAATGGCCCCTGTATTGTGAAAGACCTTGGAATTTTATTTTTTGTGTTTTTGACATGGACAAGAAGAACCCGCCCATGATTCTCGACATCATTAGTTGTGATGTTTGCCAACTCTTGACGTCTACATGCACCATTTATACCGAATATTAATGCAACCTGAAAAGAGATAAAAAGAACGTATAAACACCTATATTGTAAAGAAATACGAAAGTGAAAGAAATTAATAACAATAATTTAGTTTCAACTGACCTTTGTTGCCAAATATCGGCAATCCGGAGCTTCTTTTAGGAACTTCTTGATATTGTCAGCCGAAAATACTTTCGACTTTTTACTTACATGGCCATCTGAGCGTCTTTTTAGGAATGCTAGCAAGTTGGAGTATGACTTAATATCAATACCATGATTTGTTTTCATAGTGCTTTTTAGCATTGAATAGTAGCACCACAATGAGCTTGACTTATATTTTTGAGAAAGTTCCATGAAATATGCTAAAAACACATTTTCTGAAAATGAATTTGCATCTTTGCTTGTTTTCCATATGATGAAATTTTGATACGCTTGTAAGTATCTATCGGTCGATTTTTCAGGCAAGAGGCTTAGAGTAGCCTTTTTCGCTGCGTTTAAGACTTGTGGCGGTGTCAAATTAATAAATTCATCACTACTTGACGACATTTTCAAATAAAAACAATACAGCGAAAAGAAAAAGCGCGCGGAATAATTTTACTTGTCCACAAATTAGCGATGCGCGCGCATCAACTTTTTTTAGGTAAAGGTACAAAAACAGCCAGTATTACTAATAAAGTAAATTAATATTTTTGTGTTTTTGTTACAGATAAATTGGTTGTAATTTATTGTCAAAATTAATTAAATTAAAGAATTAAATCTTTATTTATTATATTTTATCTCCCAAAGTTAATTTTATTCATAAAATATTGACCACTTTTTTAACATAAAAACTCTTTGCTAAGATTTTAAAAAGTATCGTTCATTTTTAGACGGAGCATCTTAAAAAACCGTACATGTTACTTTATTTAAAAAAACTCGTGCGTTTCACATTACTATAACGCACAAGTGCGTAATGAGATACATTACGATATTGAAATTGGTGTAATTACAGCCACTTTACGAGCAAATATGTTATAAAATAACATTATAGTGAGGTGAGATGTTTTCTTTTCTCTTTGTATCGATTTCGTAACAAAAAAACGTGGGCGTGGAGTGGAGAGGAGGTGGGTGGCCTGCCGCACAACCCCCAAGTTGCTGGAGAACCACTCGCTTTTTAGTATCGGAGGCCAAGATCCACTTCGGGTCGCTGCGCCAGCGGAGTAAGTGAGTAAGAGATGTATTCTATTCTTGAGTTCTTTCCTTTACTTCGGTTGTAAAGGAAAGAACTGCCTGTAAAAGCCAAAAGTTATGTATCATCTTGTTTCTTTTGAACCCACCAAGATGTTTACTTCAACCAACATCTTGTATCGTATCGATCGATCGATGTATTGTATCGATCTTGGCATCTCGTATCAGAGGCCAAGATCCACTTCGGGTCGCTGCGCCAGCGGAGTAAGTGAGTAAGAGATGTATTCTATTCTTGGGTTCTTTCCTTTACTTCGGTTGTAAACGAAAGAACTGCATGTAAAAGCCAAAAGTTATATATCATCTTGTTTCTTTTGAGCCCACCAAGATGTTTACTTCAACCAACATCTTGTATAGTATCGATCGATCGAAGTATTGTATCGATCTTGGCATATCGTATCAGAGGCCAAGATCCACTTCGGGTCGCTGCGCCAGCGGAGTAAGTAAGTAAGAGATGTATTCTATTCTTGGGTTCTTTCCTTTACTTCGGTTGTAAAGGAAAGAACTGCCTGTAAAAGCCAAAAGTTATGTATCATCTTGTTTCTTTTGAGCCCACCAAGATGTTTACTTCAACCAACATCTTGTTAACGTCTATTATTATCATATTATCATTCGTGTCTATTAAGTGGAAAGGAGGAGGGGAGGCCTTTGCCCAGCAGTGGGACAGTATCTTCTAAATCTTATTCATATTCATTTATTTCAGTAATGATCATACATTGTCAGAATTCATTGCTGAGGGTCGTGATCATTCTAGGGAATTAATCACATAGTATGACTCTCGTAGCAGATTTAATGGGGTGGTTTGCCATTGCCTTCCCCATATCTTTTAACAAATTACATATAGATAACTGAATTAATTTGTTAAGGATTGGATTAAGGATTTTGACACATATAATATGTTTATATTATATTGACTATGCTTAATTACAATATTTAATGAATTTATGATTGTTTAATTAATTTGTTCTTTTTTAAAATATAATTTGCAGCAATCAGATAAATAAAAATTAAAATTAAAAAAGCTCCTTAAGTTGTAAATGAATAAATTTTAAATATTTTAAAAAACTCCTTTGTATTATTATGTTTGACGCCGACTTCAGTATAGTTGTAGAGTAACAACATACTTACATAATACATACGGGTCGAATCAAGTACCTCTTTTTTGTCGTCGGTTAAGAACAAAGGAGCGAATAAGTACCAAGTATAATTACGCCAAGTAGTACCTCTTCTATATTAATTTGCACGCATTTGCCAGTGTCAATTATGGCCGCTTTATTGATTCCCCAACCCGCGGTACAGTGTGAATATTATCTACCATTGGTCACATGCCTTTCTGTACATATTCATGAAATTATCAGCCTTATTGCCTTATGGCTACGTCATAAAATTGTTTGAGGTGAAAAATTAATACCTCACACGCACTAGGAATTGTATAGCTGGCACAGGAATTGTGAGGGCGACCATGGAAACGTCATAGAAGGGAAATAAAATGGATCGAACTTTGAAGATTAACTTAAAAAGATGGGAACCTTTATTTTATAGGCAATCTGCTAGTAAATAAACAATTATTCACTGAAAATCAATAGGTAATAAAAATGTGAAATAAAAACTAAGTAAATAGTTTCATAATTAAGTAACTTATTTACGTATAACTTAAAAACCCTATGCATGCAACCCCGTGCAGTGCCATGTACCAAAGACTCGTATTTTTCGAAGACTTACGTACATTTACAGACTGCTCTAACGGTGAAGGAAAACATCGTGAGGAGACCTGCACATTGAGATGACCAGTGTGTAAAATAGGCACAAAAGATCCTCAAGGGTCGAAGTGCCGCTGGGGTTATTCCCGGTTATAGCATAAGATAAGATTCGTATAACTTTGTTTACTTTTTATTTAGGATTTTTTTTAAGTTCAACGAAATAGAACTTAAATACGAGTTTAAATCTCTAATTATAAAAATAGCCTTATTTTACAAATCCACAGTTAGTATAGCAAGATAACAATTAATAACTCATTTGGAACATAATCCACCTTTTACTTCACTTTAATCTTTTGAAACTTCTTCATTGATTCGTCCTACGAACTCAGAACAGTTTGGCCACCGTAATTAGGAGGCAAGCCTTTGGTAATGCTGCGGACTCGGGCTTTCCACCGCCTATCAGTTATATTAAACCCGGGTTGAACTGATTGTGAGCTATGTACCAAAAGATTTTTTAATGCGTCAGAACAAAATTACGACATGTAGGGATAGTATAGTAGATGAAATTCCTTTAGATATTTCAATATTGTTAAATCAACTGTACCCAGAAAAAAATATCAAAGGCCTCATTGATTCGCCCTACGAACTCCGAATAGTTTGGTCACCGTAATTGGGAGGTAAGCCTGTGGTAATGGTGCGACTCGGGTTTTCCACCGCCTATCAGTTATATTAAACCCGGGTTGAACTGATTGTGAGCTCCCCTTTATGTTGCTTTGTACCGGAAGATTTTTTAATTCATCAGAAAAAAATTACAGCATGAAGAGATAGTAGATGAAATTACTTTAGATATTTCATTATATTAAATCAACTGTACCCAGAAAAAATATTAGATGAAAATTCATATCGAACCCTGGAAAAATCGGCGGAAGAGCATCGAACGATTGAGGTCAGAACTTATCACTACAATAAATAGGCACTATTACTAGGGTGTATCAAGGTGGATTCTGGCTATTTCGTGATTTTTGCTACAAACGTAAAGTTTTCTCGAAAACTAAACATACAAAGCTTTTATTTTTGGAGTATTTTGTTAAATGTATCAAAACACGTAACAAATATATATTTTTTAAAATTTTCACCGGAATTTTTATTTCCATACTTGCTCTGCGGTGTACTTAAAAAAAGTTTTTAAATATTCAGAATTTTGGTTCTACTACACTTACTTACCTGTCATGCTTGATTATTTTTCAGACATACTGAAATTTCACGCTGTATTAATCTTAGTAAATAATTGTTAGTATTCTTTCTTACGTTCTTAATAAGGCCGCCTTAATTGTACTTCACTTTTTCCTTTTCTATCTTTTGTTTGTTGTTTTATATTTGTGCAATAAATGACAGGCGGGCCACCTGATGGTAAGTAGTCACCATCGCCTAGAGACACGTGCAGTACCAGGGGTATTGCACGTGTGTTGCCGGCCGCGGAGGGAGAGGACTTTTTTAACGTTCTTTTTGAAGCATCCCATGTCGTAGCGCTGCGGGAAAACGTCGGGTGGAAGAGAGTTCCACATTTACTTACTTACTTCTTTGTAAGGTTAGCTACCATTTTATATTTTATTTTATTTAACTCTAGTTTAATCGCAATCTCTTTTGATGGTGATGATCACAATTAAGGTCGAAGAAACATACGGGTTTGGAAAAGACTGGATATTATATACACAGTCACATAACAACGTCTTTCACATTGTTAGGTTTCATAGTCTCCCCACTGGGATTATCATTCTTATCATTGTACCAGCTTACATTGTATTTTACAGAAACTCCATCACCCAAAGGTTGCCTGGAAGAAATAGCTTAAGGCCGCCAATTGTATTTGTATTTTGTATTTTTTCTTCTGTCCTGTGTGCAATAAAGAATAATTGTATTGTATCATTTGTAATTTTCACCGTTATTTTGTTTACAATCCCATTCAAAGCGTCAAACAATCTTCATAATAAACGATCAGTAATCGCCACCGCCTATCACAATTTAGACAATAGAGGGAAGCTGTGATTGGTCACACGTCAGCCGGTGGTGACAGCTTCATTTGCGGCCTGTCCTGCGAAACAATAAGCCCATGGTCACCGTACAACCGCAGGGCAATTAGAGGGTTAACCTCTAGTAATTGTTTAGCGTCGCCCCGGAGCCGCGTCCCCGAGGTATTGGCCGTTACGTTTGAGGTTAATATTAACATGTTTTGTTTTTATGCCACTATGTTTGTTTGTTGTGACCAATCTAATTCAATATTGTATGTATATATCAGCGCAAACAACAAGTGACGTCATAGTGCACGTGCAATGCCCACCTGCGCTTGCGACGAAGCAAACGCGCAGCAACAGCCGATACCACGTGATGCCGCCCGCCACTGCCTGGCCTCTATAAAAGCGGGCGCCCGACCCAAGGTGGCATCATTCACTTGCGACTCGTCGACGAGGTAGTCGGACTTATTTTATTCGAGAATATTGCATTTCCGAATATTTAACCGTAACTGGTTGCTATCAGGGGACTCTCGTATGGCCGGTTACTATGGAATGTCTAACCGGTGACTAGTGGTTGCTATTGAGACGGTTGACCCGTGGCTAGTTAGTGTCCAGTAACTAGGCAGTAACTAATACGCTGTTGAATAACTCTAAAATAAGTTGATTGAGTCAATATAGTTATTAAATTATGTTTCGCTAGATTTTTTAAAAAGCAAAAATAGAACCACAGGGTGAGGACAACCCGGAGAATGATAGCGGGCCATCTATGCCCTTACCCTGAGATCTGATATATATTATTTTATTTTAATTATTTCTATATAATTTAAATCGTCAAATTATTTATATTATATAATAAGATTAGATGCGGGTAGACAGGGAATACCCTGTACTGTTGTACTTGTACTCATCAACTGCTATCATAGAAGTGCTAATTTTAATTATAGTTAGATCCTAATACAGCAGTCTTCTCGCAAATGAAAGCCATCTTGACGTCGCACCAGACGTCGTCCAGCAGAGCCGTTCTGTACATCGCTCCGCAGTACTGCCCCGGATGTCCAAGGTATTCCTTGTTGTTGTCAGGCTGTCCAGGCGACCAGGCTGCGTAGCCTGCTTCCTCGAGGGTTTGTCCTGAAGGAAATACAAATAATTCTGTTACAGGTAGATTCCAGACGTTAAGAAAAGACCTGGATAGAACTTAGCGACCAGGCGCAAGACAGAGAAGCGTGGAGACATCTTTTACTAGCACCAAATTCCTCGGCGGAGTAACGGGAAGAAGAGAGAGAGGTAAGATCTGAGAATGTCAAAATAGAATAACTGTATATCTTGCTTGTGTTTTTAAAAATTAATTAAGAAAATGACTGCATATAATCGTAATTAATTTTTAAAAACACATGCATGAATTGTTCCTTTCAAAGTTAAAGATGACTGAAAGAGGTAAATAGAGATGCGGTTGTTTAAAATTTTGATCGCAACAGGACCGTTATCAACCCGATCTCACCGTGAATTGTTGCCCAAGATCCTCGTTTTCCCCAATCCAGGAAACCCAGCATAGCGGAGTTACTCATATCTGAGTCAAGAGTGTTCGGAGGATGCTTCGAGAACAATTCCCTGAGAACTCCAGCCTCGGCATGGCTGTTGATGATGGCCAGGTATCCGCCTTCGAGAACACAGGTCTCAGCCGCTTCGGTCCAGGTGTGACCTCCTAGATGGAACTTGTAGCAACTGCCAGTTCGACTGTCTAGGTTGTATCCTGAACAGAAAAAATGTTTTATTAGCATTGTCGAATTCGTGGCACTCAGTTTTTAGACGTGGATCAGACAAATTATCCAGGGAAATGTTTTCGCAGCAAAGTTGCCTCTGTTGCGAAATATTCCATACGAAATGACTAACCTGAGAAAACCAATTATGTGGAAGATGGTCGTCTTGAAGTCAGCCTGGCTGGCGAGCATCTTTCCTTCTTTTAAAGAGTATCTTTTTAGTATTTTTTTTTCTTTTTTTTCCCCACGTTGAATAAATCTCTGCGGGAAGGAAATTTACGACTGCGGACGAAGCAGTAGACCAATTTAGGCGGATTTTTTTCGACGTTCCGCAAGAACAGTTTTTCACAAGTTTTGAAAGCTGGTTCAGTCGAATGCATAAGTGCATTGATGCCGCAATTGTAATTTATTTTTAGTTTTTAATTTCACTAAAAATTAATGGATTGCCCTAGGTACGTTATGGGTTTATTAACACACTGAATGCACACTGAATCAATCAAATGTAGGTAATTGCTGTCAGTACGGTTATTCTTCAATTACCTACAGCATAATAAACAAAATATTGTCTAGTTAGTCGAACAAATCATTGACTGAATGCGGTCTTTAATAAGCGCTAATTCTAATACTTACCAGAATTCTCAGAACCACACGCCCAGTCACATTCCTTGGTCTGATTCCTCCCCTTGTAACAAATGTACGGGAAATACGTATTACAGCCGGTGTCAGATAGACTGCCATCGGGTAGCAAAGTCAGACATTCCTTAAAGCTTTCCGAGCACTTAGCATTTGCCTGGTTGTTGCCTGAATCTACTGCCCATCCAACTGGTATCTTCGAAAGTGGTACCCCTGAAAATTAGGTTAGGTTAGCAGTTTTTAAATCGTACTATGAACTAGTATCAGACAGAGTGCGGTGGAAGAATATTGTCTCAGCCCTATGTACCACTAGGTGATCTAGGACCTGAAGAAGAAGAACATGGACTGGTAGCCAAATGCTAGCAGTCTCTCTCCTTAGTCGTATTCCTCACTGATGACGGTCGTGATCATTATATGGAAATGACTACATATAACGACTTTCTTGGCATATTTAATCGAGTGGTTTGTTATTGCCTTCCCCATGCACGTTTTTCAAAAACACGATCACTGATGGTTCCATAAAGGTGAAGGTAAACATCATCGTGAGGAAATCTTTCCGAATGTCTGTATAGTCCTCGGATTTATATAATGACCCGAGTCTTCTCATAAGGCAGGTTTGTGTCCCAACACCATAATCAGCTTTTGTGGGAACACAAAAGCTGATGATGGTGATGGTAAAGCACCTACCATCAATACTGTAGTAGCTCCCCTTGGTGTAGATCGAGTTAAGTCCGGTGAACACGCCACACGTAGCGCGCTGGTCATTTAATAGTTCCTTCAGAGATGTCAGCATGTGCTCTGATGTAGGGGCAGCTATGATTCCACCTGCATAATTAAATATAAGAGTACTCTTGTCAAAATAACAATCAGTTAGTTCTTCAGTCACTGGTCGAGTTTTAGAAATGTAATGCGTAGCTGCTTGCATTGGATTCACTGGTGCAATCATCAGAAAATGTACTACAAAATATGTCTGTGGTCAGTGTGGGAAGTAAAAAATCATAATCTTTTTTTAAATTGCAAATAAGTAAGTACTTTAAAGTTTTTTAAAAATTAGCTAATACAAATAAAGAAGCGGTACTAGAAACAATCAACAAGCATAAGAGACAAACATCAGCATAAAAATCTTGATGCAAGATCTTTGTGGGTAACGTTTTTCTTCGTATCCTTCGGAGTCAATTTTAGGATGACGATACCTTCAGACTGGCAAGTGCGTCGGGCATCATCCCAGGTGGCTGGCACCCGGTGAAGCTTGAGCCAACCGTCCACGTTCTCAAAGAACTTATAGCCCCCTTGTGCATTGATGGCATCTGAAAGGAAATAGGATGAGATGAAGAGGATGAGAGGCTTGATAGATTCAATCATAATTCAACCTTGCGTAAAGAATCCAGAGATTCGTTTTTATTTTCTCGGTCGTTCAAGCACACTATTAGTATACCGAATTGCTAGATGTTATACATTCAAAAATATTATTGAATTTGAATTCTTTTTTTGACGTCAAACCGTTCAAAAAGATCAGCTTCAGCTTATATCAGAATCAGCTTGATCCTATATAGATTATGTTTCCAGGATTTTGCATAAGTTTGTCTTCGGCAAGAGTCAAAGCCATGAAAACTTCAACGTTGTCGGCGAATGTATAAGAGTCTTAAGATCTAAGATAGAACCCCCGAGAAGGAAATAACTTACGAATGCTTCCCACAAATACACAAAACAACAAGACGAATAAACGTAACATTGTAGTAATAAAATTAGAAAGTAATCAGAGTCAAAGACTTGGCCTATCTGACCAGCCAGTTGATTACATTCGAAGACGCGACCTTCAGTGAGAGTTCCTCGCATGAAAACACGTTTATATACAGGAGTACAGGATGTAACAAAATATAGGTACATGTCCTACATTTCTTTATTACAATAATTATGTCTGGTTGGCGCGTCGGTGGCGTCGTGGCTAGGTCGCCGGACTCCCCTGCCGTGTACGAATGAATTTTTCGGTTTTTTCGAAAGACTTACGTACATTACCGACTGCTCCGACGGTGAAGGAAAACAGGAGGAAACCTGCACACTGAGATAACTAGTGTGTGAAATTGGGAAGGCAATGGCAACCCCATTAAATCTGCCACGAGAGCCGTTCTATGTGATTAATCCCTTAGAATGATCACGACCCTCAGCAATGAGGAATATGACCTAGAAGAAGAAGATGTCTTGTTCACAGATTGTTCCAAAACACCAGTCTTTTAGTAACTATATGTAGTTTACAATTAAATATAATTTTTTGCAAATACTGCTCCATGGGTCTGAAAACACGTCGGCATTCTGGACCAAGCAAGTAACAAAAAAGAAGAAGAAGCAGGACAGCTTGGGCTACACGTGACATTTGCATCTCCTATTTCACTCCCACCATGGTTATCTCAGTGAGCAGGTTTCCTCAGGATGTTTTCCTTCACCGTTGGACCAGTCATAAAAACTCGCTGTTATTTTCAAGCCTCTATACATGACCGACGTTTAAAGCAAAAGTAAAAGTATTTTATTGCACCTTGAAATCGTGATTTTGTTTTCAGTTGTTGAGGTATAAAGCCACAGACAAACAGACTTACATTACTTATAGGCTTACAGGCTTATATTTATTTACTTATTTCAAAATATGTGCTGCTGATTGTTTCTTGCGCCGCTTCTTTTCTTTCAGCTATAGCACCTTACGTAGAGGTGGTAGAGTAAAAAGGTAACATTGTAAAAATGATCTATAAGTTACTTACAATACAAAAATTTGATTTGATTTGATTTGATTTGAAACAGACAAATAGACTTACAGACAAACAGACATACGACACATCAATATAGATATACTAAATTAGAAGTTCCTACAATAAATTGGATTAGACAACACAATGTCAATTTATATGTGGGCGTTTGAGGAGATTGTTGTTTGTTTGCAGGGGGCTTAGAGGCATTGTAGATGAAGAGCTAAAACGCACCATTTACTTAGCCATGGCGGAGTCATTGATCTCCTATTGCATAACTGCCTGGGGAGGTGCAGAAAAGACTCATTTGCTGCAAGTTGGGCGAGCACAAAGGGCTGTGTTGAAAGTGCTCTTTAAAAAGCGGACTGTTCCCGACTAAACAACTATATGTGGAAACAAATGTCTTAACTGTAAGACAACTATTTATATTAAACATCTACGGGGATATTCAGCATCTCCTTGATACGAGCGGAAATATTGAAACTCAACCGCGAAGAATAGCCTCTGTATTAAAAACGCCTCCGTGCAGAACGAGTTTCGCGCAAAGATTTCGATCTTTTCTCGCACCCCATGTATACAAAAAATATTGTAGGGATCGACCGGTTGGTGATACAGGAATACATAATAAGCGGAACCTTGTAGCCTGGCTGTCGATGAAGGACTATGCTGAAACGGAAGAGCTATTAGATGTATTACGTTAAATGGTATATTATTGTGGCTATTGTTAACCTCTCACATCACACACACACACACACACACACACACACACACACACACACACACACACACACACACACACACACACACACACACACACACACACAAACACACACATCACCTCATACAACTTCATACACCGTCTCCCCTGTACACCCACAGTATCATATCCCGCTGGCTATCTTAGTGAGGACTGGCATGCTGCAAGACAGCCGTTGGCTAGTGCAGGTGCCAGGAGTTGATTTTTATAAATAGATACCTACCTACTGGTTTAAAATCTATTCTATTCTATTCTAATATGCTGCTTGAAGACTTGTTATTGAAAAGCAGATCTTCTGCTACAGTAACCGAATTTTAAAGAGAAAGTAATTACAAACTTATAGAACTGTATACATTTAGATACATACAGGTGAATGCACTTATAAAAACAAAATGTTATCCTAGGGAACCCTGATGACGATTCTGGCGTGACCGCTAAATCTAAAGCTATAACTCAAAATTTAAAATTTGAATAACCCCCGATTTACCATTATGGAGATCCTCTTACTTTTTCTGGTCATCATGCGGCGACGCACGACGCACCACTACGATTAGTACCTACTCACATCGGTGTAGAACGCGCTATCGAAGTTTTCCTGGGACTTCGTATATATACGAGTGGCAAACATCCATTGTTGGACCAGGACATCTGGTCACCAGGCACAACACCCCGCCTGGTGGAAGATCTTCCCTTTTCCCTTTCATACAACTGACGTTACGTCATTCCTCATTATTTTTTACCCACTATCACTATCGCTCCCACTAACATCTTGGGATAAGGGGGGAAATGAAAAAGAGCGCTGCATATTTGGTACCCGAGTATGTCAGCATTTGCTGACTTTTCCCCCTTTTGCCAAATATACATTACATATTATATAATTCCTTGTACTATAATTTTAAATTTATATGATTTGGCAATAAATATATTACTATTTCTATTCTATTTCTATTCCATGTCCTCACATAGCGCCTACAATCATTATGTCCTCAAGGTTCTTGATTTGCGAAACTTGGTCCTAAACATTTGAGCTCAAATTCGAATCACCTAACTGTTACCGTTCCAGAGATCCCATCTGATATCAAAACGCCAAGATCTTGGAAACTACTGGTCAAATATTTATCAGAAGAAGAAGACTCGAAAACTCGTCATGTTTATAACACCCTTTCCTCGGTCGTTTTTCCCCGGTATTGACACCAATAAGTAAGTACCTAAATGATAAAAACACGCTAAAGTCCCAAGTATCAATGCGCGTCGCCGTCGGTAAGATCCGTAAAATTGCTGCCTTATAGATAAGGCACTCACACACATTGAGTGATAAGATAATTATACCGTTTCATAGGCCTATATATAAATATAATAAAACTAAAATAAATAGGAGTTCGGCACTCTCCGTAACCAAGCCTTTGAAATGGCCGAAACTTTAGGAAAACTTCCGACTGTCACCGTCATCCGTTATAACCAGGTTTTTAAAGTAAGAGAAGTGTCAGGCTCAATATGCCCGCGGCTGCTCGGAATGTGTGTGAACTGGATGATGACGTATATGGTGTTGAGTAGGCACGGTGATCTCCTGTTATGTTTTCAGAAAATCAACCAATGGAATTGGTTTAAACAAGAAGTCGAGCGCCACACTGTTTATACTAACTGTGAAAGGTATAATAAAATTAAGAAATCACCGCTCCCATGGCCCTCATGGCGCTAAGCAGACAGCCTGCCTACTCTTCTGCCAAGGCAAGGCAAGACTGTCCGCTTTGCGCCCCTGCCCTGACTTCTGCTGCTTCACCTTCCAGTCTTCGAGGGAGGTGATATATGGCGGCTTCCCGCCACAACGTCGACGCCTGTCAACTGCAGAAAACAAGTGCCAACGCTTTTGTTTTATACTCGCGATGTCAAGCTCGTGCGGTATTCAATGAAATACGTCCTGCTTCTCGTCTCCAAGACCTGGCTTTTATTTCGTGGGCGCGATCGTAAAAGTAACACGGCAGGACATAGACGAAGATCTTAACATGCGTGGGATTCTCAGCACGCAGTAATAATGCCTATACCGGTGGGCGGAGTCGGTCTATTCGCATATTGGCTGGCGGATGGCCAGGAGCCAGTTCATGCGGTAAACGTGTTGGCACTGTTGGCAGGTCTATAGGTACGCCGTAAAGGGATACAGTAGCTGTAGATGAATATACAGTTCTCGGCGACTGTCGAAATGCATAATTATGCTGTAATCCGAGTAATGCAGAAATGAAATGATAACAGAAAGAAATGAGTCTTTGCCACATGAAATCAGATAGATTAATACTTTATTGCACACAAGAAATTTACATAGGAAAGGAAACATAGAATAAGTGTACAAAGGTGGCCTTATCGCTCATTGCGATCTCTTCGAGGCAACTTAAGCGATAGAAAAATTATTAATAGGTTACCGGTAGCATAGTGCAGAAGAGTGAAATATTAAATAGATATAATGGTGGGTTATTTTCATTTTGTGGGTTGGATCATTTCTGTTTAACGGTCCGTATGAATCAAATCAAAGGTATTTACGTAAAAAATGCAAAATCCTGTTTCAAAAGATGTGATACTGGTAAAACTGCCTAAACTGGGAAAACCTGAATTTCAAGGCAATAGAAAACAAAATATAAGGAAATGTGTAAGTATAAGGAATATAGGTTAATGGAAGTGTCTGGTTAATGACCTCCGTCGACCAGATTGCAGACGTTCTGAAGAAAGGCCAGGTCTTGGTGCAGTCAACCACTAACCGAAGTGAAATTGAAATTGAAAACGTTTATTTAGCGCTGTAAACACCAGAATACAGAATACAGAAGAATACAAAGTTTAATACATGCAGTACAGAACATCTGGTGTGGTACAGTGCCAAACAGGGTACATCAGCTCAGCACAATGCCGAGGCAAGCCACAGCGCTGATTTTCAGCTGACCCCTCAGTGACTGCACGGACGAAGAAAGCAACAGTGTGTGCGTGTTGTGATGTATGAATGTAAGCGCTAAGGCGCTAAGCGCCTTATAGGTGACGAATCGCTGGTGGAGGCTAGACTGCAAAGTTTGGAGCATCGGCGAAGGTTGCCTGTCTATCGGTATTTTATAGGATACATTTCGGAGAGTGCGCATCGGAATTGCACGACCTAATTCCAGCACCTCCATTCCGCCGTCGGACTACCAGGCGCGGGGAGGGGTTCCATCCTTATGTTGTTGATATCCCATCTGCTCGTACGAAGCGATTTGCTTCTTCTTTCATTATGCGAACGGCTAAGGAATGGAACAGCCTGCCGGCGTCTGTATTTCCCGAAACCTACAACCTTGGGATCTTCAAGGCCAGAGTGAATAGGTATTTACTGGACCCGCATGCTCCATCGTCGACCTCATCGTCGCTTACCATCAGGCGAGATCGAGGTCAAATGCGGGTTTAGTTATACCTAAAAAAAAATAAAAAAAAATATGAATGGGTTAGTTTTTATGAATAAGGATATTAGTGTGTATGTGAGGTACTGAGTGTGTGGGAGGGTGATGGCATGGTGCGAGTATATTTACATGGTATTATGTGTGTGGATGGTAGTTCACAGTAGAGGCATAAGATTACCGAGCACTTCCAGATTGTGAAATGCGTGTATTTATTTATATCGCTTTAGCGATTGATGAGTGTGGAAGAAGCGAGACGGTTTATGATCGTTGCAGGTGGAACTCTTTAGTCACTTTTTACTCCTGCGGGAAACAGGAGTGAGTCTATCTATGTACAAGTATGTAATTATTTTTTTAATTTATTTTATTTACACATACACAAGTATGTACAGGTAAGAGATAGATATATGAAATGTAACCTGACTCGGGGCTCAAAATATGCACTCACTCACCCTTATTTAACGTCTGGCTATCTGACTCCCAACTAGGTTTCCCTGTATGTGGGATATCAGGAATCCATGCATAGAGGAACGTCCCTCGATACATTTTAATTTCCACTCATTCACTGCCCTTTTCGCAGAATTCTTTGCCGGGAGTTTGTAAAAGTAAAGTCTATACAAAGCTTACATATTCATAAGATAACGTAAAATTAGTACTTTGACACATCTCAAGATGTAATGAGCAATTATTAATTAAGTAAATAAATAAAAAAAAAACGAAACGAAACGTGACCTCGCTGCGTTTGGGATTGATACCAGTCACTGGGAGAAACTCGCCGTGGATAGAGACGCATGGAGGCGCCTGGTGATCGAGGGCCGCACTTCGCATGACATCGAGTGGTTCCATAATTTAGCTGACAAACGAGCTAACCGGCACAGACACCTCGAAACACCTGCTCCAACAAATTCACAGTTCACCTGCTGCACGTGCGGCAGAACTTGCCGCTCTCGCATCGGCTTATTCAGCCACGAGCGTAGATGCCGACACAACGCTGTGTAAATCATCTGTCAAGATGTTAAAGGCCAACGATAAATAAATTTAGAAGGTGCGATGCATTCGCCCTGGCACAGCTGAAAACCAGCGCTGTGGTTCTGCCGTACCGATCGGACCGCAGCACATGCTGAGCATGTGTCCTTTTAATGTTGTGTTGTTTTTTTAATTTCAGATTTTTGATTTTAAGTTTAATAATGTTCTTTCTATTTAGCCTGTTGAAGTTAACATCAAAATCATATGTAATTGTATAATTTAAGTTAGTTATGCATGTGTTTATATAAGTTTGCTTAATAAATAATTTTCTAAAAACAAAACTCTAGCTACTGTTTTATGTACCTATACTGCACCACAGGTGTTATCTATTAATACATCGATTGACACATAATCGATTACGAATGAAATTGAAATGAAGAAAAAATCATCGTCATTTGTGACAGCGGTCGTTTCTCTTATCTTTTCATCATTCTCTTAGCAGAATTTTTTAGAATCAGTTTTATTACTATTACACAGCATCAGATTCATTCCCAAGAGAGAAAATTCCATGGATGGAATGTCTCACGGAGTGATATAAATATCACAGTAGATAATAGGGTATTTGACAAATATTAAATACATTTCATAAAAATAAGAAATTAGACATAAATTTATAGTCAAATGTGAAAACAAAATTAAAATCCGTTGAAAAATAAAATAGCTACAGGCAATCAAAAATCAAAAGCTAAAAAGAGACGGCAATAGATAATTGTGACATCACTGTTATTTGGCGCCATACAAGCAGGTCCTGGCTACATAATTAGGACTGTTTTGCTAGAAAGGGACAGAGCATCCTCCCACTACTAACTTTAACCATTAATACCGCTGATGTTAGTTGAGATATCGATAAACGGGTTTCAGATCCATCTTCAGGATGTCCATGTAAGTTTGATGCAATATAAAATAATAGTCAAATACCCTATTATATCCAGTCGCTGCCAGCCACCTTGCGCAGATCGTCGCTCCATCTAGCAGGGGGGGGCGTCCCACACTACGTTTGCCCAAATGCGGTCTCCACTCCAGAACTCGTCTACCCCAGCGGTTGTCGGTTCTGCGACAGATGTGACCGGCCCACTGCCACTTCAGCTTGCTAATCTTATGAGCTATGTCGATGACTGGATGACTGGATGAGAAGAGCCGAAGATCGGGCTCAATGGCGCGTCCTGGGAGAGGCCTATGTCCAGCAGTGGACTAGAGTAGGCTACTGATGACCCTATTATATATAGGACGGGACATATTTGGGCGATATTCTCGCATTGTCATCTTCGCTATAAAACGAGTCCTAGCGATCGACATGCAAAGAGTGGTCCTTAGCAGTCCATGTGATATTTATAGTCGACATATTAAACGGGAAAGTAACGGAAATGTTTAAGAAGAAGGGGTGGGGGTGGAGATTGCTGCAACGGCCCTTAGATTTTAATAAGAAGATTGTGAAACGGTATATTTATCGGGTTTCATTTAACTTCCTGATTTGTCTAACTCTGAACTCTAACTGTCAAGTTGCCTGGCTGGAAATTTAGAAGTTTCTTGACAACACGATAAGGCTCTAAAGATAAAATTCTAAATAAATGTTATGCATAGACACGTGCTCGGGGCGGATTGACGTCACAGACGATTACCTGCTGTCGGCCGCCAACCGATACTTGCACTCATTAACGTCCTTGCGGTGTAAGCATTAGAGATTGTTTTCCTAGTCTTTTTGTTTGCTGATTATTTTGTAACAATAGGCCTGTTTGTTGCGAGACCATCTGCACAACCTACCTACTTGCATAAAATAAAATAAAATAATACTATTCCTGATAAATATAAACATTTGTCTGAAATGTCTATTATATGTTATGTTTTAAGTGTGTGAAATATCTAAATTGTATGTGTGTAAATATCTGACATCATTGTATAAGTTTTAAAAGGTATAACCTCGTAAACGTAGGTACTTCATGTTTTGTATGCCGTGACCGTGTTGCCGGTGCTACTAATTATTGTGTTTTTATGTCAAATAAAGAAATTTCAAAATCAAATCAATCAATATGCATAGACAAATTCATGAGTCTATGCATAACATTTATTTAGAATTCTATCAAAATCAAAATGTTTTCTACTGTAAGTAAGTACCTTAAAGTACATTTTTACAACGTCATGTTTTACTCTACCACCGCTTCGTAAGGTGCTGTAGCTGAAAGGAAAGAAGCGGCGCAAGAAACTCTAGAATTTCAGCTTTAGTAATTAGCAGAAATGTCTATCTACGGCAGGTAAGTAACTTATTAATTAAGTAATTAATATCAGAATGTATGAATGACTTGATTAAACTGTATCTAATAATGTTGTGTCAATAATTCAGATATTGACAGTGGGCGTTAGGCAGACTGTACCCTACTCTTGATGCGTATGTTGTGATTTATAATTGTTTTATTAATATTACTTTCTTCAATGAGCCAGGTGATTCGCTTCATACATCGTCTTTCATGAGCTGATCTAGATTTGAGAGCTCATCATCAGCCTATTAATATCCCCACTGTTGGGGCACAGGTACGGGCCACGATCCACCGAGCGGGCCCAGTGCTGTGCGGTAGATTTCACACACTTTCGAAAACTTGTTAATTTCCTCACGATGTTTTCCTTCACCGTTAGAGCAGTCGGTAAATGTACGTAAGTCTTCGAAATCGGAAATACTCATTGGTACATGGCATTGCATGGTTTCGAACCCGGACCTCCCGCATGGAACTTTTGACATGGCTCTTTGAGAGCTTTGACGACTTGTTTGATGTAATGTTTGATACAGCTATTGGCGATAGAACTCGTCAAAATCACAAAAGAAAAATATACTTAAGTAAGTATATATTTTTTATTTGGAAATATCTTAGTATTATGTAAAAAGGGTTATTATAAAATAAATGACTACTTAAATGATAAAGAGGCTTGGTCGTAAATTCAGCTCCAGCTCTGCACATTATGTATATGATTGTATTCATAATTATTGTAAGATATATTTATTTCAAAAGATGTGCTGCTGAAAGTTTCTTGCGCCGTTTCTTTCCTTTCAGCTACAGCACCTTACGAAGATGTGGTAGAGTAAAAAAAATAATGAGTTGTGAAAATGTACTATAAGGTACTTACTTACAATAAAAAACATTTTGATTTTTGATTTTGACCTCCCGCATGGGACACTCTTTGAGAGCTTTGACAGCAGGTTTGATGTAATGTTTGATACAGCTATTGGCATCAAAATCCTAAAAGAAAATGTAAATGTATGTAAAAGATATGTTCACAAATATTGTTTGTCAGACTGAGCGTGTATAATATATACTCTATATTAAACTTTAAACAGTTTATTATGTCAATGGTATACCTGACTGCTCTGACAGTGAAGGAAAACATCGTGAGGAAACACTGAGATAACCAGTGTGTGAAATGGGGAAGGCAACTGCTATACTTCTACCACGCGTGTATTCTAATTCGTAAGATACTGACCAAAGTCATTCACACATCAATATCACTTACTCAAGTAAAACATGTAACTAAACGCAGCACGAGACGTGCTAGTTATTTAGTTCTGCCAAAGACGAGAACGAACTATGGCAAACGAATGCTTACATACGAGGGTGCACGCTATTATAATAATCTACCTTCACCAATTAAAAACACAAATTCCTTAAATGCATTTAAGCAAAAATTAGCGCAGTTTGTTTTTTTGAAAGGTGGTTTGCTCCCGTCATTATCATAATACCAGCTTTGATACCATAATTTTAGTGCGTTGAGTTCCACTAACTATATATAATATATATTGTAAGTGAATAGTGTAGCGAACATGCATCTTTTTAAGTATTTTTCACATGTAAGTGGCAATATATCTTTAATGTGAATAAATATCTCTAAACCTAACTGCAAACACTCCATTAAATCTGCCACGAGAGTCGTTCTGTGTGATTAATTCCTTAGAATGATCACGATCCTCAGCAATGAGGAATACGACTTAGAAGAATAACTTACAATGAACTAATACAGTTTATTTCAAAACAGATAAAATACAATTTCTTTGAGAATTAATTGAGTAGTAATTTATGTTTTCCTTGATAAAAATAGCGATCTAGATCGTAGGTAAGGAGACAAGGTTTTCAAAACGAGGAAATATTCTTTTCAATCGCTAGTAAACCCACCTATACGAACTACCTACCTACCCTACCCTACCTCCATATTAAGACGATTGCAGCCAAGACGCTAATAGGATTGGTCGAGGAACTTGAGTGAATTCAATTTCGAAACGACATTTTCGGTTTTCCTGGATTTTATCAAGTGGAACGTTATGGAAGATTACAGCTTGAAAAATCAGGTTTCCTTTTGGTAGCTATTTTCACAGACTCAATTCCTTGGATGAAAGAAAAAAAAATCCTCCGAGCGTTCGTCCCTTCATGCTGAAACCACTGTAATTTCATTACGTTGAAATTTGCATATAAAGCTTTACATTTATTAAACTTTTGGAGTCTGTGAGTTCAGGTTCATGTTTTTAAAACGTCTTTACGGGAATAGAATACTAAAACGGTATTTGTTATAAAATATTTTTCCACTATTCATATTAAATACTTACTTAAAATCTGTCCTAGGGCGTCTTAATTAAAACACTTTTTGAGTTCCTAAGTTAGTAAGTTATGGGAATACTACCGCAGAAACATACTGCAGAATGTGCTTAATATTTTCCAATCAAAACTGAAGATTAAAACCTTCAGTATTTATCCAAAACGGTGTCAACTATGTAGTCATCAAAGACGTCCGAACGCTTCGATGCGTCGTATATTTCTGCAGCAAATTGGGCGTTGCGAGCTACGCTACGCATGCGCTGCGTATGCGTCGCACGCGGATGCGCGGGAGTGGCATATTTCTCCGGTGATTTTCTCTTTGAAGCCAGTGGCGTAGTTGTAAAGCGACTGGCATAATTCCAGTGGCCTTTTGAGGTCCTTATCTATTGGAAAAACAGTCGTCCGCCAAGCCTTTGACTTACTGTCTATAAGTTGACATTTGTATACTTAATTGTGGAGAACAGATGCCTAGATTGAATGAATGATTGAATACTCTTTATTGCACAAAATTAGTGTGATACAATGCGTACAAAACGATTAATACAATCCAGGCGGTCTTATCTCTAAAAGCGATCTCTTCCAGACAACCTTCTGGTGGAGTAATATTGGTGGAAAAAGGTAGGTTGTGCACCGTTTAGAATAATATATATAATATACCCATACAAATAAATATATTTATATATACTTATATATAAAATATCTACATATTCACACACACATACATATATACATACATACATAATATTAAAATATAACTAGAAACCAAAGTTGTAGAAAAGTAAGGAAGGAAGAAGGAGTCATTGGGATAGATAGTGGGGCTTAACCTGTGCCTTGAAAATATCTAAAGATTTGGCTTGTCTTATGGATACGGGTAAAGAATTCCAGAGACGGATAGCATGGATAGTGAAGTGATTGTATCGTTATAACAACTGACTCATGTTATTCACAAATAAATCAATTATGAATTGATTTTTTTGGTGTTCCTCAAGGAGTCGTCATAGGTCCTCAACTGTTCAATTGTTTTTAGAAACCCGTAGCCAAAGGGTAAACGGAGCCCTGTCGCTGGGTCATCTATTCGTCCGTGACGTAATTGGAGTCCTCCCATTATAGTTAAAAGGATCTTTACAATTTCAGAGGCCATTAAGGAAATGAAGGGCGTTAGCTTATTGCCACTGTTAACACAGTTCAATTTTGGAATAAAAGAATCAAATTAAAACAGTCCGGTCGGTTGCGTCTAATTCCCGGAATGACTAGTCTATCTCATAGGTTTAATTCCCCCAGTGTCTAATTCCCCCAATGTCAAATTCCCCTAATGTCTTAAATGTGTTGACTTTTAATGCTTATATGTACATAATTAACTTTAATATTATAAATATATATTAAATAAATATACCTAGATATAAAAATGTATATATTATATTAATATATTTTATAAATTTATAATAGTCATATAATCTCTTTAACTTAAATTGTAATTTTAAATTCTAATTCTGGAATCTGAATGTTAGATTGACACATAAATATAAATTTTAATGTAATCTCCACAACACAGGCAACGCCTAGTGTGGAGGTTATAAATGTGAAATGTTAATTAATATGTGGTTTTTTTTGTTATTTTCAATGAACTACATATCTAGTTCGTATTCTGAACTGTCACACGTAAAATTATGTAGTAAAAAAAAACCCGCTAAAGATTAGAATTCCCTTAACAATAGATGCCATGTACCCACAATGTTCACAAAACGTCCTGAGTACATCTCTACACATCTCACGATGAACCGCTCGACGTATCGGTATTCCATTGTTTTATTGGTACAAATTGCTCGTCAGCTATTTATACTACGGCATTAATTAAATTATAAATAATGTAGTACTTGGAAAGTTAAATATAAGTGGCTGATGATTAATTTATTGGGTCTAATGACGCATCCATTGGCGGGATTACAATTGTTAAACTTGCTAGTTCATTTGTTAATGAATTATTTATGACTGAACCCGTGTGTGACCTCAACATTACGATGGTAAGTGACGATGAGGCCGAAGATGGAGCATATGGGTTTAGTTAGTACTGGCTCTTCTAAACACTTCCGGAACACATCACCGCCAAAGCATATTTCTTTACTACAAACCTTTATTGTATCTTAAGTGTATCATTTTATATGACATTTTGTTCTGTGTGGTGTGTGTTAAATTTGAATTTACAATATGATTGACATTATGATAAAATTTACAATATGATTGACATTATGATAAAATTTACAATATGATTGACATTATGATAAAATTTACAATATGATTGACATTATGATAAAATTTACAATATGATTGGCATTATGATAAAATTTACAATATGATTGACATTATGATAAAATTTACAATATGATTGACATTATGATAAAATTGTCATTATGGTAATTAATAATACGATTTGACATTTGGTTTTATAAATAGAAATTATTGCGATTTATTTGATTTTGATACATAATTTAATTTTATATTCATTAGGTATATTTAGTTTTGATTTAATTACTTAATTTAAATTCAATTTTATTAATCAATATTATATCTTTATTTGCTACACCATTGGGTAAAATCGTGTTGAAACATATATGTTTATAAGACCCACAATGTAAGTACACGCGATTTATGTCAAAATAAATGAAATGAAAATAAAAATTATCTATGTTGTACCTTTATTGTATCTTTGTTATATCTTTAAATTTGTTTGCTTCCCTTCATAATATGAGTAAGGTTAGGCGGTACTTCACGCCGGGACAGCTTATAAACCTTTACCAAGCTCAAGTCCGGTCGTGCATGGAGTACTGCTGCCACCTGTGGGACGGCTCAGCTAAATACCAACTGGCTGCCCTTGACTCAGTGGAGAAACGCGCTAAGCGCCTTATAGGTGACGAATCGCTGGTGGAAGCTAGACTGCAAAGTCTGGAACATCGGCGCAAGGTTGCCTGTCTATCGGTATTTTATAGGATACATTTCGAAGAGTGCGCATCGGAATTGCACGACCTAATTCCAGCATCACCACTCCGCCTTCGGACTACCAGGCGCGGGGAGGTGTTCCATCCTTATGTTGTTGATGTCCCATGTGCTCGTACGAAGCGATTTGCTTCTTCATTCATTATGCGAACGGCTAAGGAATGGAACAGCCTGCCGGCGTCTGTATTTCCTGAAACCTACAACCTTGGGATCTTCAAGGGCAGAGTGAATAGGCATTTACTGGACCCGCATGCTCCATCGTCGACCTCATCGTCGCTTACCATCAGGCGAGATCGAGGTCAAATGCGGGTTTAGAAGTAAATAAAAAAAAACAACCTAAAAGCATTATGTTCTTGTGGTGAATAAATATGGGTTTCATTGTCATCGTTTTCATATTCTTTGAGAAAACAAATCGTTTTTCAGAGTGGAAGCGAAACAATTGAGTTCGCCGTTTTTTACCGAGAATGGGATATACTTTTTAATTTATGCCTCTCTAAATGTGTTGCTTTTTAATTTACGGCGAACAAAATGGCTGTAAGAAATGCGAAATAAGTTTGATTTAAAGCGCCTGAAAAAGAATTTTTTTACATTTTGCCTTAATGTCCTAAGTATTTTGAATGTAACTGAGGCACTGCTACTGGCAAACTGTGCAATTAGGTAGAAACAACTTCGAGAAAGAAGCCGGCAGAAGAATTCAGCTCGGTTGGGCAGCATTTCGGAAGTTACGTCACATCTTCTCGTCGCCCATACCTCAATGTCTAAAGACAATAGTCTTTAACCAGTGCGTCCTACCAGTAATGACGGAGCCGAAACGTGGACACTGACTGGTTCACAAATTGAAAGTCGCTCAGCGTGCTATGGAAAGAGCTATGCTCGGAGTATCTCCGAAATTAGGAGATCCGGCATAGAACAAAAGTTATCGATATAGCTCATAAGATTAGCAAGCTGAAATGTCAGTGGGCCGGTCACATCTGTCGCAGAACCGACAACCGCTGGTGTGGACGAGTTCTGGAGTTGAGACCGCGTTAGGGCGTCCCTGCTAGATGGAGAGAGGATCTGCGCAAGGTGGCTGGCAGCGACTGGATGAGAAGAGCCGAAGATCGGGCTCAATGGCGCGCCCTGGGAGAGACCTATGTCCAGCAGTGGACTAGAGTGGGCTGCTGATGATGAGTTTAACTAAAGGCTTACTTAGTTCTTTTCCTTAGTCGTATTCCTAATTGATGAGGGTTATAATGATTCTGACATTAACCACATATAACGACTCTCTTTGCAGATTTAAAATAAAATATAAATATTTCAAACAAAATTATCTAAGCTTACGATACTATCTAATTTGCTACATATTTGTATTGGTTTACACAGCTGAGTTGGTTTGCCACTGCCTTCCTCATTTTACGCAGGTTTCCTCACGATGTTTTTACTTACCGTTAGTCGTGTTCCTCATTCATAAAGCTTATAATCATTCTGGAATTAACCACGTAGAATGAATCTCTTGGCTGATTTAATGAGGTGGTTTGCTACTGCCTTACTCATTTCACACACTGGTTATCTCAGTGTGCCAGGTTTCCTCACCGTTAGAGCAGGTGGTGAGGTAAGTTTTCGAATAAACCGAAAACTCATTGGTATATGAGATTGCACGGTTTCGAACCCGGACCTCCCGCATGGGATTCCGGCGTCCTAGCCTAGTAACTCTAGTTTTACTAAGTTATGTCAATAATCATTATGATATGTACAATTTTAAACTTATATAGTGAGCATTTTTATTTCGGTTTTTTCGAAGGACTTACGTACATTTACCGACTGCTCAGACGGCGAAGGAAAATATCGTGAGGAAACCTGCACACTGAGATAACCAGTGTGTGAAATGAGTAAGGCAGTGGCAAACTACCCCATTAAATCTGCCACGAGAGTTGTTCTATGTGATTTATTCCTTATAATGATCACGACCCTCTGCAATGAGTAATACGACTTAGAAGAAGAACAGAAGAGTGAGCATATGGGTTCCGTCGTGCTATAAACCGCCTGTGATTGTATTGTATCGAGATTCCGTTTTAAGCTGCCAGTAAAGCGTGAGACATCAATCAGTTTGTACCCGGGTTAGATCCAGGCCGGACTGATAAGTTACCTAGGTGTCTATCTATAATGTGAATTACTTTTTAACTATGAAAACGGGGCTTAAAATGTGAATTATTGGAAACGGGAACTAATTTAAAAGTGATTTAATGAGAAAGTGAAGACATGTTTATTTCTACATAGAAATACAGTGCCACCTAGAGTCATCTTTTAAAAAGTTACAATTAGATTTCACGGTTAGTGTAATCATAAAAAATTGTGGAATCACGAAAACTTGACAATGTTCCTAAGTAAATAGTTAAAGTGATTATTCTATAAAATATGAGCAAACGTTTGGCTAGATCTGGATTAGGTACGCCACAGAATCAAATAGAATGGTACATCATGAGCTATGATCGGAGTAGGTAGGGCTGTTTTTGGTACTTGCCACATACGGTCATAATATGGATAAGTATGTCCAATAATCCCGGGATTTCCGGGATTGAATAAATATATTATTTAGATTTTTAACGTTATATTTGTTTTGATACACATTTAAGATTGGTGGCGAAATATTTTTTTTTAAGATTCATGTCGCTAGTGTACCGTACCTATGGTAGTGTTTTAACTTCTTCGTAAGTTCAAAATTTTTAAAAAATCGTAATCCGCCGAGTAAGGGCGAGGTTTATAAAAGTAATTTACAACATTTGCTCGATAACTTAAAACGGGATCCCGAAATCATATCCATATTAATATAACCTTTGAGGACATTGACCCGAAAGAGCCCTACCTACACCGATCAGTGATCATGAGGTTTGACGGACCTATAATCTGAAGAATGTTAATTATGATGGAAGAAAAAGAGTAGACGCAGAACTCACCTGGAGTCTGAGAAGAGACATTAGCGGGAAATAAAGAAAGGAAGAAAGAAAGAAAAAAATTTATTGCAACCTTTTAATTAATACAATTAAAAATAAATATAAGTTACTTATACAAGAAAAAAAACAAACAAATCTTATACTATAGCAACAAATTAATTAAAAATAACAAAATAAATCAATAAAGATGACAACACGTATACGTACCGAATCAGCAGCGCTGTTACCAGACATCTGTACCTCGAAGAGCACGTTAAACGTCATCGGACAACAGTCTTTAGGCCATGTCAGTGGCCTACGGGTGGCCTGAATAATTGACGAAGAAGAAGAGAAGATGACATCCATGAGAATGAAGAGAAAAGTATGGCAGGTGTGTATTACCTATAATTTTAGTTGCAGATGATGACTTAATATCACCTATATTTCCTACCTGTGTTGTCTTTCATCCAAAGATCTATTACTTAGTAGGAATCAAAATATTTGCCAACGCAGGTATATCATCTGTCAATCTCTGTCATCTGTCAAATCTGAGATTATTGGCTTCTAAGATTGCATCTTTTCGGAACGGATGCTGTAGCCGTGTGGAAATACTGAATATTTCCACACGGATACAGTACTTTCCCTATTCAGTGTAAGTTCAAATAAGATCTTTGATGTCCAAAAATACGAGGATAATAATTCAGAAGTGATTCTTTTCGATTTTCTCCGTCACGCATTTTACAATTTAAAAGTGAAAAATGAGATTTATAAATCATTGTAAAGAAGTATACAAGGTGTTCCTGAGTATCAAAAACCCCATAGAGGGCCGAATGGAGGGTGTTCAGTATCCATAACGATCAAACACTATATGGGACCATCTCTGAAATCGTGAAATTAAATCAGCTGTTTTATACATTTCTAATGTATACTCGTAGCTTTAATATGAACATAATATTAAATAAATTTATTTTACAGTTTCTTTACAGTACTTTTTTATTATTGTTTTCACACTATAACAATTAAATATACATGCCTACGAGTACTTTTTATTCATAGTCTACAAATGACTAATGACAAAATCCGCCCATAGCATGTCACTAAAGAATGCAAGAGGAAATAACAGAGATGGTCAGAGGCCACGTGAGTCTGACTCTTAGACATTCATGTATGAGGAATAAACATAGTCACAAGTAGAAAATAGAAAATAGTGTAGACACTACTGTGGTTGTCCAGAATTAAATAGAAATAGAAAACTCTTTATTTCAAGCTACATAAATCTTATCTTATCTTATGAGAGGGGGCCGGAAATAACCCAGCGGCACTTCGACCCTTGAGGATCTTTTGTGCCTCATTTACACACTGGTCATCTCAGTGTGCAGGTAT
The DNA here is from genome assembly GCA_947369225.1 of Hofmannophila pseudospretella. Classification (NCBI taxonomy): domain Eukaryota; kingdom Metazoa; phylum Arthropoda; class Insecta; order Lepidoptera; family Oecophoridae; genus Hofmannophila; species Hofmannophila pseudospretella. The sequence goes on from OX376320.1 coordinate 656,713, forward strand.
CCTCACGACGTTTTCCTTCACCGTTAGAGCAGTCGGTAAATGTACGTAAGTCTTCGAAAAATACGAAAAACTTATTGGTACATGGCACTGCACGGTTTCGAACCCAGACCTCTCGAATGGGAGTCCGGTGCCATAGCCACTGAGCCACCGACGCTCTTTAAGGTACATAAAAATGCATACACAGCAAAAAAACTATGATGTGATTTTTTCATTTATCGTTATTCAGATATTTTATAAACTCCATAGAAAAATTGTAAGTGCTTAGAGAACGTTGGTGGAACGTCGGGTTTGCTTTATCTTGACTTTCCCTTTTGTTTTTAGCTTTGGCTCAGCTTTCAAAAATCAGCGGACAGCAAAAGCTAATTTACTGGCGTCTGCAGTAATGTACTATATTATTTAAATTATTTAGGTGTTTGGCAAATCAAATCAAATCAAAATGTTTTTATTGTAAGTAAGTACCTTATAGTACATTTTTACAACGTCATTCTTTTTCACTCTACCACCGCTTCGTAAGGTGCTGTAGCTGAAAGGAAAGAAGCGGCGCAAGAAAGTTTCAGCAGCACATCTTTTGAAATAAATGTATCTTACAATAATTATGAATACAATCATATACACAATGTGCAGAGTTAGAGCTGAATTTAGGACCAAACCTCATTATCATTTAAGTAGTCATTTATTTTATAATAACCCTTTTTACATAAGGTCCGTCTTATATTTTTATTTTATTTTACTTTATATGGGTCTTAAATGTTTTCTCTGTCATATTTATTACAGTATCAGGTATCTTATTATAAAATCGTACACAGTGACTCATAAATGATGTGTTTACTTTACTAAGTCTAAAGCGTGGGACTGCAAGTTTGTTTTTGTTTCTGGTATTGAAATTATGATTATCGCAGTTTTTCGGAAACAACTGTCTATGTTCAACTTAAATGTATGTAAGCTGATAATTAAGCAGAAATGTGAAACTTTGACCTTACTCAAGAAATTGTAAAAAAGTAACTCTTTTAAGTAATGAAATGTAATCGTGTAATTTTATCGTGTTATGTATATGTGTGCAAATAAACGTGTGTGCTCGTACGAAGCGATTTGCTTCTTCGTTCATTATGCGAACGGCTAAGGAATGGAACAGCCTGCCGGCGTCTGTATTTCCCGAAACCTACAACCTTGGGATCTTCAAGGCCAGAGTGAATAGACATTTACTGGACCAGCATGCTCCATCGTCGACCTCATCGTCGCTTACCATCAGGCGAGATCGAGGTCAAATGCGGGTTTAGTAGTAAATAAAATTAAAAAAAATGAATTTTAATTCATTCATTCATTCAGAATAACAATTATACTTCATTCTATGTTGCTCGCATATTTATCAAATTTTAACTGTAGTAACATATTTTAATAAAAAAAAGTTAAAAGCAGCGAGTTAAAAGTAATTAAATCTTGAAATAGAAAATAGAACTACATTTATTGCGAAATATTCTTTTTTTTAACAACTTTAGAATGGGAGACTCAATATTATTTTGAGTCAGCCCTTATCTGATATTATGAAACACTTTGTTGTTTGCTAAGTTGGCTCTCAAAGTGAGGGCTGACTCTAATAATACTTGAGCTTCCCTTCCCTTTTCTTAGTGACCCTAACGAGGCTGACATGGTCACCTTGTCGTGTACCAAAGCGTCTAAACTGAGATTTAAAAAGAACTTTAGAATCAAAGTAACTGTAAATAAACCTTATTTACTAAGTATATATGTATCTTAAAAGTCAACTGTTGTCCTGTATACCCTACCATAAACACATCATTGAATACAACCGCGTCATAGTCAGGTGGACTTAAATATACAAACAGATATAACATTATGTATACTTGTATAGTAAAGTATTATAAATATACTTGTTTATTTACAACCAATCACAGTCCTCCATTTGGAAATTTATTTATTATTTTGTCACCTCCATTCATGTGTCATTTGTTGAGACAAGTTGCAGAAACATTGATTAACTAAGATTAAGTAAGGAAGGGGTCGGTCTGTCGGTTTGCCTGTAGCATCATAATTCATTAATTAAGATTAAGTAAGGAAGGGGTCGGTCTGTCGGTTTGCCTGTAGCATCATAACTCATTATCTAAGATTAAGTAAGGAAGGGGTCGGTCTGTCGGTTTGCCTGTAGCATCATAACTCATTACCTAAGATTAAGTAAGGAAGGGGTCGGTCTGTCGGTTTGCCTGTAGCATCATAATTCATTAATTAAGATTAAGTAAGGAAGGGGTCGGTCTGTCGGTTTGCCTGTAGCATCATAATTCATTAATTCAGATTAAGTAAGGAAGGGGTCGGTCTGTCGGTTTGCCTGTAGCATCATAATTCATTAATTAAGATTAAGTAAGGAAGGGGTCGGTCTGTCGGTTTGCCTGTAGCATCATAATTCATTAACTAAGATTAAGTAAGGAAGGGGTCGGTCTGTCGGTTTGCCTGTAGCATCATAGCTCATTAACTAAGATTAAGTAAGGAAGGGGTCGGTCTGTCGGTTTGCCTGTAGCATCATAGCTCATTAACTAAGATTAAGTAAGGAAGGGGTCGGTCTGTCGGTTTGCCTGTAGCATCATAGCTCATTAACTAAGATTAAGTAAGGAAGGGGTCGGTCTGTCGGTTTGCCTGTAGCATCATAGCTCATTAACTAAGATTAAGTAAGGAAGGGGTCGGTCTGTCGGTTTGCCTGTAGCATTATAACTCATTAACTAAGATTAAGTAAGGAAGGGGTCGGTCTGTCGTGTTTGCCTGTAGCATCATAGCTCATTAACTAAGATTAAGTAAGGAAGGGGTCGGTCTGTCGGTTTGCCTGTAGCATCATAACTCATTAACTAAGATTAAGTAAGGAAGGGGTCGGTCTGTTGGTTTGCCTGTAGCATCATAACTCATTAACTAAGATTAAGTAAGGAAGGGGAACGGTCTGTCGGTTTGCCTGTAGCATCATAGCTCATTAACTAAGATTAAGTAAGGAAGGGGTCGGTCTGTCGGTTTGCCTGTAGCAGCATAGCTCATTAACTAAGATTAAGTAAGGAAGGGGTCGGTCTGTCGGTTTGCCTGTAGCATCATAACTCATTAACTAAGATTAAGTAAGGAAGGGGTCGGTCTGTCGGTTTGCCTGTAGCATCATAACTCATTAACTAAGATTAAGTAAGGAAGGGGAACGGTCTGTCGGTTTGCCTGTAGCATCATAGCTCATTAACTAAGATTAAGTAAGGAAGGGGTCGGTCTGTCGGTTTGCCTGTAGCATCATAACTCATTAAGTAAGACTAAGTAAGGAAGGGGTCGGTCTGTCGGTTTGCCTGTAGCATCATAACTCATTAACTAAGATTAAGTAAGGAAGGGGTCGGTCTGTCGGTTTGCCTGTAGCATCATAACTCATTAACTAAGATTAAGTAAGGAAGGGGTCGGTATGTCGGTTTGCCTGTAGCATCATAACTCATTAATTGATGATTGATTGATCTGCTTTGCAGCTTGCAAAGGTTTATTGTTATTTATTTATTTGAGGGTAGTATCTATTTCATACGCCTTTTGCACCCGTATATTATGTATCTTATGATTTTTCCATCACCTGAAGGTTGCCTGGATAAGGCCGCCGTCTACACATTGTATTGTACCTCTCTTTATGTTTTATGTTTTGTTTTTGTCCCGGGTGTGCAATAAAGTATATTTGTATTTGAATTTGAATTACAAAATCTTTTCAATAATTAAACGAGGTAAAGTAAGTACATACTTATTAAACCATGTTTATTTCAAATTATTTATTTTCATTTATAATTTATAAAGCATTCGTATATTATGATATATATTTATTTCAAAAGATGTGCTGCTGAAAGTTTCTTGCGCCGCTTCTTTCCTTTCAGCTATAGCACCTTACGAAGCGGTGGTAGAGTAAAAAAATTACCTTGTAAAAATGTACTATAAGGTATAGTGCATTCAATTTTACCTGGCGTGTTTCCACTTGAAACCGTCTTTAACAATAACAATAGGATGAAGTCGTGGCGGGTGAATTCTTTGTAAACACTTGCAAAACACGTGCGGCAGGCGGTGTTTCAAACGTTTTTGATACTTTCCCTATGTTATCTTCTTTTGAATAATATAAGCAAATAGAAACACCACTCAGTTGTTCATTGAACTTCGAAGAGATCAGTTCAGTGAAAATATTACGTCTTTCGATATGTTTCGTCCTTGGGTGAAATCACCTTCCACTGTGCCAAGTGAAAATAATAAAAACGATAATCAGAACTTTGTGTTCAACAAGCATCTAAGTCGTGATGCACAAATAATTATTTTGAACGTTTATTTCAATTTAATTGCAGTTGTAAGTGTATTTTTTAATTATTTTATGAATAAATTCAAAAGTATCAACATTGGTTGGTTTGCAAATAAATAGATAAGGCCGAAACGGCTCCTTTAAAAATGAATGGGCTCTATGAGTGTTTAGTTTATTACCCCTATTGTTTACGTTCAAGTGGAAAGACGTCAGTTAATACTGAATCCACTATACTTACTTACAATAAAAACAGTTTTATTTGATTTGGTTTGATTCTGCGCATAAGTACTCAAATATATTAGAAAAAAAAAACATGAAAATATTTCCGCGAGCCAGATTTGAACCTGCAACCTTGCCTTTCCGTAGCGTGCTCTAATCAACCGAGCTATCGCGAGTCAAAATGCAGCCTCCGAAGTTGCTTAGAGCAATTTCATTAAAAATATTTTATTATTAACTCCATTTGATTATATTTCTGCTTCAAATAAAACGATAATAATTACTAATTACTCGCTACCTGAGACAGATTTGAGTCCCGCCTCCTAATTAACTCCCCTGTTAATTAAGTTTAACAGAGGATAATTAGACATTTAACGGGGACAGCCCACTTAATTTAAGTTATATTCGCCGTTCCTATCTATATAGAAACCATATTACAAGGCATAAATAACAATTAATGGCGACAGAATAATACCGTTGAATATTCTTAGCGGTATTACGCGAGACATTTTACAAACACAAACCGTAAGAACCACGAAACGTCTTTAAAATTAAGTCTTCATTAAAATACATTTCTAAGCCATAGCTCCAGAGATGACACGGACTTAAGGAAGCCTAAGGACATTTCTTGCAAGTTTTGCAACTTACGGAAAATCTGTTGAGAGAGTAAAGTATTCTATTGTTATCGTCTGCCAATTTATGGCTCCACTGGTAAGGAAATGGGCCATAGGATTTGAGGGTTTTCTTACGAAATTTTCTTTAGAGGTAGAACAGTTACATAGAGAAGAGATCTGTCCTCCGAGATACAGGAACTTCCTAGTCCGGAGGTCAGCGTTTATTGTAAACTAACTTGTTGCTCACTAATTTTATTTAGTTTAATATAACCTATGCTTAAGTTCCTACTGGTGTATGGACTATGAATCCTTTGTAATCTTACCGCAGAAATAAACCTATCCTGTTATCCTCTTATTCTGTTATAATACCTATGTATTTTGACGTCTGTCGTTCTAACAATGATGACTAATGAAGGCGGCAAGACTCGCCACCACCACCAATTGGGGTTGTACAACTTTTTTACCTAATTCTGCCGCAAAGCGGCAATGCTTGCATTGCTGTGTTTCGGTTTGAAGGGTAAGAGAGCCAGCGTAATTACCGGCACATGAGGCAATCCATCTTAGTCCTCAAGGTTAGAAGTGTATCAAAAACCCTTTAAAAACATTTAAATTACAATCTTCGTCTTCTATCGATTCAATGGAGTCACGAGTTGAGTCACCAGAAAGCAGCCAAATTTGTTCTTTTAATATATTTTTGTTTTCGTCCCTGACTGCCGTTTCGCCCGCGATGCCTTCGCCCTGGCACAGCTGAAAACCAGCGCTGTGGTTCTGCCGTACCGGTCGGAGCACAGCACATGCTGAGCATGTGTCCTTTTAACGTTGTGTTGTCTTTTTAATTTCAAATATTTTTAAGTTTAATTATGTATGCATAATGCAATGTTAAACGTGTTTTTTTTCCTTTCTTTTCCACTACAATTGCCCTCTGGTTGGCTTCAAATAAGTCTTAATAGACCGACGTTTGTTTTCCCTTCTAACCCTTAGTTACCTAACCGCCACCCATCGTTGCCAACTATCGCCTCAATGATCGGCGCGTACGCCCACGTCGCCCTAAATCAGTATAATTGGATCAGTCGCGATCTACGCTCCATATTGAGTGATCAGGTTGATCGACCAGGGTCCCGTCATCAGGTTGACTAAGGTTACTGGACGGAGGTTGAAGGTTAGTGGTTCGTTTGCATTTGTGTGCCGGGTTCCGTGGGTAACAGACTCTAGTTTGGTCATCGACACACGTAGATTTGTGGACTCGTAAATGGCGAATTACATCATGATGCGGTTAAGGCAGATCGTGTGGTGTCCAGAGTCGCTTAAATTTATTTTGTGGCTTATTCTTGCTATATTTCATTTTAATGTGAAACAGTGACGGCTAAATAATGAAGTGGATTGTAACATCAAATAAAAAAAAATATAAATAATTTTATTGTTTAATTATCTTTACTAATATTCGGGCCTGGGTGGTGATTGCACATTTGCGCCGTTTGGGGAGACCTTGGGGCCGTGGGGGCCTGGAGCCCCCTGCCTCTACGGGGAAATAGCCAAGCGCCTCGTAGAAACATCCCGGGATCGGCTGGCCTCTACTTCGCTCAGCGTATAAGCCTCGCCATACAGCGGGGCAACACCGCCAGCCTTCTCGGGGCACTCCCTGCAGGGAGCGACCTGGGCCAGGTCATTTACTTGTAAAATAGTTAGGTATTTTGTAATTTTAGCTTAAGTATGTATTTTAGTATTACTTAATTTTGAATAAACCATTATCTTTACCGAATACAACTTACTGTTTATTCATATGTGAAATCTATATTTCGTCGGTGGAAATTAACTGTAGCTTTAAACGTGGTTTACACGATAATTCTTAGGGTACTTTATTTTAATTATTTAAATCCAAAGGACACTTCTAAATAACAAATATATAATATACAAAATTAAAAAGTGGTCTCATGACGAATACGTACTCTCTTTATATTTTGAAACTGAGCTCCCATTTTTAACACCTATAAAACCTAAACCAACCATTTTATGATTTTTAAAAACAATATAGACTTCTGTAATTTATTGACATAAATGTTATTTTATTATGCACAAATAGAAAATATAATATAATATAACACTAAAATAATACTAAAGCTAAAACTAAACTAAGGCTAAGAAAGCTAAAGATAAAAAGATGGGGGACTTAACCCAAATTTATTTACATAAATGACAATACGGGTTTATTCAAGACATTCTGGAGTTTTGACGAAAAAGTTGCCGTCATATACACCCATTCGGGCCGACACGTCCGGTTCGTTTAATAGATATTGTCAGCCCGAACGTTTCGACCCGATTGTGTGTATAACCAAACATAATATAACCACAAAATCTGAATGTTATTTTGAATTAATACAATTCTCAGCAGTGTCCGTTATTCAAATTTTTTGTATATTTCGTAATAAATTTACGAAAATATATGCATTTAATGGAACAAATTTGGATTTTAGGCTGACAATGTATGGGAAAAACATTATTCCTTTGAGTGAATAAGTTTCACTAAACGATTATTAACTACTTCCTTTTATATCGCATGTTTGTTATTTTATATTTGTGGAATAAAGTGTATTTTACTTTTTACTTTATTCTCAGAATTCTTCGTTGCAAATTATATATAGCTAAAGATTGAAGAATATTCTAGACATATTCAACCGTTCACATAGAAAAGTACTGTCTATTTAGTATTCGTTGGATGAATCGGGTACAGGTTTAGCTTTTTTATTCCATTAAGCTAGACTATTTTGGAAAATATTTCTAAAAATAAATTGGTTTAACATCTTGAATACGAAATGGAATACTTAAATATTCTAGGTTTTTTTGGGTTTTACCTTTACCAAAACACGTAAAGCCAGTACTTACTAAGCCCGAGTGCTCCATCTTTGGCCTCTTACCACCAGGTGTGATTGAGGTCAAACATGAGTTTAGATGTAAATAAAAAAGGTATGAGATACTTTTAACTGAATTACACGAGAAAATCGAGTTTCACCATCCAGAGTCAACCTGGGGTGATACCAACCATTTACTTATTTCTGCCCCAAAATCAGCAATGCATGCATTGCTGTTTCAATTTGAAGGGTGGAACTGAAGATCCAGCGTTATTACCGGCACATGAGGCATATAATCGGATTCCCTAACATTAAAAGCGCTTCGAAAACCCTCTATAATCATTATAGAAATGCAGAATTAAATGAAAAAATTTTTTTGATTAACACTCTTAACCATAACCAAATCTAGAAGGATTTATAATCGCAAAGGCTGACAAATCCAACCTCCTTAGGATGTGATAAGGATAGATAGATTCATTCATTTATGTCCCATTCATTTCACACTCTCTCAATCCCTATCGCATCCTTAGAAGTTAGGATTTGTAGTCCTTTGCTATTGTAAATCCTACTGAACTTGGTTATCATTGGAGAGGGTGAATCCGAGGGTGAGCGCGGTGAATTATCTATGGGCGACGCTGACTGTACCTACTTACCATCAGATGACCAGAAAAAATCCAAGGTCATAGAAGTAAGCATGACTAATTTATACTAAACACGTGTAAACATACAATATAGATTGCCGTATAGTGAAATTAACACAAGGTCCGCCGCCTGTGGAGCCAGAATAGTTTTTGCGGTCAACCACTGAACAAGCGGGCAACCGCAAAGTATTTCGCCTGCCCGCGGGCGGTAATTTCTCGCTGATTTTCACCTCGCTTTTACAGTAGCAATTATGAGGGTATTTTAATTATAAAGACTACCCACATGGCCTGTGTAAAAAGAGTAAACGGTCGCTATTTACCAACATAATTTAAACTACATTTATAATGGTTGCTTTTAGGTTTTTGCAAATTAATTAAGTAATAATTAATGATAATCAACAGAGCGTCGGTGGCACAGTGGCTAGGACACCGGAGTCCCATGCGGGAGGTCCGGGTTCTAAACCGTGCAGTGCCATGAATCAATGAGTTTTTCGTATTTTTCGAAGACTTACGTACATTTACCGACTGCTCTAACGGTGAAGCAAAACATCGTGAGGAAACCTGCACACTGAGATGACCAGTATGTAAAATGGGGTAGACACAAAAGATCCTCAAGGGTCGAAGTGCCGCTGGATTATTCCCGGCCCCTAATAATCAAGGACGGAGACAAAAACAAAATATGGACTATGTATAGAATATGCCACTTTCAATTATTAAAATTATTGGGGGGAAAGGACCCGCCACTCACCCTCGGATTCGCTCTCCCCACTACAAATCCGAACTTCTAAGGATGCGATAAGGATTGAGAGAGTGTGAAATGAATGGGACATAAATGAATGAATCTATCTATCCTTATCACATCCTAAGGAGGTTGGATTTGTCATCCTCTGCTATTGTAAATCCTTCTGGATTTAGTTATGGTTGACATAGTGTTAATAAAAAAATGATTTCATTTAATTCCGCATTTCTGTGATATTAACCATTAAAACACTAGTTTTACATACTAATGTACAGCCTACTTACTGAAATAAACATCAATTCATGTACAATATTTACATGGATACATATAAACTACAATAATAAAGATAAATGCTAAGAAAATGGACGAAATTAACCGCCGCCACTGCACCGGTCAATCCCAGAATTCTGCTGATCCACTCAGTGATCTGGAATAGTATTATATAAATGCGCCAATAAAAAGCAATGTTTTTTAACCCAAGAAGTTGATTAAGCCGTTGCTTGAGAGAGAGGGGCTATGACCCCCGCTCCGGGTCGTTCTTGGTGCAGAGGTTGGCCGTGGCGATTCAGCGTGGCAATGCCGCGAGCGTCATGGGGACCTTTGCGCCAGGGTCGACACGGGCGGAATTTTTGACTAAGGCTTTTCATAAGTCTTTTTTTATTTTAATTTATTGTATTTTTGTATTAATAAAATTATTAAAGAACAATAATAAAGGTTAATATAAAGGGTTAAGTTTCATAATGTTCATAATGTTTCATAGTTTATGTATCATATAACTTTATAAGTGAATAAATAAAAAAAAACTAAAAATAAGTTGATAATAATTTGTTTACCGTTTTGTTGATTTTATTCAAAATTACATTCTTCTTAGCTGTCAAAACGGGCCTATTAAATCGTGATAAATTTAGTATCTATTAATTAAGCCGCTTCGAGCCTTCGTAGAGCTATAAAACCCTTCATTTGGCAACTGTATAGGCCCTTAAACTTTCATAGATCCCTCATCTGCTCAGGGTTATGCCACCAGACATGGCGATCGACATGCGGCACACAAAGCTCAAGCCCGAAGAAGCTGCTCTCCTGGCGGGTGAGCTGAAGAAGCCTTCCTGGCAGTCCAGGAACGAGGGCATCCATGAGAGGGTCAGCTTTGAAGACGCCATATGGGGCTTCGACCTCGCTGGTGGATCGTATTATAAGACTCCTTTGAGGGTGGTTTCCGTAAGTGATAGTTTTGTTTTAGATGCATTAGGTGCAGGGATTTTTTTTCGTGAGATTTCATTCTTTCGAACTGACTTAGCAATAATCTGACCTGCTACGCTAGGCAACGCTTAAATTGTCATTAATACAATATAATGGTATCCATGACCTAATGATAGAGCTAATAGTGTCATATTCATAGGAACTCCTCATCTTTATGTGTTTGTTTGATTCGATTAAGACCAGGATTCGATGATGGAATCGGAAGGTGGTGAACAGAACTCCTTAACGACTAACAGCAGACCAATCAAATTTGGGCTCGACTAAAACGAAGAGGTGTTATAAGTTTAACGCGTACGTCTGTTTGTCTGAGGCATGATATCTCAACAACGGATGACCCGATTTGGACGCGGTTTTTCCATTCAACATATAATTTTAATGAGAGTGTTCTTACATGGCTATGGCTGATAAAAATTGGACGAATGTTTTCCAAGATCCTAAGTAAGTATTTCTGATAGCAGTTGGGATCTCTGGAACGGTCTCTGGAGGGTAGATTTTGAGCTCAAATGTTTAGAATCATGGTGCCATTCTCACATGTGGAAACTTGAAGATCTGATGATGACTAGGTAAAAGTAAAAGAATCTCCACAACGTTAAACCAGGGGATATCTTAATTTTTTAAGAAGGATGTCGCCATCCTTCTTCTTGAAGTGATTTTCATTAATGATATATTATATGCGCCATTTTTATGCTAAGTTATTTCATACAAGTCATACATTTTTTGAAAGTCGGGAATTAAGAATTTGTAGAACATATTTTTGGGAATAAATGCACTGGGCCTCAAAACGTATGGAACATCGCCATTGTTCTAAACAATTATTTAATTTAGCTTAATTAAAACCAGGTGAAACCCGACAGCCGAGCGGAGAAGGCGGGTATCAGAGCGGGAGACAGGCTGAAGCGTATCAACGACATCGAGACCTCCACTCTCACCATCCAGGAGGCGCACCAGATCATCATCGACTCCGGGGTGCACCTCCGGCTCGCTGTCACTGCGTGAGTATTGTCGACACACTAACAAATACCAATGAAACCTTGGATGAAAGAAAAAACCGACCAAATGCGCACGAGAGCTCCACACTGAAAAAAATATTTTTTGTCTTGAAATAAGATTCCTCGAAAATATTTCCTGGAAAAAATTCATACATGTTTAGACTTCCTTTTATTTTTCACGAATAGATACAACATTTTCTATCAGTAGTAATTATTTCAGATATATTTTTATAATTTCTCCAAAAAGGGACGTTTAGAAACTTCGTTTTTTTTATTATTATTATTAACTCTTTATTGTACACAATATAATACAAACTTATACCAAAAAATATATGTGAAACACAAAGGGCGTGACTTATCTCTAAGAGAGATCTCTTCCAGCAAACCCCATAAAAAAACAATTTGATACATATCAAGGCAGGCGAAGTGTACACCTATATGCTAAATAAATATACCTACTTAATAATACAAGATAGAAAATATTATTATTATTATTATTATTATTTTCCTGATAAATGTAGAAGATTATCTATCTATAAACTAGGGATGTTGCGGAGGTGGTTTTACCAGAATCGGAGTCGAAATCGAAGGTTTTAAATTTGATTTATCGGAGTCGGAACCGGAGTCGGAGGCGAAGGTAGAAGAGAGATGTTCAGAAGAGAGATATTTTAAACCGTTTTTAAATTTTTATAGCTGAACTGGCCAAAATATTTCATGATGACGTTTGCGGAAATAAAACGTAGTCCTACACTATTTAATAAAATGTTGATATTTGAATATGTTTGCTCACAAATCTTCGGTATAACCTCCGATTCAAAATTATCGGAGCCGAAGTCGGAGTCGGAGGTGTAAAATCAATCGGACGTTCCGACCTTTCGTAGTCGGAGTCGAAGCTCCGTAACATCCCTACTATAAACAGCGATCCTTTGGTGGATCCTGTAAAGGATTCTCGTACGACATTATTTTCCCTGTCAGTACCGACCGACGAAGATATTCCGATTTATCCCTACTCGGATTTTATGACTTCCATTTGCAGCGCTCGACTAAATTATGTATCCAGTCTCCACGTAGTAACTCCTCGGGTCTCTTGATTGATGAATGGACTTCGTAGGCAGGACGCTGGGTGAATTTGAAATACCCGAATAAAGTTTATACGTTAGTCGGCACTTACCACTAAATAGATACTTAACAGAAAAGAAGCTTAGGGAGCTCGACAAACACAATCACATGCTCATTGCACAGGGCAGCGGTCGTTAAGGCATGACCGATAAAGGAAATACCTAGGTATTTTTTGTTGAAGAATACTTTATACTTTATTTGCACACACATAAATTACAAAAGAAACAACAACAACAGATTTATACACAGGTAGAGCTTCTCTTAAATAGAGATTTCTTCCAACTAGACCTTTAACGTACAGAAATTTAGTACGATAAGTAGACATACATACGTGTACAAATTATTTAAAACAAGAGGGGAAAAATGTATGCTATATGGAAGGGAGGAAAAGAATTCACCTGATGGTAAATTATCTCCGTCGCCAAAGACATCGCCCATAGATACGCTGCTACCCTTAGTTCTCATGTGCCAGTAATTACTTTGCTTGCTGGCTCTCTTACTCTTCAAACCGGAACACAACCAAGCATTGCTCTAATTTGTGGCAGAATAGGTGAATGGGTGGCGCCTATCAATGTCTTACCACTTTCAAAAGTTCCGGTTACGTCAGTATATTAGAGTACTATGTGGTTCCGGTAAGCACGTGTAAGCGTGTGTAAACAAAGACGCAATTGTGTTTGTGCCTCAAACCACAATGCTCCTACAGAGCTTTTTTTCTGTTATTCTGTTAGTTATCTATTTTATGATCTTAAGTCTTACTCATTATACCTTTATCCCGATTTGACAGGCTCCACGAAGTGATCTTAGAATAATAGCACTGCGTATACGCGTTTAAATCATCCATTAATATGTTCCCCGTGATCCATTATTATATTACATAATATGTCATAATTTTCGTGATAATATTATGTAACTTGTAACTATTAATACATACTTACTTACTTCGCTGGCGCAGCGACCCGAAGTGGATCTTGGCCTCCGATACCAAAGAGCGCCATCGCTCTCTCTCCTGCGCAGTCTCGAGCCAGTCAGGCGCGCCTGGAACTCACGCAGATCCTTCTCCACTTCATCGCGCCAGCGGTATCCACATACGCTCGTTTAACTGCCCGATCTTCCCCCATCCTAGTGACGTGTCCGAGCCATCGGAGTCCAGCTGTTTTCGTTTCCCCGATAATATTCGGCTCGTTCACCATCTCTTCAATCTCCCTATTCTTTCTTATCCTCCATCCTCCGTTTTCCTTCTAGACTGGTCCCAGAATCTTCCTCAATATCCTCATCTCGGTCACCAAGAGTCTGTTTTCTTTCTTGTGCGGCGGGCTTACTCCTCGCCCACGGAAAAACAAATGGTTACGAAACCGATTAATACATAGTAGTTAATTATACTTACCCTTTATTGAATACTATTGGGGAAAGCACTGGCTCCCAAGATTCGCATAGTTTGGGAGTCAGGGTATATTGTTCGATTCAAAAGCACGATGATGTCTTAGATATAGTTTTTTTAAGACCAAGTTTAGTATATTAGATATTCTATGATTAAACCCTGACTTAAAACTAAAAACTAGAGTTCAATGAACATAATTGTGATGGTAAACATAAATTAGGCTCTGGTCTGAACTACTTAGTTCCAATATATTCAATTAGTCTAACCCAATACCGAGTTAGTTGCTGCCTGCTATAAAATTAGCTAAAACCATATGTTGGTATGAAATATACTGGATCCATTTTTGAATAGTTTAAGAGGGGAAAAAATAGGGAAAATCGTCAGTCAGGCTACACTTACCTGGAATATGCAGTAGCACCACCCGGGATATCCCAAGGTCTTCAGTTCAGGCACAAATTACGTCAGGTTTTCACAGCCATGAAGGTTGGTTTACAATGAATGTCAAGAGCAGGTAATGGGCATCGAATAGAAATGTGGAAAAGACCATAGATATTAACATATTTTATGTCTATATTCCAGGCCTGAAGACGAAGAGGATGCTTACTTCTGTTATGAAGACCCTGTAGTAAGTATTTTTCAGAATTTTTTCAGAAAGAAACTAATAGTTTTAGATGTAGGTGTAACTCAATCCACTCGATTTTCGATATCAGAAAGGCACGGGGAAGGCAATGGCAAACCACATCATCAAAGTACAGATTTGAGAAAGAGTGAGAGAGAGAGAGATGATGTATATTTGTGATGGTTAGCCTATGTCGCCATCGAAACTGGTGAAGTTGTAATGTGGCGCGGGTTACAACTGCTTTTCATGGATAGACCATAACTCACAACTCCCGCAGTTCTTTTAGTTAGGGAGTAGATAAAAAGAAAATTTAACTTTTTTAAGTTAAGTACGTACTTTATATTTACTATATCGGTGGAAAAGTTTGCGCTGCAGTTAAACCCAGTATTATAATTAAGTAGGTACCAATGTTGTGTATTTTCATCTCATTTCGGCGAGAGCTTTCACTGTAAATTGAGTCCATTATTTATAATGCCCCCTCAAATTATTGTACGTAATGTTGTTTACTTCATCGGTGAAACATTAATAGCTGTTTCATTCGACGCCTTGAAACGAACAAGCCAGGCGCTATTGGAGTCAGCATTAATACCTTAATTTTAAAGTTTTGACAAAATGAACTGTGAACTGTCAAATGACTGAAGATATTTTCATAGCTTCATTCACAGCGCGTGTGTGACCCGTGGTTCTCATAATAAAAATCTTCTAGTTTTGTATTTTTTTCTTCATATGATACAAAAAACTATTTTTGTCCCACTGCCAAGCAAAAGCTGTGTTGAGGTTTATGAAAATTGCTATGCGTTGGCAAACCTTGTGTTTGGACACTGGGTACTTCGTCAGCATCCATTTAAACAACAGGATAGGACACTCAAATCAAATCTCATGGAAAAATTGAATCGCGAGTTAAGACTAAAGCCAGAATTTTGACAACTACCGACAAAAAGTTTAACAACTATAGTATTGGTACCTATATCCATACACGAGAAAGGACTTCTTCTTTTGTCTGCGTTGAGCCCATGATGGATGAAGTAAGGCACTTCTTTTCTTCTTATTAATTTTTCTTACTGGGTATTCTTTCTTCAGAAGTCGCTTATTTCGATTGACCGTGGGTCGCCATGAAGTATCCTGCTCTGGTAAATACTTCAGATGTGGAAATAGGTAGCGGAGTAGTTATTAAAAAGACATTACGGCATGTATTGGTTTGGCATTCGAATAAACCACACGACCGTAATAAATTGAAATTGAAAGCGTTTATTTATCACTGTAAACACCAGAGTATAGAACACAATACAGAAGTATACAAAGATTAATACATTTAACACAAAACATTCAGTACAGTGCCAAAAAGGGTACACCAGCCCAGCATAATGCTGAGGCAAGCCACAGCGCTGATTTCCAGCTGGCCCCTCAGTGACTGCACGGACGAAGAAAGCAACAGTGTTGCGTGTAATACGTCTTTTTAATCACTACTCCGCTACCTATCTCCACATCTGAAGTATCTACCAGAGAAAGATACTTCAAATAATTATGTAAGGCAATTACGCATTATATTTTGAAAAAAAAAAAAAGTTCTTACGCGAATCACCAATTATTATGCACAATGCCAAAAACGCAAATTGCTATAAAACAATTCTGACAATGTGTGTATTAAAATTTTTCTTTTACGCGTTTTGCCAATACAAATTATCAAGTTCTCGTTTGAACCATAGGTTAGAATGGGCAAGATACAAATATCTATGAACTTCCTTATAAGCAATTGAAAGGCTACTTTGGTGTATATGTGTACACACCTATACGCCCGCGCTGCTCGCTGGTTTGTATTATACTCCAGTAATATACCGGCTTTTGTAGTATACGGGTGTTCCTTGGCTCATACTCTGCATACTTACATGTCAAGAAAAATCAGATTACATAGAGGCATCTCGACTTCAATCTAGCTAATTCTTGCTGCCTCCACCTCGGCGGAGACGCGAGCTTGTCCCCTCCACCGTCGGTGCGTATTTGCGCTGTTTCGGTCCAAATTTCCCGTTAATGATCAGCAAATAGGCGCTTCAATCGAAACGGTTTACTCGCCTTGCCGTAATTGTAATTACACTGAAATTACACTCTCATCTCAAGGGAATAGGTAGGTATTCCCATTCTTGATAGGTATCTGGGTTGTTCGTCTGGGTATTGACATGCGACCTAGATAGGGAAGACACGAGCTACGAATAAATTAGGAATAACCTGCGACTTTGCGTAATAAATCTAAATTAGAAATACAAGTAATCCCAACTTCCCGCTGTTGTTGTAAATCGTTCTAGAGATCAATTACGGAACCAATTTTGATCGAACATGGCTCAGAATAATCTCGACAAAATATTCTGAAAATACTGAAAACCGCTTCGAAATCTGATTATCGGGAGCAATACACTAATAGCACTTTTTAAAGCCTTGGGTGTCTACCACGACCCGTTTTACACGAACGTTTCTGCCACGCACCTGCAAAATGTGGAACTCTCTTCCACCCGACGTTTTTCCACAGCGCTACGACATGGGATGCTTCAAAAAGAACGTTAAAAAGTCCTCTCCCTCCACGGCCGGCAACACACGTGGAATACCCCTGGTACTGCACGTGTCTCTAGGCGACGGTGACTACTTACCATCAGGTGGCCCGTCTGCCTGTTTGTCGTAGCTAATTTATATTAAAAAAAACTTACATATTTTTACGCTATGTTCCTGGTTCAGTGAGCAGAGAGCACACCTCCTTCACAATTAAAATTTTCTTTAGTTTTCCGTGTTCCCCCATCTTTTCAATTCCCACAGAAAATTAATTTAAAATTTCAATCAAATTCCCAACTTCTTAAAGAATAGGATAAAAAGCTCTTTTCGAATCAGTAGCAAACAAGAGGGAAGCTTTTAAGTTTCCCTCATCAAACTTCTGAGGAAAAAATTCATTAATTAAGTTCCTAATGGGATGGAACCACTGGAAGATATTATTTTTCTTTCTCATTATTCTAATTGTTTCCCGACATTAGGT
The DNA here is from genome assembly GCA_947369225.1 of Hofmannophila pseudospretella. Classification (NCBI taxonomy): domain Eukaryota; kingdom Metazoa; phylum Arthropoda; class Insecta; order Lepidoptera; family Oecophoridae; genus Hofmannophila; species Hofmannophila pseudospretella. The sequence goes on from OX376320.1 coordinate 674,435, forward strand.
AATAAACTCACTTATATTTCGTACTCGTATTCCTAAAGGCTCGTCATCATTCTATAGAATTATGGAAGGTTCGTGACAATGATGCATGGGTTACTGGTACAGGAGGCCTGAACGCGGCAGATTTTTAAGAAGTGATTGGAAGGTAAAAAGATGACAGAATGTATAATGGGAAGATCTTCCACCAAGCGAGACAGTGTGCCTAATTACCAGTGCTGGTCGACCTTTGCTTAGATGGAGCCACGAGCACACTCCGTAAACAGAAAAGCAAAACGAAACGTCATTCTTGAAGATATCACAAATTTCTCGTTATTTGGGTTAATTAAATCAAATTTTTCAATAAAATTGTGATGATATAATTGCATCATATGGCCATTTCAAAATAGCAGACCTAAAAAATCTGTTAAGACAGCGTGGCGCGGGTCTGAAGGGTAAAAAAAGATTTGGTGGAAATGAACGTATCTACATGTTGATTGGTTACGTACCATTGCGCTAGTGGCGCCTCTAGTGGTAAAACATTGCAGGATTATCTCTTATTCGTATTTACGTGAAGTCCTATTGAAAATATCGCTACCGCGTTCTATGTTTGTATACGGCCGCGATGTATACAGAGTGTGCTCCGGACGATCTGCGTCATCTGTCGGCGAGTTCAGTGAACTAACCGTAGCGGCGGAGCGTCGTGCGACGCAGAAAACTTTTTCTTTAGACATGCAGGTTCCCTCACTATGTTTTCTTCACCGGTAAATGTGCCTAGTATTTAAAAAAATACTTTTTGGTACATGACATTGTATGGTCATGTATCGATATAGGTATCGAAGCCGGACCTCTCGCACAGGAGTCCTATAGCATAACACGTTTGCCATTGCCTTCTCCATTTCACACACAGGAAGATGTAGTTACCAGCTTAAAATTGAATAATCTAATGGAATAGAATTATTTTTCACAAACAAAACCTTTGGAAGACAGTCCCTCATGATGGATAACATACTCTGATTAAATTAGAAGACAAACTTTTTTACCAAGCATTGATTGATGATTCCAAGAGTTTAGACACTACCTAATCTACGTCGTGAGTCCTAGCAAAAAAACTTTCCAATTGCGAATCGGGGCTCGCCATATCTATAGGGATCCGTACTATTTATAAGAACTATTTGAACGTATTCAGCGGAAAAAAAAAACCTTTTTACTCACATGTAAGTTTGTAAACTGTTACAGATGTATCAAGTTTTTTATATTTGTTGTTCAAACAAAGGACATGGCCAAAATTTTAGCCAATTTTCAATTTCCTACATAATTATTCTAAATCGTATTCCTCATTGCTGAGGGTCGTGATCATTCTAAGGAATTAATCCACATTAACTCCACATGAACCCCATTAACTCTCGTGGCAGACTTAATGGGGTGGTTTGCCATTGCCTTCCCCATTTTACACACTGGTTATCTCAGTGTGCAGGTTTCCTCACGATGTTTTCGTTCACCGTCAAAGCAGTCAATAAATGTACGTAAGTCTTTCGAAAAAAACTGAAAAACACATTGGTACATGGCAGTGCATGGTATCGAACCCGGACCTCCCGCATGGGAGTCCGACGTCCTAGCCACGAGGCTACCGACGCTCCAACATTATACCGCTTCCTACATAATATCGTTCCTACATTTACCATCAGGTGGCTGGACTATACTCGTATTCTAGTCTATACAAGAAAAGACTGTGTCGATATGCTCACCAAATGGCGGCATGGTATTGATCCGTTCGTTACTAAAGGATTATTATTTTGCAGGAAAATGGCTATGACAGTGACGAGGAGAGGAGGTTACTGGAAGAGCGTGTGCGGAAGCGAGAGGTCCACGCTAAAGTTGTGAGTAAAATCTTGTAACTTAGAAAATGTTAGCAACCGTTCATACCTTGATGGAATCGGGCGTTAGTTGCGTAAATCCATTTTTAACTATAAAATTTCTTAGGGGAAGAAAAGACCCGCCCTCACCCTCGAATTCGCTCTCCCAAGAGCTAACCAAATCAAGAAGGATTTACAGTCGCTAAGTTTGACAAATCCGACCTCTTAAGGATGTTATAGGGATTGGGAGAGTATGAAAAGAATGGGACCTAAATGAACAGCAGTTTTCCGCTGGAAATTGTGAACTTGAATTCAAATTTGTCACGTCTTTCGCCTCTAAACCGTACCTTCATACCTTGTCGGCAACGGTGAACTAAATCACAAATTGTTCGATACATTTATTTATGGGTTCAAATGTGAATCGATAATCTAGATATAATAAATAATAATAATAAAAGAGTATTTATTCATTCACACATGAGTTAAAAGGTACAATATTGTTATTTTATTCTAATTTTTTAACCTATAAACAATATATATATATATATATATATATATATATATATATATATATATATATATATATATATATATATATATATATATATATATATATATATATATAGGTCGAGACCTCAGCGACACGCTGGTTTTCAGGTCTCGCCTAACATGCTAGATGGAGCGCTGGTTGCGGGACACAACACGATTATGTGGTCAAATCTCCGTTATAATTTTATATTAAAATGGATGACAATATGTAGCTGGCTTCAGCTTCCTTGTGATGATAACAATTGGGTTTATGGGTCTGAGAGAGTGTCTATACCATTCACTGAGGTCAGCTAACAGAGACTTTGCTGCATACAGCAAATTTATTAGGTACATATACCTAGTAAATTATCCTAAAAATAACCCCTATCGGTGAAATAGAACTTATTTACTATCACAGGATTTAACATATACTCCAGACGTCTATTTTTCTTCATTTTTCAGAGCTCCTACTGGAGTCTACAATGGCCTTGGGTCAGCAAAAGAAGAGTCATCTATAGGGAGTCCAACTGCTTCATGGTTCCTAGCAAATTCGAGGATAAACATAGGTAACCCTAAATCCAGAAAACACAACGGTTGTTGCACGAAACGTCTTTTTTTCCATGATTGAAATACGATGCTATCTCTTTATAGTTCAAGATAGAGATGTCACGACAGTCTTAATATTAAGGACGGTTCGTGCAATTTTCATTTTTGCTTTCAAAAAGAAACTGTACCTAGCGGTTCTGAAGTTATTTTTGACATTACAGAGACAAGTTTTCGGCGCAACCAATGCTAAGGGTTCAAGATGATATTGTTCTGCAAAGTGCTAAAAATGAAAAATACATGAAAGAAATAGAAAGTCAGTCCAAATTAAATGAGAATGAGAGTCCTATTGTCAATGGTAACCAAATTGAAAAACCAAACGAAGTTCTGAATGATAATCCACCCGTTGTAAATGGTAACCACCAAAGTAATGACGTAGACAAAAATAATAACCAAATGGCAAACGGTGACGTTAATGGTAAAGAAAATGGAGTTAATGGTAACCTTGATGAAATACCCGAAGTAGAAGAAGAAAGTATTCAGGAAAACGTATCAAACTCTCAAAACGATGATTTAGTAAGCGAATCTCAGAATGAAGAAGTGTCAAATTCTCAAGATGATGAAATCATCAACGAAATTTTAGGTAAAAATGACGAAAATGTTCCTAAAGGTGAAGAAGACAATATTCCTAATAGTGTCTTAAGTGATGGTGATGAACAAAGTGTAGAAAATTCTGAATCTATTGATGAAAGATAAATTTATAATACTTAGTTAAAAGTTGTGATATAAATGTGATCAATTATATTTCTCAATGTCTTCATTATCATCAGTAGTCGATGTTAAAATCTTATTTCGAATCTGAAAAATGCTTTAGTAAGAAGAGATAATAATTATTTTCATAGTTCTGTTTTCGTTTTCAAAACATCTTACTCTGAATTTTATTTCAGATATTTATTTTATTCATATAATCGTCTTTCCATTATTATGTAAGCACTTTACTATATAATAGTAATATAAAGAGCTGTATTTTTAATAAAATGCATTAATTTTTTTATACTACTTATTTATTTCCCCATAAATAGAAAGCGCAACTTGCAACTTCGTATAGTTCATCATCGTCATATTTATGTATAGTTCTAGAAAGAGATATGACGAAATTATGAAGAAACTGTAAAGTGACAAAGTAAGGTAAAAAGCAGTACCACATATAAACATGAACTGTGACTAAAATGCTAGATTTTGTGGACAGGCCTAGCACAAAACTAGAAAATGAAGATGATTGTTTGTTTTCTCCGCCATAAAGCCTAGCAGGCACGAAATAAAAGGGCGATTTGACGAACTAAAGGTCAACCTATTGCGATGTTAGTCCTGCGGTTAGCGGTGTTGCAGATTGGCGTACTAGGTTGCATTTTGGTACGATAGTTGTACACACCCATAGCTTATATTTAAGAAGTGTTGCCACGGTGGTACCATTAGCACTCGGCCGCCATCTTGAAAAATGACACTTTTAATTATTTTTTCAAAATTGTACGAAAATGGTTAGAGATATAATAAATCGGTCTACGGCGGATATGGACCTTAATAAATTCTCTACAAAATGGTCATACGTTATTTAATGATGTTATAAATAGTTTAAAAGTTACAGCTGGTCAATTGATTTTACAATTTGGCAACGAGCAGAATTTTACTATTTAACCTTAAATTGTGAAAGAATCAAGCAAGAACCGAGAATGTTGTCAAAGAGCGAATTAATTGGCATATCTTGACCCTTAAACCAAGCTCTTATTTATTTTCATAGGTGTAATAATACTTTCCGAGTTATTGTAATCAATTACTCCCTAGTATCTACGACTAATTAGTTCCGTAAAAATTTGGGACTATTTACGTAATTCAACTAGAAAAGTAATAAAAATATAAATTTCATATAAGAATTTATTGTATTAATTTCCGCATTTATTGCATCATTTTCGTACAATTTGAAAAAAAATAAAAAAATGGCATATTTTTCAAGATGGCGTCCGTGTGCAACTGGTGCCAACGTGGCAACACTTCTTAAAAAGTAAGCCATGGGTGTAAACAACTATCGTACCAAATTGGAACCCAGTACGACAATCTGCAAGGTCAGGCTGAAATATGGCCACTTGCTTGCTTGCTTATCGTATGGTTAGTGGCCAACCTATTTGTCAGAGTTGTTTCGGCCGCCCGTAGGCCTCTGACATGGCTTAACGACTGCTATCGAACGACACTAACCGGGACCGACTGCTTAACGTGCTCTCCGAGGCACGGAGGAGCTCAGATGAAATATGCCAACTAGCGGTCACCCATCCAGGTACCGACCGCGCCAGCGTCGCTTAACCTGCACGATCACTTTCGGACCGTGCTCGCAACTAGGCTACGAGCTCCTCATATGGCCACTAACCGCCGGACTATATGGCAAACGCACAATCCAATCAGTAAATACACCACGCGTTCAATATTTGCAAGGCCTTCGGCCGCCTTTGACGTCATTCTCTATTGACAGGTGGTGTTGACCTCTGTGTGACACAGTTTTTTCAATGTATAGGTTTTTGGTTATATGCATCTAAGACCCATAGAAAGAAACTGATCATTAGAATACAACGTCTTTGTCTATGACAATCTGCAAACCTAAAGTATGTATATTTCTGACCTTAATTTTTATTATGGTTCACGTATTGCTTTTAGCGGACTTTCCTAATAAATAACTTCTTTTCCTTTAGTTTTGTAAATATCTTAGCTTTATCTGTTTATTTTTTTCAAATCTGTTAGTTTTACATTTACTTTATATCTAAATTACACAATTCTACTTCGCAAAATCACACATGATATGATTATTAACTCTTTATTGTACTCACAAATAATATATAACAAACTTAGACAAAAACACAAAGGGCGTGACTTATCTCTAAGAGAGATATCTTCCAGCAAACCCCATTAGGTGAAAATTTAATACGAAAAGCAGGCGAAGTGTGCACCTATCTATATACTAAATAAATATACCTACTTAATAATACAAAATTATTAATTTGGTTTAAAATTATTAATTATGGTACAAATCAGAATACACAGCGCCCACGACACAGGATTATCTAGTGTGGGTGCTACCCGTAATGGTGTTATCGAAGAGTAGGTATGTATGTTTGTTTCACTTTAAGCATAAGTACCTTTCCGTTGTATTTTCCATGTACATACATAGTGTTATTGTGAAATAAATTAATTCTAATTCTTAAATCTTAAATCATCATTGTCCTTTAGATGTTTGGTGTGTCTTAATAGCTGGGCAGATTGTTGAAAAACCATGCACTACTAGCAAAGAATGTGAAAATGAGCACACGTATTTAGGACACCCAAAGGGTCATTTTGAAGATTAGAGTCCATGCAGAACACCGCTCATGTGCGAGGGGGAGGTGGTCAAAGTGTCCCTTCTCCGCTCTCCATTATTTTTTAAATAAATGACATGATTGGTGGTTTTGCGTCGTCGCTTCAATGTTTGATGAGTACCTGAATCAGTCAACTTCGCCTTCGTCGCTTCCTCCCTTCCTTCTCGCCTGTGCCAAGCTTCGAAGCTTGATAGAATCGCAACTACTGCGCGATTGCGCGCAATTCGGCTCATGTAGCTGCGCACACCTCTGCTAACGCGTCCGCCTCCTGAACACCTCGAGCTCCAATGTGCAGGCAGGACGATCCCGGATCTCTGGCAGATAGCTCGAGTCTCTTCACAGTCCCGGTGACGATGACCTCATAGTGAGTGCATGACCTACTGTGAGCGGTTAGTCTCAGCCTGTCGTACGAGGCGACTAAAAAGGGTTGTAAGGGTCGCGGGTAAAGTGGGCCGTCCATTGAATGGCAAGCCTGGGGAAAGCAGCAGCGTGTCATGACATAGTGAGAAAATTTTGACAAAATAATTAATAACTTACCAGGTTATGCAAGAGGTCACGCATGACGTAGTGTGAAAACATTCACCTGCATGACCTAACGGGAGTTCTCCAACCTAAGAACTCAGAGCAAGTTGTATATCCTTACTCATAGTAAGTAATTAACCTTACAGAAACAATAATAACAAATTGCGAAACTAAATGAGATGTTAATAGACGTGTAATAGAAAGCCAAGCCCACGTCAAACGCCAATCTAAAAACGAACGCGTCAAATTGATGTCGAGACTGCAAACATTCCGGACGCGACGATATTACGCCGATACGTGATCGGGCTTCGGAGTAGGGTCCAAATTACTTCAAATATTCGGATTGGCACTAAAGTAAAAAAAGTTCGAAAGATCTGAGCCTGGAACCTTGTTGACCGGAAAAATAAAAGCCCTCGCCTTATGGCGGAATTAAATGGCACCCTTTATTCCCGTTTCATCTCCGCGGTTCATCCACTGGTGGTTGAATTAGGAATTTAATTCCCGTTTCACCACTGGTGGCTGAATTGGGGATGTATTTCCCGTTACATCACTATTCCACTGGTTGAATCTGGAAAAAATTAACACAATAAGATTCTTAATACCTTTTAATGAAACTATATAGGTATGTCGTAGAGGGTTATGATCAGAAAGTAAAACACATAGCGTAATTGCTACAACTTTCGACTCTCAATGCGTGCGAGGTCCGGGTTCGATCCCTTTGTGGGTCTTGGGTTTGGTTTTATTTTTGTTTTTTAACAGGTAACATAATTCAAATTACCAGGTGGTATAGTTGAAAAATATCCATGTAGTAGTTGAATTGGGAGTTAAATTCCCGATTCAACTACCAGTGGATGAACCGCGGTAGATGGCACATGATACAAGGGAATGGCACTACGTTTTTTCATAACGGACTCCATAGTTCTTACGTCAGTATATAGTATTTGTGATATTTGTGACTCTGTGTACTACAAAAGTTTTGAGAAGGCATTTATTTTCCTTTTTGAAATGAAATGAAATTTATTTGCCAGAACATAGTGAAAATTACAGGTGATTTAAAAAGCATAGGTATCATATGTTCCACAGACAACGGGATGCAAATCTTTTTTGCTATTTGTTAGTGTCGTTTAGATACTCTTTTATGGCTTATTTTTTATTAGATACTCTATTATATCCTTGTTAGGGTATATTCAAATATTTTTTGTCGTATGTTTGATTATGTGCAGTCTAGAGCTAGCATGGGGGTAGTACCACTCTTTTACATACTTCTGACATGCTTTCAATGATTCGGTTTCAGGGGCAAGAGAGCCAGCGTAATTACCAGCACATGAGACACTTCACCTAAGTCCTCATGGCCTCAAGATTAGCAGCGCATGGATACCCTTTAATGACAAAGTCAGGTGAGATGTTTATGGTGATCACTAATTAAAAAAAAATCTAAACTAAACATCGAGGATTCAGAATAGGGCTCGAGTTTTCGAATAAGTACTGAAGTAGATATTCGAAAATATAATTAAGTATTGGTTTAAAAATTAAGAAACTCAGAGTGTCTGTTCAACTTTCGAGTAGACTTCGAAATAGAGAAAAAAACAAGCAAGGTAACAAGCAAGTACCTATAATACGTGATAATCTATCCTCATGGATGAAGAGTAAATAAATCCCCTGGCAGGCGTTCTTTAATCTAAGCCTGCAGTGATTAATGGATGACGTTCAAATTCGTTTATTCATGATTTTTCATGTAAAATGCTTTTTTCATAGTTTCTGAAACTTTTTTGCGGGCTCTTCTTTTAATGCTATTCAAATTGCCTTAAATGCTTCGTTTGAGTAATCCTTGGAATCTATTTCGGTCGCTCTTAACGGTAAGTAAGTATGCTATATGTACCCTTGTACAAACTATGCAAAATTGAAATTGAAAACGTTTATTTAGCGCTGTAAACACCAGAATACAGAAGTATACAAAGTTTAATACATGCAGCACAGAACATCTGGTGTGGTACAGTGCCAAAAAGGGTACACCAGCTCAGCATAATGCTGAGGCAAGTCACAGCGCTGATTTTCAGCTGGCCCTCAGTGACTGCACGGACGAAGAAAGCAACAGTGTGTGCGTGTGGTGTTGTATGAATGTGTTTGTTGTGTATGCCATAAAATGTAGTCTATTTAAAGAAATACGTAAGTAATATAAGTACTTACAAAATATTATTTTTAAGACAGTGCTTGTTTAGTGACGAGGAGGGCCAGATAAATACAGTTTTCCAAAACATCGGCCAAAATGTTAAGCTATATGTGCTGACATGATTTTTACCATTTCAGCTTCATACACTGAAAGAAAGCTTGTTTAATTTAGAGCAGCCTTTCCCAAAGTGGGCGATAACGCCCCCTTGTGGGCGCTGCAGGCCTAAAGGGGGGCGGTAAGAGACCCAGAAAAAAAATGGGGGCGTTGTGTAGAGGCTTGGGGGGTGATTTGTAATTTCATTTAGCTAAGAGGCCTCTTAGACACCGACTGCATGAGCTCTCGACTTTCAACTACAACTTGTGAACATCAACTAATATTAGTTAAGAGATTGCTCAAACTCGGTTCGCTATTTCTCTCCGCGTAGTTCATATATCTGTCCTATTTTATTGAATATATGAAATAAAAATCATGTCAATCGGTCGCTTCGTTTCGAAATGAAAGTAGACACAAACAAGCAAATAAAAAGGTAACAGACATACTTTCGCATTTTAATAGTTATTATTACTCCTAGATAGGTAATTTTCGTAGATAGTAGACCGCGGGCAATCATGTTTAACAAGTTTTTGTTAAATAACCTGAATTGTGTATTCCTGTATCAATTGGCTGGTTCATAAGTCATCTTACAGATCGATTAAATTCAAAACTTTGTTTTAATTTGTATAAAAATACCCTTAAATAAGATTAAGTATGCTTTTTATTGCTCTGAAATAGGATATGGCATGTTTAAAATTAAAAATTGCAATAGCTATATTTAAGGTGTGCAACAGATACGAGTAGTAAGTTTAAAATAATTGGGGGGCGTTTGAAAATTTTTCATTCTCAAAGTGGGCGGTGGGCGAAATAAGTTTGGGAACCTGTGATTTAGAGCATATAAAGTATTTTTTATTCATTTGAACAAATTACTTGATAGATACAACTAAGATATTGGTTGAAGTTAACAAGCAGACTTTCTAAGATCGCATTTATTTGTTAATTTACATATTTCATAACACCACTAACAGGTATTTCCAAACGTCAAGTTATATTATACACAGCATTGTATTTTATATTGGTACTGAAGTAGGAGGAGCGGTCATTTCAAAACAACGTGCGGCCAAGTCTCGACTCGGTGTCCGCGAATAGGTCCAAGGAGCTGTTCCAGGACAGCGTTGGTGAGGGACAGGGCGGTGCGCGCGCGCGCCGCCAGCAAGGCGCGCGAGGGGCGCGGACGCAGGCTGTACTGAGGTATAGGTGGTACGGACAACGACAAGTAAGCCAGTAAGAATGGGTTACTAATTTCACCCCTGGTTAGTCTTAGGAAGTACTTAAAAAGGGAGAGATTCTTTCTAACTTCGAGTGATCTGTAGTCGTATTGAAACAAGTTCTTGTTTGAAGTAAACAAGCTTTTCTTTCATTGTAAGCATCATTACACAGCAAGACAGAACCTGTTTTAAAAAACCCGAATACTTGAATACCTTATTCATTCGTATATTTGCAGCTCTACGTCGACTTTGGACTCAATAAGGCCACGTAGGCTTGTTCACGTTCGTACATAGACAATGATTTGTGCTCAATGCGTGCTCTGATTGCTCTCAAATGTTTACAAACTGGGTGTTGCTACGACGAACGGCAATGTTTGAAACTTATGTTATTTGTTCATTTGGAAGACAATGTTTTATCACAACATTCTTTCACTACAAGTTATTTTAATCTAGAAAAACTATTTTGGTATCTTAGGTTTTTATTAGCAATCGTTCAGGTTTAGCAACGTTGGGCGCGGTCGGTACCAGGATGGGTGACCGCTAGTGACATATTTCATCTGAGCTCCTCCGTGCGTCCGTCCATTTGAAAATATTTTTCCAGAAGCACTAAACATGGTCTTCTAATACACACACACACACATTACAAGTTAGATACAAAATTAGATTATAGATTATTATAAATTAAATTAACTTAAATTAACTTATTTGACAATGCCCCTTTACAGCAACTATTTTTAATTTACCTATTATTTCCGTTTTTTATTATTATTATTTAAACTGTTATTATTAATTAACAATTCCCTTTTAGCTACAATTTATCATAATTTTTATTTGTACGACAATGCCCCTTTACAGCAGATATATTAATTTTATTATTTATTAATTAAGATAAATGATAAAGACCCTTTACAGCTGCTACAATCTTAATTATTTAATTTAATTAGACAATGTACATAATTGGTATTATTTAGCTTAATTTTTAAAAGTACATCGGCTGGTCTGTTCGCTCCTGTCCAGTTGCTTGCTTATCGTAGGGTTAGTGGCCACCTTGACCGTTCATTGGCGGGCGACCCTGGGGAAGGCAGCAACGTGCTATGGCCGCACGCTGCTGTAACGGGAGGAACCGGGAGGTGGAATGTACACCTCCCAGGAGGAGCCCAAGGCAAATGCTAGGAGGGCACCGGTGCGTTCCACTGGAGATCCCGGAGCCCTCCGATTAGCACGAGGCCGGCCATCGAGGGGGTTTTAGTGAGTGGAAATCTCACATAACCCAGTCTCTCCCCCAGGAGACTGGGTATCTTTCGAAGATTTCCCCCCCGTTACCAAAAAAAAAAAAAAAAAAAAGGGTTAGTGGCCAACCTATTTGTTACAGTTGTTCAGGCCGCCTGTAGGCCTCTGACATGGCTTAACGACTGCTGTCGAACGACAACAACCTAGACCAACTGCTTAACGTGCTCTCCGAGGCACGGAGGAGCTCAGATGAAATATGCCACTAGCGGTCACCCATCCAGGTCCCGACCGCGCCAATGTCGCTTAACCTGCACGATCATTTTCAGACCGTGCTCGCAACTAGACCGTGCTCACACTGTACCACACCAGATGTTCTGTGCTGCATGTAATTAAACTTTGTATACTTCTGTAATCTGTATTCTGGTGTTTACAGCGCTAAATAAACGATTTCAATTTCAATTTCAATTTCAACTAGGCTACGAGCTCCTTTATGTCCAGTTATGTTTATAGTTAACATGCATTGTATTTGAATTTTAAATTTGTAAGAAGCATGACGTAACCAAGAGTTCCTGGTGTCCCGATGATTTAATAAATAAGTATGAGTATGAGCCTCGGAGCCCGGAGCGTCGGTGGCGCCGTGGCTAGGACGTCGGACTCCCATGCGGGAGGTCCGGGTTCGAAACCATGCAATGTATGTACCGATGAGTATTTCGTTTTTTTTGGACCTCCCGCACGGGAGTCCGGCATCCTAGCCACTAGGCCACCGACGCTCATTTTACATTAAATTACCGAAATAAATAATATTTTATACCTAAAAACTTTCTGGCATACCCCAGGGCTCAACTTTAGGCCCATTCTTGTTAAATTGTAGTTAGAACGATTACGTTTGAAATTGGGTATGTCGCGTTGTACAAGCGTAACAACTGAAAACTAACAGGCCTAGAGGCAAAAGGGATGAAAGAAAATGTATCTGGTCTACGACTCACTTTCATAAAGAGGAAAATGATAATACTCCTACGTTAGAGCAGCAATTTAATACCTAACTAATGTTTGCTTACTCATACTTACTTATCGTATGGTTAGTGGCCAAACTATTGTCAGAGTTGATGGCCCCATTTGGCCTCTGACACGGCTTAACGACTGCTGTAGGACAACATCCGGGACCGACTGCGTAACGTGCTCTGAGAGGCACTCGTCTCTTCTTCTAAGTCGATTTCCTCATTGCTGAGGGACGTGATCATTCTAAGGAATTAATCACATAGAACGACTCTCGTGACAGATTTAATGGGGTGGTTTGCCATTGCCTTCCCCATTTCTTTCACACACTAGTTATCTCAGTGTGCAGGTTTCCTCACGATGTTTTCCTTCACCACCAGAGCAGTCGGTAAATGTACGTAAGTCTTTCGAAAAAACCGAAATACTCATCGGTACATGACATTAACATGTAAGATACAGAAATGGTGGAATAATATTACTAAGCACTACGACAATGCATATAAGACATTTTACAATGAAAAAGCTTTCATTAAAACGAATATGATATTTTAAGTCACTCGGCTATTGGTAAATAAAATTATGGTTTCACCATTTCCGTGGGTTTTGAAAGTTTAATCTCCCCTTCCCGTACCCCCATTGAACCCCTTTCCCAAAGACCTGCCATAATGCTTGAAGCACTAAAACGAACGTTCCAGTTAACACATACAAACAAAATCAAGACAATATGAAATTCAGTCATGTGAGTAGATAGTATCAATTTGAAACAAGAATAGAACCCTTAATGTTTCAGTTGGGTGATTTCAGCGATGTTTAAGGTAAAAAGGTTTTATTGAAAGTTGAGGCCGAAAACGGTGGACTATCTATAAACCAAATTGAAGTTAAAAATATATGAAGATGTACAATCAGTTCAAAAGATAGATAGGTTAATAAATTTTATCTACTCGTATAGCGTTAAAACTAAGAACAAAGTTTCCAGCTAAAACTGAAAGCTAACTAAAACCACCGTTAGATCAGTAGACTAGTACCATTGATGGTACAAGTGACACAACTTTGTATCTTTAGTACCATCAATGGTACTAGGGACACTAATTTAGGATTGGTACTACTGATCCTGAATAATGTTGTGTCGCTAGTACCATCAATGGTACTAGTGAAACTATGGTCCGATGTGCAACTAAACAAACTCGAAGTACATGTTATAAATACTTATAATTTCCTTGGTACTAATACGCCAAGTACTGGCCACTTAAAACATTTGAAGTACATTTCGTTTGAATAGTATGACACTAATAAGTATTCATATACCTATAAAACGAGGTATGTCCTATCTTTTCTTTAATGGTACTAGAGATACAAAGTTGTATCACTAGTAACATGGGGGATATCTTGACTTTTCTTTAATGGTACTAAAGATACAAAGTAGTGTCACTTGTACCATCAATGGTACTAGTCAATGGTACTACTGATCTAACGGCCCTAAAACCAACCTAGAAAATCTATCTTTATCTAAGTAGAATGAATCGAAGTAATTACTGATGATGATTCTTGGAAAAGATAATCACTAGGCCTGTATTTTAAATAGATAAGCCGATTTTGCTGGGATGAGAGTGTGCTAGCTTACAGGCCGTAAAGAATGAATGCCGCGTAATGATACCAATCAAAAATGTAGACGTAGGGTAGGTAGGGTGGGTGGTAGGTATGCGAGTACGGACGGACACACAAGTGAAACCACGACTAGCTGGTTACGCACTGACGCTTTATTAGAAGCAAACCCCAGAGATGTGGTGGCGCAGCACGCATACATATATACCATTTATTCCCCCTAGCTTGACAACTACAGAATTAAAACTAAGCTACCTATAAAAATAATTAATTAATAATATTGTAATTGATTATTATTATTGTTTTTTATTTCCATTCTCTGACGTTGTACAAGACTGTACCTAACTATTATGTTTTATTTTAAATATTTGACAGACACTATAACTGAAACTTTTGATTTTATATAGTTTGAATTTATATATTGTTAGAGTATATTTAATACTACTGTTAATGACGTATCTTGTAACGGTTTCAGTCACTATAAGATAAATAAATACAATACAATACAATACCATGGCGCATCGTCGAGCTAATTCGATTACTATAAGTTATTGTTTTTACGGGAAAATTTTAAAGCTGCGACCGTCCACGGTCTGCCAGTGTACTGAACAAACCTAGATTGTTTTTTGTTACACTGTTCATGTAAAATTCTAATATAATTATGTACATTTTCAATAAATGAATGAATGAATAACATAATTTGGGGTTTACATATTCAGCACACGTTGAAAACAGCTCTGTACAATAATAGAACAAATTTCAGGGAATTCAGCTATAAGTCCTAAATCCATTAATGAATGAGTGGAATATTAGTGCGTGGGTGTCATTGAAAATAATATTCCACCAAAACAGGGGTGTTATAATTTTGACGCGTATGTCTGTCTGTTTGTTTCTGGCAGCTTATCTAAACAACGGATGTTCCGATTTGGAGGGGTGTAGGATTTTGTCGATAGTGTTCTTAGCCATGTCTGGTCAAAATTGGTTCCGTAGTTTCCAAGAATAGAACTGTTATATATAGAATTCGATTTAACACATAGATCACGATAATGGTCTCTTTCTTTATAAATGCATGTGGTTGTACTGCATGCCGCTACTAGATGGCGCCACCCGCAAATGCATCTTATTGCATTTGATAAAACCTCGTTTCACGACCAGTTCTAACCTAACTTTTGTCGCGACCTGCACCCATATACGCGTACATCGATTGCAAAATATATTAAAACATTATAATTCTTAGCTAGAAGAACTCAAATCGAGTGATCAACTGTGTATATGCCTGTGTCACTGTTATAAATATCTAGAAACTGTTTAATATGTGTAAAACAGTGAATCAGAAGAAACCCGGCTTGGATTTGGAGGGAGCGTTCATTAACCGGTTCATTAAGTGGTACCTACTTTCCTTATGACATTGCATTATTGGGGGTCCATAATCGTGATTTGCAAATTGAGTTAACTACATTTCGTCAGTGGGTCCTTCACAGTTATCTCAATCGAAAAAGATATCATACTTTTCCTACCAAGAACCATAGAATAGCTCCGTTCTCTCTACCTACCTCGGAATGCCGTTGCTAAGGAATTTCTAGGAAAATTAGGGGTAAGGCAAACGGAGCGCTTACGCCGTTGCCATCCGTCGTGCCTGACTAGAAACGAATCTTGACGTTCGCTTTGATATCGAACATACATGGTTCGTAAAGAAAGGTTTATTTGGGTACTATGCGACAGTGTTCAGTTCCGAACAAGCTATGGACATAATCTAGATTTAGTTTATTGTGATGACAGATCATGACTAAAAACGCCTTGTTATGGACCTAAGCACGGGGATGGGTATTGTATCGAATATTTTAATATCGGTAGATTACAATCTAAGGCACGAGGATCTTAGGGAACGTTCTCAATTCTTCTATTCTTTGCTCTATTTGATAGAATCTATGAAGTAGATCTTTGTGCCTTCTATGCGATAAATTGCCCGTTAGAATGGAAGCTCAACTTTGGCACTCTATACAGAATCGAGCGGCAAATAGAACCCTGTGAAGAACAGTCACAGCGTAGTTATAGAATAGACACTGAAAACGCGATAATTCCTTTCTATCGTAGATCTATGCAATAGATCATATAATATATATTTATAGATAATATACCCAACGTACAGAGACGCTTGCGGTGGCTGGGTCATGTGCATCGCATGGATCTCTCTCGTTTGCCGCGCGGCGTCTTGCTCGGTGCAGTGGCGCACGCAAAGCGTAATGTCGGTAGACCTCTGATGCATCTCAAAGACTGCGCTAAGCGTGACATGACTGCATTCGCAATCAGTCACGATGATTGGCAGCAGCTCGTGGGTGACAGAGATGCATGGAGGAAACGTATTCGAGAGGGATGTTAGGAACACGATGGAAACTGGTTCGAAGTACTGGCCGCCAGGAGAGCAAACAAACACAGAGAGATCACTCATCTACCCGGCGCATCTATCGCTTGTTTGCCGCTCCCGAATAGGATTATTTAGCCACGAAAAGCGATGCCTTCGCGACGCTGCTTAAATCGTCTGCAATAGACGTAACAGGCATATGATAATGACCCAACGTATTTGTCACATCACTAGAAACCGGCATTCCGGGGATGTCGCGTACTATAATCATATATTCACTCACGTTGACAACCTCTGCGTTTCAATACAAGTTTCCAGGAATTCACATTTGGTGTTTGTCCGTGGGATATTAAAGCGTAGGTGTCATGGAAATGGAATCCAGAACTGGTAATAACAAGCTTGATGTTTATGAGTATATTGGTTGTTTATTATGGAGATCTGATCAAGTGCAAAACTATTGGAAGATTAGAGAAGTTTGAAGGGTAAAAAAGTATAATAAGGGAGACTTCTGAAAGATTTCCTACAAAGCGCCTTGGTTATATCACATAAATAGAACCTGTAGAAAATAAACGTTTTTTTTGTTTTTTGTTAGTCCTATTATTCATTAGGTTCATCTGAATGTTCGTCATTCTGGTTTCTATGAAGATACTATATTTCTCTGGGCTGGATATCTCTTTTGGAGAAGATTGGAACTTGATTCCGACAATGAGGCAAACTCTTTTTTATAAATAGGCTAAGACAAACAGGCAAACGGGCTACCTGATGGTAAGTGATCACCGTTGTCTGGAGACAGAGGCATTGCTGGTGCGCCCGGCCTCGGAAGAAGAATCCCATGTTTTTGGAGCAACCCATTTCGCAAAGCAGCGAAAATACGTAGGAAAGAAAAGTGTTCCACATTTCTTTCTTTCAACGTTAAAAATAATAATTAGAGATATTTTTGGACCTATATTTCGTGTTAAATATTTCCGATCTCCTAATAACTTGACTCGCCTGGGACTTGACTTGACTTGGCGCAAATAAAAAATTAAAAAAAACTTTATTGAAAACATCACAAATTATCAGTACCCTGACTCCCAAACTAGGCGAACCTGTATCTTGGGAGACAGTGCTTTCCCAAAAAGAAGGTATTCAATGAAGGTCAGCATTCAAATAGGCATATAGGCATTTACTGGACCCGCATGCTCCATCGTCGACCTCATCGTCGCTTACCATCAGGCGAGATCGAGGTCAAATGCGGGTTTAGAAGTAAATAAAAAAAAAAAAAAAATGGCTGGATGATATCCAGTCGTGGGCCGGACTGAGCTACCGTGATCAGAAACACGCAGCATGGGATCGCAAGCGATTTTGCCTACTGACCTCCAAACTTCAATTTGAAGATGGCACCTCATGATGATGATGAATAACTTGACTAAATCACATGCACTAAATTGAACCAATTTTGCTACGGCGTAGCTAATTCGTAGCACTTTTTAAAAACAATTTTTTTAACACATCATTTATGGGTCACTGTGTACGATTTTATAATAAGATATCTGATACTGTAATAAATATGACAGAGAAAAAATTTAGGATCCATATAAGACTTAAAAAGGTGTTATTATAAAATAAATGACTACTTAAATGATACAGAGGCGTGGTCGTAAATTCTGCTCCAGCTCTGCACATTGTGTACATATATGATTGTATTCATAATTATTGTAAGATATATTTATTTCAAAAGATGTGCTGCTGAAAGTTTCTTGCGCCGCTTCTTTTCTTTCAGCTACAGCACCTTACGAAGCGGTGGTAGAGTAAAAAAATGACGTTGTAAAATGTACTATAAGGTACATACTTACAATAAAAAACATTTTGATTTTGAAAATATACATTTTCTTTATTATTCATCTTGATAGATGAACTAAAATAAAACAACTCCAACTCCAACTCCAACTTAACTAAAATACCTGAGCTAGGGGTAGTTCACCCCAATGGTTCAGAGTTATCTTCAATCCTTAATTAACAATGAAATCGTTATTCACACAAAACCCTTTGATCACTAATTTTACGACTATACTTTCAAAATAACTTTAAATTACGAACGAAACTTGGCCCGCCGATTGGCCGGGGTGATCCAACATGGCCGCCGGAAGTAGCCGCGGGCTGGACCCTTCATTTCCGGATAGCTGACTCCGTTACTAACTGGAACGGGTGAATAGCTACGTCATTACTGGTCTTTGAATAGAAAGATTGAAGATTAATATTTGAAGGGAGTTAGAGGAATTTGGTGACAGATTTTTTTTGTTTTGCGTGAAAGAAATAAATGTAGAAAATCCTAGCCTAGTGACGTTGCGTTTTAAATCTGTTGCGTAATAATTTCCATGTTAATAATCAGAAAAAATTTACCAAAAAATAATAGGCCTTCTAAATGAAAAAAATATGGAACGTAATTTTATCGAACGAACAAAACATAAATCTCCCTATATATAAGCTTTATTTTAAAATAGGGAATCTGTAATTGGCAGTATGTTTTATTAATGATATTTTTTGTTTTTACATTTAAGTGCTGTGGATTATGTAATAAATAAATAAAATAAACGTCCCAACGAACGTACAGTTATGGGCAGGTATCATCATACTTTTCCTGGTCATCATTAGATCCTTAAGATCCCAGATATGCAAATAGTACCAATCAAACTTTTACTGATTCTTAATTTAAATTAGATATTCCAAGATCTTGTAATGTAAGATATTGAACCAATTTTTATTATGGACATGTCTGTCTGCGAACACTAAAAAAATCGCATCGAAATAGCATCATCGGTTATTGAGATGATATGATGCCACAGACAAACGGACTTCTCATCGATCTGATATTTTATTGACCAAAAGCGTCACACTTTTCCACCAATAAAATAATGTAAAAAACAACAAGGGTCCATTTTAACACTTTACAGTGCCTTCGTGAGTTTAATTAAAAAACTGTAAGATTTAGCGGCTACTTCGTCGCTTGCTTTTATAGGTAGGGGTCGCTAACTAGGTACATTCAGGGGCGTATTACTAGAGGCGCCAGGTTTTAGAGGCGCCAGATAGTACATAGTTTTTCTTTACTGTTTGTCGATGACTGTATAATATCTATCATTGTTGCTTGCGTCACCCATTCAGGTACCGACCGCGCCAACGTCGTTTAACCTGCACGATCACTTTCGGACCCTGCTCGCAACTCTGCTACGAGCTCCTCTATTGTTGCTGAGACCAGAACATAATGGTATGATTTAAAATTTTGAAATCAATTGTCACATATTTTTTTGAACAGCTAATGGGAAGTATTCTTTTTTGGAGTTCGATTTTGTTCTCATAGATGGCTCTAGCACGTAGGGGCGATCTGTCACTGTCTGTCAATACCAATTCACACGTTCAAATTGTATCTAAAATGAAATAAATGCGCAGATAAAAAGGGATAAAACATAATTTGCTATAGCGCGATCTCGCTCACACATCTAAAGGCTCACGTGGAACTTCGTTAAATAAACTGCTACACTAAACCACAGAATACTAAACTAAACGTTGGCAGTTTTACCATGACCCCATCATAGAGGGCTATCTAGCGAGCCTCTTGGAACCAATCGAAAACCTCTCATTATTGAGCTTCCTTTTAAAAGATACTAGAATTATAGAGTATCACAAAATGATGTCTATATCTATCCCCTTAAAAAATTTTAATGTCTCTCGGTTCAGTATGTGAATTAGCGCTCTAGGTTCTTGTTTGATCAGAAGGATGTTTAATAAAAGAGTCCAAATTAGTTTTACCTTATATTGTCCAGAAAATACACATTACAATATCGAACCTATTAAACTGTGCGGCTGCTTAACATTACTGTACGGTGGTTCGGGAACGCCTGGCCGGCCGCGCGTGCGGTCCTCGCCAGCCACGTTATGCTGCGTCGACATAACGTGACTTGTGTCCCTACAAATCAAATTTTATATTTTAGACTTACACATTTTAGATCTTAGGGGGATACATTATCGGCAGACTTTACACCTTGCAACGTAATAAGTTACCTGGGCAAAAATATCTAGCTCTCATAAATTGTCTGGAGACGCCCCTGACTGAGTTTGTAGCCAGGTGAATTAGCAGGTAATTCACTGCCGAGTCCGCCTGGAAAGTGAGACTTTACTTAACTTTTCCAGTTGTCGCCAATAAAAAGAGGAAAATGCCTTAATAGCGGTTACAATTTATTTTTATGAAACTTCTCTTAAGAAGTTAGGTACTAGTACTTAAGATGGGTGAGTTTTTCTCAGAGGAATTAGTTTCCTCAGAACTTCGAAATTTTAACCCTCCGACGAAATACGACGGACAAACGGACGCCTGAGTGGCATAAATAGGATCCGTTTTCCCCTTCGGAGTACATCATCATCATCAGCAGCCTATTAATGTCCCCACTGTTGGGGCACAGGCATCCCCTTGCACAAGGCTTGGGCCATGATCCACCGAGCGCGCCGTGCTGATTGGTGGATTTAACATACCTTCGTATACTTTTAATTTCCTCAGACATGCAGGTTTTCTCACGATGTTTTCCTTCACCGTTAGAGCTGTCGGTAAATGTACGTAAGTTTTCGAAAAAATCCGAAAAACTCATGGCATTGCCTGGTTTCGAAATCGGACCTCCCGCATGGGAGTCCGACGTCGTAGCCACTAGACGCTAGTCAATTGTATTTCTTTAATATATTTTTTTAATATAAAAGTCATTTATTATTGAAAAGCAATAAATCATTTAAAGTTTCTCTTCATAAGTTCAGTTTAATCAGCGGGGTGTCTTTTATATCTTTTTTTAAATTCTTTAAGGTGAGCAGAAGAGCGAATGGGCTACCTAAAGGTAGCCTGTGAAGGTAAGTGGTCATCGTGGCCTATACACTTTCACCTCACGATAATGTTATTAGAGAGTTTTCGATGCGTTGCCTACCTTCAGGATGATGATAAAGAACATAACTCTTTTCATCGTATTGTGGTAAAACGTTCAAGTGTTGCACTCATTTGACCATCTTGAAAACTTTAATTATGCATGCATTGGTTACTGTGACCAATAACACGTGCACAGTCCCCATACAAAATTGTTTGACAACTTCACACGTCCAACTGATTTAAATCTATTTTATTTTATTTGGGTAGCTTACAGCCTTATTTACAAATTACATATACATATATAAAAACAATAGCCATTTATAAGCTTCCACAGTTATTAAAAAGATAATAATAAAACTCTTAATCTAGCAACCATGTACATCTACAGATAGGCAGAGGAAAATTCGTTAGTGAGTAAGGATTTCACGGAATCAGGACTACTGTTGAAGAGATCTACATTAGGGTTGTTGCTTAGCTGGTTAAATGCTGCACATGCTCTTACTAGATAGCTATTCTTTCTGTAATTTGTGTGACACTTAGGGACGCGAAGTAACCTGTTACTCCGTACTATTGTTATGTGACCCAATAAAGGAGGCATTGATTCCTTGGATAGGCATTTGGGGTTCCCAGCGTGGACTCACTGGACTGTGAATGTGTTAATTTATTACACACAATAAAGCAGAGTGCATTGTGCAATGCGCTTGCATGCGATGTCCATCTCAAATTATTCAGCGATCAAACACGGGTGCAACTACTACAATATTCAGGTAGGCGCTACCGGCTCTGTTGTTCGTAGTATTGAATGCGATATGGAAGATGAATTATTGAAATCGGAATGAGTGCTTTTCAGCTGTATTGCGATTGCATTACGCTCTTACAATTTCGGTAAGTAAGTACAGAGACAGAGAAGTTGTTCAAATTCTGAAAAAAGTTGGATTTACAACTGTAACTTGTAACTTAGTTATTTTATTTGTTACAATTAGACTATCTCACGCACACAAAGTGACACACCCTTCCTGACACACACACACACACACACACATTCACATACACAATATGTATCACAGGTCATTAGTGCAATTTATTTATTTATTTTTCGCAAATTCTTACCTAAATTCTTCACATAAGTATTTAATCATTTTGATTTTTAGTTTAAAATTTTAAAAAAATTCCCCGCTTCGTTATCGCTCCCACTAACATCTTGGGATAAGGGGTGAAATGACCTCCGATTAAAGTCGCGCTACCCTTTCGGCCGCTATGCGCATGGGCTTGTTACTGAGGGTAAAACTGTCGAGGACAAATGGACGGAAAGATGGAACATCTCGGCGGTCCCTAATCGACACTTGATCCAGAACCCAAACAGCATAGTGAACGGTTTTCACCTGCCCAGATCACTGTGGTCGAAACTGAACCGCCTGAGGGTCGGACAGGGACGATGTGGTGAACTCATGCACAGATGGGGCTTTAGAGCTGACCCCGCGTGCTCCTGCGGGGCCGTGCAAACAATGAGCCACCTAACGGAGGACTGCGAAATATGGGCCATACCAGGAGGAATCGACAGATTGCACTTGCTGGACGACGTAGCCATAGCCTGGCTGAAGAATATTTTGCCTTTGTAAAAATAATAGTGTGATTGTGTGATGCTGACGACCGAACGATAAATAAATAAAATAGGGGTGAAATGAAAAACAGCGCTGCATATGTGGTACCCGAGAATGTCAGCATTTGCTGACTTTCACCCCTTTTGCCAAATATACGGGTACATAGATATACATAGAGTATCTGCAACGATATTGTCTTTTCCACTGATTTGCTGAATATTTGTAGAAAATGTATTATTTTACTAAAAGTGTTTTTCTTTTTTTCTTTCTAAATAGATACATTTGCTTAAAGCGATAAGGCCGCCGTCTGCACATTATTGTACCTCTCATTATGTTGTATATTTTGTTTTTGTCCCGGGTGTGCAAAAAAGTATAATTTTATATTTGTACCTTCATAACTTGGCAAACTGGATCCGATCACGTCGAGGAGCACAGCAGGTGAAGGAGCCAAGTCTGTGTACTTAATCTAAGTTTGTTCCGCGTCCAATACTTGGTTATAGAAAAACTTGTGCGGAGTCTCACTCACGGCTCAGGTACGAGTATACGGTCCAATTAGATTACTTTTATAGGGCCCTTCAAGACGAAGATACGATATTCGAGAAGTTGGCGTTATTCTATACCTATAGGTATGTACGCACCGGACTGCCATGCGGAGGTCCGGGTGCGAAACCGTGCAGTGCCAAAGAGTTTTTCGTATTTTTCGAAGACTTACGTACATTTACCGACTGCTCAACGGCGAAGGAAAACATCGTGAGGAAACCTGCACACTGAGATGACCAGTGTGTAAAATGGGGTTGGCACAAAAGATCCTCAGGGTCGAAGTGCCGCTGGGTTATTCCCGGCCCTCTATCATAAGATAACATAAGATAAGATAGGTACGTCCAAAAATGTGCTATATTTCATTATAGATAGGTTAACCACTAGTCATTGTATCCAAAACATAAAATAAAATGAAATGAAATCAATTATAGGTGGTAGGTATTAATTTATTTTATCAAATCTATTAAAAAAAATTATATACAGTGATTGCCAGTCATCAGTCACTTTATTTGTTTGCCGCCATCTTTTAAAAAAAACTTTTGAAATGTCTCAGGATTCCCTACGACTTTAGTTCGAGAAGACCCCATCTAACTATAATAGTTACGCAGACTGATAATCTTCCAATTCCTCAAGTTTCATATTACGAAATTAAAGCCCACTGACTTTTTCCTGGTCATCATCAGACCTTCAAGGTTTCAGATGTCGGAAACGCACCATGAACCTATATATTTGAGCTCAAATTCGAACCATCTAGCTATTACCATTCCAGAAATCCCAACTGACATCAAAGATACTCCAAGATCTTGGAAACCACTGATCCAATTTTTATCAGACCTAGCTGAGAACACCCTCAACAAAATTCTCTATTAAATAAAAAAAAACGGGTCCAAATCTGATCATCCGTTGTTAAGTTATAATGCCACAGGCAGACAAACACACCAACGTGACAAACTTATAACACGCCCTTCCTCAATAGACGAAACATTAAGATATTCTTATTTATAATATTTCGTCTATTTAATTACACGGGTCGGGTCATTTGCGTTTCACGTACCATTTCGTTTATTTACATAATTGTTTTTAGCTTTGCAAAAATGAAAGGTTTTCGCTTAGGAACCCCGTTTTTGTAAATAATATCATTTAAAAGCTATTAAGTATACCTTGATGAAATTGTACCATAATTACAGATTCATCATAACTGTGACTGAAGGTCAACTCGCCATCTTCTCTTCATTGTGTGTTATTTTGCCGCACGTAATTTTGGTTCCGTTCCGCACGTAATAAATATTTTTTTATTTTGTATTTTGTATTTCAGTGGAGTACCTAAGTAAGTAAAGTAAAGTAAAAGTAAAATACACTTTATTGCACAAATAAAAGATTGAAAAAGAAGAAGAAGAAAAATGGTACTTCACTAATTCCTTTTCTAAATTCGTGAAGTACAATTTAGGTGGCCTTTTCGCTAAGAGCGATCTCTTCCAGGCAACCTTCGGGCAGAGGAAATGATTAATGTTACGGCGGGGTGCGAGTATATAAAATTTAAAGGAAGGTATAAAAATATAAAAGTATAAAAATTAAATATGAAATTTATGGAACTGCTATATCAAGCAGGGGCTAGTTCAATGGTAAATGAAGAAAGAGGGAATTAAAGGGTATCAAGTTTGGGTTTTGGGAACAGTGCACGGGGACTCACATGATCCAGGTCCTGGTCAGCTCGATGGACTCTGCAGCTTCTGCGGCCGTCAAAAACAGTCCATATCACAAAACACTTAGTGCCGGCACTGTATCACCAATCCCAGGCGGTAGTTCTGTTCATCACTCCGATGAATGCAAATGGCGGCGACCATGTGGTGGTCAAACAGCGGGAAAATTCAGCGGAATTATATATTCGTCTATGCGCGTCGGCGGATGCTTTTCGACTGCATTGCTATGCATTTTTTGACCGTTCTTAACAGGTCAGAGCGACAGTAGGCGTATATGCCCCGTGCGTGGGATGGAAAGGGACAGGGATATTTTTCCCTACAGCCTACTAAAATAAATTGCTATTCTTATTTATTAAAGATGGCGTTAACATTTTCGCCGGCCTTAAAGGGTTGCCTTTAAAAAGAAAACTATCAATATAATATAGAAAATACATAAATTATATTTATAGGAATATATTATAAATATGCGGGTAGGTATACATAAATAACTCAAGCTATACAAGTGGTGCAAAACTGAAGTAACTTATTGCGTAGGTAACGGACACAAGCGCACCGCAGGTCGCACATTTGTGCGCTGGCTGGGTAGATCAGCCATCACCGGAAACGTAGGTCGCGGTTTGGATCTGAAGCATGTGTTACATTTGTGAATACGGTGGCGTATGATACGTCGAGCGGCGAGGATCCAATAACGATGTCTTAATAACGACATAAGTAACTCGGGTCCAGCGTGCAAATGTTTCTTGTGATAAAAGTCGAATAACAATTCGACTATATGATCGCGGTGCGGTAAAACCAAAGGACACTTATAGTTATATTCTTCGGCCGAGTTGGACAGACGACCTCCAACCCGAATAAGACCATTGTCGTCCAGAAATGGTTTAAGTTTCATTAAAGAGGGAGAACAGGATTTATTTCCCTGTATATTTTTAATATCCTCACAAAAATGCACATTTTGTAAGGCGCGAATCAGCTTAACCTCAGCGAATTCGAGATCAGAGCGTGTCACTGAACCGTGACGTGGCAGAATTCCTAAGAATCGGTACACGTACACGATAGTTCGAAGCAATTTAGAATACGAAGACATGCGTAGCGCGAGCTGATAAATCAGTGACTCCGTATTATTACCGACAGTCACCGGATGAGCGACTAACTTTCGTTCAGGCACGTCAACCTCAGCTGAATCTGCGTCAAACATTTTGATGGGCCACTCTGAAGGATCACGTGACGCCCATTCGGGTCCATGAAACCAAAGAGGATGGTCGATAAGCTTATCGGGTGTCAGTCCGCGGGATAAACAGTCGGCGGGATTTTCAAAACCTGCTACGTGATAAAAGCTATCAGCGGGTACGTTCTCAATAACTTTAACCACACGATTGGCAACAAAAGTTTTCCAGCGGTGCGGGGAACCATTGATCCAATATAATACAACCTTTGAATCGGTAAATGCAAATAATTTATTTATTTTATATTGCGGGTTAAAGTTATCAAAAACCACACGTAGGAGTTTTGACAACAGAACGACTCCACAGAGCTCTAGTCTAGCGATAGACAGCGTTTTCATCGGCGAAACCTTTGATTTCGCACAAACAAGGTGCGTGACGATATCGTTACCATTGCACGCTTGCAGGTAAACGACTCCGCCATAAGCACGCTCACTGGCGTCAGCAAACCCCAAAAGGTTAACAGTGCAACCAGCGGCGATACCCAGATGTCGCGGTATGCGTATCTCATTTAGTCTCGCGAGTTGAGAACAATCGGCGACTCTCACCGGTGAGATGTATCCCTTTTCGAGATATTCCTTGACGATGTCGTCATATGCGTCGCGTAATTTACGCGAGGCCTCCAACTTCCGTTCGAGGCATAAAAATCGTTTATATGCTGCGGTATACGAATTTCCTAGCTTGTAGGGATCGTCACTAAATGGTAGTTTAACTATATACCTACCGTCGTCGCTACGAACAGTCGTAGTCTTAAAATGTCGCTCACACTCAAGTTCTTCTTGACTTTGAGCGGGCGGCGCGTGAACTTCTTCCAGTTCCCAGAATCGTTTTAACAACCCGTCAATTGCACAACATGAAGTTGTACTATTATTTTCATAATTTTCCAAAGTCGGAACCGAACCCATAACCACGAAACCCAAGGTACTCTCTAGAACGGGGGGAGTATTGTATACATTACTCGCCACCACTCCAGGTATCATTAGGTATGGATACACCGAGGCACCGATTAACATATTTATGGGACCTGGTGTTGCATAATCTTCATCTGCGAGCGGTAAAGAACGTAGATATGGAAGCGCAGCGGTATCTACCGTGGCCGTCGGCAAATCTTCCGTTATTCGGTCCACGACCAAAGCCGAAACATCATAATTAATATTTGGATTTAGCCGAGAGTAAAATTTAAAGTAAACAGAACCCTTAGTGGATTTTTCGGAGCCACCTATACCCTTTATAACGAGTTGCGAATTTCGACCTCTCAGTCCTAATCGTTTCGCTAAGTTTTGTGTAATAAAATTGGACTGGGAAGCAGAGTCTAATAGCGCCCTTATCTTGACTGGAGTCCCGTTACTATCATAAACGATAATTTGCGCAGTCGCCAACAACACAGTACATTGCCGGTTTAGTACTCGTGTAGTATCATCGGAAACGAGAACATGCGGAGGAGCAATGGACGTCGTGCACAACGAAACATCTGTTCGACGCAATGCGTCACCGCTTGATGCAGCGCCCGCGTCTAACGTATGGCGCTGAGTAAGCGCTGCAGCGGGCGGCGCGGTTGCAGAGACAACCGCTCGGGCTGCGTCCGCGCTAGCCGTCCGCGCGAAATTTGAATTGTTACTTACTGACTGGGACTTAGCGTGGGACGGTAATGCGTATTGCGAATTAAAATTTTCAAAATGTAACAAACTATGATGTTTGCCATTGCATGTCCGGCATTTACCTTTCGAATTACAGTGCATAGCTTTGTGTTTTAAGCTTACACAATTAACACATGCACCATAATTCTTTACACACTTGAATCGGTCATTAGGTGACATTATCATGAACGCGGGACACTTATAGAAATGTTCATGCAAAATATTGTCACACAAACATTTTTGTTCGGGGGAAACTGATACGTAAGTTTGAGGGTTAGGTAATTTTAAAACATTGTCATTTGATTTACGCGGTTTTGAGGTAGTTATCTGAGAACGGTAAGCGTTATTATTTACAATTTGCGTATTTTGGTAAATTCTACATTGACCACGAATAAAATCCACAAGACTATTGTACGTGGGTATTTTTGTACCGCGTGAGTCCATTTCAAAGGCGTGGATGGTTTCGGGATCTAGTTTTTTTATAGCCATGTGTAATAGCATAAAATCTGATAGATTGTCAATGTCGAGGTTTCTTAAGGCGCTCGCTGCGGTTGCGAAATTATCTAAAAACTGTTCAAAATTAACTAATGAAGCCGAAACAAACGCCTTAACTCCGATCATTTGGTCTAAGTAGGTACATGCCAATGAGCGAACATCTTCATACCTATTCTTTAGCGATTGAATAATAAGGTTATAATTTTCACCGCTCGGGGTGATTCCGGCAAAGACAGATTGCGCTTTAACAGACAATTTACTAAGTAAGTAATATAATTTTTCAGAATCCAATAAATTTGGATTTTCATGCACGTTAGAGTTGAAACATGCGAAGAACAGCGGCCAGTTACGTCTATCTCCGTCGAAATGCATTAATTCTATAGGCGCTAGTGAAGCTCTCTTCTTAACTTCACTATTTGTAATCCGCGCGGAAGCATTGTTGGAGGTTAACGACTCGTTCTTAACCGACTGTTTAATCTGAGAAATGACCCTTTTACAATAGCTATATAGATCCTCGAATGCACATAACGGCTGATAGTCCGGAATGTACTTAGAGTCCATTGATAAGCGTATAACGTGTTGCTCGTCTAACGTGTTACTGAAATCTGATTTGAGGTCATTTATAGTTTCCGCTCGAATTAAAAACGTTTCTCTCGAGAGCGAGTCTTTATGAGCGGACCTTGCAAATTCATAAATAACTTGCATACGTGCGTATAGTGCGTTGCGTTTTGCATCTAACATCCGTAATTTAATGTCCTTATCGGATAAAATAACCACTTCGGCGTCATCACTGTCATTGTCATCCCGAATGTTATCTTTTTTAGGAGGCATTGAAATGTAGGTAGATACTATTAAATAGTACCCGTTAAGTAGGTAAAAGAAAAGAATGCGAACCTGCGAGACGATGCGTTATGCAGTTACGTATACCTACGCGCTGTTACTTTACGATTCTAAAAATAGCACTCTGATGTTGCAAGATAGATGGTTAACTGATAAGACAACGTTGTAATGCTTAAGTTAGGGAATGATTATATTATAAATAGCGGAGTAATTATGTGTATAGATAGACTATTGGATAGCGGGATAGTATAACAGATAGTATGATAGGTAATTTAGATATAAACGTATGCGGGGCGGGTAATTAAATATAATTTTACTTATAGGTATATAAATATATGCGGTTGAATTATTTAGGGTTTTAATTATTTACCTACAAGGCCTTTTGCGAAATAAACAGCGGAAAAATATGAAAAATTCAAAAAAAAATCGGAAAAATTCGGGAAAAAAACTAAAATTATTTATTTTATAAATAGGATTAAACAGGATCTAGTGAGTCCTGTAATCCGGCTCGAAGGACCAATATGTTACGGCGGGGTGCGAGTATATAAAATTTAAAGGAAGGTATAAAAATATAAAAGTATAAAAATTAAATATGAAATTTATGGAACTGCTATATCAAGCAGGGGCTAGTTCAATGGTAAATGAAGAAAGAGGGAATTAAAGGGTATCAAGTTTGGGTTTTGGGAACAGTGCACGGGGACTCACATGATCCAGGTCCTGGTCAGCTCGATGGACTCTGCAGCTTCTGCGGCCGTCAAAAACAGTCCATATCACAAAACACTTAGTGCCGGCACTGTATCACCAATCCCAGGCGGTAGTTCTGTTCATCACTCCGATGAATGCAAATGGCGGCGACCATGTGGTGGTCAAACAGCGGGAAAATTCAGCGGAATTATATATTCGTCTATGCGCGTCGGCGAATGCTTTTCGACTGCATTGCTATGCATTTTTTGACCGTTCTTAACAGGTCAGAGCGACAGTAGGCGTATATGCCCCGTGCGTGGGATGGAAAGGGACAGGGATATTTTTCCCTACAGCCTACTAAAATAAATTGCTATTCTTATTTATTAAAGATGGCGTTAACAATTAATGATTAATTTATGATAAGTGTACCAGCCGATTTTCATTTTTTTTAGTCGTTATTTCGACAAAATCTTTAAGATTTAGCTTCTACTCTCTAAGTGAACCTGCCATGCCAGATTTTTTTCCAAACAGAATCCTTAAATTAAAATTTCATCCAGAATTTTGTACAAAAGTTGATTTCAACGTTCCACTGCTATAATCGCGTCCTTAACATACAAAAGGCGTGAAAAGGCACATACGGAGGAGAAATATCGGCATGAACGGATTTTACAACTTGGACAATTCGCGACTTGGACAATTCGCGACTTGGACATATTCCGACGTCTCGAAAATTCCGATGACTGCCATTTGATATAGCTCGAAACAGTTCGCTAATTTACCTTTACGAAACAATTAAACAATTAATGAAAAATGCCGACGGCCTTTTTGTTGCTGACAGACTCCTGAAAAGTTTGAAATAATTTAATAATATCACTGAACAATCTATGGGTGTAACAAAAACCTCCTGTAGAGTCGAAAGGGTGATGTTCAGTATCCATAATTAAACAACGTTCACTAACGGTCTAACTCTGAAATCGTTTCATACATTCCGGTCATGTAATCTAAAGAGTTAATTAGCTTTGTATCAACTTCTAATTGCTTGTAAAATGAATGTATCTATTATATAAATTTGCACACCACAATGTGGCAGGATATACTGGAACTGCCTATGTAATTTTAAGATCCTTCATAACGTATATTCTTGCAAATAAAAAATCATTTCATTTCGTGTAGGTACTGTATTGAGCTTTTGCTTGGAAAAGCTGATTTTTTCCTTTTTCAGGCTATAATGTCCTTACGTTGCTACAATCTGCCCTCTAGGTGCCGGCTAGCAGGGTTCTAGGACAGTGTGAAGATGAAGTAATAGAATAACTTGGTAATAGTAGATATTATATTTATCAGGAACAGAACAACACAATAGTAGAAAATAGGTAGTAGTAGGAGACAATTTTATAAAACGGAGAAACTACCGTTCAGGACAAAATACAGAGAGAAAGTGAAAACAATGAAATTATTAGAATAATGAAATTTAGAAATGTAATGGGAATATGATTTGAATTTTGAAAATATAGATGAAGAAATGAAGATGCGAACACGATATGAGGTGAGATAAACGCTAACGATGAGGTTGAAATTGATGGCAAGGAGGTTGATATGGACGATAAAGTCGACATCGTTACAACGTTAGTTATATAAACTGTACTTGCGGAATCCCTAGGTACAAAACATCCGGCCAATTCGCAGTAGTTCCGTTCTACTGATTAATATTTATAAGACAATTTCGTATAAAATCTAGAATCTAGGCTAGATACCAGACGCCATGGAAACTAAGCAAGTGAAAATATTTGATCTAACAGGAAGCAACCGCACTTTTCCTTGGGCATACGTAATCGGGAGCCGATGTAAGGATTTGTACCTTTTATAGAATAAACATAATCACGTCCATAATCTCCGAGGGATATATAGTGGAACCACCTTCAATGAAAAATAGTGTTTAATAGATTTCGATAGACAGTGGATGGAGCTGGTCCGGTTCCTCTGTTAGGCGTTTCCAGGCATTACAATTGGAGTATACCACTCACCTTGACTGGATTTGAGCTGCGTCTCGTGCAAGAAGTTAGGTCACGTGGTGTCCTAGCTCCTCGCAATTTATTACACAAACATAGTTTACATATAATATCACATACATCTAAGGAAATTGTCCAGAAATATTGAGAAAAACCACATAAACCGAATTTTTAATTGTCCGCCGTAGATTTCATGTGGTCGAGGCAAGATGTCAGCCGACCGAGAGTCTCCCATCACTCGCACGTCCGCGTGTCGCGGATATTGTAGTATACCCATTTATAGATAAATTATAATTCCCGAACAAATAGTTCCCACTTTTCGTCGTAAAATTTGGTGGACAAACGTAATAGGTGGCGACTCTAGCGCCGTCTACTACGTGTGAAATAGTATCCACTAAGATCCTTAGTCGCCTCGTACGACACCCACGGGAAGAGTTGGGGTGGTGCTATTCTTTAGGGCCGGCACCACACTAGAGTAAGAGTTCATAATAATAAAATAAATGCGGCAACTCTCGTGAATTCCAGTTCAAAATGGTGTTTTGGAACTATTCCACAATGTAACTTTTAAGTAGAAATAAACTGGTTAACTTTACTGTAATCTGAGCATTTTAAGTGGCTTACAAATGGTTTGTAGTTTGAAACGATGAATATCTATCACCGTTCTCAAAACTATTTACTTTATCTTTTTTAAGTATACTATATATTTTTAAGTATCATTAATTTTAAAGGTATCTTTTTTAAGGTAGAAATCCTTGGTCAAGTTCCCGTACTATACTTATTTGCAACGGTAACACAGATTTGCATTCGAACTGCGTCTGCAATTTCAACTTTTGCCTCGGATAAGCTTTTATCTTATATAAGTAGGTATTTACTTTTCTTAGTTTCATGCATAGACTTTTATTTGAAAAGCACTACTTTGTGAATAGCTTGCGCAATTATTTTTTAATTTATTATGCGTACTTATAAGATAAGGTGCTACTCCTTTAATTTTTTCGATTTACTTCTTCATTCAGAACAGATACAGAACAGGAAGAACAGAGAACAGAGATACAGGAACTTACTAGTTCGGAGGTCAGCGTTTATTGTAAACTAACTTGTTGCTCACTCATTTTATTTAGTTTAATATAAACTATGCTTAAGTTCCTACTGGTGTATGGACTATGGATACTTTGTCATCTTACCGCACAAATAAACTTATTCTTATTCATTATGCGAATGGCCAAAGTATGGAACAGTAGGATCTTCAAAGTCTGATTGAGAAGGCATTTTTTGAACCCGTATGTTCCATCGTCGACCTCATCGCCGCTTACCATCAGGCTAGGTCAAATATGGGTTTAGTGTTTACAAAAAAAAACCCGGCAGAAGGTGTATATGCCACCAAACATGGAATCATGTCTCTAAGCCTCGCGGTTGCTGACATAATAAGCATTTCTAGCCATAAAAATTGACAACTTTGACGACCTATATTTTCGAAATTTTTGAAGGTACCGTGATGATGTATATATTTTTGAGATTGGTCCACCTGTATCTTCTAAGTTAATTTTGTTTCGTTTTGATATTCCAACTAATTGCAAAGTTACAGTCGTTTTTCCGGAAAATGTTTAGTAACGCAACTTGACAAAGTTTACAGAGCGAGCGTGTACCTATATGTCGCAGGGAAATAGCCAAAACCAGGGATTTGGACATATTCATAGTGATTCTTTCTTCTGGGGTTATGTAGAATGGAGGAAATAAGCCGCAGTCATGGAAACACAAACCGACATGGATGAGTTAGGTTGAAGGCTAGAGCGGAAAGTAGGCGTAGCGAGCGCAGTTTGCTTGGATTTGTCTAAATCCCTAGAGATTTGGCTTTGGCTATTTCCCTGCGATATATACATTCCATGTCAAAAAGACTCGATCACAGGATCGATCTGAAAGTAGCGGCATAGTAAGAGAGGTCTTCAATAGTTGATCCAACCACTCCATGGTCATTAAAGGCACCGGAGTCCCATGAATATAAAACAAACTTCCTCAAAGCAATACTATCCAAGCGTTTGTCGTTTGAAGTTATATAAATAGTAATATTGGACCTCCAATCGGTTTGAGGGCAACATTGTGGGTATTTCTTATTGGTTTTGCCTTTGTGCAAATATTTATAGACATGAATGGCTATCAAAAATAAACTTACACAATGGGTGATTGATTGAATTTTTACATTTAGATATTACGACACATTTACTTATTAAAACTTTTTCAGTAGTAATTTAAAGATTTTTAAACGTAGATAAATGTATTCTTTTGAAGGTGGTATGACTCGGTATAACGCAGAATCAGTCTTGGGAGGTATCACCTTTTTAACAATTTATGCCGTAAAGCAGCAAGCTTGCATTGCTATGTTTCGGTTTGAAGGGTGAGAGGCCATCGTAATTCCGGTACATAAGGCAATACATCTGAGATCTCAAGTTTAGCAACGCATCGAAATCTCTGTAGTAACATTATATTGAGGTGAGATGTCTATCCCCCATAGACTGTGACTACTTATCGTCAGGAGGCACGTTTGCAGACTCTCCTACAATAAGAAAAAAATTGCCTTAAAAAAACGACAAATTAGTCATATTGACATTTGTCAATATTCCTGTTAAAAACTTTATTCCGTTGTCGAAAACATGGAACGGGGGTTATAACCCCCGTTCCATGTTTTACAGTGCTTATTTTTTCGTAGAACTAGTGTATTTTACCTAAGAAATCGTCCGTGTTAAGTGAACGTTATATAAGACAGTAAAATAGAAGTGAAAACTACAGATAATGTGGATCCGGCAACCTAACCTCCAATTGCACTTGGAATGCAAGACGCTAGGCATTCCTAGTGCACACGACTCTCTCTTAATCTCGACGTTGGTAAACTGTTTTTTTCAAAACCGACGCCAAAACGTTCGAGTTATTTTCAAGATTCCGACACGGTGATTGGCCAAATTGCAGTGTACATCACTAGCAAGGGCCATTCATTAAAGAAAAAAAACCTTATTCCGGTATTGAAAACATGGAACAAAATATTGTCTTTCAAGTTTATGACGTGGTCATGAGTTTACCAATGACATCGACAGTCAAACTTCGATCTATCCTCTTAACCAATTTAGTAGAAGTGGAGTTTCAGTCAGTTGAAGTGTAGTTTCATAGTTCGTAGCCATCTCTGTCGCCAACTTAGTTCATTACCGCTGGACAGTTCAGATCATTGTATTGTTATGGGATAGGTCACCGCGGAGGTACGAATTTTCGAGTGGAGTTTGCAAAATGTTGTGTAAAGCCTATCTGATCCTAAACAACGCTTGTTGTATTACAGAATTAGTGTTTAGTTTTGTTGTCGATCCAAAAGTTTCAAGAAGCCACTGTAGCCAGTGTACATACAGACTGAAGGCAGACATTTTCAGAATTTTGAAAAATGCCAATAGGTCGAAAACCATTATGCTTCATACTGAGGTCAAGCTTAGTTATTCTGGTTAGGCATGAGCTGGTCCATCAGTTCTTTTCAGTTTGATGTTGGTTTTTGGGACACCTTGCGTGTATATAAGGTCCTATTTTATTAGCGGCAAATATTTCTAGGTTGTCATCTATAGGTTATAACAATAAAGATAGGGCAAAAAAATATTTTTTTAATTAAATTTTCGAGAAAAACGACAAAATTGTTTGTTTGAAAATTCTACAAATGAATGAATTATTGCTATTCTAATACTGAAATAAGAAGTATGAATGAAACTCGTTTCATTCTTGACGACATGGATGAGTTTATGCCACCAAGGCGCAAAATAATTGAGTTTATTTCTCTTTAGTATGGAAAAATTTCATACAAGTAACAGGGTTATGTTTCCGAGTAATGTGGTACAAATGACCAGCACATACCCCCTTCCAAATATTTGCTACTAATAAAAAAGGACCTTATATTTATGTATTACTGACACATGAGGCACTCCACCTAAGTCGACAATGCATCGAAAACCCTCTTGTAACATTAGTGAGAAGAGAGAGAGAGGTCTAGGCGATGTTGAACACTTACCATCAGGTGACATGCCTGCCCGTATAGTTTCCTTTAGTAATAAAAAAAACCTACTATTGAACCTGGGCTTCCGGGTGTTCGTAGATCCAGCATTCTATTACCTCCTATTGGTAATCCGTGACACTTTGCAACCAATGTCCTGATGCTGAGCTGATAGATTCATAAGCAGGCAGTTTTTTTTTATAAAAGGCTAAGACAAACAGGCAAACGGGCCGCCTGATGGTACGTTGTCACCGTCGCCTAGGGACACGTGTAACACCAGAGGCATTGCTTGTGCGTTGCCGGCCTTGGAAGGAAAGGCTCTCTTTTCGAAGCAGCCCATGTTGTAGCGCAGCGAAAATATGTCGGGAGGAAGAGCGTTCCACTTTTGCAGATGCGTGGCAAAAATATTGGCATAGATCGAGTCGTGGTGGACAAGGGCTCCAGGAAATGCGGGTAAAACGCAAGCCTCCGACGAGTGGTGCGATTTAGGAATGTGAACGATGGCACCAGATTAAAAATTTCCGCAGAGCATTCCCCATTGTACAAACGGTAGAATATGCAGAGAGAGCCGATGTCTCTCGTCAAACCCAGAGGTTCTAAGCCGCTTGTGAGTTCGGAATCATCGACAATTCGAGTAGCGCGCCATTGCACGGAGTCAAGTGGAAGCAGCTGGTATTCAGGTGCGCCGGCTTAGAGATGGGAGCAGTACTCCATATGCGGCATTACCTGTGCTTTGTACAGCGTAAGTCTTTGGGCAGGCGAGAAGTATCGCTTCGCTCTGTTCAGCACACCGAGCTTGTCTCAAATGACTCCGGAACTGCACGTCACTTGAAATGGCCTGTAAGTAAACAATTATTAAATACAATGAAACGCGTTATAAGTAATTTATGCAAATGGAGTTTATATATGTTTGTAATACAATTTCAAGTTATGGCTGTTTCTTCTTAGCCACTTTCCGGAATAGCTCCAACATTTTTGGAAACACATCGTTCTGCACATCTTTGCTCCATAAGTAATCCATGTGGTTATAATTATCGGGAACCTTATAATACTCCACGACGTGCGGCAGCTGGCCTTTTAAAGTTTCGACATCTGATATGGCGGCTAGCCAGTCATTCGGACTGTAGAAAATGGCTACAGGCGCAGAAATTTTTTCCACTGGATACAGAGGAGGATCTTTCGTGCCATAAACTAATAGATTTTGAATTAAACCGTAATCGTATCTCTGGAATTTTCCAGAGACCACTCCCTGGCCGTAGTGGACCAGTTGCTTCGTAGATGATCCTGCCGGCATGTGACTGAAGAATGTAGGCAAATTCGTGTAATTAGCTTCATTGAAATCAAATCCACACGTTATACCAACAATGTTCTCACATACTAGGTATGCACTTTCGGAATTCCCGCAAAACTCCTCCTTCAAAAATCTCATGAAGCAGTCGTCGGGGAAAATCTCGTTTAACCCGACAAGGTTTGCCATTAAATAAAGCTCCGAGTTGATAGGGGATAGGAGTCTGACCAGAGGGCTTTTTAAATGGGACATGTACGCCACAGCGGACAGCGCGACCATGACGGAAATCTTGTCGTTATACTCCGGCAGTTCGGAGCACATGACGAAGAAGGATGTCGTGCCCTGAGAGTGACCCACGTAGTTAAGTTGGCTCTGTCCTGTCTTCTGCAGAACGAAGTCGATCATAGCGGGCAGGTCGCGACGCCCGATCTCGTCCCAGGTGAAGTCCCAGAACATTGGGTCGTCCGGAGAGCGAGACTCGTGAGCTCTCGAGTGCTTGTTGCCGCGAGCGTTGCCCAGCCATACGTCGTATCCCGCATCTGCTAAAAGATACGCGAGCCCACTTTCCGGTCCAGAAGTCACGTAGTCATCAGCGCTGCTCAGTAAGCCGTGCATTAGGAACACCACAGGCCCGGCTCCTGGAATTCTGTACACTGTGAGTTTGTATCCATCGCTGGTCTTTACCTGGTAAGATTCCACTTGACGACCGTACTTCTTTAAGAGATCCACAATATCTAATTTGACGTCTTCATTCTGTTTCCCGGCTGCGTATTGCGCGCTTATGTTTTGCATGACATCTTTTGGCAGGTTTTTTGGTAGCAAGTTCTGAAACGAAGCTTTGTAGGTTTGGAAGGCTTGATTTTTTTGCAGATAGTGTTTTATCCTGGGGTCTAAATTGCATAGCGAGCCTTTTACATCCAAAAACGGTAGTCTCTTTTGCACTTCATTCCCATCACAACTTTTTGTGAATAATTGTACAAAAATGAATGTTATAACTACCACTTGGAAGGATTTGGCCATGGTTGTGTAAACACTACCTCAATGAATGTCTCCATTAGTTTATATCGGATTTAACCAATTGTTTAGTGGAACTAATAGAAAGTATAATTGAACAATGGAGAAATGGTCATAAATTGATTATACCGTTCATACTTTGTAAATTTCTTCATAGCAAATCAGGCGTAAAATCTCTGGGTAAGTATAGTTAAGTAATAAATATGTTGACTACCTTTAGGTAAGGTATTCATGAGTGAATGTAACAAATAAGAAAATAAATAATGACAGAAATTCCTATTACATTTGTGTAAATAAAAATATTACCTTATGCCTTAATGAATACCTTATTCATCATCAGCAGCCTACTCTAGTCCACTGCTGGACATAGGCCTCTCCCAGCGCGCGCCATTGAGCCCGATCTTCGGCTCTTCTCATCCAGTCGCTGCCAGCCACCTTGCGCAGATCGTCGCTAGCATGGCCGCTACTGTGACCAGGAATAATGGGGCGGCCGGGAACTGAGGGCCGTTTTCTTTTTGCGCTATTCATGGGAGGTAATGCCATAATCGCCACGCTAGGCCTGCGGGTTGGCTTGCCCCGATGACGCTGCTGTCCGTCATCGTGCTTCTGGTATTTTGACCCAGCCAGAATTTGAGTGGTTATACCGCCACTAGTCGGTCGCCAGGGGCTCGTTAGTTAATCGGCAGGATGCACCACGTGCAGGTGAGTTTGACATTTGGAGGTCTAGATGTTGGTGACCCCCCTTACATACCTTATTCATGAGTGAATGTAACTAATAAGTAAATTAATAATGTCAAAAATACCTATTACAGAAATATTTCAATAATTTATTTTTTAATACTTATAAAAAATTATTTTACTCGCAAGACATTTATTCTTATGATATTTCTTGTAGTAATCGTATTTATTCTTATGACATTTCTTGTACTAATCGTATTTCTTAGCAAAATTGCTTCGCTTTAGCAACGTGATTCCCAGCATCTAACTTAATTTTATTTCATTAGCAAGCACTTAGAAAAGCAGAACTCTGCAATTAGAAGGTTACTCCTGGGTATTCCTAGGACCTAGTAATTTGCCGGCCATTAGGAACTTGGCTATATAGTTGAGCAGATGTCCCTAAACGATTCCTAGTTAACTGGCGGTTTAATGGGCTCCAGATTTTGGATAATATCGGCTTCCGTAAACCTGAATATCGAGATATCGGAAATCGATTCCATTTGGGTAAGTAACTACTTAGAATAAGTTAGTCGGATTTTCGAACAAGTACTTACCTACAGTAATTTAGCAAAAGTTTCCATAATTTGAATAAAGTTTAATCTTACTTGGTACAGTGCGTGAGTTTTTAGAAAGGGATTCGGGTATTGAGACTTCGGTTATAGATAGCGATACACAAATGTACTAAGACTGTGGCTAGACAGAGACATATACCGATTTTACCCGATACCCGAATGTCCTTCTAAGAACTCACGTTTTAGAATATGACGTTAATTGATTTTTTTTAAATAGGTAGGTAAGTAAGTTAGTTAAGGGATGAGCTAATTAATTTCTCGGATTCTTCGAAGACTTACATACATTTACAGTCCGTGAGCGCTTAGATAAGGATTTGGATTAATGACGGAGACACGCGAATGTAATTTTACCAGAATCCCTTTCTAAGAGCTCACAGACTAACCGACTGATTTAACTGTGAAGGAAAACATCGTGAGGAAACCTGCAACAGGATCGCCATCGAGTGCTGATTCGACCGTCACCGTCACCTGGCGTGCACCATCTCCGACCTCATCGTCACTTATTACCACTGGGTGAGATTTAAGTCACCTTGGGTTTAGGCGCTAATAATAGGAAACGTAGGATAAATCCATCGAAGTATTATACTTACTATAAACCCTCATCCGCTGCGTGACGCGGACATACGCGGTAGGTGAATATCCATTGCTCGTTATGATGTTAAAACGTCAGCGAAGGAACACGATAACCAGCAATGTAGGTACTTCGATATCGAGTCGTCCGCCCGCTGCGCTGCGCACGGCCTAAGCCATTATCGCTTCGGGGTAAAAGAGTGTTCTCAAACCCGATTGGGGAGATCACGTAATCCGTCAGTTCGTAGCGAACTTCGTACCGAACTTTATCCATCAAAGAAAACCCGGTAACAGCTGAGAGAGACTAGATTTATAGTAAGATCGACATTTTTAAAGGATCTGTAGCCCGAAAGAAGAACGGAACCCTGGTTGCTGTGGCTCAGTCGTTCGTCCATCTGTCATGGCCATCTAGATATTATAAACTTTAGAGATCCCTATTGAGCGAGATTCGACTTATACTTGGACGGTTTTTTATTCAGAACTTAAATCGCTTATTTCTATTATTTCGGTTCTATAAGTAAAGTAATAACTAACAGGCATGCTAATTTAAAGGCACTCAAATCAAATTGATGCATTTCCGTTTATTTCTAACCTTTAATAATAAATTAATGGAATTCAGTACAAGTTCAAGTGGCCAATTCCAAAGTTTCATCTGACTAAGTTTGAGCAACTTTAGGTGAATCTTGGAGGACGGGCCACGCGAGGCGATCAAGAATCTACCTACCTACCATAATTTAATGAAATTAATCGCATAGATAAATTAAGTGACTAAATTATTAGGTATTTAAATCCACAATAATTATAACGGTTTGTACCTGCTGCCCATCTTTATTTGAGTGCTTATGGTGTTTTTCCTCCAACTGAAATGTTGATAATAACTGTTGCAGTAAGAAATTAACCATTAGAATGACCATCACTACAAATTTTAACCTGGATATTCACAACGATAAGTCGGAGAATTCTTTTAAGTGTTAAGATGTCGAGTAAGATTTAACTAGAGCGTTCGTGGCACAGTGGCTAGAACACCGGACTCCCATGCGGGAGGTCCGGGTTCGAAAACGTGCAGTGCCATGTACCAATGAATTTTTCGTATTTTTCGAAGATTTACGTACATTTACCGACTGTCCTAACGGTGAAGGAAAACATCGTGAGGAAACCTGCAAACTGAGATGACCAGTGTGTAAAATGGGATAGGCACAAAAGATCCTCAAGGGTCGACGTGCCGCTGGGGTTACTCCCGGTCCCCATCATAAGATAAGGTGGAACTAAAATGATAAAGTGTAAACTCACAACAACTAATTAAGTCACTTGTTTAGTTCATTGGCCTACATCTTGCGAAAACTCCCCTAAGGAAAAATTATTTCCCAAAATCTGAGCAATTCTCTCATAAATTGGCAACACTTCACGTTACAATGATCTCGTAACACAAAATTCAATTTACCCATTGAATTTTCCTCAACATGTCCGATTTTTAAACGAGGCTCGATTTGCCTTTCAAATGTGTTACACGACGCCACGTTCAAACGACATCCCTCGTCCCTTATGTCGCGGTGACAGTGGGGATAATAGCGGAAAGCGGATGGATAAGTGAAAGCGTTTTTCTTTTTCCTAGCGAAGTTGGTAGGTACTAAGTGTTGTTACTGTTACTGATAGGTTGATAAAAGCGGGGGAAATTGGGAATAGTTTTTCGGGTTATTTAAACTTTGAGTAAGTATCACTTCGTTGAGGCATTGTGGCATTTTTCTGTCCCTCAAGATGTCGTTCGGCAAGCTCGATGACATCTTGGGGACAGAAAAATGCCACAATGCCTGAAGACCAAACTGTTTAACCAATGTGTTCTGCCCACCATTACTTACGGTGCCGAAACATGGACGCTTACAAAAGAAGCTGTGCACAAAATAAGGGTCGCACAAAGGGCCATGCAGCGTGCCATGTTAGGCATCACCCTAATGAACAAGATCCGCAACACAGCGATCCGACAACGAACTAAAGTCCTAGACGTGTGAAAGCGGGTTGCGACGCTAAAGTGGCGATGGGCGGGACACTTGGTTAGACGTGGTGATTGCCGGTGGACCAGAGTCCTCACTGAGTGGTGGCCAAGGTCGAGAAAAGAGGAGTAGTTCGTCCAGCAACTGCTAGACGAACTACTCTACCATCTAGCAAGATGGGCGGATGACATCACCAAAGTCGCATCGAAGACCTGGATGCGACTAGCACAGGAGGACCTTTATACCCTGCAGTGATGACTTAGTTGGGTTTAGATGGATAATTTGATGTAGGTGTTGTATTTAATATTGGAGCTGAGTAATTATTTTGAAACGTGCACATAGCGTTTTTAGCATGTCCCACCTACTTTGATGAATATTTTCAAATAATTTAGTGTTTCAAACTATTTAATTTTGGCAGGCAATTATTATATTTTATTTTGCAAAAAAAATATCGCTGAAAAATTTAGTTTTAAGTACAATTATTTATTTATTTACAAAAAAGTAACGATTTTTCCCATGTCCCATGCCCGGGTGTCATAAAATTAATTCCGATAACTGAGTGTAGAATTTGTATACTAATGAAATTCCAACTGTACTACGTTGCCATTGATCTAAAGTTTTAATAGATTAACGTTTTTATACACTTTTAGAACTAAATTATGCAAGAAAAGAAACTTTAATTAGTTTTGTAGAAAATTTGTTACAGGTGGAATTCCACACCATTACCAAATCGCAAATTGGCAAACGAATTCGACCTCCTGAGCTGTGTAACGATAGAGGGAGTGTGAAATGAATGGGACCTATGACCTAAGGGAGTGTGAGGGTGAGTGCCTTCTTCCCTTAATATTTTTTATGTTTAATTTCACTAGAATAATAATCGCTATTCGCCATTTTATAATCATAGCTTGAAGCTTTCAAGGCAGTAGCATCACGTTTGTCGTCCGACTTTTAAGTTTATCGGAGAAGCTCTGAAACTTCTCTAAAGAGGGAGCTTTATTGCAGATTCCGATGTTTAAAGTTAATTGATACTTATCTGTTAACGCTTTGTATAAAATTGACACTTTTCTAAGTTAATTTTTCTAACCTAATTATGTCTTCGAAATTTTTGTATAGACATCTTTAAGACACCCCTTTTTAAACCCCGAAACCTCCCCTCTCTAGTGCCTGATTTAGCACCAAAACATATTTTTTTCTGACCGAATGACCGAACTAAGTATAGTTAATAGTAGTAGAAATAGAAATATATTTATTGCCAAATTACAATACAATTTGAGAACCTCAAGCGGCGTAAATATGCGGGCCTGGATGGTGATTGCATATTTGCGCCGTTCGGGGTGGAGACCTTAGGGCCATGGGGGCCTGGAGTCCACTGCCTCTACGGGGAAATAGCCAAGCGCCTCGTAGATACATCCCGGGACCAGAAGGCTGGCCTCTACTTCGCTCAGCGTATAAGCCTCGCTATACAGCGGGGCAACGCCGCCAGCCTCCTCGGGACACTCCCTGCAGGGAGCGACCTAGGTCAGGTATTTTATTTGTAAAATAGTTAGGTATTTTGTAATTTTAGCTTAAGCATTTATTTTATTGTTATT
This sequence comes from Hofmannophila pseudospretella, assembly GCA_947369225.1. NCBI lineage: Eukaryota > Metazoa > Arthropoda > Insecta > Lepidoptera > Oecophoridae > Hofmannophila > Hofmannophila pseudospretella. The sequence goes on from OX376320.1 coordinate 718,268, forward strand.
TTATTTTGAATAAACTACAATACAATTTAAAATTATAGTACAAAGAATAATAATAGAGTTAATAAAGCACACTGGTGCGTGTTTTTGGAAGGTGGGAGGGTGAGTTTGAAAAAAAAAATCCTAACAGTTTTAAATGGGAGTTGTAATAGCCCCGCCAAAGCTACCTCTGTCTTTAACTTAATAATTTATGCTAATGTATTAGCAAATTCCAAATTCGGCGGTAAATACCGACTCTGTCTGTAATATTAATAAAGTTTGGACTTTTCTTTTATGTTATCCGCTTCATGTTCCTAATTGAAATTCCGGGTAAAAAGTCGCGGAATGTAATATTGGGCCTTATTAAGGCCAGATAAATCCAAATACCTACCTTAAAAATTAATGGGTACCTAATTGAGGAATCTATTTTAATTATGTCAGTATCTGGCTAGTACTTCACGGGATCGGTTCCAGTCACGGTTCGGTTTGCTATACACGGCGCTCCGCCCTCCCCCCACTTGAAATCAGCGCTTAGTGATTGGTAGCAGAGACCCTAATTGTGGCTGAAACCGGACTCGTGAAGTCCGAGGCTAAAATAGGTATATTTTATTGGATAATATAAATTAAATTGAAAATTAATATATCCTAAACCATTTTACAAAATTATTATGTAGAATTTCAGATTTGGATTAAGGGAATACATAATTACCTATGTACAGTTTTGAGATCTGTATCTTATTCAGTTTAGGCGCTAGACCCGCGTGACAGACAGACGGACGAACAGACAAACGACAGAGCGACAGCAATAGGGTTCCGTTTTCCCCTTCGGGCTATCCCTAAAAAGCGACAACTTCTCTTTTATTAATATAAGAACAACGGAAAACTGGGTGTAACAAAAACCCCTTTTCGTCCCGAAAGGGGGGTATTAGGGGGGTTAGTGTTCAGTATCCATAACTGATCAACTTTCACTATGGGGCCAACACTGAAATCGCGAAAAAAAATTCATCTGTTCCATACAAAATCTGAATACCTACACGACCAAAATGTATGAAACAACTGATTTCTTTATTTTGTCCCCTTTCGGAACTATTAGGGGGGGGGGGGTCGAGTCACAGCTCTCTGCGTCATCTTTCGTTGTAAAATATCCTGGTATCATGCGAATTTAAATTAGTGTATTTAGGTAATATTTACATTAGAGCGGTCACATTCGTCTGCAAACCTCACGGAATCCAACATTGTTATCTAACGTATGTAAATATGCAGTAATGTCCCAGGAAGTTTGAAATTTCCGTGGCCTTTTTCTAATTCCGAACATGGGACCCGAATTATAGAATTATATTAAAAAGGGCCCGGAAGCTATAATTTGGGTTTCTTCCTCATAAAGAGTAAAATTAAATATGGACGTTGTTTTACGTACAGAATTATAATGTGTTTCAAAGTACAATAGGATTTTTCATTGCTTTCCCAGTAATAATTTGTTTAATGGTCGTTTGGTCTAAACCACAAAACGTCTTAGTATTTTAATGTCTAACTTAGACGTCTAATTTGCTTAAATAAGTAGCTTAAGAAGTAATCGCCGACTTTTTGCCATGTTATGGCTAATACAGAAAGGTCATTAGGCGTTTGTTTTTATGTATAAATCTTTACACAGCACACGATAACTTAAAATTACCTATAAATATTTTACTAATTTTTACTTTATACATGTACAAAATTCAGAAATAAGTTATCGTTGTTCATCATCAGCAACCCACTCTAGTCCACTGCTGGACATAGGCCTCTCCCAGGGCGCGCCATTAAGCCCGATCTTCGGCTCTTCTCATCCAGTCGCTGCCAGCCTGCGTTTGTCTAAACGCGGTCGCCACTCCAGAACTCGTCGCCCCAGCGGTTGTCGGTTCTGCGACAGATGTGACCGGCCCACTGCCACTTCAGCTTGCTAATCTTATGAGCTATGTCGATAACTTTTGTTCTATGCCGGATCTCCTCACTTCGGATTCGATCCAGCAGAGATACTCCGAGCATAGCTCTTTCCACGCTGGGCTACTTTCAATTTGTGAACCAGTCGCACCGTCACTGTCCACGTTTCGGCTCCGTAGGTCATTACTGGTAGGACGCACTGGTTAACGACTCTTGTCTTTAGACGGCGACGAGAAGATGTGACGTAACTTCCGAAATGCTGCCCAACCCAGCTGAATTCTTCTGTCGGCTTCTTTCTCGAAGTTGTTTCTACCTAATTGCACAGGTATGGGCGACGAGAAGATATGACAAAAGAAATCATCTTAACATTATTTTAAGAAAAATATCTTATAATCTACTTTTTTACATATCTCACTTATATTATAACAACAAAATAAATATCATTTCTATAGTAATCACATTTTTCTTTTCTGGCACATTACTTAACTTATGCATAGCTGAAGATACATCAAGTTATGCTTTGTAGAACCCTGTCGCAATAAGTTTATGTTATCGTTTACATTCGTATATAAATGTCTCAAATATGTGAAAGTGACAAAAGGGCCTGATGTTTTGTCCACTTTATACCCAGTATTAAAAGGGAAGCAATGAACATCACATCTTAATCACTTAATTTCATAGTTTCAGCACTTCTTCGAAAAGGACGGAATTTAAGTTAGTTCAGTTAAGCATTTATGAAACTAGTTTAACTGTAGAGAGAGGGATAGAAACGGAAAATTGGAGAATAATCTTGAAATCTAGGTCAGTCTGGTCACGGCACTTCTTGTAACTAACCAGAATTAGTCTCTTCGTTTTTCTTTCCTTTGGAACTGCCAGGCGGAAGATCGACTGACACTACGGCAGAGAGCTAGCAGCACAACCTAACTGGTAATGACATCAAGTGAACAGATTATTGCCGCCTTTTATCTAGATATATCTCTTCAAATATCTCTAGAATACTAGTGTTGTGTTTACTGCACTTATAAAAGAGCGTCGGTGGCACAGTGGCTAGGACGCCGGACTCCTATGTGGGAGGTCCGGGATCGAAACCGTGCAATGCCATGTACCAATGAGTTTTTCGTATTTTTCGTAGACTTACGTACATTTGCCGACTGCTCTAACGGTGAAGGAAAACTACACACTGAGATGACCAGTGTGTAAAATGGGGTAGGCACAAAAGATCCTCAAGGATCGAAGTGCCGCTGGTTAGGTTATTCCCGCCCCCATTATAAGATAAGATACTGAATTTATGAAATTTTTAATTAGAAAATCCACTGCCAGGATTTTCTGTGCTCTGCCGATCTGAGAAAAGGGACTGAAAGGTCAGTCACCTTCATCATCTCTTTATCGCCCATAAAGTAACTGACCTATTTTCAACCTTATCACCATTGAATGGAGATCAAAAGGTGATAATGTCATAGTAAAACCACCAGAAAGGCAACTTGAGTTTCAACATTCGTAAATGTAGGTTAGAAATCGTTAAGGTACGGTCTTCTCATAGGAGTCTCTTCTCTGGCTTCCGTAGACGAGGTCTGCTCATGAGCATGCTTCCTCTGATACCAGAGGAGAATCACCACACAGATCAAGCAAAGGATTATGAAGAATGCCAGCATGAAGAGGAGGTATATCTGAAACAAGGATGTAAATGTTAGGACCTATCGACCACTAGCGAAAATAAGCAACAAGTTCGGAATACTGCTATTCATTTAGGTCCCATTGATTTATCACATCCTTAGGAGGTCGGATTTCTCATCCTTTGCGATTCTAGATTCTTCCGGATTTGGTTATCGATGGGGAGGGTGAATCCGAGGGCGAGTGGCGGGTCCTTCTTCTCCCGAAAATGTTTATGAATTAAATCATCAAACATCTTGGGATAAGGGGTGAAATGAAAAACAGCGCTGCATATTTGGTACGCGAGTATGTCAGCATATGCGGCAAAAAGGATGGGTCTGCTAGGCTCTGCCTATCCAGACCGGAGCAGAGGGAGCTGCTGCGAAAACTGAAATAATCAAAGTCGAACGAGCGCAGAGATTAGCTTTAAAGATTATGCTCTCCAAGCCAATTAGATACAGTACTTACCAACTATACCAAGATTGCAATCTCCTCACAATACGGCAGCTATATATACAAAGGTTAGTTCTATCTTTTCACAAAACATCCCTTGCTACAATGAAGGATGATTTGAAATTTTCCACTAAGCGCTATGTCCCTGCCAGATATAGACCTTGGAATATCCCACGGACTAAGACTAAATTCGCAGAAAGATTTTACTATTTTATAGCTCCGGCTATGTATACCCACATTAATAATTTATTTCACCTTCAGTTATCTAGTATGACTCGAATGAAATGCAAAAATTCCCTGTTCAAATTACTTCATTCTATGGACTACAATCAAACTGAGAACCTATTTAATCTCGATAAATAAACAAATATACTAACAAAAAAAGAAATATATACAAAAAAATATATATATATATATAATAATAATACAATTACATTATTATAATTAAAACCTACAATACACTAATACTAAACAATTAATTGCACCATAGGATTACCTACATAGATAATCTTATGGTATTATTAATTTAAGATGATGTGATACTTACTCGAATAATAAATAAATAAAGAAAATAAAACTAAGGATATAACGACGGCAATAATTTACATTACTATCTCTGAGAAAAAATGGTAGTGAATTATCTGCAAACCTTGCTACTACTACATTACTCACCTCACACTGCTCTGACGACTAATGTTTAAAACTACCTACATCTTAACAATGTTAGCTCTGATTTTAATTTTTAATTTTAATTTCTTTGTCATTTAGTTTCTTCTTTTTATCTTTTTAAGTAAATAAATTCATGTACACGATAAGTAGGACGGAAGACCTAGCTTCCCATAGCACAGGATAATTATTTATCCTAGTTTGGGGGCCAGGAATACTGTACTTGTACTTTTCCTTGTAAACAATAAATAAAGTTTTTTTTTATTTTTTTTTTTAAGACCCAAGGGAATTCAAATCCCTCCCACTAAGACGCATAGTCTTGCTCATGCATGACATATTCGGTGATGTGGTCAAGGGATAGGTACAAGGGGTTGAACACAAAAGATCGCCATGGGTCGAAGTGTTGCTGGGATCCCCGGCCCCCATCCAAAGATAAAAAATAAAATTAAAAAAAATGTCTTTATTGTCAGGTTATACTATTAATAATTAATACTGGGGCGAAGTTTCAAGTATTCTTGAAATTCTGGTTACCTACTTCAAGTCAAAATGTCTAAGATAGGATGTCGTTTCTTTGTATAGCTATGAGAAATAGACAGTTAAGTATTATTTCAGGTTCAGTTCTCAGGACCTGTGCTCAGGACCTTTTGTGCAAGTGACGGGCAATGGCCGTAGCTAGTATTAGGTTTAGCGATAGACTGATAACAGAATACACTTTATATTTCAAGTGGCAGATATTCAAACAGAACTAACCTGGATTGAAACGTGTAAAACAATAATTGTACTGAACGCAATAAGTACTGATATTTTGTTAAAGAATAGAATAGAATAGAAAAACCTTTATTAATAGACCATAATTAAAAAATATAAAAAATATGTACAAAATATGACAAAATGAGTCGGATTATAAATTGACCATATTTTACATTCTGACATGTGATATAATCATATGATATGATCTATTAAAAGGGCCAAGTTCAGCTGAGTGTCGGTAGATGCATAGATACCTATACATCTAGCGACGCTGGTTTTCAACTTGACCCTTTCCAACTTATAGCTATAGAGAGCAACAATGTTGTTCGGTTCGTCTGTAGTGTTGGCTCATCTCCTTACACGTCACACACAACTATTTACCGAAATTTAAAGTGGTATGCGTCCTTCTAAGTCGTGTTCCTTCTTTGCTGAGAGTCGTGATCATTCTAAGGAATTAATCACATCTCTGTCTGCCATTGCCTTCCCCATTTCACACACTAGTTATCGCAGTGTGCAGGTTTCCTCACAATGTTTTTCTTCACCGTCAGAGCAGTCGGTAAATGTACGTAAGTCATTCGAAAAACTTATGCGTACATAGCATTGCCTGGTTTCGAACCCGGACCTCCCGCATGGGAGTCCGACGTCCTAGCCACGACGCTACCGACGCTCTACGTGTAAAGTGGTATGACTCAGTGCAATAGATAAAATAGAAAGTAAGAAAGAAAGAAAGAGAGAAAGATGAGTGCACACATACAAACAATTAGGTATAGACGATGAAAATGATCATAATTTAAAACAAATATAATATAAAAATAAATAAATAAAAGTAATTCAGTTTGATGAAGACGCAGCAAATATTGGTATTTAACTTTTTATCTATTTTTGCTGTAATTTTAATGCTTGCATTGCTGTGTTCCGGTTTAAATGGTAATTAGGATGCTACAATCTGCCCTCTAGGTGCCGGCTAGCAGGGTTCTAGGTTCTAGGCTGCACATGAAGTAATAGAAGGACTTGGTAATAGATATTATATTTTTAAGGAACAGAACACAGAAAATATTAAATGTAGAAAATAGGTAGTAGTAGGAGACAAAAATAAAACGAAGAAACGTCCGTTCAAGACAAAATACAGAGAGAAAGTGCAAATACAAAGAAAACAATGAAATTAATGGAACAATGGAATTTAGAAATGGAATGGGAACATGATTTGAATTTTGAAAATATAGATGAAGAAATGAAGATGCCAACACGATATGAGGTGAGATAAACGCTAACGATGAGGTTGAAATTGTGGGCAAGGAGGTTGATATGGACGATCAAGTCGACATCGTTACAAGGAGAACCAGGGTAAGTACCGGCACATGAGTAGTCCATCTAACTCCTCAAGTTTAGCAGGCATCAAAAACCCTCACATGCGATAGTGAGGTGAGATGTCTATAGGGGCGACGGTGACCACTTACCAGGAACCATCACCAGGTGGGCCGTATGCTGGTAAGTTTTCACCAAACAATCAAATAAATGCTTCAGGTTCATCTACGAAAATAAACGCCATCTGTTACGTAAACTATTTACGTAATAAATCCACCATATCGTTACTTTACAGCAACCCAATATTAATTTTCAATAAATCCAACCGTAAACTAGATTCCCGTTATCAAATCAACACTACCAACTCAATAAACCAAATTGCAATTCAAATTCAGAACACACGTGCAAGCTAAAAGCATACAAACCGACTGAATACAAAAGCTTGAACTCAACGGGGCAATCTAAACAAACGGGTGACCTATTTAACTCGGCTTCGTAAACATCTATTGAGAGATGACATCATCGCGCGGGAAAAACAGGACTCCACGCATGCGCGCGAAGTGAATTTCAAATATGGTACACAGATTGCATGCAAATTACACGTGAATTTTATAAATATAACAACGCGTGTTTAGAAAAATATTATTTTTAAATATTATTGGAGTTTATTTTGGAACTTACGCCGAAAAAAAAGAATAGCTTCGCGTATGTGGACATGGTGTCCATGGAGGCTCCGATGGGACTGACGGGAGGCAGGGGAAACGCGGCAATCTGCCAACTCTTCTCCATACAAACAATCCCCTTGAACTTGATTTTATTGATTGTGTAACGTGATAAAGCAGTAGGTATTTTTTATTGATAACGGACTAAATATAGCAGTATTTGATTCACGTCGATGAGATAGCGGCTAAGTTTAAACGAATTGGTCGACGCTCATCACATTCTCAGTTTTTCCATTTCGCGATTCTGCACAATTCAAATGCACAATTCACAATCGCTCTTTAGCACATTCCGGTTTCTGCTTAATCGCAATTAAGTAATAGAATACAGTCGCAACCATTCATTTTTATTTATTTATTTATTTTAAATCAGGCAAAATGCAACCCATACAAATAAATAAATACAAATGTAAAAAGAACTTAAACAAAAATAAGCTAGGCACCTATTAAATTATACTATATTACGTTATTTTTTGTTCGGACTCCGGTGCATGCGCAACCAACTCTTAAAAAATACATTCTCAAATAAGTTGTCATTGAGGACAGACACTAACTCATTTTTAGATTGGTTATAAATTGTATTTTTGTTTTTAATTGTATATTGTGGTATATCTGTATTTTTGGAGCTGAGGTAGGTATATTATACGATGGGTAACATATTAGGCTGTACCCTTTGGTATACAGTCTGTTTCCTGAGTATCAGACCACTGCTATGACAAATTGCAAAAAAATAAAATATCACTTGTTTATATTTTTTATAGTGACTTTCTAAATAATAATGTCACTAATAACAAGGAAGTGATTCAGACTAACGTAGGTATAAGCATAAGAGTGAGAATAAGAATAAACCCCTTAGGTATCGCCCCCCTTAGGTATATTTGAAGGATCGCCTGGGGTGGTACCACCCTCTTATCTATTTCTGCCGTGAAGCAGAGATGCTTGCATTTCTGTGTTTCGGTTTGAAGGGTGAGAGAGCCAGCGTAATTTCCGGCACATGAGGCAATCCATCTTAGTCGTCAAGGTTAGCAGCGCATTAAAAACCCTCTAATATTAATACAGAAGGTGAGATGTCTATGGGCGACGGTGACCACTTACCATCAGGTGGCCCGTTTGCTCGTCTGCTCTCCTAACATAATAATAATTAAAAAAAAGGTATTTATTTGTTGTTTGGGCGGCGACTGAATAACAAGAGGCCATTCGTAAAAATTGGTCGACGCTCATCACTTCTCAGTTTTTCAATTTCGCGATTCAGCACAATTTGGTGATTTGAAATTTTGCTTTGCAACTGTACTTTGCTTAATTGCGAGTACGCAGAAACCGGAATGTGCTAAAGAGCGATTGTGAATTGTGCATTTGAATTGTGCAGAATCGCGAAATGGAAAAACTGAGAATGTGATGAGCGTCGACCATTTCGTTTAAACGTAGTTTTAAAATTCATCCATTCAAACCCCATAAAAATATTGCTTCTAAAACCTAAAACACGATTTTCTACAATCCAATTATTTCATTCGCCGCCCGTCAAAGGCGTAGACACGCAACGCATGTAAAGCAATTTTCACGAATCCAATTTAGTACATAAGCACGTGTTTTGAGACGAACTCGTCAACAGAATGAGGCTCCTATTATGTAAATGTGTTTTGTTACCTACATTGTTTTCCTATGGTCTAATAATGACACGGTGAAAGCATCTGTGGTTGATAGGGCTTGAAATTTCTTCCTTTCGTGTCACTATCACGGGTTGTGAATGGTGAAATCTTTGTGTATTATTATGAAAATTGAAATTGAAAACGTTTATTTAGCGCTGTAAACACCAGAATATAGAACACAATACAGAAGTATACAAAGATTAATACATGCAGCACAGAACATCCAGCAAATAAAAAAAATGTAGGCTTAATGTAGGCTTTAATGACTGAGTCTTTTGTAAAGAATATAACTTTATATAATATTTATAATTACATATTTATTCGTACATCATAATATATTAGTATTTATATGTTCATATATTATGTACAATATACTTAATATAAGTATGCATTTTTTTAATATTTATGTATATGTATTTTTAATATGTATAATGAATAGCTATTTATATATCTTTACTTATATAAGTTTATGTAACCTAATATAATAACAACTTCCATTTTATATGCACCTACCTAAATATTTCTGCATAACCCCATGGTTAGCTGGTAGAAAATGCCGCAAGGCATTAATCTCGCCTCATGTACACCTTTTTTTTGTGCATTAAAGTGTAAATAAATAAATAAGAGAGAATCCTGATATACTGAGAATTGTAGATCTGTGAGCCCTCAGAATGAGGTGGTACAACCCACGTTAAAACTGAGATCTGATTGTTTCAGTTACCGGTTCGGTTAAGTGTAAACAGATGACGTCTAAATCATCGACTAAAGGTAGGTATATAATTCAATCAAATGTTATAAACCCAAAGTTAAATATGACTAAAAGACTATGATCGCAATAAGATTGTGTTCATAGTGCAGCATTTACCAACTTCTCTATCGATGAATAAAAACATCGTGATGAAACCTGCATGGCTGAGGTAATAAAAAGTTGTCTGAAGGCATGTCAAATCCACCTTAGCACACCCGCACGGTGGATCATGGTGCTTATCCTTGTGCAAGAGGAGGCCTTTATTCCAAGAGTGGGATCGTTAGTAGGTGATGATGATGCGGGTGGTCCAGGTTCGAAACCGTGCAGTGCCATGTACCAATGAGTTTTTCGTATTTTTCGAAGACTAACGTACATTTAACGACTGCTCTGACGGTGAATGAAAACATCGTGAGGAAACCTGCACACCTGAGATGACCAGTGTGTAAAATGGGGTAGGCATAAAAGATCCTCAAGAGTCGAAGTGCCGTTGGGGTTATTCCCGGCCCCCATCATTAGATAAGATAAGAAGAAGGTGATGATGATAAGATAATTTACTGGCCAATACATCAGTCTATTATACCCCTTGGTACTTCTAAAAGGGGCTAAAAGAGGCGAAAATAAATAATAAATAAAAAGCGTTTCAGATGATGGTACTTAATATTTCAGGTTCATGAAATAAAACATTTATCAGCCGCGTAATCCCGTCAAACGTATCTCGCGCGAAACCTGGATAAGTTTAGGCGATCATTCATAAGCGAGCGGCGATTTTATTTTGTCTGCGGTTCTTGGTTCAATGACGGAAGCGGAGTACTATTAGGTTATCTGTGGCGGATCGTAGCGAAGATGTCTTTGTAAAATATATTATAAGTATAAGTACTTACATTTTTAGGGATTCGATCTCCAAAGGGTACAACGGAACACTATTACCAGATAGTATGTAGATCTTACTGACTGCGCCTGACTCGCTTGAGACTGTGCACGAGAGAGATCGATGGCTCTCTTTGGTATCAGAGGTCAAGATCCACTTCGGGTCGCTGCGCCAGCGGAGAAAGAGAGGTACAATACAATGTGCAGAAGGCGGCCTTGTCGCTTTAAGCGATATCTTCCAGACAACCTTCAGGTGATGGAAAAATCATAAGATACATAAAAACGGGTGCAAAAGGCGTGTGAAATAAATACTACCCTCAATTAAAAAGAAATAAAAAAATGCAAACCTTTGCAAGCTGCAATGCAGTAGTAATACTACGTTAATACAGAAATATAATACTTAATATATAATCAAAAATATAATAAATAAATAATACACATCATATGGAGTAAGTAAGATCTTAATAACAGTAATTCCAGATTAACACTTAGTCCACATTATTTTTATTTGTGACAGCCCACGATAAAAGGTAAGTACCTACCTTTTATTCGGTAAGTACCTACCTTTTATTCGGTAAGTATGGAATTATGTAATATACTGTCATATTTCTGTCAATCATTCCTTTGCTTGTACCACACACCGACGCCAAGTAAGGAAATATTATATTTCTTGCTCAAATTATATACCTACCCACACTACACGCTTATATAATTATGTGAAAAGTATGCAAAATGTTCTTAGAATACTCGCATAATTTATTACAAGAATTACAGGGTTGCCGGCAAACTGTTGTTTAGGTAATTTTATAAAATTGCCGTATAAAGACGAGCAGATCCTGGCATTGTCTAAATCCCTACTCTTTATGTATCTGATGCCGTTTTATTTTCTAGGCAAAATCAATCTTTTGGTTCCAACAAACTGCTGCTGGTAACTCAGTCTACGTTCTGTTCCTGTTTTACGATTTGTTATTATGAAAGTTTACTTTAATTTTTAATTTTATAATTTACTTCTAAATACGCGTTTTCCACAGTACTATTCGTTTTAATACTTATGGATAATGTACAATAATATGATAAAAAAAATTACGTAAGTAGTGCCTTAGATATTGCCGTTATATTAAGTTGTTGGGTAGTGGTAGATCCTAAAGTGAAGGATCGCCTGGGGTGGTACCACCCTCTTATCTATTTCTGCCGTGAAATAGAAATGCTTGCATTTCTATGTTTCGGTTTGAAGGGTAAGAGAGCCAGCGTAATTTCCGGCACATGAGGCATTCCATCTTAGTCCTCAAGGTTAACAGCGCATCAAAAACCCTCTAATATTAATATAGTGAGGTGAGATGTCTATGGGCGATGGTGACCACTTACCATCAGGTGGACAGTTTGCTTGTCTGCTTTCATTGTTTAATAATTTTTTTTTAAAAGTTGTGAAACAAAAAAAAGATAAGCCAATAAAAATCTTTGGTGTTGGGATATAACATTTTAAGCTTTTTTTTGGTATTGCGATCAGCCTATTAATGTCCCCACTGTTGGGGCACAGGCCTCCCCTTGCAAGAGGGGGGTACGGGCCATGATCTACCGAGCGGGCCCAGTGCTGATTGGTGGATTACACACACCTTCGGAAACTTTTCATTTCCTCAGACATGCAAGTTTTCTCACGATGTTTTCCTTCACCGTTAGAGCAGTCGGTAAATGTATGTAAGTCTACGAAAAAATCCGAAAAACTCATTGGTACATGGCACGGTTTCAAACCCGGCCACCGACGCTCTGTTGCGGTATGAATCCGGAACCAACGAATCGTAATTCCAGTACTATAACCGCCACGCCAAGAAAGCTTGATCGGGGACCGAAAACAGACCTTCCACGTCAAGATAGTCTCCGAACTTAGATTTTTATGTATCTTGAAGATCATTAATACTTACTTACCTTACGTACTGAACTCATAAAACCACTAATTTTAATGCGGGCCATCATTATATAATATGTTTATTTCTTGTAAACTTTGTTCCTAAAGTGACCGTAAAACAGAATAAAACTAGCCAAGTGAAAGTCGGACTCGGCGCACCGAGGATTCCGTTATGAAAAGAAAAAATTTAAACTTGAATTTTTTTCCTAAAAGGGTTCCTTTTTTACCGTTTACCTATCGGAACCCTAAAAACAAGAAACATTTATTATAGAGAAACAAATAGATTTTCCTTGAGTATGTTTTCCCTCAAGGGGCGGGGCTAGTCTAGCCGATATAGACTAGACTAAACAATATATTGACCTCTGGGAGTCTGGGTGTCAGTGTAGGGTATCCTTAAAATAATAAATAAAACCCTTAGGAGTAACGAAATAAAATTAGGCCAATGGAATTGTGGTATAGGGTGGTATTTCTTTGTTTCAAAATGATTGTTTCTTATGGCTGCTTCTTTCATTTCAGCTACAGCACCTTACGAAACGGTGGTAAAATACGTTTTCACTTGTCAAGTTATCACGTACGTACTCGTAAGTACTACGAATTAAAGCCTACACTTGCTACGACGTAGCAACTTTAGCAACGGCGTAGCGAAAGTCGTAGCAACTTTAGCAGCGGCGTAGCGAAAGTCGTAGCAACTTTAGCTGAGGCGTAGCGAAAGTCTATTGTTCAAATTCTTCTTGGACTTTCACCGTTATTTATTGAATTCCTTGACCTAGTAAAAATAATTGAATTTTGAATTCTATTTATTTTCCGCTCAGTGGATCATGGCCCGTACCCCCTTGTACAAGGGGAGGCCTATGCCCCAACAGTGGGGACATTAATAGGCTGATGATGATGATGTGAAACCAAAATCACAAACCGTCGTCATATTTCCGTACAATCCTAGGTGGTTGGGTGAGGTATAAAGACATATCTGAAACTGATATTTGATCAGCCTAGTAGAGAGTCAAGTGCTCCTCAAAGTGCTCAATAAGGTTCGAAGAGACAGCAGCATTGTACGTTCCATAATGCTTACCGATCAAATGTTAGGCAAGTATTTACCAGTTATAGGATTGGGTTATTTGACACATTTTATTAAATTAACAATAATAATTATGTGTAGGCACCTATAGTATAATTTTGATTCAAATAAACCTTAATGCCTACCAATTGTAATTTTTAGATATTGTTATATTCGCATACCAGTATAATTGCGAAAATGTTGATTCTCTATTAGGATTATTTTATATCATCTTACTTGACCATGTTTGATGCATATAATCAAATTTTGGAAGTCTTTTTCCAGAATCCAGATTCTCCGCACAGCAACTCTTATTATAACGTCTTTTAAACGCTCGTTTGTAATTAAGCTAAATTGTATTTTATTAATTTATGACTTTCCCTGCCATTTGTTCATTTTAATGCAAGTGTCGTAAAGTTTTAATGGCGCTTACTGCATTTAGATGTAATACGTAGGGAACTTATTGAAAATTGAAAATATTTATTTCCAGAAGCACAAATGGTCTTCTAATACACACACACACACACACACATTACAAATTAAGATACATTAAATTAGATTAGATTAGATTAAAGCTTGGTAAAACAATTTAATTAAATTAAATTTATAATAATATTAGTAGAACAACACAAAACATAAATATAGTCGTCAAGTAATTGGCACATGATAAGTGGCTCATTTCCGATGTAGTGGGCTAGGAACCCATTCTCTGGTCGCCGTGATGATGAGGTTGACCGGGCGCATGATCCGCTCGCGGAGCCCCGCCAAATTAAAAAGTTAAAAAGTTATGAGTTAAATTAGCTTTTGTATGGATGCGTCTAATATTTTAGTGAACAGTTAATATACAATCACATTTATTGTTTAGCTTTCTTGATTGGGCAATATCAGTAAATTCCAGTGGACATAAATTGGGTAGACTGGGCAATCTCTGCACCTTACAATTTGTTGGATTCGGTGAAAAAAAAAACTGATTTAATAGTAAAGAGTGAGAGACTCGGTTTTGACCATTAGTTCTCTGCACCCCTCCCCGCAGCCCCGCTAGCCCCGCTAGCCCGCGACGCAAACTCAAGGTCGTTTTATCGAGTTAACTATACAGTATATGCAACACAACGACGCGACGTCGCAAGAGTCGAATACGTAAAAGTTGCATTATTTCGAAAACTATCTTCTTCTAAGTCGTATTCCTAATTGCTGAGGGTCGTGATCATTCTAAGGAATTAATCACATAGAACGACTCTCGTGGCAGATCAATGGGGTGATTTGCCATTGCCTTCCCCATTTCGCACACTGGTTATCTCAATGTGCAGGTTACCTCACGATGTTTTCCTTCACCGTCAGAGCAGTCGGTAAATGTACGTAAGTCTTTCGAAAAAACCGAAATGTTCATTGGTACATGGCATTGCCTGGTTTCGAACTCGGATCTCCCGCACGGGAGTCCGACGTCCTAGCCACGACGCTCCAAAAAAACTATAAATCTTTTTTTTGAAATTTTTTTTTGATTTTTCTAACAAAAATTGAAAACTATAAATATAATTAAAAACATGAAAAATAAAAAAGTTGTAGAAAATCTTACATAAAAAAATTGTAATGTCCATTTTTCTTCAATCTCAGACCAATGTGCTGAGTAGGTAATATTTCACGTTGAAATTGAGATTTCTTAACCCATGGCCGCCTTCTTTGGCTAACAAATATTTTCTTAGACCATGATAGATGCAACAGACATTGACAGGCAGATGTTCCATTTCGCGAACAAAGCCTTCCATTTGAGTCTATTGTTGCCACCATTAAAAGATTCCCGCCCTGACACGTGCGGCAATAGATGTCATTGCCCTATGAGGTCTCGATGGGGTTGTTTTCGTTAAAAGAAGGACGTACTTAAGGTGGAAAGTTACGACGCGGTTTTCGTACAAATTGGTTTGCACATTTTTCTTTATCACTCTCTTTAGCTTTCCAAATTGTGAGATTTTTTAATTGTTTACAACATTTTTGTGACTTAATTTGAGCAAAAATAATATAATAGTATTGTATTTGATCTACTTTTTCAAAAACAACGTCTTGTTAGTCATAAAAGATATTGAATAAGTAATTAGTTCAGAATATGATAATTAACGACTATCAAAATTTATACAATATTTAAAAAAGTGTGTTTAGATTCAAATCATATCGTTTGAGATAATAAAATAATTATTAAGTATTTATTTTGGTATACTGATGCTTAGCAGCGTGGTGGTGGGAGGGGGTACTTGAAATGCTATATAAGAATGAAATCGTGAATCACGGGCCAGTTGTTCATCGGTCTTCTGAGAGGTTACTCTGCCAGACCACTGTCGCTTATATTATCCTAAATATCACTAAGTTCGGTCGTGTTCAATACTTAAAGTGCTACAATGTAGAAATCAGTGAGTGTTTGTGTAAAAATTGAGTTAAGTGTTCATGTATAGTGCGCGTTAATAACAATTTGTTAATTTGGTGAAATCAATTGTTTCATTACTGTTCGAGTACTGGCTGTTGTCAACAAAATGCAGCCCAGCTCAACTGCATACGCCGATCTATTTCTTCCTTAAGATTACATCATTTTATATTTTATACTTAGGTATATATTAAATATTATAGGTATAATATACAGAGTAGATGATCCCAACGGCTAGCGTATGTTAAATTACGAATGACTGTAGATAAAGCAAGAGAAGCGTGCCTAGACAGAGGTTCGTGGCGCTCCGTTCTCTCTGCCAACCCCGCAAGGGACATAGCGTGAAGGCATGTATGTAAGTTAACCTAAAAGACTAAAAAGTAATTTAAATTAAGCTTTTAAAGTGAATTAACCAAGCATTTATCTTATCTTATGACAGGGGCCAGGGATAACCCCAGCGGCACTTCGACCCTCAGGGATCTTTTGTGCTCATCCCTTACCTTAGTCTCCTTCCTGTTCCTTAACGATGCTTTGCATCAAGGACGCTATACAGCTTTTTTTTTTTTTTATTTACTTCTAAACCCGCATTTGACCTCGATCTCGCCCGATGGTAAGCGACGATGAGGTCGACGATGGTGCATGCGGGTCCAGTAAATGCCTATTCACTCTGGCCTTGAAGATCCCAAGGTTGTAGGTTTCGGGAAATACAGACGCCGGCAGGCTGTTCCATTCCTTAGCCGTTCGCATAATGAACGAAGAAGCAAATCGCTTCGTGCGAGCAGATGGGATATCAACAACATAAGGATGGAACCCCTCCCCGCGCCTGGTAGTCCGAAGGCGGAATGGAGATGCTGAAATTAGGTCGTGCAATTCCGATGCGCACTCTCCGAAATGTAGCCTATAAAATACCGATAGACAGGCGACCTTGCGCCGATGTTCCAGACTTTGCAGTCTAGCTTCCACCAGCTTACAGGAAGGAGCCTATAGTCCTCTGGTTTCGGGTAGGCTACCCCCAGAAAACTAACCAAGAATTTACCCACGTATCTACTTCGTTCTTGTGCCCAGATATAATTACGAATTCAAACGATCAAACATAGCAATACAAAGAAAGAAAGAACTTTTTTTAAGAGCGCACACATACAAACAATTAGGTACAAAATAAAAAAAACTGATCATAATTTTAAACAAATAAGTAATTAAGTTTGATGAAGGTGGTGTGCAGCACCGGAAAAAGGGGGCTGCCGTAGCGCTTTTAGCACTGCGGCGCTGATGTTCAGGCATCATCTGTGTGCCAGGGATCACTCCCTAATGATACACTACCGGAACACAAATTGATATTAGTAATTATTTATTGAATAGTTGTTATAAATACCATTAAAGAATATTAATAAACAGAAGTAAAATATTAGGAAACGAAGGAAGAATAGAATACAATAAACTAACTAAGGGGTCACGACTATTCGAACTAAGTTGTCAGGCAGGTCCCGACGACTAATCCAGTCAAATATAACTGCCAGTTTCGAGTAAGTAGTGTTGCGAGTAACTTTCATAGTCTATCGATAATATCGCAGGCAAACAACTCAAAAGTATCGAGACGTGTCGATACTATCGGTAACCGGCATGAGTGCTGCGCTGTATAAACCATCGATAATGATGTGAAAACATCTTCGCTGGCAACAACTCGTGAGGTATGGGAGCCGGTTCGGGCATCGAGTGTCACACTTTTATGTCTTCTTTCAAAAACTAATAACTAGAGCTAGAGGTTGTCGGGGCACGATCTATAATTTGTTAAGGATAGAATGCCGTTTTTATCGACTTTTCTGGATATCGATGTTGTAGCACTGCAATTTAATGGTAATGAAAAATATTCGTATTTAAAATAATAAAAAATGCCGACTATTTAAAATACCAAAAATATTTAAAACCGAACAGTTTAATTACTCTATCCCAAAATTCCGTATTACAAAATACTTATCCCCAAATAATGTTAATTATTAATTAACATTTCAGTGAGAAAATAAAAAAAACACTCAGGTAATTGTATTTTTAATGTTAGAAACATTGTAATTATCGATAAGTATGCTTGTCTTGATAATGCTATCCAGATCCAGGGATAACCCCAGCGGCACTTCGACCCTCAGGGATCTTTTGTGCTCACAGTATATATTTACAGCAGTCTGCTTTCCTTATAAAACTTACAAAAAAAGGTAAAAAATATTCAACACTTTACTATTATTGATAGTATCAATAGAATTGCTCATTTTGGTCTACCGCTACATCATTGTGACGATAAATACTATCGAAATTGTGATTTTCAAGGTTGTTTGTCGATAATTCGACAATCGATAGATTTACATCACTAATTCCCAGAGTTTGGGCAGGGCTTAACAACAGTATAATATAGTGAGCTGACGGGCAGACAGGCCAAAAGCTCTTAATCGTTGCCAACGAAGACCTAGCCCAATGTTTGGCCTTAACTGAGTCGATCCCACTTCTGATCTAAACCATAGGTACCATAAAAATGCGTTGAAACGACGTATGACTGTGCAAGTGAAGCGTGGCAAGACAAATTCCTGGAGCTCCGTTCTCTCTGTCAACCCCTCGAGGAGCATAGCGTGAAGGTATGTCTGTATGTATGGATATCTTTAACAGCTAAAAAATTACAGAAAAAAACTTGCTTAAGGTGCATGAAATTATAAAAAAAAAATTATTCCTTAAAATGCCGGATATAACTTTTGAACCGTTAGTCCTATCAAAAAAATATGTAAAACCATATTGTGTAGAATTTATTAAGGATCATTTTCGCGTTTAACAGTTTTGTCGTAGCTCTTACCGTTTTCGTACAATATTGGAAAAACTGTAGAAAAGGACGTTTTTAAGGGCCGGAGGGAAGCACACAGGGGAGGACCGGAGAGTTGTGATCTCTAAACACCCCACTTGTACAATCCGTACCACGCATACCTAGTTCATAAGTTATGTTTACATTAGCGACAGTTATTGTAGGTAGTTTTAGCTTTCGTTTTTTGTTTCGTTCTGTCAAATATTAATGTCCAGTGAGGGCAGTTTTTATCGTTGATTGCCACTCGCTGACATAGTCTCGGAAACACAGCCCTTGAGACAGCAGCGATATGTGCGCGCGTCACCGAATTTCATCATCGCGTGTGAACTATCACCTCCATGGACTCCTCGCAGTTCTGATACAGTGCTGGTGCTTCGGTGATATAAAAAACTGCCAGAATTTTGGACATTGTCGACGACGACGGGTGATCTCGGGCTGAGACGCTGGTGAGTTGGTTTTTCATTGGTATTTATTGCCTGGCCTGGACATTCTCTCGTCCCCCTTAGTTTATTTCGGCTTCGAAAGATCCCTGGAATCGCTGGGGATCGCACACTACTCAAGGCTACCATATCCCACCATTTTCAAAACTTTATTAACCATGCCACGTCTCCCATACATTGAAATTTAGAATGAATGGACTAATTTCACACATTCATGTCATATTCATACAATATTTTACTGAAATATTATTACAATATGGTCAATCGTGTTGTTGTACTGTCGGAAATACAAACATGTATTACAATTTATTTGTTCGCTTATCGTATGGTTAGTGGCCAACCTATTCGTCAGAGTTGTTCAGGCCATAGGCCTCTGACATGGCTTAACGACTGCTGTCGAACGACAACAACCGAGACCGACTGCTTAACGTGCTTTCCGAGACACGGAGGAGCTCAGATGAAATATGCCACCAGCGGTCACCCATCCAGGTACCGACCGCGCCAACGTCGCTTAACCTACACGATCACTTTCGGACCGTACTCGCAACTAGGCTACGAGCTCCTGACTGATAACTGAACTAATAATAACAATATTCTCTAAATTTCGCCAAAACCCTTAAAAAATTTTTTAGACCGATTAGTAATTTATAATTCTCGTCATTAATATTACTTACATGAATCCTTTAAATTATTTAGGCATTTGCGTAATTAAATCATACCTTTATCATAATATATAAATAAACAATAATTAAAATCATACACACTAATATCCTCATTCATACAAACAAACACATTCATACAACACAACACGCACACACTGTTGCTTTCTTCGTCCGTGCAGTCACTGAGGGCCAGCTGAAAATCAGCGCTGTGGCTTGCCTCATCATCACGCTGAGCTGGTGTACCCTTTTTGGCATTGTACTGCACCGGATGTTCTGTGCTGCATGTATTAATCTTTGTATACTTCTGTATTGTGTTCTATATTCTGGTGTTTACAGCGCTAAATAAACGTTTTCAATTTCAATTTTTTCAAAAGAATAATATTCTATTGTACAGTCAACAAGTTATAGTATACCATCTGCCAAAAATCTTCGATTAAATCTCAGCTTTATGCCTGCGCAATATGATACTTTTCAGATTTTCAAATATTGACGTGTTGGGTAGGTTGACCTGTGGTCCACTGTACTTAATTTCCAATAAGTACAATTTATGTACAACTATTTAGTCCTAACATGATGAACCTTGTCGGTATAGCAAGTTTGTAAGAGTAGTTCTTAATGTTTGTCTTCAAAATATTCCCGAACTGAATAGTAGCTTTTGGAGGGTAATAAGTTCCTTAGATACTTTTGAAATTGAATTGAATTTGAAAGTTCTTAATTAAACCGTTAAATAGTAAAGTAAAAGTAAAATACACTTTACTGCACAAATATAAAACAACAAACATGAGATAGAAAAGGAAATAGTGAAGTACAGTTTAGGCGGCCTTGTCGCTAAGAGCGATCTCTACCAGGCAACCTTCGGGCAGAGGAAATGAAATCGAGGTAGAGGTAGTAGATTATGGAAAACGTTATATAAGAGAATTTATTTACAACAATAACATATAAATACCAAGGTAATTAATAACCATACAGTACTTACTAAGTACATAAAATAAATTAACAGATATATATGTATACTTAAGTAGATAATGATAAACATACATAAAATAATACACAGACTATGACGAATAATACATAGAATGAAAATTATATGTTTTTTTTTCAAATAAGTAGACTAATAAAGTTTTCAACGTTAAAAAGCAAGAACGCAGTAATAACTCTCTTTTCCCCCACATCACGTACCGTAGATCAGCTGTGCGAAAATCGCTGCAAATAGGAAAAATCCCCAAAAGCGTATCTTGTCCGTAATTTCATTCTGTCCCTTCACAAACAATATTTGGCCACTCAACCTCCTCAAATATTTGTCGTACACGTCATGGGATCTCTTGACAGAACAATTTTCCATACAACACTCCATAGGATAGGAGAGGACCGCTGGGAGGTACAGTACCGATTCAGTTCTAGCTGTTACTTAGTGGCGAGCGGTCGTGCGGAACGCTGCAAACGTTTTCCGGGACTTCGACGCCTTAACAAGTTCGAGCGAATAAATTTGAATCAGTTCTAATTTACGTAAAAATAAGTGACGCTGATTTTCGTTTTTAATTTTAAGTTGCCTCTTTTTTTTCCTTTTTCGTTGCTGGAAAAAAGTTTTCATAACTTTTTAAATGTGATATTTCTGTGGCGGAATGTTGCCAGTGTCAAGTGCTTAAATGTCGCGATAAGAGGCTCGTTAGTTTCCCGTAGCTGACACAAGTGTGCGAAGTGGCCGGTTACGGCGTCATTAACTTTAAT